>JBBBVM010000484.1:2458333-3687500 GCA_037355625.1 Petunia x hybrida
GCAGTTCACTGAACTACTGGCAGGTTGCTGAGGCATCCGATGTAGTAGACCCAAGTATTTCTTCTTCTCTTAAATGTGAGTAAGATTTGATTCTTTCGATCGATCTGGAAATGGTGTGTCTTATCATGTTTCGATTGTTTCCTTGGATGTCGTTTCTATTAAGAATCGGTTGCGGTAGATGGGTGAGCTTCTGATATGATTTATTCCTGGCATTTATTATGACCCTACTAGTTTATCTGGTCTAAATATGAGAGATTTGGCAGTGAGTGTCGCTATTGTTTACTTGGCATCCTATTGTGCCACCTTCTATTATAATGTCAAGTCAGTCTACCTCTCTTTTCGGAATTCTGTATTGGTTGGATGATGGGATTCTAGTTCATTACCATAAGAAAGTGTCATGGTTTCTTCCGGCGTAAAGTGGTTAGTAAGTAATATTCGATTTACGTGTCTCCTCTTGGTTCGAGATATTAGTAAAGTCACGTTATCCCCTGAGCTTATCTGAATTATAAAAGGGTTTCTGGTAAATTGCTAGAGTTTCCTTCTTATTGGAAGGTTAAATTGATATGGGTGTTGCTCCATAGAGCTCATTTAATGTCTATTTCTTCAATTGCGATTCTTTGGGTAGCCTGACTCGTAAGTAGTCTAGCTCTAGTAGCCAAATAAATAAGGAGATGAGCTTCCTAAAGATCTAACTATATCTATCCTCGATCTATTTCCATTTCTTCTTCGTCCGGCACTAGTGAGCTTGGGCGATTGGTACACGCTTGTGACGTTCCCTGTATTGAGCCAGAGTACGTGTTATTGTGGCCAGGTAAGCATATTATTGTTTTGGAAGCATATTATTGTTTTGGTCCAGTTGTCTCATCTTGTTATCCGTTTAACATGTTTATGTTATCAGTTTATCCGGGTATCCATTCCTATGTATAGTATAGTGCTGGTTCTGTTTTTGCGGATCATCCAGTTTCAGGGGAAACTCTGCCGAAATTTTTATATAGAAGTACCATCCATCAGGCGGTGGTGTTTACGGCAAAGGTATGGAGTTGTGAACTTGAGAGTTGCAGCTGTTTGGCAACTCGAAAGGGTAGTTGGTAGCTTGGGTCTGCCTACGTTCAGCTTTTAGCTAAATCTTCTTTAGTCCAGCAGGTTGTGCGGGGATGATTATTCCTATTCAAATAGCTGCATGAGTTTGTGCTTTAAGTGGAGGAGTCTTCCTCCAAAATACCGAATCGTAATATTAAATCTCTAAGGCGTTGCGGAAGCGTAAGCTAATTCTTTGTTTCATCGACTTGTTCTATATTGAAAGGTATATTGAAGAGGTGATTATCGACTGAATCGTGTTAACCCATTCAAGGTTTCAGGTATCTTTGTTTCGAAAAAGTAAAAAATCTCCTCTCGTGATCGAGGAAGTGTCAGTTTAGTCAAAATAAGTTGGGCAATGGTGTTATCATATTATCCAGATATATTTTGTTCCAAAAATTCGATATGCGTGTTATAATTCTGATCCTGTAATCAGGAAATAATACCCGTGGAATAGCTTATAAAGGTCGTGCAAGTTCTTTTGCTATCTGTGCGAATTTTTCTTTAGACTTAGGCTCGTTCGAGGACGAACGAGAGTTTAAGTGGAGGAGAATAAAACGACCTTGGTTAGTCGTTTCGGAAGTTAGGAGTCCGATTGGCGTGCCGATAATTTTAAAATATTTGTAATGTCCATTAGGACATGTCTGTAAAATTTGAGCCAAATCAGACCTCGTTTGGTAGGCATCGGAAGAAGGTTTCAGTTTTATTGGCAAAAATATTAAAAAGAGATTTTCGAGCTCGGTTTTGCCGAATGAGCTCCGATTCAAAATCCGAAAGCGCCGTTGGGTTCGTATGATTATTTGTGATTTTTGTAAACTTTCGAAAGTGAATTTCGATATTGTTCGGCTAGTTTCCGCTAAAATGCCGAAAGTTAAATAATTTGACTTCTTTTCATTTAAATTCGCATCTTGAGTTTCGGGAGTCCGATTTGAAATCCGTCTTCGCGAGTATGTTACATATATTTTGTATAACTTGTATGCAAAAGTTGGAATTATTTCGAATATCGTAGGGTTCCGTTTTAATTTTCATCGCGAAAAGAAAAGAAAAGAAAATAAAATAAAAGAAAAAAAAAGGAAAAAGACAAAAAAAAAAATTAAATGAATGGCGTATGCTCATCTTCATTAAGTGAAGCAGCAAAACAAACAGAAACATGGAAACAGAGAAAATGGAAAACACGCGGGGAAAAATGCCAGAAAATAAAAAAAGGGGGCCGGAGAAAAGTAGAATTTTCACCCTGAAACATTCAGGTAATGATCCTAATATATTATTTGAGTTTATTACGTGTGTTTGAATCTGTTTTAACGGTAAAAATAGGATATTAGACATCGCCCTAATGACGTAAATTGATAGTTTAAAGGGTCAAATGGACCCCGATAATGAAATTAATTATATATTCGTACTCAGTGCATTATGGGCAACATATAAATGTAATTTATTTGGGGTTTGGTTATGTGACCATAAACCCTGTACATAGGCCTGGCCTGCGTATTGCGTATGCGAATAGGGTATCAGGTTCCTACCTGGATTGCCCTAAGATGTGAGGAATGAAGCCTTTAGCCTAAAGTGATATAATTTTCTGCTTATTGGACACAGTGGGATCGTTTGGCAATGAATCCAAAGGACAAAGCAGTTATTGAGTGGCTGTACTAACTTTGTCACAAGGTAAGTGTTTATATCCATTTCTTTGGAGGCACTTGGCCTCATGGATTTTCTACCACGTGTTCCTTACGTGTGTAGCTGCCGATAGGCGTACTCATTACGCCTTAGCCTTGGATTTACATTCTATATTATATGTTATGTCCTGCTGTTGGTATTGCATTGAGGAACTGAGCATTGTACTCTGGCTGTGAGTTGGCATCTACTTCCCGGCTGTCGATGAGAGTCCCGCGCCGGTAAAGGGTTATTATTACATCACATTGCATTCATATGCATTACATTGCATATCATATTGAGGGCAGGAGTATTCCGCCCCAGGAGCAGGAGTATTCCGCTCCATTGTATCATATTGAGGGCAGGAGTATTCCGCCCCAGGAGCAGGAGTATTCCGCTCCATTGTATTATATCGGGTGCAGGAGTATTCCGCCCCAAGAGAGTGCAGGAGTATTCCGCCTCTGGTTTATATTATATCGGGTGCAGGAGTATTCCGCCCCAGGAGCAGGAGTATTCCGCTCCAGTTGGTTATCAGATTGGATTCCCACCGAATGCAGGAGTATTCCGCTTCGGGATGGGATTATGGGCACATGTGACCCTGTGCATTTCATTTCATATCATTTCATCTCATTTCATACCATTGTGTAGACTTACGATACATGACTACTGTCCTACTTATATGTGCATTGCTTATTTGTTGATATGTTTTTGGCACGCATCCTTGGTTGAGTTTATAAGTTTCTTACGTGTTTCCGGTCGTTATCTGACTCTGTTTTTTTATATAATTTAAATAAAAGGAATTTGGTGTACCTATTTCTTTTCTCCCTGGCTAGCTATCCTATTCTTTAAGGTGGCTAGTCTGCCCCACTTATTGAGTCCTTTTGACTCACCCTTGTTTGTTGTTTGTTTCTTGTCTACCTATTTCGTTTCGGCAGGTTCGCTCCAGGATTGAGTTCGCCACGTTGTTCAGGAGCGAAGATGACTTCAGCTGTCAGGGTGAGCCAGCTTTTATTCCGGATGGCCACCAGTTTATTGTTAATTATTTCAGCTGCATTTTGCTCCCTCCAGGAGGTATATGTCTTCTTTTGTACTCTTAGATGTCGAGTCTGGATAACCCTAAACCTAGTATGTTGGGTAGTCAGCTGTAATTTCTTTTGTACAGCTTAGAGGTATCAGTTTGTCTGTGTTTTGGTTTTAAGTCTTGTCTTTATTTATGTATTGTTATAAATTTCCTAATTTAATTTATAAGGGTTCGCCCGACGGGTCTAGGGAAGGATGTCGGGTGCCCGCACGGCCTAACCGGATTCCGGGTCGTGTCATATATCCACAAGGATTATTATGTTCGACAAAGTTGGAATTTTAGTTATATAAAATAATGATAAAAACAGTATTACTTATCTTGATAATGATGAAAAATATTACTACCAAAATGTAAACTTATCACAACAATTTAATTTAAGTTCTCTTTCACATGAATTGAAAGTCCTAAAATCACTCTGGGTAAAATCTTTTTTGTTATAAAATAAAGAATTAGTCTTCATAGTGCATAGGACTTTCTCTAATATTTAGTACTTTAAATTAAATTTAATTGGGTTAAGCTAAGGTGTACTAGAGTCCTATTTTCACTAAATGAAAAATTCAAAAAGGGAGTTACTGACACATTAAAGATTATGGTATTTAAGGTTTTGACATTTAACTAGAATTTTACTTGCGTCGTGACTATACTGACATCAAAATATTTGATTTTGGCTTATATAAATTAGAAGTCCTCTGTGTAAACCAATAGAGCATTGAATTATATATAGAACGTGCATTTTTATTGTTGTACGTCTCATGTTGTTTGTTGTCTAAATTTGGAACACTTTTTGTCAAATATATAAATATAATGATAATATTTTATTTGTTTTTCAGGCAGATTGATTGCTTAAAAATTTTGAAGACTGATGAAGATGCATGATAACAATGACACAACATAGTTGTAGAAACCTTCGAAGAATGATTAATTTTATAATCTCTCTTTCTCTCTCTCTCTCTCTTTTTTGGATCCTTGCAACCAAATAGAGAACATGTGTCTTTATCTTAATTGTTAATACTTCTTTTTTTTTTTTGGTTAAAACACGACATATATTACTTATAATATCACGGAGGGTTACATAGTATGCCCATACAGATGCCACTAGGGTCAACCATATGTGCAGTAGAGTTCAAAGAAAAATTAGGAATGGCATACATTGCACTTAGATTTTCTAATTTGGACAATGATAAACAGTTACTATCCGAAGTTGTTATCACAAAATTTGTGCCTTCTTGATCCTTTAGCAAGGCTGTTTGAACAAAAACTGGAGGCACTGCATAGTGAATAGTATTAAGTGATTTGGACATTGAGGGAGCTCCACTTGCCAGGAGGTGAGCGACTGTATTCCCTTGTCTGAAGTTATGCCTGATTATTGGCATTCTCAGCTTGTGCATTAGTGACCTGCAATTTTGAATGATAGAAGCATAAGTAGGCGATGGTTTTTCCAATAGCAGAATGACTTCTGTAGAATCAGTTTCTATTTCTAAAGGACTGTAATTTTGATCAAGAGCAATGGTTAGTCCTTCTTGAAGGCTTAACAATTCGGCATGAGTGTGATTATGTGCATGCACTCTCTTATGGTAGCCTAGAATCGAATGACCCTGAAAGTTTCTAAAAACCCCTCCAATGCTAGCATAGTTGTCATTGGTTTTAAAAGAACCATCTATATTTAATTTAATTAAATTATGACTCGGGGGAACCAAGAAACATTAATGCTCCTAGTTATGGATTTTCTAGAATTATCAGTCGTCAGAAGTTTAAATTCCAGTGTCCTATGATGCACCTCTCTAAAATGTAAGGGAGTGTCCATATTATTAACATTATTACGATTTCTATTAGTCCATAAGTTCCATAATGAGAATAGGAGAAGTTCCTCCCAATTATAATGTCGATTTTTAGGATAATGGTAAGTATCCCTCAAACAAGTAAGCCAGTGCCTATCAAGAGTGACATGATGACTAATAGAACCTTCCCACCAAAATTTTTTAGCAATGACACATTCTAAGAAAATATGTTGAGGAGTTTCAGTTTCATTTTTACAAATAGGGCACATAGGATTTATATTGATGCCTATGTTATGGAGATAGGATCTAGTAGGTAATCTATCATGTTGGCATTGCCAGATGAAATATCTAATTTTATTAGGAACATCCACTTTCCAAAACCATTTGAAATCTCCACTACAACTTATATAATTATCAATTTGAGCATATAGGGTGTTCTGCACAAAGAAGCCATTCGTGGTAAGGGCCCATACAGGATAGTCAATATTAGAGTGCTCAGGAGGATTAGCCCCTTTAAACTGGTCAGCAATGCATGTAGGAAAAACAAACCCGGTGTTAGATAAATCCCAAGAATTATCTGTGATAATATCAGACACTTTCTTAGGTTGATCCTCCCTTGTAAGAGGCCCATGAATCAAGCTTCTAAGAGTGTTCTTAGTTGGAAGCCAATTGTGGTCCCACATGGAGATACACTTACCATTGCCCACGACCCACTGGGTATTTCTAATGCAAATAGGAAAAGAGTTACTGATGCCTTGCCACACAAAAGAGTCAGATTTTGAGTATGGTTTATGCATGTATTTATTGCTAATAACTTTGGACCAAAAACCATTAGGGTTTGTCAAGAGTCGCCAAGATAAACTGGCAAGAGAAGCAATGTTCTTTGTCTTGGCTTTAACGATAGAAAGACCTCCTAAAGATTTAGGCCTAGTGACAACATCCCATGACAAAAGATGAATTTTCCTCCTATTATCAGTAGTACCCCATAAAAAATCTCTTTGAATTTTGTCGATAATTTTGAGAGTTTTGCTAGGAAGGGTATGAAATTGCATGATGTGGTTTGGAAGTACATTCAAAGTAGACTTAATTAGGGTAGCTCTCCCAGCAAGATTGATGAAGTTTGCTTTCCAACTAGAAAGTCTAGAATGAAGATTATCTATGATAAATTGATAATCATTATGCTTGGGCTTTTTGTTAAGGATGGGAAACCCTAGATATTTACCAAATTGATGACCTCATTTAATACTCAAAATATCGCTCAGTTGGACAGCTAAGAGAGGATCAATATTACTTGAGAAAATTATCTTAGACTTAGTATTGTTGACCTTTTCCCCAGATATGCTACAAAATAGGTCCAAAGTGTTTTTGATAGAATAAGCTGATTTAATGTTAGCTTTGGCAACTAGAGTAATATCATCTGCGAAGAGGAGGTGGGACAATTCAGGGCCAGTTGAAGAGAGTTTTATAGGATCCCACAGGTTCCTTTCCACTTGGTGATTAACATATATAGAAAGGAGCTCCAAACAAAGAATAAAAATGTATGGGGACATGGGATCTCCCTATCTAATTCCCCTGGATGGAGAGAAATAATTTGTTTTCGAGCCATTAACAAGAATAGATATAGTGGATGTAGTAAGGCAAGATAAAATAAGGTTTGAGATTTTTTTAAAAAACTAACATAGTGCGAATGAAAGACCATTCTATCCTATCAAAAGCTTTTTCTAAATCAATCTTAATGATCATTTCACTCCTAACTCCTTTCATACGATTAAACTTATGCACAAGCTCTCCTATTTTTCATAAAGCTGGCTTGACATGGACTAATGAGAGAATCTAGGTGCTGCTTCAAACGATTAGCTATAATTTTACTGACAATTTTATAAACAGTGTTGCAAAGTCCAATAGGCCTGAAGTTTTTAAGATTCACTGCATTTTTAACTTTGGGAATAAGACAAATATACGTAGTATTTAGGCTAGGAGGCATAGTACTACTTTGGAAGATTTCATGACAAATTTTTTTGACAGAAGGGCCAACTATTTTCCATTGAGATTGGAAAAAAATGGGATGTAGCCCATCCGGACCGGGGGCCTTGTAAGGCTTGAAAGAAAACAAAGCATTAGTAATCTCACAATCCATTAAAGGTCTATCTAATAAGGACAAATCAGTGCCATAATACCATAATGCATTATTATGAACAGGAACTAAAGAGCTTTGACAATGACCAGTAGTATAAAGGTTCGCAAAATAACCTAAGACATGCTCTAAAACTTTACTAGGCTCAAAAATTAAATTCCCACAATCATCTTGGAAATGCGTAATTTGGTTTTTTCTTCTACGATTAAGGGTTGTGATGTGAAAGAACTTAGTACTAGCATCTCCATAACTTAACCAATCAAGCCTAGATTTTAAATGCCAGAATTCCTCTTCTTGCTTTAAGACTATGTTATAATCAGAAATTAACTCCTTTTCTAAGTTCTGGAGAAAAAAACTAGTAGCATAATTTGGGGAGGATTGGACACCTTTAAGTCTGGCTAGAGTATTATTTTTTTTACGAAAAATATTGCCAAAGACTTCCTTATTCCAGGTTATAATATTATCTTGAAATAACTTAGTAGCCTCAATTAAAGATCTATTTTGCCAAGCATCACCAACTATATTTTTAAAATCAGGATGCGACAACCACATTGTTTCCAATCGAAAAGGCTTCCTATAACCACAGTGTAACTTTTTATTCAGGCTGATTAAAATAGGGTTGTGATCTGAGTAAGTTTTAGGAAGGTGAATCACATTAGAGTCTCTAAAAGAAGAAATCCAGTCTTGATTTGCTACACATCTATCTAATCGTTCTAAAATCAAGCCTCTCCTCCTAGACCTATGATTCGACCAAGTAAACCTAGGGCCTTTAAATCCTAAATCATTTAGATGACAATAGTTAAGGCAGTTCCTAAAACTCATAGCATTTCTATAATTAATAGGATTGCCACCCCACTTATCCTCTTGAGATAGGACTTGATTAAAGTCTCCACACACAAGCCATGGTCCTTGATAATTATCATAGACATGTATTAGGTTTTTCCACAAACTCTCTCTACTATAAGCAGTAGTACTAGCATAAACAATGGAAAAGAGCCAGCTAAAATTAAAGGAGGAGTATAGTACCTTGATCATGGCATGGATCTCATTCCCATTTATATGAATATCGGTGACAGTAACTGAATCATTTTTCCAAAGGAGGACCAGTCCACCTGATCTACCCTCAGCAGGTATTTCAGCATAGTCAGTGAAGTCATAACGAACTCTAAAATCATGGTGATCATCCATTTTAGTTTCTAATAATGCCACAGCTACAGGTTTATAAACTTCCAGGATGGCACCAAAATTCCTACGAAAATCAGGATTACCTGCACCCCTAGCATTCCATACTATAAAATTAATTTGTCTATTCATTTGAACATTAACATTAAGGTTAGCATTATAATCCATTTCAGGATTAGTTGTTAGTGTAGGGTTCAACACCACCGCATATTTCTCCACAGTCTTGTTTGCCGGTGCTCGCACATCCAGTGAGCATTTGCAAAGAGTGGGGTGGCAAGTTAGAATACTTTTCCTGTCTAGTCTTTCTCTGAAGAGTAGTATTGTTATTTCCTTTAGGTTTGCAAATTCCGTACGACTCTCCCTTCCCCTTAGTACGATTTCCTGCTCCTCTCTCTGATTTAGTTCTAGTTCTGGTGGATTGGGATGGACTACCTGAGGTGGTAATGGGACTGGGGGTGGAGGTATATCCTCCTGCATGTGATCAGGTGGATCCATTTGCACATTCAATGGGTTGAGATTGAATGGAGCTGCATGCATGTCCATTTGTTGATTGAATGGCTGATTCAGTGCCATGTCCCACCCTACGAAAACTGGACTTTGTGGTGGCAATACCCTCGGAGGAAAGAAAGGAAGATCCAGAAGTGGAGGAATCTGGTGAGGTTGCAGAAACTGGGGCCACATATTGTTCATATAGTTCTGCATTCTTAGGTGCATCCCCTCGCTTACTATTAGGGCTAAGTACTGAGGGTCCTGGATTATTGCATAAGCTAGCTGGCCATTGATAACCATCGGAATCGCCATTGCATGTCCCCAAAGACTTGATTCCACCCATGATTGAGGTATGCGATCTTGTTGTGGTGGTAAGGCAAAGATCGGTGGTTGGTTCACCAAAGGTGGAAGTGGAACTTGAAAGTTGTTTTGAAGTGGATTGTTTTGATTCATTGTTTTTAACTTTTTGAATGATTTGTGTTGGTGAATCAGTTGCCTTACCAGTCTTTGTGATTTCTTTCGACTGTAAGGGATTTTCATTGTGGTATATAAGAAGAGAAGTATGAGGAGTAGATGTAGTAACATGAGAGTTTTGCATGGGATATTGCGTGTTATTTTTGGCTAGGGAGTCAGTGGAGTTGTCAGTAATACTCTCAATATTTGCAGGCGTATCATCTTTCAAATTTGAGATGTTAGAGGAGAGAGATTGTGGTAAGATTTGGTGAGATTCTGGTACAAAAGGAAAATTAGAAGTGGAGCAAGTAGTGGAGGATTTGTCAGATGAGGGAGCAAAAATTTTTGCATGGGAGTTTGGCATTGTCAAGGAATGAGTACACGTGTCCATGGGGTCCTTTGTTAGGTTAATAAGTTGCACATCCATGTGGCTTGCCACGTGGTTTTGCAATTCAGAATTCGACCTCGGGGATATCAAATTTTGCATGTTAATTTTTTCAACAATTTGATTTTGAGATTCAATAGAAATCCCTTGGCCAGATTTGATATTATTGCTACTTGAGTTATTAGATTTCCCTTCATTAATAACGGTTAATACACTAAATTTATTTGTTGCGTCTTTTAAGGCAACATTTATTTTAGGTTGATGGTGAGATTTTGTTTTAGTTTTAGGCGTGTAAGGATGGGAAAACTTACCTGGCGCATGAGAGGCCATTGGGGGTGATGAATACCGTTTAGGAGTATAGCTTGTAGACGCAGCATTTGTTGCATGACTTCGAAGAACAACTTGGCTTGTTCTTCTTTTTTGAAAATTAACTGTTTTCCACTCACTTTCCCCTTCGACTGCTTTTAATTTTTTTGAGGCTAAAAGAATAGTTGATGTTTTTAAGTTTGAAGTAGAAGGAGTTGTTTTAGTTGGGTATGATTCTTGTAGATGGCTAAGTCGACCACAAAACTTACACAAGAGGTTCTCACCTTCATAGATCACAATTTGTTTATGGTGCTCAATAAAAATATGATTTTTAACGAGAACATCAATTGGAACTTCAACACACAAACGAGCGTATCTTGCTCTTACTGCAGTAGAAGTTTTGTAATCAACTTTTAATAATTTACCAATTGTAAAACCGATTTTTCTCAGTATGCCTTCATCGAAAAACTCAGTTGGTAGATTTGGTAGGCGAATCCAAATAGCAGTTGAGTGTAATGTTATTTGAGTAGCCACAAAGTTTGGCTCCCAACATCTTGTTGATAAAAAGAATCCATTAATGAACCATGGACCTTCAGTTAACACCTTGTGTAGACTATCATGTGATGAAATTTTGCCACATAAAAATCTTCTCCAAGATCAATCAGTGGAAATTCTTCTTCTAATTTCCATAGAGTAATGAGCTTCTCATAAATATACTGGTGATGCAACCGTTTACCATGTAGCTTAACAATAATGGAATTGATCCAAGGTGAGTAAATGCGTTGTTTTTCCTCATGTGTAAGAGAGATGTGATCAACTAGACCATCAGCATTTTGTAATTGATGTTGCATGTCTTCCTCAATTGGTTGGATGTGTAAAAAGGAAGGTTTAATGATGCTTTGAGTGTTTGAGGTAGAGTGCTCTAGTAGTTTATCACAGTAGCTGACTTTTGTCAAAAGCGGGGAGGAAGTCTCATTTAATGGATCAGGGGGTTTGGGTGGAGTAAATGGTATACCATTTGTTGTCATTTGGGAAGGAGAATGGAAAGAAGCAATGAGCTCGAAAGGGGAAAGGGTAGAAAGGGTGGGGAGTTTCTCACGCTACCACAAATTCATATGTGCAAGACACATTAATTGTTAATACTTCAAACTGATGGTATCATGACTTTTATAAGTTTTATTGATCTTTTTATCTTTTATTTACAGGTTTGATGCGTGAAAGGTGAAGAATTCTGAAGAAGATGGAGGAATCCTTCTTTCGCTATTATATTAGGTAATCTCATTGTACTGTCTTAACTAATGCAAATTTGTTATATTGATTTATGGAGCTGTGATCTATTTAAAGCAATGTCTGATACAATTCTTTCATTTTATTTTATTTTATTTTATTTTTTTGCAAGAGGAAATTCTCTATCATTTTTAATACGAGATTTAACTTTCGGATGATTTTTCAACATTTGTTATCTTTTCAATATCCCTCAGATGACTTGTTATTGACTTACTCAAGTTATTAGGGACAAACAATTTGGACAGAAAATTATCACACTCTTCAATTTTGCTTTACAGAAAGGGATAATACTAGGGTATAAAGCTTCAAAATACAAACTTATTTGAAGGTAAGATATTGGGGTTATATTAATAGTTGTGATTGAGTTTTGATATCAATTATTTTTAACGAGTTCTGTGAAACCAAAATAATTGACATTGAAGTTGATCAAGATAGTTTTCGTTTTACCGTATGCAATAAGAAGTTTATTTCAAGGAACTTGAGTATTTTATGAATAAGCAACATGCCTGTAAATTTTATATATTTATGTTACTAATTCTTCATGTCTGTTCTATTTTGTGAGATATTTATCCATAATACATAGGAGTCAATCTTTCTTCGTCAACACAGTTTTTTTGACATTGCACAAATTAATAACATTTGCAGCCTTGTGCTGAGTTGAATAATAGGCCTTAGAAGTTTATTTATATTTTCAATGCTTTTTATATGCTTGGGTATTCATATTCGTCAACTATATGTATAGCTCATTTAATTTATGTATTCAACTCTTCATTTATTTTTCTTATTTTTGTTATGAGCTAACTTTTGGAAATTTTCATGTAAAACTACGGGAGTTAAAAGCTAATAGCTCGCATTCCTGTATATTCAAATTATACATAATGAAATGACTAATTCATGAGTTCTATGCAATTAAATTCACCATCACCAACTTAGCATATCTTATTCAAGATATGTTAAGATAAGGAGGAAGTTTTTAGTTGGACTAATCTAAAAAATCGTATATCAAGGCATAAAATCTTAAAGGAAGTTCAAAGACATTATTTTTGGAGCCAATATACTAAAGAAGTTATTCATTAATATACTTTCAGCTAAGCCACCTGCTCTTAGCCCAAGTGCCAAACCCTCAATCTTATTCATCACTTCGAATATACTATCCAACTTTAGAGAATATTAAACGTCAAAGAGGATGTCCAGATTAGAGATTGAATATATATCGTATGATACAAAAACTTTTAGTTTAGAAACTATAATATACTGTTTATCATGAAATACACGTGCAACGCACGTACCCTAAAACTAGTACCAAAAAAGACTTGAGATGTTAAAGTCTTTTGTTTGTAAACCTTACTCTAGGCCCTCTTTGTGTTTCTTACTTTTTCATTTTTTTCACTCTTTTTTTTTTCTCAAAATTTCAGATAAGTGTTTGTGTCTTTCTCTATGTGTTCTCTAAAAAAAATGAAAGCAAATTCTCTCTTTTACTAACCAAAAAAGAGAATAGGGGTAGTATTTGGGCAAGCTCATGCTCCCACTTGAGTATCCTAGTCAGATCCCTTCTTTTTAGCCATTTTTCACACTGCTACAGCCTCATATTTTAAATAATTCAGCCATCCTATAGTACTAAAAAGCTGAAAATTGGTTGTCCTAATGATAGGACAACCCCATGGGCGGGCTGCTTTCATCATTGGACATGGACTTACTACTCTTTGATGCTAAGCTAGCAGACCTGAAACTACATAAATCTAACACCGATCAGCCTAAAAATGACTCAGACTTAAGGCAAAGGTGGTAGGACCATTTGAACTTGAATGGACATACAAAGTTCAACTTAGCAAGGAACCAATAAATAAAGCTACTTAAAACTAAAGTGACGCAAATAACATATAATTAATGCCAAAAAATATTTGAAATGGGAATGATGGTGAAGCAACAAAGACACAACTAACCAAAGCTTCATGCCAGAGATAGTGCCAAATAGCACAACTAGCAGAACATGACATACCACACGCTAGTTAGACCAAGCCAATTCTTGACATCTTCGAACAGATCAAATGAATTTTATTCATTCTTAAGAGCAAAATAAGAACAAGCTTGGCGTAAACTTAGGAAAGCCATTCAGAAAAAACAAACACGGCCTTATACATGCCAAAGATAGACTCTTCCTCACAAATGAACAAAGATAAACTCAAACTATACATTAGTTATCAAAACTTTCACATTAAACGAAGCTTTAGTTCTATCCCAACAGACAAGATGATATTCGTCAATCCATCACTAACTAGAATAAATGAGGCGTACTAAAGCGAGAAAAGAACGGAGAACTTCCTCTAACACTAATAGCCTCAAACTACAAGATCACGTTAAAGGAATCATTACTGCTGCTACCTCAACATCAGAAACCCACCAGCCATTGTTGCTTCATCACCATCGCAGCCACTAGTGCATTTAAGCACCACCAAAGCATCCCCAATAGAAATACCATAACTTCTAGCTTCGTCATCTAGACACCAACAACAATAACTAATCACATCCACTATACTACTATAACCAAGCATACACACGGATTTGAATTTCAAAGTTAATGATAGGACCTCATTGGATGACCCATCTACTTGCAAGGAGACTTGTTGGGACTCTTTTCTACCTGACTAATTACAATAAATAAAATATATTCATTATGACAATATTGCATATATGAACATTCACCATCGATACTCACATGCCAAAAAAACTAACATTTGAACATCATTTCTCTTCTATACTTTAACAATAACATGAACATGCTATATGCTCGACCAAACTTTCATGTAAAGCGATATACATACACGACATATTTTTACTTATTCTACACAAATACAAGATTTATTTTACTAAACCTTCAACACATAAAAGAATGAAAAATTATTAGAGTATCTAGGTTTTCAGTCTAACCCGTCATAGCACCAAAAAGTGTACATGATCACTGCCTTGCCTCTGATTCATCATCATTACAACTTTCCACGGCCACCAGTTCAAATAGCTTGCCATCAACGTGAGTGAACTGCGGTGCTAGCATAACTCCACCACCACCTCGCCTCACTACATCACAATAGAAACAATAATTCCTATCATCTCATACGAAAAACTCTCATCACCGTGGCAGCCCCCAAAACGTTGTCAAGTCATCATTTTCCTTTTTTTCTAACTAAAACAATCCTATTTGGGGCCGTCTCGATTAGAAAAAAAGAACAAAATGGAGAAGAGAGGCTGAGTCCAAGACAAAAAAGTTCAATTTTTTTTTAGACAATAGAATGGAGGAAGTGAAATAGGCAGTCCAGAGGATATTATGGATATAAGAGTTCGCCGGAAAAGATGATGTTTGGTCGGGATACAAATTTTACCGCATCTTTAAACTCCGATCTATGCAAAATGGTTGAGCTTTTAGGAAAAAAGGTTTATATATAGAAAGACAAGGTAGAGTCGGTTCAAATAGAGGCGAATGTAGGATTTCAAGAGAATTGGTTCACCATTGTTTGGACGAAACTACACTACTCTAGGGGTGGCCCGGAAGAAAGCTTTATCATAAAATTATATAGTATATATAGGTCACATCTCACTTTATACAGTGATATACTATATTTTGAACATACATTCACAACCAATGATGATAGCATAGTGGTCAAGGTTTTTAAATTTTGTTTGCTTTTACACGCTTAAATCTCCTGCGCAATAATTTTAAAATGTTTAAACCAAAAATACAAACAAGTTGGATCAATATAAGTAATAGAATGGATATTATTTTTTTAAAAAAAAGGAAGTATTTAGTAGGAATTGATCCCTACTCTTAAGTGCAAGAAAACCAATATTTGACTAAAGGAAACATTCAACCTTTTAGAGTATGGGTTCACCGACATCACGTAAGGCATATTATGAGAAAAATGAAAATAGTATATGTAATATTGCAAAATGACTATGGATTTACGTGAATGACAATTAACCATAAAGATCCGACACTGGGTTAAAATGGTGTACTTTTTTGTACATTTTACGATCGCCCAGTGGTGATTTTCATTAGCCAGCCGGCGGACTTATGGTGGTGATTGGGCAGCGATAAATTTTCTGATGAGGGGCGTAGAGTTGGACAAATCTTGGCTAAGCCCAATAAATTTTGGTGGTAATAGTTTGGCAAGCTCATGCTCCAACTTGACTATCCTAGTCAAATCCCTTCTTTTTAGCCTTTTTCCAAACACATACAGCCTCATTTTATAAATATTTCAGCCACCCTATATAACTAAAAAGCTGAAAATTGGTTGTCCTAATGATAAGACTACCCCATGGGCTGGCTACTTTCGTTATTGGGCCTGGACTTACTACCGTTTTATACTAAGCTAGCAGACCTGAAACTACATAAACCTAACACCGATCAGTCCAAAAATGACTCAGACTTAAGGCAAAGGTGGTAGGACCATTTGAACTTGAATGGACATACAAAGTTCAACTTAGCAAGGAACCAATAAATAAAGCTACTTAAAATTAAAGTGACGCAAATAACATATATTTCATGTCAAAAAATATTTGAAATGGGAATGATGGTGAAGCAACAAAGACACAACTAACCAAAGCTTCATGCCAGAGACAGTGCCAAATAGCACAACTAGCAGAACATGACATACCACACACTAGTTAGACCAAGCCAATTCTTGACATCTTCGAACAGATCAAATGAATTTTATTCATTCTTAAGAGCAAAATAAGAACAAGCTTGGCGTAAACTTAAGGAAGCAATTCAGAAAAAACACACACGGCCTTATACATGCCAAAAATAGACTCTTCCTCACAAATAAACAAAGATAAACTCAAACTATACATTAGTTATCAAAACTTTCACATTAAACGAAGCTTTAATTCTATCCCAACATACAAGATGATATTCGTCAATCCATCACTACCTAGAATAAATGAGACGTACTAGAGCGAGAAAAGAATAGAGAACTTCCTCTAACAGTAATAGCCTCAAACTACAAGATCACGTTAAAGGAATCATTACCGCTGCTACCTCAACATCAGAAACCCACCAGCCATTGTTGCTTCATCACCATCGCAGCCACTAGTGCATTTAAGCACCACCAAAGCATCCCCAATAGCAATACCACAACTTCTAGCTTCGTTATCTACACACCAACAACAATCACTAATCACATCCACTATACTACTATAACCAAGGATACTCACGGATTTGAATTTGAAAGTTAATGATAGGACCTTACACAATAAACAAAACATATTCCTTATGACAATATCGCATATATGAACATTCACTACTGATATTCACATGCCAAAAAAACTAACATTTGAACATAATTTCTCTTCTATACTTTAACAAAAACATGAACATACTATATGCTCGACCAAATTTCCATGTAAAGCGATATAAATTCATGACATATCTTTACTATTTAAGTGCAAGAAAATCAATATTTGACCAAAGGAACCATTCAACCTTTTAAAGTATGGGTTCACAGAAATCACATAAGGCATATTATAAAAAAAATGAAAATAGTATGTGTAATTTTTTGAAATGACTATGGATTTACGTGAACTACAATTAACCAATAAGAACCGACCCTGGGTTCAAATGGTGTACTTTTTTTACCTTTTGCGGCCGCCCTGTGGTGATTTTCAGTAGCCAACAGGCGGACTTGTGGTGGTGATTGGGCAGTGATAAATTTTCTGATGAGGGGCGTAGAGTTGGACAAAATTTGGCTAAGCCCTATGAGTCTTGGTGGTAATAGTGAGAAATGAGTTGGAAAATGGGTTTTATATCTAAAGTGGATGGGGGGATAGGAGCATATAGATCAAGATTGATTCTAATTGCTTGACACGACCTACACTTTCGGCTAGACTGTACAGGCACCCGACTATCTTCTCTAGACCTGTCGGGCGAACCCTATCGATTAAATCAATACAAATAATATAAAATTTACTTGATAATAGTAAGAAATTAACCAAATTAACTAGAAAGATATAAGACTAACACAAAATAACACAAGATAGCCTATGGAAACATATATATATATATATATATATATATATATATATATATATATATATAGAGAGAGAGAGAGAGAGAGAGAGAGAGAGATATGTAGTATATTAGCAATATATACACTTTTGATTTACCCAAATTATCCCTTCTACTTTTTTAAGTTATTAGATATAATATGGGTAGTTATGTCTTTTTCCATCCCAAAAAAAGTAAAGAGATCCCCCTTCACCCCATTTGTCCAGCCGCCCCTCCCCTGTTCTCTCTTTCTTCTACGTTTTATTCTCTCTCATTTTCTGCAAAACATAAGTTTAGGACGCATAGAATGATTTATTCTTTTTATAAGCAATAACCTTTCTTCTTCTATTATCAAATAGGCATAAAGTATTAGATGTTGGAAAGAAAATTATTGGAAAGTAAACTATCGTAAAGTTAAAGAAGTTGTAGATTAATACATTTCAGAATTATAGGGTAAAATTATTTCCTCTATACTGAAATTTTTTTTGATAATAAATATTCTAGAAAAATAAAGTACGTTGATTTAGGTGGTTTAACATAATTAGATATATGCATGTATGAATTTTTATTCTTCTTATAAATTTTCTCTAGGACTGTGCCATATGAATTTTGATTTTGCTTATAAATTTTCTCTATGACATTGTTGGCGGCTCTGTTCAGAACTTTAGATTATTTATTATTAAATTTTTCTCTATAAGTATTTTTAGAAAAATAAAATCTGCTCTCTTAATTGGTTTAGCCGGTGATATAGGGAATAATGAAGCATTGGTTTGCATTGACACTTTGAGCAACAGTGGACATAGTTAAATGTTCACCTGAACGTAAAAGAGGGGAGTGGGGAGGGGAGGTTGAGATTTACATCTCCGTTGGAAAGATAAGGATGGGAAGAAGAGTTTCCTTGGAACTAGAAATTGTATCAACAATTATCTTTTTGTTGGGTAAAAGACAAAAAAAAAAAATCCTCGAATTTAATTTGGTGGTACAAAATAATAAGGGTAATTTTGAGAATCATCTTATAAGTCTAAAAAATATACACATCTCCCGAAAGGAGAAAAAATAAGATAAACTATAATATCTACAGCCGCCGGCCTGAATGAACAAGCTTGTTCACCATGGACAGCTGGGAACTTACTGTTTCTCAATCAAGCGCGGCTGGCTGGGTTCTGGAGTAGAATCCGCTGAAATGAAAAGACACAACAAGAACAAAGGAGTGAGTCATAAGGACTCAATAAGTGAGGAGCAACTAGCAACATCGAAGAATAGCTACACAACCCAGGGAAACAGAAGTCATAGCAGTCAACCAGATAAGTCATTCACAGATAAGTAATGCAACAAATCTATATAGCTCACAAAACACATATAAAGATATGAAATGAATGTATCATGATGCGATTAGGTCACATATGCCTAAAATCTATCTCCATTGCAGGACTCTCGCTGACTACCAAGAGATATATGCAATAATAACGCTTCACCGGCGGATGACTCTCATCGACTACCGTAAAGTCAATGCAATACTAACAAGAAGGCATAACATACGATATATGGTATAAATCCAAAGTTAAGGCATTATAAATTTGTATATCGACAGCAATGCATGTAAGAAACACGTGATAGAATATGTATAAGGCCAAAGGCCATCAAAGAAATGGATATTATCCCTTACCTCGAGTGTTTGGTCAAGACAACTACTGAACAACTTCCTTTCCTGCTTGATGTCCCTCAGAATATTCCCTTTCTGAGCCAATGAAACATGTTTGCAGTTATAAGTGCCAAAGAAGGAATATCAAACCTTTATACGAAAAAGAAAAAAATTACGAAAATACCCCTGGGCCGGGCTTAGCCGGAAGCCCATACATTATACATTTTTGGACTCGTCATAGTCCCACGAGTCCAATAATATCATTACTTTTCATATTCAAATTCAATTTCATCAAATTTCTCAATTCATAAATTTTAGGGTTCTAACCCAATTTTCCAATTCAATTTCAAGAAACTCCAGCTTAGGAATCATGAATTACGCAAATGATTATGTTATGATCGTTACCTAATAAATATAGGATGAATTGGTACTTACAATCTGCCTTGGAACCGAGTTACAATGGATAGGATCGAATTATAAAAGCTTTAGCCGACAAAACTCTGTTTTTATACCCTCTATAAATGATTTTTAGCGCTAGAAAAATGCGGGTTTTGCACCAGCAGCTACTAGTGCTGCAAGTCGGGTTCAAACGGGACAGCAACAATCCTATATTTGATATCAATTCATCCACACTTCCATTCCTTGTAGAGGAAGGCTAACTGCTTGCTGGCTGGGAGCTCCCTATGGCGCTACGCATCGTTCCCTTCGGTTTTTTAAAGAGCCAGCCTGTCTTTCAATAGAAACTATTGGCAATTACCTTAGTCATTCTCTTATATAGTGAGAAGACCAAACTCAAATAAGATCTACGAAAATGACTCCCACAGAAAAAGGTCAACTTTTTAACTTTCGGGATTTTAGCGAAACTGTCCGAATGACCTTGGAATTCACTTTCGAAAGTTTCCACATATCAAAAATGACCATAAAAACCTAACACAACTTTTAGATTTCAGATCGAAGTTCATTTACTCAAATAAAGCTCGGAAACCTCTTTTATGCTTTACCGACAACCGAAATGGAAACCTTCTCGAGAAACCTACCAAACGAGGTTCGAATAAGCTCAAATTTTATAGACAGGTCCTAATGGACCTTACGCAGATTTTAAGACTGTCAAAATGCTAATCGGAGTCATAACTTTTGAAACTACTAGCTAAGGTCGTTTCATTCTCCTCCACTTAGGCATTCGTTTGTCCTCGAACGAGCCAAAGTCTAGAGAGGATTTTACACAATTAATGAGAACGCTTACACAAACTTTCAACGATTTTTTATTAGATATTACTATACCATTACGGAACTAGAATCATAAATGAATGATAAGAACTCTTAAGCTTTAGAGACCAAGATCAAACCTGAATCATTGAAGATATGAGGATACCTCTCACGCATACTAGACTCAAGCTCTCAAGTATCCTCCTCATAAGGACGGTTATGCCATCAAACTCGAACCATCAGAATCTACTTCGAACGAAGCTTCCAGACATCTCTGGCAACTATGGCAACTGCGAACTCCTCATAGGCTAGATTCACATCTAGTTGTAGGAAAAGCTCAATCACTTCGAAAGGATCCCAGATATATACTTTTGAAGCATCGATACATGAGATAAACTGGCATAAAAGCTGGCAATCGAGCCGATAAGCCACCTAACCAATGCGCTTCTCGATATGGAAAGGAAAAATGAATCTAGGACTGAACTTCCCTTTCGTCCAAAATCTCTTTATTCATCGTATCGGCGATACTTTTAAGAAAACCATGTCGCTGACCTCAAACTCTAACTCTCGACTCCTCCAATTTGAGTATGAAATATGCATGCTCTGAGCGGTCCGCAGACGATCTTGAATAACACGAACAATATTAAGAATCTGACGAACGATCTTTGAACTGATCACCTCAACATCTCGAGACTTGAACCAACCGATCGGAGAACGACTTCTACGATCATACAAGGCCTCAAATGAAGCTATCTAAATGCAGGACCGATAGTTATTATTATAAGAAAACTGTGCTAAGGCGAAATGATCATCCCAGTGGCCTTCAAAGTCTAATTCACAAGCTCTCAACCTATCCTCTAGAACATGAATAACCTGCTCGGACTGACCATCAGTTTGAGGATGGAAAATCGTGCTAAGCTGCACCTGGGTCCCCATCTCCCTCTGAAAAGACTGCCAGAACTGGGAAGTATACTGGGAACCCAAATCTGAGATAATAGATACGAGAGTGCCATGCACCCTAACCACCTACTTAATGAAAACCCGAGCCAACTTCTTCGCTGAATCAGTAGTCTTCACAGGGATGAAGTAAGCTGATTTAGTCAGTCTGTCAACAATGATCCAAAATGAATCATGGTGCTGCAAGGTCTTTGGCAGACCAATCATAAAATCCATAGTGATCAACTCCCACTTCCACTCGGGAATGGGCAATGCCTGAGCTAACCCTGCCGGTCTCCGGTGCTAAAATTTAACTTAATGGTAGTTCAAGTAACGAGACACACAATCGAACACGTCTTTATTTATCACCTTCCACCAGTATAGCTCTTAGAGATCCTGGTACATCTTAGTAATGCCAGGATGAATAGAATAATGCAAGTTATGAGCCTCGGGGAGCACTGGCAGCCTCAAATTGGATAATGCTAGGATGAATAGAATAATGCAAGTTATGAGCCTCAAGGAGCACTGGCAGCCTAAAATCTCCAACATTAGGGACACAGAGTCGGCCATTAAACCAAAGAACACCATCTGAATCAAGCTCGGATGAGGGAACTCCTCCACTTAGGACACGACCACACAACTCCTGCAAATGAGGATCCTTGAACTGTCTTCCCTTAATTTGACTGACTAAGGAAGACTGGCCTGCAAAACATTCCAAGACTAGACCGGAGTCTAGGCGAAGAAATCTCATGCTAGAGCCACCAAGGGTCTGCAACACTTGGGCCAAAGGTCTCATTTCAGCATAAAGAAAAGCCAAGCTGCCCATGGACTTCCTGCACAAAGCATCTGCTAATTCGCCTTCCCAAGATGATAGCGGATAGTGAGATCATAATCTTTAATCAATTCAAGCTACCTCCGCTGCCGGCCATTAAGATCCTTTTGAGATAAGAGATACTGCAAGCTTTTGTGATCAGTATACACCTCACAAGGCTTGCCATAAATATAGTGCCTCGAAATCTTCAGAGCAAAGACCACAGCTGTCAACAGAGATCATGAGTCGGATAATTCTTCTCATTCAGCTTTAGCTGTCTGGAAGTATAAGCAATCACCCTCCCATGTTGTATAAGAACATAACCAAGGCCCACATGAGATACATCACAATAGACTATAAATCCACCGGTGCCAGAAATAAAGGATAACACTGGAGCTGAAGTCAATAAAACCTTGAGCTTCCGGAAACTTGCCTCACACTCATCGGACCATCGAAGTTGAACCAGTTTTTGAGTTAGGCGAATCTGGGAGCTACAATAGTGGAGAAGTTTTCCACAAACCTCAGATAATAACCTACCAGACCAAGAAAGCTGAAAATCTCAATCAGCGAGGTAAGACGGGGCCAATTCTGCACTGCCTCAATCTTTTTCGTATCAACCTTGATACCCTCATTGGATACCACATGACCCAAAAATGCCACAAAATCAAGCCAAAACTCAAATTTCGACAATTTGGCATACAACTTGCGATCACGAAGGGTTTGAAGAACCACTCTCAAATGATAATCATCTTCCTCGTGACTGCGAGAATAGATAAGAATGTCATCGATAAAGACTATGATGAAGGAGTCGAGGAATGACTTAAATATTCGATTCAGAAGATCCATAAAGACTGCAGGGGAATTAGTTAACCCGAAAGACATAACTAGGAACTCGTAATTGTCATAATGAGTTCTGAAAGCAGTCTTCGAGATGTCCAACTCTTGAATCTTCAATTGATGATAACCAGACCGCAAATCAATCTTAGAAAAGAAGTTGGCACCCTCAAACTAATCAAATAAATCATCAATGGGAGGCAAGTTTACTTGTTCTTGATGGTGACCTTATTTAGCTGACGATAATCAATTCACATCCGCATAGTCCCATCTTTCTTCTTCACGAACAGAATAGGTGCACCCCACGGAGAGATACTCGGACTAATGAATCCCTTATCAAGCAAAGCATGCAACTACTCCTTCAACTTTAACGGAGCCATGCGATAAGGAGTTATTGAAATAGGTTGAGTCTCTGGCACTATATCAATGCCAAACTTGATGTCCCGATCAGGAGGAAGTCCTGGGATATCATCTGGAAACACATCCGAGAACTCCTACACAACAGAAACTAAGTCGAGGGACGGAATCTTCACTTAGTATCTCCATCCATAGTAAGATATACTGAACACTCTTTATCTATCATCTGCTTCGTAGTCAGGAAAGAAATCACGTGCCCCGTGGGTGGTAAATAAGAGCCCTGCCACACCACCGATGATGAACCAGGAAGAGACAATTGAAGAGACTTGGCATGACAATCTAAGGTGGCATGACACGACGCCACCCGGGTCTCACAACCCCCAAAGGACACTGTATAAGCTGGAACTCTATCCACGACAGTCATGTCTTTAATAGGAGTAGAAACAAAGAATGGATCACGAAGATGCATATAATCAACATCAAAACCCGAAGCAAAATAAGGGGAGAGATGAATAGGTAGATCCCAGATCCACCAAAGAATATGCAACTTTACCACAAACAGATAAGGTACCTGTAACAACAGCTGGAGATGCCTCGGTATCCTGGCTGGCCGACAATGTATATAGCTTTCTCGGTGGCTGAGCTGAGCCACCACTTTGAGAACCACCTCTGGAGGGACCACTAGAACCACGCCTACCACCTCTACCAGGCTCTGGTACCCGAGAGCTGGCTGAGACCCTGAAGAGATACCCTAAGGTTGCTGCTGCATAGGTGCCGAAGGGCGAAAGAAATGACGGCTACTACCATGTTGATGAAGATAAGGGCAATCCCTCTTATGATGCCCTGGATCTCGACAATGAAAATACCCTGAGCCATAGTGGCGCTGCACGAACTGATGACTGGGGGGAGGAAACTGGGGCTGACCTTGTCGAGTCCATGGCAAGTCCTGATAACCATGCGCTAGGAACTGAACTGGCCTAACAAGAGGCCTACTCTGCTGCTGATAACTCCAACCTCCAGATGAGGTACTAAAACACCCTGAAACACGAGACCTCTTACTCTCCCATTCGAATTCCTCAAACTCTAACTTATGATATGCCTCATACCTCCTAGAAATATCAACAACGACATCAAATGGATTCCTAGCCTCAATCTCACGAGCCATCTAGGTCCACAAATATGGAGAAAGCCCATCAATAGAATGTCTAACCCTCTCGGAGGGCTCCTGCACAAGATCTGGAGCATAGACAGACATCTCAGAGAACAAAAGCTCATACTCCGAGATAGACAGGTTACCTTGTCAAATCCTCTCAAACTGCCTCCTCCTCTCATCTTTCTAACTGCAAGGTAGAAACTTCTCCATGAATCGGTGGGAGAACTCACTCCAGGTGACCTTAGGCAAGCCCTGCTTAGCTGATCGGAGTGCGTTCCACCAAGTAAAGCTGAAACCTCAAACTGGAATGCAGTATACTCAACTTCATACTGCTCATGATACCTAAGGGCCTCAAGAATATGCTGGCATCGATCAAGAAACTCAAGGGGCTTAAGCTTATCTGATGTATGATCGGAGAATGTTAGAGAATTAAGTCTGGTAAAATTATACATCCTCGCCGGATCATCGACCTGATCTGCTACCTGGGCTGGCTAAACAACCTAAATAACCGGAGGCACAACACCTGCTTCCTTTGAAATATAACTACCTGGAGCTACATCTGGAGATAGAATAGGGCCTCCCTGAGCTTGAGCATCAATATCTACCAAAGCCTGAAGAGCTGCCTGAGGAATAGGAAGTCCCTGAGGCCTCTGTGCTGCCAAGAATCTCATAAAAGATTATGAAGCGCCGGGGGAACGAAAAAGCCCTGCTCCTCCTGCCCACCAGGAGCTGGTACTGCTAGAACCTCTACAGCTGGATCAACACGATCCACCCTCATCGGGGCCTGGGCAGCTCTACCTCTGCCTTGACCACGACCTCTACCACGGCCTCTATCGCGGCCAACATCTCTACCTCACGGAGCAGCATGCATAAGGGCTGCCTTTGTCTCCTCCACCTTTCACTGAGCAATCGCACACATTCTCACCATTCACTACAGATAAATTAAAAAAGATATTTAACTTCAGGTAAGAAGACCCCCGCATGATAAGAACAGAAAGAAAGGGAACTGCATAAATGCCATCATAGCCTCTCATAGATAGGTACAGACGTCTCTGCTCGATCAGCGAGACTTTATTAGACACTGTCACGATCTAGAAACACTGTAAACCAGACTCTAATACCAGCTGACACGACCCGCATTTTTGGCTAGGTCGTGCGGGCAGCGGCTGCCTCCCCTAGACATGTCAGGCGAAGCCTATCGACTAAATCAATTCAAATAATATAAATTTACTCGGGAACAATAATAAATTTACCAAGTTAACTAGAACAATATAAGACTATCTCAAAATAACACAAGATAGCCCATTGATACATACATACATACATACATACATACATACATACATACATACATACATACATACATACATACATACATACATACATACATACATACATACATACATTACATACATACATACATACATACATACATACATACATACATACATACATACATACATACATACATACATACACATACATACATACATACACACACACATACATACATACATACATAATAAATGCAGCTAACTACCCAATAACATAGGTTTAGAGGTTTTCAGATCACACATTTAAGAAGTCCAAAAAATATACACATCTCCCAAAGGGAGCAAAAATAACACAAACTATAATATCTACAACTAGCGGCCTAAATGAATAAGCTGGCTCACCGTGGTCAGCTAGAAATGTACTACTCCTCAATCACGACGCGAATGGCTAGGTGTTGCAGCAGAATCTGCCGAAACGAAAAGACACAACAAGAAAAAATGAGTGAGTCATAAGGACTCAATAAGTGACGAGTAACTAGCGATCTCAAAGAATAGCTATGCTAGCCAGGGAAACATAAGTCATAGCAGTCAACCAGATAATTCATTCACAGATAAGCAATGCAACAAATCCATACAGCTCACAAAACACATATAAAGATATGAAATGAATGTATCATGATGCAATGGGGTCGCATATGCCCGAAACCTATCTCCAGTATGGGACTCTCGTCGACTACCAGGAGATATATGCAATAATAATCCTTCACCAGCACGGGACTCTCATCGACTGTCGAGAAGTTAATGCAATACAAACAACAAGGCATAACATATAATATACAGTATAAATCCAAAGCTAAGGTATGGTAAGTACGCCTATTGGCAACTACACACGTAAAAAATACGTGGTAGAGTATCTATAAGGCCAAAGGCCATCAAAGAAATAGATACTATCACTTACCCTAAGTCCTAGATCAGAATAGCTACTGAACAACATCCTTTTCTACTCGATGTCCCTCGGAATAATCCCTTTCTGAGCCAAAAAATATGTTTGCACTTATAAGTACCCCAAGAAGGAATGTCTAACCTTTATACGAAAAAATTACCAAAATACCCCTAGGTTGGTCTTAGTTTGAAGCCCATAAATTTATACATTTTTGAACTTATGATAGCCACATGAGTCCAATGGTATCATTGCTTTTCATATTCAAATTCAATTTCATAAAATTCCCTAATTTCATAAATTTTAGGTTTCTAACCCAAACTTTTCAATTCAATTTCAAGAAATTCTAGCTTAGGAGTCATAAATTACGCAAATAATTAACTTAGGATCGCTGCCTAATAATTTTAGGATGAATTGGTACTTACAATCTGCCTTGGAATCTAGTTACAATGGATAGGATCGAAATAAAAAAGCTTTAGCCGACAAAACTCTACTTTTATACCCTCTATAAATGATTTTTGGCACAAGAAAAATGCATATTTGGCACTAGCAGCTGCTAGTGCTGCAAGTCGGATTCAAACGGGATCCTACAAGGCTCGTAATGATCCCAAATTTTGCACACAAGTCATACAAGACTTGCGTGATATACTTGCGAAGACGGAACTCGAATCAGATCTGCGAAACTCAAGATACGACTCCCACATAAAGAGGACGATTTCTTAACTTTCGGAATTTTAGCGAAACTGTCAGAACGACATCAGAATTCACTTCCGAAAGTTCCCATAAGTCACAAATGACCATACAAAGGTAACACAACTCGGCATGCTAATCGGAGTCTTAAATTAGCTAAGGTCGTGTCATGGCTCAGATGTGAGAGGGATTATAGAGGGCTTTTGGATTGACTTATTCAAAAGTGTTTATAAGCTAAAAGCTAAAAGCCAAACTTTGAAAAACCCCAACTTTTTGCTTTTAGCTTTTTTACCCACTTTTTTTACTTGGAAGTAACTGCTTAAAAGGACATTTTACTTTTGCCAAACACCCAAAAAAAACTTTAAAATAGCTTAAAAGCGCTTAAATAATCCAATCCAAACACCCTCTAAATGGGTTTTGGGTAGGTCTAAGAGATGAGTTGGGCTAGTCTTTCATCCAAATTTAAATTGACCCAAGCTATTAATTTTAGACCAAAGCCAAGCTTTCTTCAACATCCTTTCTTCTTTAATTAGTAACTACAAAATTAATAACTGAAGCACAAGAATATAATAATCACAAAATTAAAATGAAAACAATAATTAGTTATTTAAGCACCAAGAAAGAATATTTTTGACAATTTTCAATTTTTTCCTAATTAATTAACTAAAGATGGCTAGCTAAAAAGGATAAAAATACACAAAAATCATAGAAAAAGCACAGGCAAAATACATACATGGCCCCTTGAAGTTGGTCCCAATCCCAGTTGAACAATTCAATTTACCCAATGATCAGATAGACACTTCTTCTTGGCAGTGGTGTGTCTCGTGAACACCTGTATATGTGAGCTCTTTTGCATGAGGCTCACTCGATGATGACATGTAAAATGACCCAATGAAATAGTGACACGTGTTATTTAAAAAGACGTGTAATTTTCATTTTAAAAAATTGAAAAATATAACTAAAATAAAAAATTACTCCCTCCATCCCAAAATGAGTGTCTGGATTTGACTGGGCACAGAGTTTAAGAAAATAAGGAAGACTTTTAAATCATGTGGTTTAAAATGAAAGGTATGTGTACTGTGGGCCAGAGTCTTTAAATCCTGTGGTCCAAAGAAAATCTTAGATTTAAAGAGTTGCCATAAAAAGAAAGAGGCACTCATTTTGGGACAAACAAATAAGGAAAGGTAGACACTCATTTTGGGACGGAGGGAGTATATATTTTAAAGAAAAAAATGAAAATTATTAAATATTTTTAATTAAAATTCTTTGTTCCTTCAAACTTTTATACCCCATCAAAGCCCCCCCCCCCCCTCCTTCTTCTTTCTCTTCACTCCCCCTCCCTTCGCCAACCCCCCCCCCCCCCCCACATTTCAAAGAAAGCAAGAGACTTTCTTCCAAAACAAAAAAAAAAAAAAACTCCATTACACCGTCATGCCACCGCTGGCCTCTGGTCGGAAAGCGTCCGACCACGCCAACACTTTCACCCCTTCCCATTCCCACATATCAACCCCACCATCTTTAACCACCATGGGTCAACTTCTCCTAACACTTATTGTCACCATGGACCAACCTGCTTTACTTTTAATTTTTCCAATTTTTGTTCTACTTTTGTTATTTATCTTTTGGTTATTACATATTTCTGGAAATTTTTTGTTTATATGAATGTTTATTTGTCAAGAGAAAAACTTTTTTATCCTTTTGGTATTAACAAAGCAACATTTCTTTTGATGAATGCTTCATGGGATTCTGTACTTGTTGTCTTCTTTCCACATATTCTATAATCCGTAATTGTGATTGTTGGGTTTCTTCAGATATTTCTTCTGATTTTTGTTTTAAAGCTTGATTTGGTCAGATTTTGTAAACGGGATTCGATGCTAATTGAATTGGGTATTTGTGTTCTGAGCTAAATGTTGTTGGACTGTTAGTTTGTTGTTCTTGACAAAAGAAGACTGTAAATTCTTTTGTACATATTGTCATATAGTGCTCTACGCAATATATATACTACTTCATCAATAAGGAAGATGAAATTGTGGAAGATTTATTTTTTTTTGTTTGTTTTATATTTTTTAGGGTGGGTCCCACATAAACTTTAACTTTATTCTAAAAAATGGATGCTCTTACGCGCTTAAAAGTGGGTGAGACACACGTGATTTGCCCTATCGCCGTAAGGTGTTCATGAGGCACACCTCTACCAAGAAGAGGTGTCTATCTGATCATTGAATAAATTGAGGTATTTAACTGGGAATTGAAGCCAACTTCAAGGGGCCATCTATGTATTCTTCCAAAAGAAAACACAAAATTTTGAGCCTTTTTTTTTTCTTTAGTACCAAAATTAGGTGATTACAAGTGCTGCATCAAGTATCTGCTACGTGAATACAAGTAGAATAGGGTCACAAACACAAACACTAACACATCTCAGCAAACATTAAAAGTGTGTGAATACAAGTAGAACAGGATCACCAACTCAAACACTAATACATCTCAACACATATTCTCTCCCCCCTTTTGGTATCATCAAAAGGATACAACTCCTACAAGGTCAAAATAGTTCAAGGTATCCTGTCTGTAGCCATAGGCATAAAGCATAATATGCATGATATGCAATAGATTAACAACTAAGGGCCCAAAAAAATAAGAAACTACCAAGTAGTACTTAACATAGCAAAAAGATAAATTGAAAGTTTAAATAATCATCCAGAGTTCACACCCTGGTGAACCAAAAATAGTTACAATTCAAAAAAAATGTCTTAAACTGATGCAGAAATAAGCAAGGATGAGGAATGAGAAAGAGCTAGTTCAGATGGCTTCAAGGGTTTAGATTGAAATGTTGAACTAGAGCAGCAATATTCTTAGAGTTGGTACTCATTTCGACCACCAAGGCAGCTTCAACTCTATCATTCTGAAGTGTAAACCGAGCTATCTTTTGCTCCTTCACCTGCAACTGTTGCTTGATCCTTTCAACCTCATTCTTCAACTCCCCAACCTACACATGCAGCCCTTCAACCTGATCATCCTTCTCATCATCCTCACTATTGCTTGTATCGTCTACATCCATAACCTTCTTTGATTTCTTAGTGCTCTTGGTGGGTTTCATTTCCTTATAGAAGTCGCAGAAATAGAGGAAATTCTTGCCAAACAGATCTCTAGGCGTTAGAATGTATGGTTCACTAAATGGAACTCTGAAGAATTCCAGCACAAGAGTCACCAAAAAACCATAAGCCAGACTATGTTTCCCTCTTGTTGGATCAACTATATGTTCAATTTGTTTGACCATCAGCTTAGGGAAGCTTATAATGGACTCATTAAGCAACATGTCCATATAAGTCTGACCTAAAAAGGTAGCTTGGTACCTTCATTCCTTTTTTAGGGTTACATTTTTTATCACAAATTCAAACATTAGCTGATGAAATGGTTCTATATTCTTCTTCAAAACCTTCCAAGCCTTTTTTTACTTGTGAATTCTAGTGAACCTCTTTGTAACCGTAGAGGGTTTCACTTCATCAAACTTGGGAGCCCATTTATACTTGTCATACTATGCATAACTATCACCCTAAACACCCAAAATTTTTCCTAGAGGATCTTTATCCAAGCTAAACTTCACACCATTCAAAGATGAGGTCACCACTCTTTCCACTGCTTCGTAATATGTGGAACTCCTTGACTGCAGCATCGTAAGACCACCTCTCACACTATAAGTACAGGATCTTCCAACCTTGTATATCCAACTTTTGCAGCAACAGTTCAAGTGCAGGTCCATGAATATCTATCAAAATCTTCCTCCTTCCAATTTTCCTAGGTTGAAACCAGGCAACTTTATCAATTGGTTCCTTTTTAGGCACTGCCTCCACCTCATTCCTCATTTTCAGAAGACATTTCATCATTAAGTTCTACGATAGGTTTCTTCTTCTTTGTTCTCTCAATAGCTTTGGCCAGTTTTTATTATTCTTACTTTTTGGTAGCCCTGCTAGAAGGCTTTCTTCCTATAAAAGAAGGACCTACCTTACTAGGTAGCTTCTTAGCCATAGCTCCAGCTTTAGTATCGCACCTCTAACCTCCCCATCTTCAACAAGGTTTGAACCCTCTCTCACCCATTCCTCTCACCAACTGTCGTTTCTTTTCAATCCTAGGGGTATCAACTTTGGTAACTTTCTCCTCTGTTTTCTTTATTCTAGTTCTCTTTTACAGTTCAATTTTTTCTTGATCAGACTCTTCTACAAGATCCATAGGTATAGAATAACTCCAACCTTGTACATAATCAACTTTGGGGCCTCCAAATAGTGGTAAGGTCTCAAAGGCAAAAATTTTAAAAGCCACCAGTCTTTTAGTAGGATTGTCTCCTTCAAAATCAATCCAATCCAATATTGCCTCACCAGTTGTCTTGGGGGCCTTAGTCAGACTAGGTTGGACTAAGGTGACCTTGAAAGACACATATTTCCCCTTCACCAAATTTTTATTTCCCTTTGGTTATCCTTCTCTTACATCTACTATAGGTTCAACATGCACATTAGGTTCAGTTGTTTCCTTCTCAGATTCTTTTCCAACCTTCTTTACTACATCTATTCCTACTATATTTTTTATATCAGAAATATTATCGAAACTAGGTCTTACACCACCTATTTCACTCTTAGATTCAACCAATTTTTCTAAAGCAATTTCTCCCCCACTCTCCGATACAACAATACTATCAACTTTAACAGTAAGCTTAGATGGTTCAAACCTTACCTCAACACTAGTAGGTTGCATTTTCTCCTGTTTCTAAGAGGACTTATTAGCTTGTTCTCCTTGAGACGCTATGCTTTGCAGGTTCCTGCTGAGTCGATTCACCCATAGCAACTCTTCATTCTTTCGTAACTTTTCTCACTACGACCACTGCTCACTTGCTCATAGTTCTTTTGGGAACAGCTTGCTCTGATAAACCAGCGGATACTTTTGATTTGTCGGGGTTCCACATTGTCAAGAAAATCTTTGGGTTTTTATGGTTGAGAGAAGATTAGAATTTAGGCTAGGGTTTGCTTTGGAGAGAATTGGAAGTAAATTTGGAAAGAGACGGTTTTGATAAAGGATTATTAAGTTTGAAACCTGATGGGATTGGAAAAAGTTTGAGGTGATTGATGGGGAATGGGAATTTTCGTAACTGATGTGGCTTCTGAATTCAAATTTTTAACATAGCGGAACGTATGACACTATTTTTGGCAGTTAAAGTTGCTTAATTATGTACCAATTTTGACACACGTTAACAATATAATTGAGCGGTTTGGTGCAGACCTGGCATCTTGTGCACCAGTTTTACTTGAAATTAAGTTATATTTAGTTTAATAGCCTAATGTCTATAGGGTGCACATTAGTTATCATTGACATAAATCATAATCATATATGCAAATACACTTTTAACACTATAAAACTAAACATGATTCAAAACTAATTTTATAACCAAGCAAATGAGAGGACTCTTTCCTTCGTCATGCACATTTCAAACTCAATGCCCATCAACTTTGAGAACTCCTTATAAAGATAATTACTTGTCACTCCAAAGATGATGTCATCAATATATACTTGAATTACCACCATGTCTTTACCCTTCCATTTTATAAATAAGGTATTTTCAACCTTTTCTCTAGTGAACCCGTTCCTTAGAAGAAATTTCGGCAGTCTTTCAACCATGTTCTAGAAGCTTGTTTCAATCATATAGTACTTTATCTAACTTGTACACATGATCAGGAATCTCTGGGCTTTCGAAACCCAGAGGTTGAACCACACAAACTTCTTCATTCAAATATCCATTTAGAAAATCACTTTTGACGTGCATCTAGTATAAAGTGAACTTTGCAAATACGATCAGCACCCGGATTGCCTTCATCCTTGCAACTGGTGCAAAAGTTTCCTCATAATCAAGGCCTTCAACCTGGCTATACCTTTGCACCACTAGTCTTTCCTTGTTTCTAGTTAGCATTCCATGCTCATCAAGCTTGTTCCTAAAAAGTCATTTTGATCCGATGACGCTTCTATCTTTATATTTAGGAGCCAAGTGCCAAAGTTTTCCTCGCTCAAAATTATTAAGTTCCTCTTGCATCATGATTACCCATTCTACATCATCCAAGGCTTCATATGTGTTTTTAGGCTCAATAGACGACAGAAATGCATAAAAGATGCATAAATTCTTCAAAGCTCCCCTGTTCACTATCCTTGAGTTCAGATCAGACACCAGATTCTCCAAGGGATATGAACTCTGATGCTTCCAAGGCTTTAACTAGATGGTTGAGGTGTTTCCTTCAGCACCCTGTTGAGAGGGACCAGCTTAGTGATCATTTCCAGCAGCTCATTCCATTGTTTCCTCTGGCTATGTATCTTCTGGTTCCACATGTTCAGCTGTTGGTTTCTTATCTACACCATCCTCTAAGAATTCCTGATAACGCCCCTATAAAAGGGACTAAGCGGTCACGAAAAAATAAAGCTTGGTACTTAAAGCCCCGAGGTCGAACCCATAGAGAACACTCGAAATCCAGTTGCTATACTAACTAAAGTATCTATTCGATTAACTTCTAAAATTTTTATTATTAAGTTGGTTTTTGGTAATGACTAAGTAACAAGAAATTAACAATAAAGTAAATAACAAGGCAGTAGAGAATAAAGTTGGTTCAAGAGATTTAAAGCTTAGGATTGATCTACCCAACCCTACTCATGTGTTAGAAAAATGCATTAACGAATTCAACTTGCTTTCTCCTATTGAACAACTACTCCAAATTTACAACTACTTCCGCATACTAATCGCAACTTCTAATAACTACTTTTTCAATTAATTAATGAAGATAGGTAGGACTATAGTTGTGGTTCAAAATAAGGATCAATGGTCACAATTCACCTTTATCATAACCTAAGTAATACTTTTATTTTAGGTTGAAATATTTCTAAGTGTTTAACCCTAATTTATGAATCTATCCCTAGATGCACAAGAATAAAAGACACAATCAATTGGGAGCTCTATGAAGCAATATCATAAAAATAATAAATGCTTAGATAGGAAGATTGTTTCATCAATCAACGCAACTATTCATAACACATAAGTATTGAAGTGGTTCAATCAACCCTAGAATGGGTAATTTAGCCAATCATAATCATGCTCAAATCAATGAAATAACTATAAGAATACAAAACTATAAAAATACTGATAGATTGATGAAGTAGAACCTTGAATCTTGATCGCATCTCTTCCTTGCCTCCTTTGTACGTTAATTAGGCAAAAAGTCATTTAAAAATTTTGTATAAGATGTATTTATATCGTGTAAAAATAGTTAGAATCGAATTGCCCTCAATGAATCCCAAGCAAACTCGGATCAGGAAAAATAACCTACCGTGAGCAATGCGCTAAGCACCACGACAAGGAAATATATTGAGAGTTGGCAATTTTCTAATATGCCACATGACATAAGCCCATACGATGTGCACCGCGACATGTCGCACGCCGTGAAATTGTTATTTTTTTGCAGTTTTGTCTTTTGTTACACCAGCCTTTATTTGCACGACCCTTGGGCTTCTACTCTAACTTCGAAGTCCCTGGTTTCAATCACATATGCTTCAGAAATTCTTCATGTTGTTGATCATGCCCAATTATGCCCTATAAAAGGGACTAAGCAGTCGCAACAAATATGGCTCGGTACTTAAAGTCCCGAGGTCGAATCCCACAGAGAACACTCGAAATCTAGTTGCTAATCAAACTAATTTATCTAACCAATTAACTTTGAAGGTTTATATTTGTAGGAGGGTTTCAATGTGACGAAAGTAAATAGAAAATTATTAAGAAATAAATTAATCAAGGGTTAAAAGCCTAGGATTGATCTACCCAACTCCTACCTATGTGTTAGAATAATATTTTAACAAATTCAACTTGGTTCTTCCTATTGAACACTTGCTCCAAATTCACAACTATTCACTCCCATGTAATAGTTGTAACTTTCACTAACCAATTTTCCAATTAATTAATGAAGATACATAGGACTACAAGTATAGTCCACAATCAGGATCAATGGTCACAAATCACCTTATTGACAACCTAAGTAATACCTTGGTTTTAGGTTGAAATATTGCTAAATGCTTAACCCAAACCTATGAATCTATCCCTAGACACACAAGAATAATGGGAACAATCAATTGGGGACCCTTCCAATTAATAGCTATCAAAACATAAACACTTAGATAGGAAGAATTCACAAGTTTCATTTATTAAAATAAATATTTATAGCACGTAAGTATTGGAGTGGTTCAATCAACACTAGAATGGGTACATTAGCCACTCATGTTCATGATAGTCATGTCAATATAATTCATGAATAATTAAATTACAAAAAGTAAGGAAGAATTTAGGAAAAACTCTGTTCTTGAAGTCTCCAAAGCTCTAGCCTCCTTTTTGCTTCTTTTCCAGTGTAAAATTCATAATGGAGGCAAAAGAAACTTTTATACCCTGTAGGAAACTAAGAAAAAGTACCAAAAAGCCCTTATTTTTTCGCCCCACAGCTTTGTGCTTGCCTCACGGACTAAATTTCTTTAGGCAATTCAGCTCGCGTGGTGCTCGCGTATTTGGACTAAATGTGCTGAAAAAATCTCCATTCCTAAGCAAAGACTCTATTTCTTCTCGTGTCACTCGCGTGGCACATGAATCACTTGAAATCTTTAATATCTTCACTTTTAACTCCAAAACTTGCACTTTCTTGCTCAATTCGCCATGTTCAATTCCTACAACATAAAATACACCAAATAAGAGCAATTTCGTTCAAAATACCAACAAATATCACAAGTTGAAGCATGAACACGAGGCGAAAGTATAGAAATTATTGCAATATCTAGCCTCGTATCAATTCTCAATTTATTCCCTACTAAATAAAACACACCAAATGCGAAAAATTATATTCAAAGTACTCTAAAATAACTCAAGTAAAAGCATAAACACGTGATGAAAGTATGTAAAATATAACTATATCTAGCCTTATTTCCATATCTCAACTTGTTCTTCTCTTGAAATTCCTATCTCTTGACCATTACCCTGCAAGCCTTTCTCAGCCTAATTGTCAAATATATCAAAGACAACATGTAACACTTTCTCCCACACATATAGACCTTTTATTATACACTATGTATTTAGGTCATTGCATTGTAACCTATTGTGCTTATTCAAGAAGCGTTTTTAGGTATTCATTTAGTGGAGAAAAATTGTTCTTTTGAGTTAGAGTTAGATTAGAGGAGGGAGGTAGAATCGAGTTGATTGTATGCTGTTTATGTACTAGAGTTTAGTTCCTTGGTTATATAGTTTTATAACCTAAAACTTGCTCGTTGTTGTTGGTGAAAGTTATTTCAAATCTCAGAGCTTGGATTGTTTTTATTTCCTTGAGCAAGGAGTTTTTGATGCAGTCCAACTTGAGGCATCATCAAGAGTCAAGCTAAGGAGATGCGAAAGTGAGTTTCAGAGGAGAGTTGGAAGCACACAGCTCCAAGAACCCCAGGGGCGGACTCCCCATATCTCAAGGAGGGGTGCCCAGACAAGTTCAGAGTCTTCCAGAAATTGTAACTCCCAGGGGTGGAGTGCCTCCAGAAAAGGGCGGAGCACCCTCATTCAAACATCTCCAAAAATTGGCTAAGTGTCAAACCGGACACTCTCTGGACTGGCCAGGGCGGAGCACCCTCAGCCTAGGGCGGAGCGCCCTTCCTCCTACCCGGAAGAAGTGCTCTCAGGGCCCTCCAGGGATGGCCGCCTCCCACTCAGGACCCACCTGCAGCTTTCAGACACGAAATTTTGCCTAGTTTTTTAGACTTAATTATTTAATTGGCCGTGCATGGCTTTGCTTGTTTAGCCAACTTGTGGCTACTTTTTAAAAAATTAGAAGTGTGAACCAAATCTATAAAAGGTCACACTTATGTTTATTTCATTACTTACTTCAGAATATTGAGAATAGACACAAAACAAGGTGTTGCCTTTATGGAGAAGCTCTTAAGCTTCAATTATATCTTCTGCTCGGAACCTATGAAGATCATCCCTAGTATGACTTCTATGTAAGGTTCAACTTTCCTTTCTTCCTTAGAATAATATTCATGTTTGATCGTTAATCCCATTCTTTCTTCTAATTTTTGTCTCTCTAGTCTACTTTCTTGCTTGTTTGCTTGAAATCTGTCTTATCTTTACTTCCGCGTATTATTGGTTACTTCCGGTTGAACCTCATCTTGAACCTGGTACTTTGTGAGCAATTTCTAGGTGATAAAAAATCGGGCATATATACTGTTCCACTCCCTCCCTCCCCTCTAGTGTCTTGCAAGGTACACCAAGTGCAACAATAGCCAATCAGCTCTTCAAATAGAAAAGAACCTTGTTTTTTCACGAGTGTACTTAACATATACCAAGACACCAATTGTCACTTGTGAGAGATAAGGTTCAAGATGGATTCGTTGCAATCCATCATATTTCCACATATCACAGCTTGCAGATATGTTGACCAAGGCCTGAACAGGATTAATTCAAGCATGTTTCACTCCTTGGTACGTCGGCAGCGAGTACCTCACCTCCAGCAAGTATATATATTACACTTTTCACAATGAATGAGATGAGCTTACATTTCCAATTTCTAGAACACTATGCTTATCTAACTGCTCTATCTCCTTCTCTCCTATAGAAGTCGAGCTCCTCATCAACTGAGGTCTGAGTTAATTTTATATCGTATCTAATCCCCTAATTTAAATATTAAGAAAAGTAGAAAGGCATATTTAGTAAGAAGATGTTGGCCAAATATGCTACGCTACCTCCCCTTTCATTGTGAGAATCCAAATGTGACAGTCTAATGACTCTATTGTCGAAAAAAAATGAAAGAAGTCTCAGTTTAAGTTATAGTGATACTAACTTAGTTTTTAGCAAACTCGATCGGCCGTTTCGGCAGTTAGGACTCCAATTAGAAAGCTGATAGTTTTAAAAGCTCTCTAGGGTCTATTAGGACATGTCTACAAAATTTGAGCTGAATCGAACCTCATTTGGTAGTGAGGAAGGTTTCCATTTTGGTTGTCTATAACGCTTAAAAGAGGTTTCTAAGCTCGATTTGAGTAAATCCACTCCGATTCAAAATTCAAGAGTTACATCAGATTTGTATGGTATTTTGTGACCTAGGGGAACTTTTAGAAGTTAAATTCCAGGTCGTTAAGATAGTTTTTACTAAAGTCAAGAAATGTAACTCTTTCCGTGGAACCCCTATCTTGAGTTCCAGAGATCCGATTTGAGATCCGTCTCCGCGAGCATGTCACACAAAATTGTATGCCTTGTGTACGAAATTTGGTGTCATTACGAGTCTCGTAGGGCCACGTTCAGACGTGAATCGCAGCACCAGCAGGTGCTGGTGAAGAATTCTGCACCTTCTGGGCAAACCAGCGCTTGCTTGCATGGGGGCACGTGCGCGATTGTTTTTGATGCTCTTAAGCTTGACCGCGCTCCAGGGAGCACGAAGGGCGAAGCGCTCAGGGGTTGGCTTCGTGCTGTTTTTCGAGTATAAAAAAGCCTTGTCGGCTTATTTTGTTCCTTATCCAATTTCAAGTGTTTCTAAGTAGTTTCAAGCCAAATTTAAGGTATCAATTCAGTGGATATCATCAAGTAAGGAGTCCAAACTAGCTAATTTCATTAATTCATGAACTTTGAATTAGAATCCTATGAATTTAGCTTGGGATGAAAGTTTATTAGAGCCCTAACTTAGGATATTGGCGAATTAATGTGATATGATTTCAAAAAATGTAATCTTATAGCATATTTGTACTCGTGAGTCTATGAAGAGTCCAAAAATATAAAATTTTTGGGCATTTATTTATGTCCGACCTAGGGGCATTTTTATAATTTTCTTCCATCTCATGCTAATAGCCAAAGAATCAGACTGTGGGCGCTTATATAAGCAATTTCTCTCCTTTGGCTTAGAGAAAAGTGGTTTCAGGAAGCGTCGGGAGGAAAAGAATTTGTTCAATAGTCGATTCAGTCCCAGATTAAAAGGTAAGTGGTTTCATTCTATTCTGCGGCAGCCCTCGGCCCATGGATGATCTACCCACGTGCGTAGCTACCGTATGGCATACTTACTATGCAGAGATTCTTTTTGCTTATTATCTTGAGCTGTCGTACTGCTTTATTACTTGTTGCTTTGTATCTTTGTATTGCGTGCCATTATGATGTGTTGTCTTACATTAGGCTCGGTGTCGAGCTAAAAGTATGAACTTCCTACTGTATATATGAATATTATGTGCTAGTCTTAGTGTGTAAATGTCATATTGAGGGAAAGGTTATTGTTATCCATGTGGTATTTGTTGGTAGGCCTTTAATTTAGAAATTCATTGCGAGTGAGGTTTAAATTGTGATTATGGGCATCAATTAAGGAATATAAAAGCCTTATTAAATTGTCAATCTTGAAATATCATCTGATTAAGTGATGAAAGACTTGTGTATTCCCTTGAGAATAGCCGGATTCTGTGGTGAATCGATTGGTTGTACAATACAGTATAAGTAGAGGTATTTATGGTAGTGGATACTCAGTAATAATTATGGTAAAATACAAAGACTAATAAGGCTATGGGACTATAACTCAAGGTGGTAGTATATACTAAATCCTAACTAAGAGACTGTAAACCAAAGGCGGTGGGATGTATGCCCTACGTCCTATGGTCGTGCCGCCTGAACGGTCGTTGGACCAAGGAGCGGGTATGTATCCTCTGTGCCCAGTGACTTGTAAGATAATCTTAGTCTCACCAGCTGGACTCGTATCTCCATAATAGCAGGTGCCGTATTTTTGTCCACACAGTCAGTCCCCCCACTTGCTGAGTGCTGACGCGAGCAGTCAGGAAGTGAAAGGAATGTGATAACAGATGTAAGGTACGACTGTACTGATGCTCGTCTCCTTACCTCTTCACATGCGTTGCATTGAATGCAAATTCCTCGGTACAATAACGTGTCCTTTCGTGACTAGAGGGATATTTCGCGTATCTTTCCAATATTGCCACTACTCTGTTCATATCCCATAATTATGGGGATATTTATCACATAAACTACAGTAATCATAATTATGATCGCATGTGACGAAGATCATTTAGCTTCTCATTCAAGTAATCCCCAAAGGTGTGTATATATACGTCGTAGATGTAGGGATTTACTCATCGATCTTTAAAGAACTTCCAGAACTTTCTTCCAAAAGATAAACATTCCTTCATTCTTAGCAATAACTTCATCCTTTACTATGGCACAAGGACAAAATTTCCTCCCTGCATACTTCAGAGCCAAAGATTACCTCCCTACCTCCCTTAGTTTTGAAGGTGATGATCGTATGCAGGGCCAAACCCCTAAATAAGAAGGCGACAATAGTAATCTTTCCATAGAATATTACCCTTCTACGGTTGTGAGGGATGACCTGATGCTTATTAGGAACAAGTGTAAGTGGCCGGAGTTTGTCAACATCATCGTTCCTGATGCTGAGGAAAGAATTTCTTCTCATCCAGCTGGTTATTCGATGGTCTATATGTACCCTTTCACTCTACACCTCAATAAATGTAGTCATGTGATTTTTGAGGACATATGCTGCTGGTACAACATCTGCTTAGGCCAAATCAGCCCTTCTATTTAGCGTCTAGTGGCCGTGCTGGATCATTTGGCTAATTATGCTCAAGTTGCATTCTCCTTCAGGCATCTTCTGGATTTCTACTCTCCCCATCTTCCAGGTCTACTAGCATGGTGGCTGCCAGTGAAACTCTGGTGATTTTTTACGGTGAGGGTGAAGTCCTCCGAGTACCCGTGCCTGAAGCTGTTGAGACTACTCCAGTTGTTGCTGCTGAATCTGGTCCGTCTACGCGAAAGCGTAGGCACTTGATAGAAGAGACCCCCTAGCTGAAGAGGAAGCCAGCGTTGAGGATGAAGTGATAGCACCATCTGCCTACTTTGAGCCTTAGTTGCCAGGTTAGACCTCTACTTCTTGTTGTGCTGAATTCGGCTCCTGAGACCACTGACTCTTTCTAACACCATCCTGGCAAGGAGGTGGCCATGGATGCTGTGGTTGAACCTGTGGGTGGAACCCGGGAGGTGGTTATCCCTATTGCTGTGGGAGTTAAAATGTTCAAGACCCCAAGGGTTGTGAAAGATCACACTGCTGAGTTTATCAGCCCCGTTGAGAAAGGACACTTTTCTGGTTATAATTGTCATGAGCTGCTTGAGATTTCTGCCGGATGCTCTCTTCCTCATTCTGGACTACCGAGATTGCCTCGTAAACCGAGCTTCTAGCACAGGCAGATGCTCAACTTGGGTCTGACCTGAGGAAGGTTCTGAGGAAGCTAGTGGAGAAAGAGGAGATGAAATACTAGATAAGGAACCTACAGTTGGTGAAGCAGGACCTTCGTGGAGTGTTGCCGCCGAAGGAAGTCCCCCAAGAGAGGACTAGGAATCCACCCCCGATGCTTACGATTTTTTTTCTTTCCACCTTTGTTTTGAACAATTTCCCATATTTTTCGGGCGTAATGCTATAATTTTGGGCCCGTTTTGAGGCGCTATAACTTGAATTACTTGTTTACATGTTTGTGACACTTTTTAATTTCCATCGTAAACAATAAGTAACGTTAAATTGTACCTTTGTAGGCGTATGCACCTAAAGATTAGATGACTTTCAGACGTCCTGAATGTTCTGATGTTTAGAACATTTATCAGTGAGCCTGCTCGAGCAATTACATCCGTTGTGCGCCAATGGTTGGCGGCTTAGGTTGCATCTGTAATAGATGGCTGTTTGCACCCACAATGGGACGACTTTAGCCCGTGTGGTAACGAGCACTGTTGCGTCCGACTTTGAACGTCTCTGCTTAGTTACTCGAGTATTTAAGACTTTCTGGCACTATGCAAATAGGCCTCCCCATCGGCATGTAGGTATAGTTGTTTAATTAATGAGTTCAACTTACAAATAATGCCTGGTGGCTGAGCTAGACGTGATCTAGCTCTAAGCCAGTAGTGTACCCTACTTTTGTCACGAAAATTGATTGTATTACTTCAACTTGTAATTGGCCAGGGCTATGAATATTTAGATCGTAGATGGATCTTAATTTGGAAAAACCTGACTATATAAATAGTAGTTTATTAATAGGGGTGCGAAGCCTGGAATGTTGTGGGTGAAAACCCGTAACATAACATAAGAGCATGAAAATGTTGTAATTTAAGAACAAAACTAAGGAACTGAATAAAGCAAATACTATAAAAAAAAAGTACTTCCAATTATCCCTGCTCCTTCTCCCCCTCGAAGACACTTCAATCAACCGTACAATCGGAATTAGAGTCTTGGTTGATTGAGGTTCTGGGGTCTTCGATGGCTTCAAAGAGGACTGCTTCAGGTACTTCTTCAAGGAAAGTTTCCCCCAAGATGGCCGTTGTGTAACATTCTCTTGATGCCTCCTGGTCTCTGTTGACTTCTTTTATCCCCCATTTGGTAGGGTATTTAAGCTTTTGAAGCCAAGTGGATGATATTACTTTGATTTGATGGATCCATAGCCATCCTACGATTACATTGTAGGGGACACCTCCCTTGATTACCTGAAAAGATGAAATATAATATGCTTCTAGGATGTGAACAACAAGGTTAATTTCTCCAATAGAATTTTCACAAGAATTGTTAAAGCCAGCCAGTGTATAGACACTTGGAGCCATCTTGTCTTCGACTCCTATTGCCTTCAGTATGTCCCACCTGATGAGGTTGACGGCACTACCGGCGTCGACCAAGACACGCTTGACTTCTGTATCCTCTATTCTGAGTGTTATAACTAAGGCATCATGGTGAGAAGTACTACAAGTGGTGCTATCCTCGTCACTAAATAGGATCATCTCATCCCGAGCATGACCCTCACTGGGCGCTACCCCGATGTGGTTTGACTCTTTGAGAAACGTCGGTCCGTCGATTATGACATTGATGGACCTCTTCGGATTTGGTAGATCTGGTGGTCAATCTTAATTTCCGCTTTTGACGTAAATCTTCTTCCCCTTGTCGGTGAGAAAATCCTTAAGATAACTCTTATTCAACATACTCATGACTTCCAGGATTAGAGCTCTGCATCCGACCATCTCATGTTCGTGATCCCTATGAAAATCACAACAAAATATTCTTGTTCCTTCTGCCCGGCTTGGCCCCCAAATTGCTAGGCCAGCGTATTCTACGGTGTTGATGCATAATCCAAACTCTTTGAACCTGTTAGGTACCCAATCCACTGAGTGACCCCTTGTTTGATGGTGTTGAGGTCTTCCCACTATCTTCTCGCTTCGGGAAATCATCTCTATAATCCCTCCTGTTTCGCTTCCCTTTGTCTTCGGCCCGAGGTTTCTCCACGTATCCCCATTTCTGTCCTTGGCAGATGACGTCTTGGAAAATAGGGCGAACTTCCTCGGGGTTGGATGATTCTTCTGGCTCCAGGCGAAGCTTCTCGGTATATCTCTGATGCAAGGCATTCCATGTTGTCACAGGATGTTGAGTCAAACACCACTACAACTCCCTGGTGGCCAATGATCCCTTAGAGTTAAGACTTTTGATGAAGGCTAGAAGCTCCATGTGTTCCCTCTGAAATCTATCATGGTAGTCCTTCAATAGTTCATCGTCGTGCTGGCGGATCTCGAAGATGTCCTCCATGCACTTCTCCTACTTGCGGGTACCAGAATACGCTTTCTTGAACAAATCCTGCATCTAAGTGAATGATTCGATAGATCCCATTAGTAGCTGAGTAAATCAAGCGAGGGCATATTTGGTCAGAGTTGAGCCACACCTCTTCACTAGAGCTGATTGAATTTCTTCATTAGTAATCTCATTACTTTTCACAGTCGTGTAAGACGCAACAATATGCTCATCCGGATCAAATGTTTCGTCATACTTCAAGTTATCCGGCAGGTGGAAGCGCTTTGGTATGCGGACAAGTGCAACACTTGCTTTGCAAGCATGCTTATAAAATTTTTGCTCATCTACTATGGTGACTTGGGGTGGAGCACCCGGCACATTACCAATCCGGTCGTCGATGGCCTTCATCTCCTTAATGAGGTCCTGAATAATAGGCGCTCCCTTAAGGTCTTGATTGTTGATGATCCTTCGAAAGCGGCATCCATGTTGAGCCTGCGGCTAGGAACAAAAGCTGGCAAATTGTTCGTGGGCGTTGGTCCTCGCGGGGATGCTGGCCACTGAGACGATCCAGCAAACATTGCTCCTAACTTTTGGGATATCCCTTCGACCATATTTCTCAAATTCCGCTCTGCTTGTTCTAACATAGTTTTGAGGAGATCAGCAAGGAAATTTTTGAATTCGGGATTACCTTCCAGTAATCGATCACCTTCCCCAAATCTGGCAACAAGATTGGCTCCCGGGAAGGGTCTTTCGGCTGTTCAAAGAGATCCTTTGGCAGCACGATGGGATCGCTGGGAGCCTTCATGGATTTGTCTATTGCGTCTGTAGTGTTCTTCGGAATGTTGCTACTAGCATCAGACATGACTACGCCTTTTCCTTAGTAGAATACATATGATTGCTTGGGCCCCATAGTGGGCGCCAAATTGTTTATGCCTAAAATCGATCCCCTAGGTTAAACAATTAATTTAAAATGAAGTCACAAGCAATACAGTAAATATGATGGAAAAGTTAGTAAGTAAAAATGAGAAATAATAAGCGAGAAAAGTAAAGTATTCTTATTCTTTGAGAATAGCCGGATTCTGTGGTGAATCGATTGGTTGTACAATACAATGTAAGGAGGGGTATTTATAGTAGTGGATACCCAGTCCTAATTAAGGTAAAATACAAAAACTAATAGGGCTATGGGTCTATAACTCAAGGCGGTGGTATATACTAAACCCTAACTAGGAGACTGTAAACCTAAGGTGTTGGGATTTATGCCTTGTGTCCTATGGCCATGCCACCTGAACGATTGTTGGCGCAAACAACGGATGTCGCATCATTTTATTTAAATCTTGATACTCTATGCATTTCGTATCATCGATACGCTATGGATTTTGTATCATCGATACGCTCTAGAATTTGCATCGTAAGTGCGTTATGGAGTTTGCACCTCTGATAGCGTGATGGATTTCGAATCAGATTAAATACTCTTGGAGTGCGAGAGAGCCTCTCCAGGATAGTATTCGGGCACATGTGACCCTATTGTAACAAACCGCATTCATATCATGTTCTAACAAGGATTATTGTGTGATACCTGATTGTTATTTCATGACTTTTGTGTGCTCGATATCTGAGATTGATTTTTTTTTTCTATTTTTTACTTCTCTCTTCCCTTGGTTAGCTAGTTTGTCCTAGATATAGATATTATTGCTTGATACCTGAGTTCAAGAGGGGATTCAGTGCAGGTGTTATGCGAGTAATTTGAGGTGGTAGTGAGATGTTGGTATATATGTACATTTTTAGCAGTGTATTGGTTGGTTAGTAGAAGTGTTGCATTGTATAGTTGTTACGTGATTATTATTTATTGGTTTCTTTTCTTCCCGGTTAGCTTACCTGTTTCTGTGAGGTAGCTTGCTAGCCCCGACTTACGGAGTCCTTTCGACTCACCCTCTGTTTGTTTCTTGTCTATTTATTTCATTTCGGCATATTAGCTCTAAGATTGATTTCGCCGCCTGATTGAAGAGCAGAGATGACTTCACCTGTCAGGGTAAGCTAACTTTTGTTTAGGATGTTCACCAGTTTTATTTCTATTATTTCAGTTGTGTTTTGCTACATTCGGGATATATATATATATATGCTTCGTTTGTATTCTTGTATGTCTGTTTGGATAGCCCAAAACCTAGTACATTGGGTGGGCATATATATATATATATATGTTAGTTTGGTGTTTGTTGTTGAAATCTATAAAGAGGGTTCGCCCGACGGTCTAGGGGAGGATGTCGGGTGCCCGCACGACCTAGCTGGATGATCGGGTCATGACAGTTGGTATCAGAGCCCGAATTACTTTCTATGCAAACTAAGCCAATGTCTAGTAGAGTTCTATTAACGGTTACGAAGATGTCCATACCTATCCACGAGAGGCTATTATGACATTTAGAAAGTTTCCCTTCTTTTATTGTTAATCGTGCATTGGTCTTCTTGTATGAAATTAAGTTCCCTATGTGGACTCCCTTGCAAAAATGGTACAACCTCGTGCGGTAATTTAGCGTAGAATTAGAGCATTAAAGGCAGCACCCGCTATATTAGCTTCACTTCATGGTCATGATGGTGGTCAATGTGGAAGTGGAGCCCGGCCTCAGGTATCAGCACCGGCTTCAAAGAGGCAAGTTGACCTAGTTTTCGTGGACTCTCCACCTGTTTATGAGTATTTTATGAGATTCCTAGCTACTCAAAGGTCCCAAGAATCCCCTATGTTGTAGGCAGCTCCTCAATTTACCATGGATATTAATGCCCAGATTCTGGGAGCTCCTGTAGAAGCTCAGAATATTGTTTCAGCAGTGCGTGTTCTAGAGGTGGTAAGTATCAGCCAAGAAAGAAGTAAAGCTTATCGTCAAGTAGCAGCTCAGTCTGAGGCTAGAACCATAGTGATTGATCAAGGGTTCGTGGTCACCCCAACTATTCAAGATGCTATGTTAAGGCTTTATGGACTTTTAGCTCTTCAGATGTCTCAAGTGCCTTTAGTGCCTCAAGCAGTCCCTCAAATTATCGTCGATGCCGAAATTTAGGACCCGATTATTTTAACTCCAGTCCCGGATACTACCTCTTTTATGCAGGTTGAAGTTCTTGAGATGGTGACAGTAGGTAATATGCCTCAGGGTGACCAAGGAGGGCCACATGTTAGGCTAGATCAATCTGCGACGTGAGATCTTCAAAGTGTGGTAGCTCATCTTGGGTGTCAGCCACAGTTTCTTTCTCATAGCCACAGGAAATTCCTTCAGCATCAATATAACCTAGGGTGTTATCTCTATTATGATATGGGTCATCACAAGAAAGGTTGTCCCAAGCTGCAATAGGGAGATAATAAAGGCCCCGTGGTTTTGGGGGTCATTCTGACACCTCATCCGAGGGTGAGGGTGTTCATTGTCAAGATAGGTCACCTGTCAGATCGGTTCAGCCGTGGACGCATGGTTCTCAGAATGCGCTAGTATTTGGGTAGAATCAGCCTCAGTCGCTTCTTCATTGTCATCAGCAGTCTGTCCAGCATCCATTTCAGCTAAAAGGTGTTATCATTGTCGTGAGTCTAGCCATCTTGGGAGGAGTTGTCTGATGATGCAACCCAAATTGCATCTAGACCATTCACTCGAAGTCAAGCCAAGGATATACAAGATGCTCACCTACACTTGGTTTGGAGAGGCGTGGATGATACGAGCTCGGGAGAGGACTTAAAGACAATGCATTGGAGCTCAATCCATGTGGAAACAGGGCAGGAAACAGTGCAAGCAGCAGGGGAGCAAAACAGGGCAAAAACAGGGGAGATCTGCTGAGCTTACTGCCTAAGAACGGAAACTTGCTCTTCGCGATCGCGTCAACAACCTTCGCGATCGTGTAAACCAATTCTTTTGCCTGCACGACCGCGCCAAGGCTCGCGTTATCGCGAGCTTCAGCATTTTAGTGTTCCACGTGATCGCATATATCTCTGCGCGATCGCGAAGAACACTCGAGTAGCAGCGGACCAGAATGTAGGAAATATTGTAATGGGGTGCTATAAATGCCCTCTTTCATCATTTATTGCTTTTGACACAACTTTGAACACAAAACTCATTGAATGAGCATAGCTCTTGACATTGTAACTCTTTTGGCTTGAAATCAATTGGATGAATCCAAGTTGCTCTTCAATCCATCTTCGATCATTCTATTTGCTTGAGCCTCGTGTCTCTTGAGGATAGTTGCTTAGCGTAGGTGATTCTTTCCAATCGTTTGGGGTGTAACGGAACAAGTTCTTCGTTGCTACTCGAACTTTAATGTGAGTCTCGTCTCGTTCCTTATCTTTTATCGCTTTCGTTTTTTCGATTGCATCAGTTGGTATCAGAGCAAGGCTAGGGTTGCGTTCTTACGAGCCCTCGTCCTACTCTTCGTGCTTGTCATCTTTGTTCCGTATTTATTTTCTTGTTCTCTTTCTTGTTATATTGAAAAAGAAGAAAAAAATTCAAAAACTAGAAAACCCAAAAATTTGCTAGAAATTGTTGTTTGTTACGATTTTGTTGGTATTGATTATCGGGGATTGTTTGTTTATGTAACCTCGACAATTAGGAACCAACAAAACATGTTTTGGAGTTGAAAATCAAAAGTTGGAAAAATTGAACCCTAGGTTGGGTATTTTGCAAAAATTGCCAAAACTTGTTGGATGTTATGATTTTGTGGTTGTTTGGTATCGGGGGTTGTTCACTATAGCTTTCCCGTTATTTTGATACCATCATAACATCATTTGGAGTGTTGGAGTGAAAATCAAAATTTTGAACTTTGAAGGTTTTGAACAATTGAAGAACTTGACCAAAAATCATTGAAAGCAAGTTGTTTGTGTGTATAAACCATTGGGGATTGTTTGCTCCAGTTGAAAACACCTTTTGAAAGCTTGAAAACTGAAGTAAGTTGAATTTGGGTTGTTGTTGTGCCAAAACTGCTGTGTTTCTGTCGAGTTTCTGGTTCAGCTGAACAAACCTGCGCGATCGCGCAAGGTCTCGCGCTGTCGCGCCATTCCTGCATTTTTGTTCATCGCGATCGCGCCCCTCTGCACGCGATCGCGAAGTGTACCTAATTCCAGAAAATCCTGAAGTTGGACAGAATGTTCGCAAAGGCGTCGTAACAGTTTCCAACCACCAAAACTCCCATAGCATCATCAAATATGGTGAGTTTCTAGATCACAAACCAAAATTCATCCAAATCCGAATCCGTTTAGTGGCGATTCGATCTTTGAACATTTGATCGCGCCACTTCCGGTTAGTACTTTGAGGGTAACACTTCTACCCAATTAGTACTAATCCCTTGTGCGAATAGGATACTCGTGCCTAGAAGGAGAGTAGAATTCAAAGAAGATTCGTAGTTAATTGTTTGGTTCAAGTGCGCACCAAATAGCTTAGCGTTGATCGAGTCCCATTGAATCCACTCTTCCTGAAGAGCATTCGGTTCTTGTATTTTGGTTTGATCATCGAGGAGGTTGCGCAACTACGAGGAGGCCATTGATTTCAAGTTTGTGTGAACCTAACCCCAAGCTTGAGTGAACCCGAGCGACAAACAAAAGTGAGGGAGTGAGTGAGGACTTTTACTCTAATCTTCCTTTCTTGTTTTTGATTGTTGTAGGTACATGGCGGAGGAGAAAGCAAAGAGTACCATTGAGGTTCCAACCGACGTCTTGGCTAACTTATTAGCCGAGGTCAAGGCTCTAAACCTCAAAATGGAAGCTCTTGAAAAGGAGAGGACGACCCCGAGTGTCCAAAAGGATCCCAATGAAGGCACTAGTGATGATTCCATCATGAAGCCGGAACAATATGCGGAGCTAGTTCGTCGACAACGGTTGAGGGATGAGGCTCTTGCTAGAGAAAGATTGTTGGGCAATCCCCAACCCTTGGGCAATCCCCAAGGAGATGTGCCAATCCTAAGGCCACGGAGAAACATTCCACCTCTTGAGCAAGTTGATGAAGCTCAAGAAGGGGAGGGCCTCGGACTTGATGATGATTCCTTTGATGCTCCCTATCCAAATAGGAGGGCGATGAATGGAGGCCGAGGTGTAGATAGAGGTCGTGGTCGAGGTCGAGGACCACCAAGAGCTTATGTTGGGAGGAACTTGGGGAGGGAATATGAAGATGTTGATGACAACTATGGGGTTCAACCGGAACAACACCGTGGGGGTCGAGACACTAATCTTAGTAGTGTCAAGATCACTATCCCGCCTTTCAAGGGGACTAGTGATCCGGAAGCATTTCTTGAATGGAAGATCCAATTGGAGCGGGTCTTTGACACAAATGATATGACCGAGGAGAAGAAGGCCACTTATGCTATTTCATCATTTGAGTCCTATGCCTCTACTTGGTGGGAATCCATCAAGCGATCGAGGAGAAGACTTGGGTTGCGGGTGAACATCACTTGGGAAGAATTGAAAGAAGTTTTGAACAACAAGTATGTGACTCCCAAGTATCGACAAGAGCAACTCAAAAAGCTCTATGAATTGAAGCAAGGCTACAAGTCCGTTGATGAGTATTTCAACGACTTTGATAAAAATCGGATGGCTCTTGATATGGAAACGGAAGATGAAGAACAAGCTATCATCCGTTTCAAAAGTGGTTTGAGTAGGGAGATTGCTTCCCAATTGAGACTTCACATTTTCCACTCCTTACAAGATGTTTGTGATGCCGCAGTTGAAGCCGAGAAATGGCTCAAGGAAGAAAAGGCTCCTCGCTATAGGATTACCACCACTACCACTCCTTCAACACGCACCAAAGAATGGAAGAGCCCATATGCTAGTGGAGCAAGTGGGAGTCGAGATGTAAAGAAGCCTTTTGAAAAGGCTACCCCGAAGAGCGACCACAAAGAAGTTGGAGGTAATTCTAAAACTACTTTAAATACTCCTTCTCCTTCTTTCCAATGTCATAAATGCAAGGGTTATGGCCACTTTGCCAAAGAGTGCCCTACCCGGAAGACAATGATTGTGATGGATGATGGGTTGGTCTATGAGGGTTAAAGTGAGTCCGAGGGTGAAGTTGAAGAGGAGAGTGAGGAAGTTGAGGGTGAGGGTGAAGAGAGAGCGACGGAGGGGGATGATCCTAATATGTTCCTTGTGGTGCGCCGCATTTTGGGAACCATGTTGAGTGAGGAGAGGGAAGATGAGCAAAGGGAGAACTTGTTCCATGCCCGTTGTAGAGTGAAGGGGCAAGTTTGTTCCATGATCATTGACTCGGGTAGTTGTGCAAATTTGGTGAGCCAATCCTTGGTCTCACAATTGAAATTGACTACCATTAAACACCCGAGCCCCTACCGTTTGCAATGGCTAAGTGAGTGTGGGGAATTGAGGGTAGTGAAGCAAGTCTTGATTAGATTCAAGATTGGAAACTATCAAGATGAACACATGTTTGACGTGGTGCCAATGCAAGCTTGCCATCTTTTGTTTGGAAGGCCTTGGCAATACGACAAACAAGTGGTTCATGATGGCCGGGCCAACACTTACACGGTGAAACATGAGGGAAAAAGGTTTGTGCTCACACCTTTGACCCCGAAACAAGTAAGTGAAGACTATCGGCTCATGAAAGAGTTGAGGGAAGCGGCTAAGGCCAAGTCCCCGATTGTGGCCAAATCTTTGGCCGAGACTCCACCATCTTCCACCGGTCGCATGTGTGCCATGATGCAACCGGGTGAGTATTTGAAAGGTAATGATGGCACCAAGATGCTCATATGCCTAGTGCACAAAGGTATGGTTTTAAATTCCGAAAGTGATTATTTATCTGACCCTAACCCTTTGCCTAGTGCTATTGACAATGTTTTGAAGGTCTATGAGGACATGTTCCCGGAGGAGATGCCGGATGGATTACCTCCTTTGAGGGGTATTGAGCATCAAATTGACTTTGTCCCGGGATCTCAAATTCCCAACAAGCCGGCATATAGAAGTAATCCCGAGGACACAAGGGAGTTACAAAAGCAAATTGATGAATTTCTTACCAAAGGCTTGGTGAGGGAGAGCTTAAGCCCTTGTGCCGTGCCCGTGATCCTTGTTCCCAAGAAGGATGGCACTTGGAGGATGTGTGTGGATTGTCGAGCGGTCAACAAGATCACGGTAAAGTATCGACATCCCATACCTCGTTTGGATGATATGTTGGATGAGCTTAGTGGTTCTAGTGTCTTTTCAAAAATAGACCTTAGGTCCGGCTACCACCAAATCCGGATGAAACCGGGTGATGAGTGGAAAACCGCATTCAAGACTAAATTTGGTCTTTATGAATGGTTGGTGATGCCTTTCGGCCTATCCAACGCACCTAGTACCTTCATGAGACTAATGAACCACGTGCTAAAGCCATTCATCAACAAATTCGTGGTTGTCTACTTTGACGACATATTGATTTATAGCAAGTCAATAGATAACCACGTTGGCCACTTGAGTCAAGTGCTTGAAGTGCTACGAGCCGAAAAGCTCTATGCCAACTTTAAGAAGTGTGCCTTTTGTGTTGAAAAGGTTGTCTTTTTGGGCTTTGTTGTTAGTGCCAATGGTGTAGAAGTTGATGAGTCCAAAGTTGAAGCCATTAGAGATTGGCCTACTCCTACCACCGTTTCTCATGTGAGGAGTTTCCATGGCCTAGCTAGTTTCTATAGGCGCTTTGTTAGAGACTTTAGCACCATTGCCGCACCACTCACCGAGTTGGTGAAAAAGGACAAGCCCTTTGTTTGGGGAGAGCCGCAAGAAAAGGCTTTCCAAGAATTGAAAAGTAGGCTAAGTACCGCCCCATTGTTGCAATTGCCCGACTTCGGGAAGGCTTTTGAGGTAGAATGTGATGCCTCGGGGGTGGGTATTGGGGATGTTCTCATGCAAGAAGGGAAACCCGTTGCCTACTTTAGTGAGAAGTTGAAGGGCGCAACCTTGAATTACTCCACGTATGACAAGGAGTTGTATGCCCTCGTGAGAGCTTTAGCCCATTGGCAACACTATCTATGGCCTCGGGAATTCGTGATCAAGAGTGACCATGAGTCACTCAAGCATCTAAGAGGTCAAGAAAAGTTGAACAAGAGACATGCCAAGTGGGTGGAGTTTATTGAGTCCTTTCCTTATGTAATTCATTACAAGAAGGGTAAGGACAATGTTGTGGCCGATGCACTTTCAAGAAAATTTGCTCTTGCCACCACTCTCGCTTCTAGACTTGTGGGTTTTGAGAGTATCAAGTCATTGTATGCTCATGACCCAAAGCTTAAGAGCATTCATGATGCTCTAGTGAGTGGGGAAAGGGTGGAAAAGTACCAATGGGTAGATGGCTACATTTTCAAGCATGGACGAGTGTGTGTCCCCGAGTCCTCTTGGAGAGATGTGCTAGTACAAGAAGCACATTGCGGGGGCTTGATGGGTCACTTTGGGGTGGACAAGACTATGGCCATACTTAAAGAGCAATTCCATTGGCCAAAAATGAGGCCTCTTGTGGAGCGATATTGCAATGCTTGCTTGGATTGCAAGAGGGCCAAGTCTAGGTCCAACAACCAAGGGTTATACACTCCTTTGCCCATTCCCACTAGTCCGTGGGTTGATCTTTCTATGGATTTTGTTATGGCTTTGCCCCGGACTAGAGGAGGACACGATAGCATTTTTGTTGTCGTTGACCGTTTCTCCAAAATGGCTCACTTCATTCCGTGCAAAAAGACTAATGATGCACAACATGTAGCTTCTTTGTTTATTGATAATGTCTTGAAATTGCATGGGGTGCCTCGCACCATTGTTAGTGATAGGGACTCCAAGTTCCTTAGCCATTTTTAGAAGTGTTTATGGGGTGCTCTTGGCACCAAGTTGCTCTTCTCCACGTCCCACCACCCTCAAACTGATGGGCAAACCGAGGTGGTGAACCGGACTTTAGGAGCTCTACTTCGAGCTATGACCAAAGGAAAGGCCGGGACTTGGATTGATAAGCTACCACTCATGGAGTTTGCATATAACCGCACTTCACATCGCATGATTGGCATGACTCCATTTGAGTGTGTTTATGGTTTTAACCCATTGATCCCTCTTGATCTTACCCCTTTGCCAAGGGATATGGTTGTTGATTTTGAAGGTAAAGCTCGGGCCAAGGCATTGCTTGAACTTCATGCCAAGGTACGGAAGACTTTGGAGGAGGCTTATGAGAAGATAGCAACCAAGAAAAACAAAGGGAGGAAGAAGGTGGACTTCAAGAAGGGAGATTGGGTGTGGGTGCACTTCCGCAAGGAACGATTTCCGAACCAAAGGAAGGGAAAGTTGGCACCAAGGGGCGATGGACCATTCCAAGTGTTGTCCAAGATCAACAACAATGCATATGTGATAGATCTGCCCGGTGAGTATAATGTATCGACTACTTTCAATGTTAGTGACTTGACTTCTTTTGATGTAGGTGATGATACCTTGGAGGAGGACGCCTTAATTTCGAGGACGAAATCTTCTCAAGAAGGGGAGGATGATGCAACCCAAATTGCATCGAGACCATTCACTCTAAGTCAAGCCAAGGATATACAATATGCTCACCTACACTTGGTTTGGAGAGGCGTGGATGATACGAGCTCGGGAGAGGACTTAAAGACAATGCATTGGAGCTCAATCCATGTGGAAACAGGGCAGGAAACAGTGCAAGCAGCAGGGGAGCAAAACAGGGCAAAAACAGGGGAGGTCTGCTGAGCTTACTGCCTAAGAACGGAAACTTGCTCTTCGCGATCGCGTCAACAACCTTCGCGATTGCGTAGACCAATTCTTTTGCCTGCGCGACCGCGCCAAGCCTCGCGCTATCGCGAGCTTCAGCATTTTAGTGTTCCACGCGATCTCATATATCTCTGCGCGATCGCGAAGAACACTCGAGTAGCAGCGGACCAGAATGTAGGAAATATTGTTATGGGGTGCTATAAATGCCCTCTTTCATCATTTATTGCTTTTGACACAACTTTGAACACAAAACTCATTGAATGAGCATAGCTCTTGACATTGTAACTCTTTTGGCTTGAAATCAATTGGATGAATCCAAGTTGCTCTTCAATCCATCTTCGATCATTCTATTTGCTTGAGCCTCGTGTCTCTTGAGGATAGTTGCTTAGCGTAGGTGATTCTTTCCAATCGTTTGGGGTGTAACGGAACAAGTTCTTCGTTGCTTCTCGAACTTTAGTGTGAGTCTCGTCTCGTTCCTTATCTTTTATCGCTTTCGTTTTTTCGATTGCATCAAGTTGTCCCTTACTCTGGTAGGGAAGCAGTCGTCCTTCTTCTTTCCCTCAAGTTCCTACGCAGTTGTAGGGGATTTCATTTAGATCTCGGTCAGCTAGAGATTTGCCACCATCCGGCAGGGGTCGGGAGCAGGGTGGCAGTAGTGCTTCTGGAGGTTCTATGGACTGCCATTCAGATAAGATGTTGAGGCATCTGATGCAGTAGACCTAGGTAACTCTTCTTCCCTTATCTGTGAGTAAGATTTGATTCATATGACCAATCCAAGATTCATCTATCTTAATATGTCTCTATGGGTTTTCTGGGGTATCGTTTATGTTAAAGAATATGTTATAGTAGAGGGGTGAGTTTTTGGTATGTCTTATTTCCGGGGGTTGTGAGAACCTGATTGTCTATTTCATTTGAGTGTAAGGGTGACTGAAGTAAGTATCAATGTTGTCAGTTTGGCATCATGGTGTTCCATCTCTGGTCATTATGTCGAGTCAGCTGTTATTTCTTTCCGGATTCAGTATTTGTAAAATGATGAGAATCTTATTCGCCACCATCAAAGAGTGTCATTATTCCATCGAGTGTAAGGCGATTGGTAACTAAAGATTGATCTATGTATCTCTCCTTGGTGTGAGACACTAGTAATGATATCTTATGCCATGAGCTTGTCTCTGTTGTAGAGTGAATTTTCCAGTAAGTTCTTTAACAACTTGTTAGGGCTTCTTTCTGATTAGGAGGTTGGGATTGGCATGAATGTTATGCCATAACTCCACTCAATGTCTATTTCTCCCATTGCAGTTTTCTTGCTAGCTTGACTCAACAGTAGTTTAACTCTAAAACCCAAGAAAATGAAAATGAGCTTCCTGAAGCTCTAATTATTCCTATCCTCAGTTTAGTGCCATCTCTTCTTTTTCTGACACTAGTTAGCTTGGGCGATTTGTAGATGCTTGTGATGTAACCTTAATTGAGCCAAAGTGTGTGTTAATATAGCCGAATAAGCATGATGTTTGTGTCTCAAGGCTACTAAGGGTAAAGGTAATGGAGAGCGTCGTTTGGCTCGTGAATCGAAGCCCTCAAGCAGTAGAGCTTGTGGTAAAGGCTTAGAAGTCGTGAACTCGAGAGTTTTAGTTCCTTGACAACTCGAGAGTGTAATCTGGTAGCTCAGGTTCGAGCTACGTTCTGCTTATGTTATAGCTAAGTCTTCCTTAGTTGAGTGGACTAAGGAAAGGTAGCTTTAAGATCCTCATTCCTAATTAGTTATGTACGAGGTTGTATTCTAAATGGAGGAGTTTTCCTCCAACTCTAGATGTCAAGGGTAAATCTTTCAAGCGTCATCGAAGTGTAAGTCGAGTTTCAAGTTTATTATCTCTTTTTTCAGTATTGAGAAGAGTATTATTGCCGGCCTCTATGCCAATTCATCTAGTCTTTTCGGTGTGGATGCTTTGGAAGTGCGTCTAAGATCCTTCCGGGGTTATTGTAAAATATCTAGTTCTGCTAGGTATCAATCTAGCTTGTGGAAGGTCCCAACTATTGGTAACAGTGATATTAAGGGAGTTTTGATTCTAAAAATAAATTCTGATGATTTCTATTTCGAGCAGGTGCATGAGTATATGAAAAGTGGGTGAGTATTCCTCTAGCCTTAGATGCGGATGATATTCATGAAAGCATCGCTAACGCATAAGTTAGTTTCCAAGTTTGTAGACCTTTCAATATCACGAAGTATTCGGGGAAAAGGTGATAAGCCGGTTTGATCGGTAGGGATCAATGCCAGCACATTCATATATCTTTATTCCAAGAATGAAAAGTTTTCCTCTAGAAATTGAGGAAGATTTGATTGGCTTTATGTAAATTAAGTATAATATTGACTCTTAAGCTAACTGTCGTGATTTATCGAATATCGCCTTATCAGCTTGGTGTCAGTGTTATCACATTGTACAAATCGAGTTGCGGGTTTGTTTCAAGTGTTCTCCATGCTGATTGTAAAGTACTCTGGCAAAAAAAAAAAAAAAACTCTCGCTCGTTCGAGGACGAGCGAGAGTCTAAGTGGAGGAGAATGAAACAACCTTGATTAGTTCTTTCGAGAGTTAGAACTACAATTTATGTGCCGATAGTCTTAAAAACTCTGTAGGGTCCATTAGGACCTGTCTATAAATTAGAGCTAAATCGGACCTTGTTTGATAGTTTTTCGAGGAAGGATCGGTAATGATTAAAAGAGATTTTCGAGCTTGATTTGAGTAAATGAGCTTCAATTCAAAATTTGAGAGTTGCATTAGGTTTGTATGGTCCTTTGTGACCTGTGGAAACTTTCAGAAGTGAAATTCTAGGTCGTTCTGATAGTTTTCACTAAAGTCTCGAAAGTCAAGAAATGGACCTCTTTCTATTGGACCCATATCTTGAGTTTCGGAGATTCGATCGAGATCTATCTTCACGAGTATCATCACTTGTTTACAAAATTTGGGTTCACTCTGAGTCTCGTGTGGTCACATTCGGACTCGAATTGCAGCACCAGTAGCTGATGGTGAAAAATTCTGCACCTTCTGGGCAGACATGCACGCTCGCAAACTTGGGGGCACGTGTGCAGTTGATTCTGCTGCTTTTAAGTAGGACCTCACTCCTAGGAGCATGAGGTCGAGATAGGGTGGTGCGTGGGCGCTAGGGTTGGCTCGAAGACGCTGTTTCCAGGTATAAAAAGGCCTTGTCGTCTTATTTTGTTCTTTATCCAATTCCAAGAGTTTCTAAGCAATTCCAAGCCAAATTTAAGGTGCCAATTCAACGGATATTATTAGGTATGGACTCCAAGCTAGATTATTTTATTAATTCATGAATCTTAAGTTAGAATCCTATGAATTTAAATTGGGAAGAAAGTGGGTTAGAGCCCTGACTCAAGGAATTAGGGAATTCATGTGAAATGAACTCGAAAAATGTAATCTAACATAATATTTGGACTCGTAAGAGTATGAAGAGTTCGAAAATGTAAAAGCTATGAGCGTTCGGCTATGCCCCCACCCAGAGGAATTTTTGTAATTTTCTTCCATCAACGGCCAATAGCCAAAGAATCGGTTTTTGAGCGCTTAGATAAGCAATTTCTCTTCTTTGGCTTAGAAGAAAGTAGTTTCAAGAGGCATAGGGAAGGAAAGAAGTTCGTTCAATAGTTGATTCGTCCCGAGATTAAAAGGTAAGTGGTTTCATCCTACTCTTCGGCGGCCTTCGGCCCATGGATGATCAACCCACGTGTTCCTCACGTGCGTACCTACCGTATGGCATACTTACTATTTCGAGATTCTATTTGTTTATTATCTTAAGGTGTTTTACTGCTTTATGACTTGTTGCTTTGTATCTTTGTATTGCGTGCCATTATGATGTACTGTCTTACATTAGGCTCGGTATCAAGCCAAGAGTATGAACTTCCTATTATATATATGAATATTAAGTGCTAGACTTAGTGTGTAAATGTCATATTGAGGGAAAGATTACTGTTATCCCTTTGGTATCCTTTGGTAGGCCTTTAATTTAGCAATACGTTGCGAGAGGGTTAAATTGTGATTATGGGTATCAATTGAGGAATAGAGAAGCCTTATTAAGTTGTGAATCTTGAGATATCTTTTGATTAATTGATGAAAGACATGTGTTGGTAATAGTTATGAATATGCACTAATATTAGAAGGACTTACTATTGCTAGAGTGGTATTGTGAATTGTTGATGCTCCATGGATGTCACATCGCCTTATGTAAATCTTGATACGCTATGGATTTCGTATCATCAATACGCTATGGATTTTGTATCATCGATATGCTCTGGAGTTTGCATCGTAAGTGCGCTAACGAGTTTGCTGACACGACTCGGAATCTGGCTAGGCCGTGCGGGTACCCGACATCCTCCCCTAGACCTATCGGGCGAACCCTTACCAATTAAATTAGGAAAATAAATGTAATTCAATTCATAAATAAGAACAAGACTTAGAAAAAGGCACAGACATACTGATTCCTCTAAGATGTACAAAAGAAATTACAGCTGACTACCCAACATACTAGGTTTAGGGCTATCCAGACTAGACATCTAAGAGTACAAAAGAAGACAGACACCTCCTGAAGGGAGCAAAATGCAACTGAAATAACAAACAATAAACTGGTGGCCATCCGGAATAAAAGTTGGCTCACCCTGACAACTGAAGTCGTCTTCGCTCCTTCACAACGTGGCGAACTCAATCCTGGAGCGAACCTGCCGAAACGAAATAGATAGACAAGAAACAAACAACAAACAAGGGTAAGTCAAAAGGACTCAATAAGTGGGGCAGACTAGCCACCTCAAAGAATAGGATAGCTAGCCGGGGAGAAAAGAAATAGATAGACCAAATTCATTTTATTTAAATTATAAAAAGGCAGAGCCAGATAACAACCGGAAACACGTATGAAACCATAAACTCAACTGGGGATACGAGCCAAAAACATATCAACAAATAAGCAATGCACATATAAGCAGGACAGTAGTCATGTATCGTAAGTCTATCCAATAGTATGAAATGAGATGAAATGAAATGAAATGAAATGAAATGTGATGCAAAGGGTCACATGTGCCCGTCGTCCCATCTCGAAGCGGAATACTCCTACATCCGAGGGGAATCCAATCTGATAACCAACTGGAGCGGAATACTCCTGCTCCTGGGGCGGAATACTCCTGCACCCGATATAATATAAATCAGAGGCGGAATACTCCTGCACTCTCTTGGGGCGGAATACTCCTGCACCCGATATAATACAATGGAGCGGAATACTCCTGCTCCTGGGGCGGAATACTCCTGCCCTCAATATGATACAATGGAGCGGAATACTCCTGCTCCTGGGGCGAAATACTCCTGCCCTCAATATGATATGCAATGTAATGCATATGAATGACAAATATTGCATATGAATGCAATGTGATAAAATAATAACCCTTCACCGGCGCGGGACTCTCATCGACAACCGAGAAGTAGATGCCAACTCACAGCCAGGGTACAATGCTCAAATCCTCATTGCAATACCAACAATAGGACATAACATATAATATATAATGTAAATCCAAAGCTAAGGCATAATGAGTACGCCTATCGGTAGCTACACACGTAAGGAACACGTTGTAGAAAATCCACGAGGCCAGGTGCCTCCAAAGAAATGGATATAAACACTTACCTTGTTACAAAGTTAGTACATCCACTCAATAACCGCTTTGTCCTTTGGTTTTCTTGCCAAACGATCCCACTCTATTCAATAAGCAGAAAAATATATCAATTTAGGCTAAAGGCTTCATTCCTCACATCTTAGGGCAATCCAGGTAGGAACCTTATACCCTATTCGCATACGCAATATGCAGGCCAGGCCTAAATACAGGGTTTAAAGTCACGTAACCAAACCCCAAATAATTTACATTTATATGTTGCCCATAACTCACTGAGTACGAATATATAATCAATTTCGTTATCGGGGTCCATTTGGCCCTTTAAACTATTAATTGAACTTATTAAAACGATGTATAATATTCCAAGTTTTACCGTTAAGATATATTCAAACACACGTAATAAACTCAAATAACATATTAGGATCATTACCTGAATGTTTCAGGGTGAAAATTCTACTTTTTCCCGGCACCTTTTCTCATTTTCTGGCATTTTTCTCTTATTTTTGCTGTTAAAATTTCACGCACTCACTTTCTGTTCATACTCTCTGTTTCTGTTCTAATACATATCTTGACCAAGGGCCACCGCCCATGGTCTTTCTCTTTTGCCCTTTTTTTTTTCTTTTTAATTTTCTTTTATTTTATTTTATTTTCTTTTCTTTTCTTTTCTTTTCGCGATGAAAAATAAAACGGTACCCTATAATATTTGAAATAATTCCAACTTTTGCGTACAAGTTATACAAAATATATGTAACATACTCACGAAGGCGGATCTCAAATTGGACTCCCGAAACTCAAGATGCGAATTTAAATGGAAAAAAAGTCAAATTATTTAACTTTCGGCATTTTAGCGGAAACTAGCCAAACAATATCGAAATTCACTTTCGAAAGTTCACAAAGGTCATAAATAATCATACGAACCCAACGGCACTTTTGGATTTCGAATCGGAGCTCATTCGGCAAAACCGAGCTCGAAAATCTCTTTTTAATATTTATCGCCAATAAAAACCGAAACCTTCTTCCGATACCTACCAAATGAGGTCTGATTTAGCTCAAATTTTACAGACAGGTTCTAATGGATATTACAAATATTTTAAAATTATCGGCACGCCAATCGGAGTCCTAACTTCCGAAACGACTGACCGAGGTCGTTTCATTTGCACCCTTGATAGCGCGATGAATTTCGCATCAGGTTAAATACCACCAGAGTGCGATGGAGTCTCTCCGGAATGGTATTCGGGCACATGTGACCTTATTGCAAACTTCATTCATATCATGTTGTCATAAGGATTGTTGTGTGATACTTGATTGTTATTCCATATCTTTGGTGTGTACGATATATGAGATTTATTTATTTGTCTGTCGTTTACTTCTCGCTTCCTTTTGTTAGCTAGTTTGTCCTTGATATAGATATTTTGCTTGATACCTGAGTTAGAAGGGGGTTGGGTGTTGGTGTTATGTGAGTAATTCGAGGTAGTAGTGAGCTACTGGTATATGTGTACATTTTCAGGAGTGTATTAGTTGGTTAGTATAAGCGTGCATTGTATAGTCACTATGCTTCCTGGCTAGCTTACATGTTTCTGCAAGGTAGCTAGCTAGCCCCCACTTACGGAGTCCTTTCGGCTCACCCTTTTATATTTCTTGTCTATTTATTTTGTTTCGGAAGATTCATTCCAAAATAGAGTTCGCCGTGTGATTGAGGAGCGAAGATGACTTAAGCTGTCAGGGTGAGCCAGCTTCTGTTCAGGATGGTCACAAGTTTTATGTCTATTATTTCAGTTTTATTTTGCTCCATTCGAGAGATATATATACTTTGTTTGTATTCTTAGATGTCTTTCTGGATAACCCTAAGCCTAGTATATTGAGTAGGGAGTTGTAATTTCTTCAGTACTATATATAAAGATTATAACTATATTTTTCTAAGTTTTATTTATCGTTTCAAGGTTGGTTTGGTGTTTGTTGTTAATATCTATAGAAAGGGTTCGCCCGATGGGTCTAGGGGAAGATGTCGAGTGCCCACACGGCCTAGCCAGATGATTGGGTCGTGTCATATTTGAATTAATAAAAGGCAATTGTATTCAATTGTTGCTCCAAAATACACACACAAGTATACGTGGTCAACAAGTAATAAAGTATTTGAGGGATCGAGTATCGTCCCACAGAGACTTGTGATTAATTATTAACTAAATCAAACAACTCCTAATTATTTAAACAAGAGAACGCTTCGATAAGTGTGAATTTATTTTAAACTTAACTTAACTAATTAAACTAAAAAAGTTAACTAATGAAGCTAAATTCAAGAGGTTGGATTCAATGTGAAAATATTCTAGGGTTATGGAAAATCTACCAATCCAGTTGAATTCTTCACTTAATTTGATTAATTAATTTAGCTGGATTACTAATCGACAGGGCTAATATTTCTCACAGGACTCTGTTGTGGACCTGCTCGGCTATTCAAGCTAACCTAACGCCTATATGTCTATGGAATTAGTGTTAGCAAGAACACATTTATTTTTCCTGTATAGTGATTAAGCAAGGTGAATCGGTATATGTCTATCGTATCCACAATTCCATTTCTCGATGCCCAGGTTTAAGATCATGCCCTATTCCTTCTTATTGCGCTTTAGAAATTCCTCTGTCGAGTTCGAATCATGAGCCATAGATAGAGTTCAAGTATTGGCCAGATAATCAAATAATTAAGTGCAAGAAATGATAAATAACCGAATAAGAAAAATCAATAAACTCAAATTAACATCTGAAGTTCAACATTTATGGAGATCCTCAAACTCTAGAACAGACAAACTATAGAATTAAGGAAAGAAAAAAAAAAACTCGTGGTGTTGAAGAAATCTTGAACTCTAGCTGTTTCACGTGTTCTACTGCTCCTAGAGTAGAGCAGCTTCCAACGTGAGTCCCCCCCAATGACTAATGAGCCTTTTTATATTCCTCCAAAATATGCCTTTAAACCCTGCCTTTAAACCCTTATTTATTTTGTATAGGAATTTGCCCAGCTGTCCTTTTCCTACTAACATCGGGAATGTCTTTTCTAGTTGCTCACTCTAATCTCATTGCCAAGCTTCCAATTTGATAAGAAAAACTTTATTTTATCTCTAACACCCTTTAACTATTTTACTTCTAACTCCCTTGAAGGTCTTGAAGTAACCTCATAGCTGGAGCAACCAATTATTCCTTCACAACTTAACCTCTTGGAGAACTTTCCACTCTAGTTGGCTGCAATGTAAGAGGTAATCCAGAAGTTCATCCATTTCTTTGTCAAAGTCATCCAAGCTTGTTCATAATAATAAAACTAACACCAAGTCCGTATCAAATCAAAATCTAACCTAGTTGGGCATATCATTCCATAAAAGTACTCAAATAACAATAAAATTAGGAGTGAGTTGATATTAAAACATCTACAAATATGCACAACATCATTAATATTCTATATTATGTTATGAATCAACTTGTTCAAGTGGATGTCTTTATCATAACAACCTGTAATATCCAACTTGTAATGGCCAACTAATCATGCAGCTTGAATACCCCTTTTAATTAGTGCAACTTGTAAATCAACTTGTATTGCAAGTTGATGTTAGGATGCAATGGTTGTCTATAAATAAGGACCCTTTCCTTCTCATTTGATAGACTTGAAAATAATAAGAAATATTTATTTCTACATACTACTCTCTACTTCTTGCAATATTGTATCAATTTAGTTTTATTTTATAACACGTTATCAGCACGAGTCTCTAAGATTATCCAAAGTAGAGTTTGATTTTTCTAAATTCAATTCCAATTGCCGATGGTGGTTGATCTGCTATTGTTTATGGAAATTGTAAATTTTGTGCATCACTTAACTAAGCGAACCAGGTATTATGTTTCTATATTATTCTACTTATTTTTTTGGTTTAAAAACTATCTGGATGTCTTTTCATGATAGAAGTACAGATTTTGTAACCTTTAAATGTTACTTGCAAACAACTTGTGCCATGCAAAGGTAAGCAGTAATCTAACTTTTCTTTTGTTTCATGGCAAGCTATAATAACATATGCAATAAAAGGTTCTTTTTCAAAACTTCTATTATATAAAAGATTGAAATAAAATTATTTTTTCTATTGAAAGCGTATGACTTCATACAGCACATTTACATCCACGATTTTCAATACGATTTCACATGAGATATATTCATCATGGGTTTCTGGTCAACTAATGATATAAATATCGTTCATTTCTGGAGTAGCCAAATTTATAAAGTATATGAGCCCTATTTGCTTGCCCTTAGTTTAAATTTTTTTATCATCACTTGGTCTATAAATAATTGGAATTTGGATACATGCGCTTTCCTATTACTGCATCTACATGATTTTGAAATATAGAATGCAATGACATATCGGTACAGTGATATATTTGGAATGATTCTAATATTATATGAATCACTAAGTATATCTAAATTTTCGCACTCGAGGTGAGTATTTATTTAGCCTTAAAAGATGAATTTATTGTGATCATCACCATATAACTCATAGCAACAGCTTTGAGCCATGACATATATTTCTTGAGCTTTGGATGTTTCTTTTCGGAACATCAAATTAGTTTCCCCATTTTTTTTATATATTTGGTGTTGGACAAGTTTTCGTTACTTTTAAAGTATAATTTTTGTCATGGTTATTGATTATAATCTATAATTCATTTCGCATAATTGAATTTATTGAAATGAAAAACAATGTGAAAGTTCCATTTCTAGAAACCTTTATAAATGTTGCTAGAACTTTCTGTTGAAAATGGACTCTCTCAAGAGTTAATAATTATGAGATATACATTATTTATTACTATTGTTACAATTATTGGTGATGAAGAAACTTTAGAGAAATATATTCTCTATGTCTCATGCCCGGAACTGTTCTTGAAGTAGCAACAGTTTGGAGATAAAAGGAATTGCATGAAATATTATGAAATTGACTCATGAGTATGGCTCTTAACCTACTGTGCCATTTGTTGAGTGTAAAATGGTGGTTTAAAATCCCATCACACCATGATGATAAGATAGTGGGTTCACGATCAAGTGCACCATATTGATGACAGAGGCAAATAATGAGTTATTAATATAATAATAAAGTCCATCCATAAATATGTTCCGTTCATAAAGGTGAACGTGGGAACAATATATGTTCAATTCCTAAGATGAATATGGGAGCAGGACGAGCTCCATTGCCTAAAGTGAATGTGGGAGCAGATCATATGCTCCATTCCTAGATGTGAATGTAGTAGCAACACATAGTAAGCCTGAAAGAAGACAAAATATTTTATGTCTGAAAGAAGGCAATTAATTTTATGTCTGAAAGACAACAAAATAGTTACCATGGTAGAGACCATGGTCGTGGACGTGACAAGGGAAGAAATAATAGTCATCATTATAAAATAAATAAGAGAACAATAAAGGGTTCTCAATTTAACCGTTCAAACGGTAATATAATAATGCCATCAATATGGTATGTGACTATGAGGCAAGTCCGGATGATTATGGTCCATTCTCTGAAGCTCAATGATACAATTTATAATAAATATTATGAATGTAGACCCATCCCCGAAGTGAATGTGGCAACATATAATAAAAGATATGAATACGGATGTGCCCATGCGTGGTTGATGAAGTACCACAACTCACCTCTATAAGAGGTTCGAGTAGAATGAATTTATTAATTATTGTGGCATGAATGGTCATTGCTCTTGTACAGAACATACGTCAAAATTATGTATTATTATGAATTACATAAGAGCAAGTGAAACAAGAAATCGATCTTGCCTATAATGACTTGACCATGAGAATAACTACATCATTTTCTCCTTCGAGGAGATATTCACCATATGAATGGTGTCATGAAATATATGGTAGTATAAAATTAATCGAGAGCTCTGAAAGAGCTAATTTATTACTACCTGGAGGAATATGAAATTGATGAAATATTTACTATAGTATGTCTCAAAGAAACTTGTTAAGTTTCAAATATATTTTCCAAAATGTGTATCATATTGAGACTACAAGTATGAGAAGATTTAATATCTTCATATTACAGTCATAGCGGGTATGAAATATGTATATAATAAAGGGTTACCCGCCCATTCCTCCAGTTTGTACTACACAAATTTAAGAATGCTGGAATCACATGTATGCCACAATAAACTAAAATTGATACGAAAAGCCCATGTTATAGTAAACCAGAAGTACTAGATGAATAACTTTATGAGTTGACATGACCGAACTAACCATCCCGGTTCAAATATGATGCACAAAATATATAAATGAGAATTCACATGGGTGTATACTGAAGAATCAAGAATTCTCTTTGTGCTGCTCATTCTCATGATTAGACCAACTAAAATTTGAGATCAGGTTTTCCACATTTTTGGAATGTATAAAAGGTGAATATGGACCCGTTCACCTGCCACGTAGACCATATAATTATTATATGATTGATGCATCTATGAGAAGGTCACATGTGCAATATTATAAGCCTGCAATGATACTTGCATGGTTAAGTATTTGTTCAAATTAATTTTATTAAGAGCATATTTCCATATTATGCAATCAAGACAAGTTTTCTTGATAATGTTGGCAAGCTGGTTTAGCAAATTCATATAATTAAAAGCCTCCAATTAATGACTAAACCATCCATATGAGAAAAAAGCTACCTATATGCGGTGTGAGATATGGTATATCCATAAAGCAGCACTTGTGCACGACATGCTAACAAATGAATTCCCCCTCATAATTGGTTCAGGGTCAGGAACCAAATATTTTTTCATCTAATAATTTTAATATGCGGTGTATTATACATTGCTCTACCACACCGCACAAAGATGGATCCCAAAAAAGGTTGGGAACGAATATTAGTTTGGCTAACATTAGGGGGAGAAATTAAAGCAGCTTAGAAATAATAATTAAATTATCATTGAAATGATCCTCATTTAAAGATGATAATACAAGTCACTGCCAGATACATGGCTGACCCAAAGCTAAATATTATATTCCAGCTGCTAATACTCCAATTTGATTTGATGTCCTAATAGGACAATCTGCTTATGCAAATGAGTCTAAGGCATGCCTGAAGCATGGTAGACCATTCGGTTCCGAAGATAAAATTCTTGAAAAAAGAAAGGATCAATTGATTATGATGGTCAAATGAGGAGGCATGGCTTTAGAAGAGTCCACAACATAACACTTCCTAAAACCTCATCAGGAGATGTTCAGGTACCTAAAAAATAATAAATATGAAGAGATCTCTATATGTTATGTCGCATTGAGAACCGAAATAAATTATCGTCGACGATATCTTACATATATTATAAAGCTCAATATTTATATGATTATGAGGATCTTGAGCTTAAGTCTGTTAGGAATACATACATGATATTATTTTTTAAAATAGAGAAAACGCATTCAAGCAGAATCGGCTTCACTTGAAAGATGTGAAGTTTCAGACTTATAGCCCAAACATCTGAAGGTGTAACGCCAGTGGTGTACAAATAAGTTTTTTTGTGCGAAAATATTGAGAGAAATAAAGTCGTTAGATATAAAGTACTTGAGGCACAAAAACTTGGCATTGATTATATGGAGATGTATTCTCCTTGGTGGATGCATCACCTTCAGGTATCTTGTATGTCTGGAAGTTCATGAAAGACTTGATATGCGTCTAATAATCTTTGTTGCAGCCTTTTATATAGCTCATTGGAAAATAAAATATTTATGAATATCCTTAAAGGATTCAAAATGCCTGAAGTATATAAAGGTTTCCGGGAAACCTGTTCAATGAAGCTTCATACATATTTATACGGATTGAAACAATTCGGCCACATGGGGTAAAATCGCCTTAGCGAGCTTCTTGTATCGAAATATCATATTTAAATGCAATGGGTCCATTGAAGTTTCTTGCCAACAATACTCCACCTGTTATAGCTTCTCTGATAAGCTTATTGGCAAGATTAATTTTTTCCTCAATTCAAAGACATTGAGGGAATACGAGATATCTACTTGATCGATATAAAACCTGATATCAACGTGCTATTTATTTACTTGTGGAGGCACAACTATGTTATGGCATTTTACAAAATCAACTGTTTCTACTACATCTTCAAATAGCCATGCATGTATGAAGCTAGCCGACGATATGAATGATTGAGATCAAAAACTCACCATATTGAACAACAATGTGGTCTTTCTTTGAAGAACAATATCCCAATAATATTATATGAAATATTGCATGGATAATTCAGCTATTAAAAAGATACAACTAAAGGAGACAGTATTAAGCAATATTCCTTTCAATCGTGATCTTCAAAAAAATGATGAAATTAAAGATGAAGAATTCATTCCAGTGATAGTTTGGTAGATCTGCCCACTATATCATTGTTAACCTCAAAAGTTTGGTAGATCTGCCCACTAAGTCATTGTCAACCTCAACATTTGACAAGCTGGTTTACAACATTGGAATGTGTCGTCTTCAAGATGTTAAATGATGTTTTCATCAGGGGGATTAAAATACGCGCTGCACTCTTTTATTCTTAACAAGGTTCAATTGAATTTTCCTTGTAAGGTTTTTAATGAGTCAGCTCTCAATGCGTATTACAAAGTGTGTGTATTCTTTTTCCTTCACTAAGTTTTTTTCCCATAGGATTTTTCCTAGTAAGATTTTAACGAGGCACAATATCTATCTATCAAGACATCCAAGGGGGAGTGTAATGAATCAACTTGTTCAAGTGGATGTCTTTATCTTAACAACTTGTAATATCCAACTCGTAATCCAACTTGTCTTGCAACTTGAATGTTAAACCCTCCCAAAAATGCACACAAGTATGCATCGGGATGTATTTTCAACGAAATGGGACTCCAAAGGGCTTCTTTGGAGTCGCCACCTAATTTAAGGATTATTAGGAACCAATTGTTAATTAATGAGTGCCTTTCTTCCTTATTTTAAAAGGAAAAATATTTCAGCGATTCTTAGATAAGTGGTTCTTTAATTTCCGAAAGACGGTCTTTTTTATTAAAAAAGCACTTCCAAAAATCTTCTAAAAGCGGTTAATCCGGCGATTTTCACGAATTTTAATACAGATAAAAAAATTTAGAATTTTGAAAAAAATATAGAATAAATAAATAAAGAAGTAAACAATAAGTAAATAAATAAATAAGTAAATGAATAATAAATAAATAACTGAGTATTTAATAAAATAAGTAAATTGATAAATAAATAATTTAAATATTAAATAATGATAAAACGGTACAATTTTAATTGAATTTTGATTTGCACTCATTAATTGACAAATGTTTCTTAATATTCACAAATTAATTGGCGATTCGCAAAGAAAGGATACAAGGCATTCATAAGGCAATTTAAATGATTTATAATAATTATTCACAATTCAAATACAATTTCTATCCTACAGGGCTCCTAGTCCGGTCTACGGGGATCCTATACATGGATTCTAAAGGAGCGGGGAAGATAGAGTAAGAAAAAGAAGAACCCTGAAATGCAACTCAATATTTTGAGCATTGGTAGCAACGTGTTTAGAGCAAGTTGACCCGAGCGGCTCTAGTGCCAATTAGTCGACCCGATGGAGTTTTAGCCAACTCGTCCCAAGGTTGTAATCATGCCAAAGAAAAGATAAGAAAAGGAATTAGTACATCTTCAGGAAAACAACTTTGAGAAATTTTCCAACAAAACTAGGAGAAATATGAATCGGAATCAAACATTCAACACAGGCTTAACAAAGTGACGTTAGCACATCAATTACTCATCTATTTCAGCCAAAAGAATGATACTTAATGGACTTGACACTTCAAACAAAAATGAACGAGACCGAACCGGAAAAGCTTACAGACAAATACTAGAACATTCAATTTAAATCCCATGAAAACTGGTACGCTTATCAAGCAGTTTACATAGATCGAATTTTCAGATCTTGACCATTAGATGAAAGATGTAGAGAATCAACAGTTTTACTATTTCATTAAAGGGTATAAACATGCACAAATTAATTAGATTTTCAACTCTTTTCCGGTACATTAATCAAGAGAGTGAGTAATTAGTTTCAAGCAGCCACATACCACTTTAAACACCAAATACTTATTTAATAGTAAAATTCTACTACTCGCTCTTGGTTAGCTAGCTTAGCACAGGTAGATTAATAGCCCAAGCTTCAACTTAAAAACAGAAACAGAACTACTTCAAACAGGATAAATTACAGAGACTACATTTGTCAAAAAGAGATCTTAACAGAAACTCAATACATACTTCTCCATAAATTGATTAAACCTTCTCTTATAGGATTTCCAGAAACCAGAACCTCTCACTTAAACCACCTGCAAACACCCTAAGAGCCCTGAACCAAGGACTACCCCTCACTCTAATGCCTGCAACTCACCTCTTTATTCTGGACAACCTGGACAGACCTCAAAAAAGATCTCCCTGCAATTCACAGGCCCTAAAAACTGAACCTGCAATAACCATGACTAACATCTAACGTGCTATTCCCATCTTCCTTAATACCCTGCAGAAAACAAACCCCTTGAACACCTCTAAATGCCTCCCATACACAACCTGGAATCCCTATGAGCTACCTGAACAACTTTCATACAACCAGGAGATAAAACTCCTCTAATGACTTCTACAAACCTATAGAACTGCTAGAACAAGATGCAGACTACCTGAACCAATTCTAGGAAAATGGCAAACCTCCAAGAACAACTCCCTGCTACAAGCTCACTGCAATAGACCAAACTCTGTAACTGCCTGACCACAAACCAATCAAAATAACTCTTAGGCTAACCTGCAGCCAACCAAACCTCATCTACACTAACCTGCCAACTACACAAAACTCTGCTTCATTCTCACAAAGACAACAAGCAAACAACCTGGACATACTCCTGACTCCTCTGAAAAAAAAAAAAAACTTGTCCAACCCCTCTTCATCACAGAACCCATACATACACCTCTCCAGAAATAATTAGGATACTGAGAAACACCCCCTAACTATGCCTCCCTGCACACAAACTACTACCAGACCTCTACACCCTCTGCAACAACTAGAAACTGCTCCTTCACACCTGGAGCACCCAGGAGCTAGCCTTGAAACAACCAGGGAGCCACCTCTTCTCTTAACTTATGCAGAATCAGACACAACCCCTGAACTCCATAGAACCAACCTGCTACTCCCTTAAAACATCCAGAAGACAATAGACAAAAATGGACAAAAGCTATCACCTGAAACTCTGGTTGCATACACACTTCCTAAACAGCCCCAAACTCCCTCAATCCAACCTCCTGGAACAACCATGGAACAACCTGCAAGCCAACTGAGAACAACAGACCTCCTACAACTACAACAACCCTCCTGAACCTTTACATACACACCTGAACTAAAACCTGGACAGCATAGCACACACACACATATACCTGCATACACACATACACTGAATAGACACCCTTGCATATCTTACAACCACCAAAAACCCTCTCTAAGCTACTCTGCTATCTCCAGGACATATCAAAAACAAAACAAGATACTGCATCTTACTTTCTATTTTCCTTAAACAGACCAGCAACCAGAAATAACTTCAAACTTTAAAGAAAGCATAATTATCAACCTTTATAGAAACAGAACTTAGACCCATATTTAAAGATTAAATGACATTGATTCTATAAACTTGAGCATCCTCACAATATCTAAAGTCATTGCAGATCAGAGATGAACATAATAAAGCTAGCTTGAAATCTTACAGAACACGAGGTCAGATCCACGAAGGCATAGAAATACTACCTTAACTCCAAACAACACCAGTAAATAAATGTTCCATTTTGAAACAAGAAATAGACACCTCAAGTATTACTCTCTAAGCCATTTTCCAGGTTTACAAACAATAAAAGGAATGACTAAGTTCACAAAGTTATCAACTTTGACAGTCACGAATATATTATAAAGAAACTGGAATTGAACTAAAGGTTGACATTCTAGCTAGATTAATCAACCTTAAACATTTATCGACTCTAAATATCAAACTAAAACTACTCCATTGCATAGCAGATTTTACCATTTATGAATAAAATAAGAACGAAGATAAAACGTCATAGGTTTATTACCTTTTGCGGCGCAGCGAGCTAAGGCGTAGGATCTAAAGCGATACGCGACTCGACTAAGGTTTTCGACTCGATCTACAATGAAGCAACTCGACTAAAATAATGAAAGCGAGAATAGGAAACAAATGCCAAGAACCAACTAAAAACAGTAATATTATGTATCTTTTCCTTAAAACTGGAAGGAAATGTTTTTTATAAGTGATGCCGTTTGTTTTTCAATATATATCTGCTGCTGCTCAGAACTCCCCCCCCCCCCCTCCCAAACAACAATAACAATAACCTATTTATACCTGAATTTAGAATTTTCGGATTCCTCTTCAAATTTCAAGCTGACCCCTACTCTTTTTTTGCTTTTCCTTTCGAGACCAAGACTAAAATAGTATATCCTTTCAGATTCCACTAGTTTAACTCTGATTTCAAAGGAAAATATAGACGTTGGAAAGATTTGACGGCTTGGATGAATTTCTTTCGAAATATACGATCGAGATTCGAAACCCTCGTTGCTATGGTACGGAAAAGGTGATGATAAAGCAAAGGGGGGGCCAGTGTACTGATTCTTGGCGGATTGCTGATTTAGGAGGGAAAGATTTGGGGATCGAGTATGGATTTAGGGTAATTGTGTGTGTGTGTGTGTGTGTGTGTGTGTATGCATTGTTTGCAGAAATGAACTGAATTTTAAATGTAAGAACAGATTTAGCCCTCCTATTTAAAATAACTCAATGAATTGAGAGGGGGAGTGCATGGGGTAGGATAGAAATTAGGCTACGCTTTGCGAAATTTGACCTTTTCCTCATAAATTAATCAATTATATTTAATTTAAAAATTGTCCAATAATTAGATAATGAGACATTTAATTAAAATTTTCGGAATAAAATTGGGTGTCAACAGCTGCCCCTCTTTACCCGAAAAGGATGAAAGAGTTTTCAGGGTAAAGAAGTTGACATAAAGCCAATTTTGTCACGATAAAGCCAAAGACCTTTGGTTCCAAGGACCAAAGGCAAGGCTTATGGATCTGGCCAAACTCCGATTTCTGAGTTGCCTACATATCTCGGGCTGAAAGAGAATCAGGCCATATGTAGTTCAACGACACTTAGATACGAAAACTCGCACGATATGCTGCTGCGGTGGTGCTAAAATCCTATAATAATCTTAAAAAACGGTAAGCGAGCAACTGCTAATAAACTATAATAATTGGAATAAGAAAGAAATAAAGTGGTAACATAAAATTGTAAATGCGGGTTGTGATATCATCGATAAATTCTTCCTTCAATCAACTGACGAGGTGCTCCGCCCGGGGAACCTCTAGGCTAATCATTATTCTGAAACAATAAAGTTAAACAATAAGTAAAGCGGGTACGAATTGTAGAATGCAAGGCCTTTACAAAATAAATCGACTAACGAGACATAATGTCTCAAGTTGAGTTGTCCAATCTATAGTGTATGCAGGTAACATAACATTTATTTATAAGCCGAACGAGCCTAAAACGCTCATTTATAAGGCGAACAAGCCTAAAACGTTCAATTATAAGGCGAACGAGCCTAAAACGTTCAATTATAAGGCGAACAAGCCTAAAACGTTCAATTATAAGGCGAACGAGCCTAAAACGTAAAGCAAGCAAAGACGCAAAACTCATTAAGGTAGGTACTTCTTCAGACTTAGAAATATCTGAAAATCACAAAATGGAATTTTAGTAAACTCCCATAAAGCGAAATAGAAATGAAATGGATAGGCTTAACAATTTGCAAGGAATATAGGAAATAGAAATGCCGTGTTTCGGCAATAAACCATGATAAAGCATAATGCTTTAGATCATGAAGAGGTAGTCTACAATGCAATCTCGGAAGGTGCTCCATTCAATTGATAAAGCAATGAGGTGTCGGGTCCCAAGCTGACACGACCCGAATTCTCGGCTAGGCCGTGCGGGCACCCGACCACCTCCCCTAAACCTGTCAGGCAAACCCTATTGACTGAATCGATATAAATTGTGAAGAATTGCCTTGAAATGAATATGAACCAAACTTTAACAACATAAGATAACTCTCAAGGATAGACAAACATACAAGCTGTCTGAATAATACAAATAAATACCCAGAAAACACAATTTTAAAGGTTTCCAGATCAGACATCTAAGAAGGCCAAAAGATATACATACCTCCCGAAGGGAGCAAAAGTAAGAAAAACTGTAATATCTGAAGTTGGTGGCCGCAATGAACAGGATGGCTCACCGTAGACAGCTGAAAACGTACTACTCCTCAATCACGACGCGACTGGCTGGGTCCTGGAGCAGAATCTGCCGAACGAAAAGAAAATACAAGAACAAATAGGGGTGAGTCATAAGGACTCAATAAGTGCGAACAAACTAGCAACCTCAAAAAATAGATATATTAGTCAGGGAAACGGAACCAGACAACAATCAACAAATAAGCAATGCATATATAAGTAGAACAGTAGTCATGTACAAAAAATCTACTCAACAGTATGAAATGAAATGGAATGAGATGAAATGGGTCACATGTGCCCATAAACCCATCCCGAAGCGAAATACTCCTGCATTCGAGGGGAATCCAATCTGCTAACCAACTGGACCGGAATACTCCTGCTCCTGGGGCGGAATACTCCTGCACCCGATATAATATATACCAGAGGCGGAATACTCCTGCACTCTCCTAGGGCGGAATACTCCTATACCCGATAAAATGTAAAGCTGAGACGGAATACTCCTACACTCAGTATGATATGCAATGTAATGCATCTGAATGCAGTGTGATGCAATAATAACCCTTCACCGGCGCGGGACTCTCATCGACAGCCGGGAAGTATATGCCAACTCAAAGCCAAAGTACAATACTCAGATTCTCAATGCAATACCAATAACAGGACATAACATATAATATAGAATGTAAATCCAAAGCTAAGGCGTAATGAGTACGCCTATCGGCAGCTACACACGTAAGGAACACGTGGTAGAAAATCCACGTAGCCAAGTGCCTCCAAAGAAATGGATATAAATACTTACCGTATTCTAAAGCTAGCCCTGTTACTCAACAACTGCTTTTTCCTTTGGATTAACTGCCAAACGATCCCTTTCTATTCAATAAGCAGAAAAATTATATCAAATAAAGCTAAAGACTTTATTTCTTATGTCTTAGGGCAATCCAGTTAAGAACATGATACCCTATTTGCATACGCAATACGCAGGCCAGGCCTATGTACAGGGTTCAAAGTCCCATAACCAAACCCTAAATAAATTATATTTATATGTTGCCGATAACTCACTGAGTACGAATATATAATCATTTCCATCATCGGGGTCCAATTTACCCTTTAAACTATCAATTTACGTCATTAGGGCGATGTCTAATATCCCTATTTTTACCGTAAAAATATATTCAAACACACGTGATAAGCTAAGATAATGAGTTAACATCATTACCTGGAGATTTGGGATAGAAATTCCACTATTTTTCCGCCTCTTTTTCCCTTTTTTCCTCTTTCTTTTTTAACTTTTCTCTTCTCTGTATTTGTTGTATGTTTCTGTTCGTATCTTTGAGTTACTACTGCTGCTAAGGGATTTAATCCCTTAGCTTAACCGACAATATAATTAATTTTTTTTTATTTTAATAAATTCGATACGACGATTAAAATTAAAATAGAACCTAGAGAAGTCAAAATGATCCCAAATTTTTCACGTAAGTTATACAAAATATATGTAACATACTCGCGAAGACAGATCTCAAATCGGACTCCCGAAACTCAAGATGCGAATTTAAAGGAAAAAGGTCAAATTATTTAACTTTCGGCATTTTAGCGGAAACTAGCCGAACAACATCGAAATTCACTTTCGAAAAATCACAAAAGTCACAAATAATCATACAAACCTAACGGCGCTTTCGGATTTTCGAATCGGAGCTCATTCGCCAAAATCGAGCTCAAAAATCTCTTTTTTAATTTTTATCGACAATAAAAACTGAAACCTTCTTCCGATGCCTACCAAACGAGGTTTAATTTAGCTCAAATTTTGCAGACAGGTCCTAATGGACCGTACGAATATTTTAAAATTATCGGCACGCCAATTGGAGTCCTAACTTCCGAAATGACTGACCGAGGTCGTTTCATTCTCCTCCACTTAGACTCTCGTTCATCCTCTAACGAGCAAGAGTCTAAAATAGATTTCACACCTCTAATGAGAATGCTTACACCAATTGTTCAATGACATTTACTACGAAACTAAAATCATATACAATGATAAGAGCTCCTAGGCTTTAAAGATCAAGTTCGAACCTGAATCGTCGAAGAGGTAAGGATACCTCTAACGCATACTGGACTCAAGCTCCCAAGTGTCCTCCTCACGAGGACGATTATTCCATCGCACTCGAACTATCGGAATCTGCTTCGAACAAAGTTTTCGAACATCACGTGCAACTATAGTAACTGGGAACTCCTCGTAAGCCAGATTCACATCTAGCTGAGCAGGGTCTAATTCGATCACTTCAGAAGGATCTCGGATACACTTCCGGAGCATCGATACATGGAAAACTGGGTGAACTGGCATAGAAGCTGGCAAGTCGAGCCGATAAGCTACCTTACCAATACGCTTCTCGATACGAAAAGTGCCAATGAACCTGGGACTAAGCTATCCTTTCCTACCAAATCTCTTTACACCTCACATCGGTGACACTTTCAGAAATACCACGTCCCCGACCTCGAACTCTAACTCTCTGCTCCTCCGGTTCAAGTATGAAATCTGCCTACTCTGGGCGGTCCGTAAACGATCATGAATAACACGAACAACATCAAGAGTCTGACGAACCATATCTGAACTCATCACCTCGACATCTGGAGACTCAAACCAGCCAATAGGAGAACGACATCGACGACCATATAAGGCCTCAAATGGAGCCATCTGAATGGAAGGCTGGTAGCTATTATTATAAGAGAACTCTGCTAACGCCAAATGATCATCCCAGTAACCCCCGAAGTCCAGTGCACAAGCTCTCAACATGTCCTCCAGAATTTGAATAACCCGCTCGGACTGACCATCAGTCTGAAGATGGAATGCTGTGCTAAGCTGCACCTGGGTCCCCAACACTCTCTGAAAAGACTGCCAGAACTGAGAAGTAAACTGGGAACCACAATATGAGATAATAGATACAGGAGTACCATGCAATCTAACCACCTGCTCAATGAAAATCCGAGCCAGTCTTTGAGCTGAATCAGTAGGCTTTACAGGGATAAAATGAGCTGATTTAGTCAGTCTGTCAACAATGACCCAGACTGAATCGTGGCACCGCAGGGTCTTTGACAGACCAACTATAAAATCCATCGTGATATGCTCCCACTTCCACTCGGGAATGGGCAATGCATGAGCTAACCCTGCTGGTCTCCGGTGCTCGAACTTAACCTGCTGACAGTTCAAGCAACGAGATACATAATCAAATACATCTCTCTTCATCCCCTTCCACCAGTATAGCTCTCGGAGGTCCTGATACATTTTTGTAATACCAGGATGAATGGAATAACGCGAGCTATGAGCTTCACCGAGCATTGACTGCCTCAAATCCCCAACATCAGGAACACAGAGTCGACCATTAAACTGAAGAATTCCATCTGAATGAAGCTCGAAGGAGGGAACTCCTCCACTTAGGACACAACCACGCAAATCCTGCAGATGAGGATCCTCAAACTGTCTTCCCTTAATCTGATTGACTAAGGAAGACTGAGCTGCAATACACGCTAAGACTCGACTGGAGTCTGGGAGAAGAAATCTCACGCCAAAGTCGCCAAGGGACTGCAATTCTCGGGCCAATGGTCTTATATCAGCATAAAGAAAAGCCATGCTGCCCATGGACTTCCTGCTCAAAGCATCTGCTACCACGTTCGCCTTCCCAAGATGATAGCGGATAGTGAGATCATAATCTTTAATCAATTCAAGCCATCTCCGCTGTCAGCCGTTAAGATCTTTATGAGAGAGAAGATATTGCAGACTCTTATGATCCGTATACACCTCACAAGGCTCGCCATAATGATAATGCCTCCATATCTTCAAAGCAAAGGCCACAGCTGCCAATTCTAAATCGTGAGTCGGATAATTCTTCTCATTCGGCTTCAACTGTCTGGAAGCATAAGCAATTACCTTCCCATGCTGCATAAGAACACAACCAAGGCCCACACGAGATGCATCACAATAGACTACAAATCCACCGGTACCCGAAGGAAGGGATAACACTGGAGCTGAAGTCAATAAGGCCTTAAGCTTTTGGAAGCTTGCCTCACACTCATCAGACCATCGAAACTGAAACGCCTTCTACGTCAGGCGAGTCAGAGGAGCTGCAATAGTAGAGAACTTCTCCACAAACCTCTGATAATAACCTGCCAATCCAAGGAAGCTGCGAATCTCCGTCGGAGTGTTAGGACGAGGCCATTTCTGCACTGCTTCAATCTTCTTCGGATCAGCCTTGATACCTTCACTAGATACTACGTGACCCAAAAATGCCACAGAATCAAGCCAAAACTCACATTTCGAGAACTTGGCATACAACTTACGATCACGGAGGGTCTGAAGAACCACCCTCAGATGATAATCATGCTCCTCGCGGCTACGAGAATAAATAAGAATATCATCAATGAAGATAATGACAAAGGAATCAAGGAATGGCTTAAACACCCGGTTCATGAGATCCATAAAAGCTACAGGGGCATTAGTCAGCCCAAAAGACATAACTAGGAACTCATAATGCCCATAACGAGTCCTAAAAGCAGACTTCGAGATATATGACTAACGAATCTTTAATGATGATAACCAGATCACAAATCGATCTTAGAAAAGAATTTAGCACCCTGCAACTGATCAAACAAATCATCAATGCGAGGCAAAGGGTACTTGTTCTTGATGGTGACCTTATTTAGCTGACGTTAATTAATACACATCCGTATAGTCCCATCTTTCTTTTTCACGAATAGAACAGGAGCACCCCACGGAGAAATACTCGGCCTGATGAACCCTTTATCAAGCAAATCTTGCAACTGCTCCTTCAACTCTGATGGGGCCAAACTTTGCGATAAGGAGGGATAGAAATAGGCTGAGTCCCCGGCACAATATCAATGCCAAACTCGATCTCTCGATCAGGAGGAAGTCCTGGCAAATCATCTAGAAACACATCAGGGAACTCCCTAACGACAGGAATAAAATCAAGAGATGGAATCTCCACAGTGGTATCTCGAACCATGGCAGGATACGCTAAACACCCTTTATCCATCATCCGTTTTGCCTTCAGGAAAGAAATAACATGACCCCTGGGTGGCAAATAAGAACCCTGCCACACCACCGGTGCTGAACACGGAAGAGACAACTGAAGAGACTTGGCATGACAATCTAATGTGGCATGACACGACGCCAACCAATCCATGCCAATAATAACATCAACATAAACCATATCTAGGATTAGAAGATCTACTAGTGTCTCACGACCTCCAAAAGATATGGTACAAGCTGGATAAACTCGATTCACAATGATAATGCCTCCAATAGGAGTAGAAACACATAATGGATCACGAAGACACATATAATCAACATGAAAACCCGAAGCAAAATAAGGAGATACATATGAATATGTAGATCCCGGATCCACCAAAGAATATGCATCTCGACCACAAACATATAAAATACCTGTAACAACAGATGGGGATGCCTCGGCATCCTACCTGGCCGGCAGTGCATATAGCTGTCTCTGCGGCTGAGCTGAGCCGCTACCCTGACGACCACCTCTAGAGGGACCACTAGGACCACGTCCATGACCTCTACCGGGTGGTGGTGATAGCTGTCTCTGCGGCTGAGCTGAGCCGCTACCCTGATGACTGCCTCTAGAGGGACCACTAGGACCACGTCCATGACCTCTACCGGGTGGTGGTGCACCTCTAGCTGGCTGAGACCCTGGAGGGGCACCAATCCTAAGGCTGCTGCTGCATAGGCGCTGGAAGGCGAGGGAAAGGGCGGCTACTACCTGCTGAAGGAGATAAGGGCAATCCTTCTTATGATGCCCTGGATCCTGACAGATAAAGCACCCTGGAGCAAATCTACGATGATCAAACTGAGACTGATCTCGCGGGCGAAACCAAAACTGACCTTGAGAAGAAGTAGGCGCGTTCTGAGAACCACGCACTGGAAACTGAGCTGGTCTAACAGGAGGCCTACTCTGCTGCTGATAACTCCTACCTCCATACGAGGTACTAGAATGCCCTGGACCACGCGATCTCTTACTCTCCCGCTCTAACTCCTCCATCTCCAATCTATGATAGGCCTCATACCTCCTGGCAATATCAACAGCGACATCAAATAGAGTACCAGCCTCAATCTCATGAGCCATCTGGGACCGCAAATAAAGAGAAAGCCCATCAATAAAACGTTTGACCCTCTCAGAGGGCTCCTGCACGAGATCTGGAGCATAGCTGGACATCTCTGAAAACAAAAGCTCGTACTCCGTGACTGACAGGTTACCCTGTCCAATCCTCTCAAACTGTCTTCTCTTCTCATCCTACTGACTGCGAGGGAAAAACTTCTCCATGAATCGATGGGAGAACTCACTCCAGGTCAGCTTAGGTAAGCCCTGCCTAGCTGATCGGAGTGCGGTCCACCAAGCTAAAGCCGGACCCTCAAGCTGGAAGGCAGTATAATCAGCTCCATACTACTCAAGATATCCAAGGGCCTCTAAGATACGCTGACATTGATCAAGAAACTCACGAGGCTTAAGCTTATCTGAATTCTGACCAGATAACTTCGGAGGACTAAGTTGGATAAAATAATGCAGCCTTGTCGGATTATCAACTTGACCTGCTATCTGGACTGGCTAACCAACCTGAGCAACCGGAGGTACAACACCCGCTACCTCAGGAACATAACCACCTGGAACATGAACTACTGGGGCTACATGTGGAGCTAGCATGGGGGCTTCCTGAACTTGAGAACCAGTATCTACCGCAGCCTGTGGAGCGGCCTGAGGGATAGGAGCATCTACGACAGCCTGAGGGATAGGAGCATCTACAGCAGCCTGAGGAATATGAGCATCTACGGCAGCCTGAGGAATAGGAGGTCCCTGAGGCATCTGCGTCGCTAAGAATCTCATAAAAGCATCATGAAGTGCGGGGGGAACGAATAAGCCTTGCTCCCCCTGCCCAGCAAAAGCTGGCATTACCGGAACCTCTGCAGCAGGATCAACATGATCCACCATCCTCGCGGCCTGGACAACTCTACCTCTGCCTAGACCATGACCTCTACCGCGGCCAACAGCACCACCTCGCGGAGCAGCATGCATAAGGACGACCGCTGGCTCCTCCGCCTCTCGCTGAAAATTCGCGCGCTCCCCATTTACTGTGGAGAATAAAAAATATTTAATTTCAGATAAGAAGACTCACGCACGATGAGGAAAGAAAGAAGGGAAACTGCCTAAATGCCATCATAGCCTCTCCTAGATAGGTACGGACGTCTCCGCCCAATCAGCGAGACTCTATTAGACACTGTCATGATTTGGAAAGACTCTAACCGGGCTCTGATACAACCTGACACAACCCGAATTCTCGGGTAGGCCGTGCGGGCACCCGACCACCTCTCCTAAACCTGTCGGGCAAACCCTATTGACTGAATCGATATAAATTGTGAAGAATTGCCTTGAAATGAAAATGAACCAAATTTTAACAACATAAGATAACTCTCAAGGATAGACAAACATACAAGCTGTCTGAATACTACAAATAACTACCCAGAAGACACAATTTTAAAGGTTTCCAGATCAGACAACTAAGAAGGCCAAAAGATATACACACCTCCCGAAGGGAGCAAAAGTAAGGAAAACTGTAATATCTGAAATTGGTCGCCGCAATGAACAGGATGGCTCACCGTAGACAGGTGAAAATGTACTACTCCTCAATCACGACGCGACTGGCTGGGTCCTGGAGCAGAATCTGCCGAACAAAAAGAAAATACAAGAACAAATAGGGGTGAGTCATAAGGACTCAATAAGTGCGAACAAACTAGCAACCTCGAAAAATAGATATGCTAGCCAGGGAAACGGAACCAGACAACAATCAACAAATAAGCAATGCACATATAAGCAGAACAGTAGTCATGTACAAAAAATCTACTCAATAGTATGAAATGAAATGGAATGAGATGAAATGAAATGAGATGCAAAGGGTCACATGTGCCCATAATCCCATCCCGAAGTGAAATACTCCTACATTCGAGGGGAATCCAATCTGCTAACCAACTGGAGCGGAATACTCCTGCTCCTGGGGCGGAATACTCCTGCACCCGATATAATATAAACCAGAGGCGGAATACTCCTGCATTCTCCTGGGGCGGAATACTCTTGCACCCGATAAAATGTAAAGCTGAGACAAAATACTCCTGTACTCAGTATGATATGCAATGTAATGCATCTGAATACAATGTGATGCAATAATAACCCTTCACCGGCGCGGGACTCTCTTCGACAGCCGGGAAGTAGATGCCAACTCAAAGCCAAAGTACAATACTCAGATTCTCAATGCAATACCAATAACAGGACATAACATATAATATAGAATGTAAATCCAAAGCTAAGGCGTAATGAGTACGCCTATCGGCAGCTACACACGTAATGAACACGTGGTAGAAAATCCACGTGGCCAAGTGCCTCCAAAGAAATGGATATAAACACTTACCGTATTCCAAAGCTAGCCCTGTTACTCAACAACTGCTTTTTCCTTTGGATTAATTGCCAAACGATCCCTTTCTATTCAATAAGCAGAAAAATTATATCAAATAAAGCTAAAGGCTTCATTTCTTATGTCTTAGGGCAATCCAGTTAAGAACCTGATACCCTATTTGCATACGCAATGCGCATGCCAGGCCTATGTACAGGGTTCAAAGTCCCATAACCAAACCCTAAATAAATTATATTTATATGTTGCCCATAACTCACTGAGTACGAATATATAATCATTTTCATCATCGGGGTCCAATTGACCCTTTAAACTATCAATTTACGTCATTAGGGCGATGTCTAATATCCCTATTTTTACCGTAAAAATATATTCAAACACACGTAATAAGCTAAGATAATGAGTTAACATCATTACCTGGAGATTTGGGATAGAAATTCCACTATTTTTCCACCTCTTTTTCCCTTTTTTCCTCTTTCTTTTCTAACTTTTCTCTTCTCTTTATTTGTTGTATGTTTCTGTTCGTATCTTTGAGTTACTACTGCTGCTAAGGGATTTAATCCCTTAGCTTAACCGACAATATAATTAATTTTTTTTATTTTAATAAATTTGATACGACGATTAAAATTAAAATAAAACACTAGAGAAATCGAAATGATCCCAAATTTTTCAAGTAAGTTATACAAAATATTTGTAACTTACTCGCGAAGACAGATCTCAAATCGGACTCCCGAAACTCAAGACGCGAATTTAAAGGAAAAAGGTCAAATTATTTAACTTTCGACATTTTAGCGGAAACTAGCCGAACAACATCGAAATTCACTTTCGAAAAATTACAAAAGTCACAAATAATCATACAAACCTAACGGCACTTTCGGATTTCGAATCGGAGCTCATTCGCCAAAACCGAGCTCAAAAATCTCTTTTTTTAATATTTATCGGCAATAAAAACTTAAACCTTCTTCCGATGCCTACCAAACGAGGTCTGATTTAGCTCAAATTTTACAGACAGGTCCTAATGGACCTTACAAATATTTTAAAATTATCAGCACGCCAATCGGAGTCCTAACTTCCGAAATGACTGACCGAGGTAGTTTCACAAGCATCCAACGTCCTAGCACAACTTGGAAACCTGCATATCCCATTTACGGGTGGGTTAACCCGAATTATTCATTTATAAGATGAACAGGCCCAAAAACGTTCATTTATAAGGCGAACAAGCCTAAAATGTGCATTTATAAGGCGAACGAGCCTAAAACGTTCATTTATAAGGCGAACGAGCCTAAAGTGCGTAAGATAAAGCGAAAACACAAAACTCATTAAAGTGGGTACTTCTTCAAACTTAGCAATATCTGCAAATCACAAAATGAAATTTTAGTAAACGTTCCCAGAAGGCGAAATAGAAATGAAACAAATATGTTTAACAATTTGCAAGAATTATAGGAAATAGAAATGCCGCCTTTCGGCAATAAACCATGATAAATCATAATGCTTTAATGATCTAGTGGAAGTTTGCGATTTAGTCTTGAATTGTGCTCCAATCACTTGACAAAGCAAATGAGACATCCAGTCTTGAAGCATCCAATGTTCCAAAGCGACTTGAAGTAAATCAGCATATCCGATTTACGGGTGGATGGACCCGGATCATTCATTTATAAGGCAAACAGGCCTAAAACGTTCAATTATAAGGCGAACGAGCCTAAGACGTTCATTTATAAGGCGAACGAGCCTAAAATGTTCATTTATAAGACGAACGAGCCTAAAATGTTCATTTATAAGGCGAACAAGCCTAAAACATTTATTTATAAGGCGAACGAACCTACATTTGATAGTAACCTGCAAAATAAAGTTGCAAATTGGATTAATTAAGGTAGGATAACGAAAAACAAATAAGCAAAGCTAGGTCGTGTTGCTTGTATTGATAGTGCTTCAAAGCGTTGAATGCTGCCTTCGGTCCATATTGAAACCCTACAAAATTTAGGGTAAATGCGTTGGAAAACGAGTGAATAATAAAGCAAAGGCTATAATGGAAAAGAAAAAAATAGATTTGCTCTGCATATGCGGCAAGGCGAATAATCTTTGAGAAATTGATGGTTGCTAGTTCTCCTCATTCTACTGCTTTTGGAATCCCTGCATCCAAAGAAAAGTTATGAGTTCTGAAAGATGGGCCCAAAAGCCTCAACATTTTGTTTTGCTCCTTCTGTCTTTATGTTGAACTTTGAAATAGCACCAAAACGAATTTGCCCCTGTTTTCAAAGAAAAAGCTGTTAGTTTTTGAACAAATAGTGGCTAGCTTGATTGAACACCTAATGCGGCTTCAAATCTGCATCTTCTTGTATGGAAATCAGATGTATTGCTGCTGCGAGAGTCTGATGCTCTTGAAATTCTTCTTTTGTAGAAAAGATATCATCTAAAATTGATTTGGCTTGGCTTATTTGGAAAAAATGGATTTTCATTGATTTTGGGATTAAAACCCAATAAATGGTACAAGATAGTTCATTACATAAAACTTCAAAAGAGTATGAAAACATAAGATAGTCGGGCAATAATGTCCTTTCAACAAACAAAGTGCTGTCATTTGATCTTCTTGCTAAGCTTCACGCTTCCTTTTCAAATGTCTTGGTGCCAATTTTGATGAATCACCTCTGACGATAATTGCATTTGCTGCTGGAGGATCATAATTGCTTGTTTGCCCTTGCTTCACACTTATCTTGCCCTTTTCAATCATATTCTGGATTTTGTGCTTAAGTGCCAAGCATTCTTCTGTGTCATGGCCTTGAATATTTGAGTGATATGCGCACCTTTTTGATAAATCAAATCCTTGAGGCGTATTTTATGGGATCCATCCCTTCTTTGCTTGCAATAGCCCTTCTACTTCCAATCTCTCAAATATGTCTGACAATGATTCATATAGAGGAGTGAAAGTACAAGTTCTTAACTTCTTCGTGCTTTGATGACCAGATGGAGCCTGATAAGATCGATGCTGACGACTTAAATTCTGCATATCATGTTTGTAGTGCACTTGCGAAGGCTGGGAGTCTTGAATATTTTCAGGTGTATCAGAACAATTGAAAACTGGCACTGTAGTGTTATAGTCAATCAACCTTCCTGTTTGAAACTTTTCTTCCAAAATCTTTGCATAACGGATTAAACTGGAAAAATTCTTTAAATTGGCAAAAAGTAGCTTTTCATAAAACATGCCTTCTTGAAGGTCAATGAAAGTTGCTATCAGCTCATCTTCAGGCAATGGAGAATGCATCTTAGAAGCCTCTAGCCTTTATCTCACAGAAAATTTTGCAACAGACTCATGCAGTATCTTCTTGATTTTACGCATATCAATTAGATAAGGATCTCTTACTATGTTGAACTTGTATTGTTCCACAAAGTCTCGAGCCATGTCTTCCCATGTGTGCCATTTGGTAAAATCCTGCTTAGTATACCATGCAAGTCCCATTCCTGATAAACTCTGAATAATTAATCTCATACGCAAAGCTTCATCCTTGCCAATTCCAATTAATCTGCTGCAATAATCTTTAAGATGTGCATAGGGGTCCCCTTTTCCATTGAAAGTGTTAAATTTTGGTGTCTTGTACCCACTTGAAAGCTCAATGTCCGGGTGAATGCATAAGTCTTCATAGCATAAGCTCTGAATATTCCTAGAGCACAATTCTTTTCCCATGATCTTTCTCAAAATCCGTTCATCCATATTGTGAGGATAAGTTGTCTCAACTTCTTTCTCAGGCAATTCTTGTGAACGCACTATCAATTGATTTGATTGACTCCCCACAGCAGGCGTAGTGATAAAAGGTGGTTGGTATAAAGTTGCAGCTGGCCAAGTATTTGGATAGGTAGGATATTCTTGTGGGATTTGTGGATATATAGTATGTATAGGCATTGGGTAATTAGGCATTGTTAAGTAAGGTGGATTGGAGGCAAAGCTTGTATTTGGCAAAGTTGACAATCCTATTCCTTTGGACCACATGTTCTTCAACATCATCATTCTGCGCTTGCAAGATACCCATACCAGAACTGGTTGCCTGAAGCTGCTTTGCCAAGTTGTTTCGTCCTTGATGCAGATTCTCAGCCATTTCAGTGTTCAATGTTAGCCACCCTTTAACAAATGAATTCTACACATTGAACGAAAGCAAGTTAATATGTAAAAATAGTAATGCATGCATAGGATTTTAAATATAAAATAGGCCATTAGGTCAAATGGATGGGACCAAAATCCCGACTCAACAAAGGAGTAAAATACTTAAGGGTTCGAAACTCAATGATCAACAAAATTTGATTTTTCAAGACGCGAGTTGAGAAAAACAACTTTGAAAGTTTTTACTAAATTAGTATGCGTGCTAGACCATTTTGACACAAATTGCTAAAATGGTCGGCTTATTTTGAACATCAATGCTTTGCTCGACTATCGATTTTTCCTTGCAAAATGACAGTCTGCACCAATCCTTGAAAACTGCTTCTAGTAACGACCAAACCAACTCAATGTCTTCAACTTGCTTTTTGCAAAATTCTGCCCCAGTTATGACTTCAACATTTCAACTTGCTTTGCAAAAACTGCCCCAGTTATGACTTTTGATACTTCAAATTGCTTAACAAAAGCTGCCCTGGTTGCAATCTCCCACATTTTCTACTTGTTTTTCAAAATTTGCCCCAGTTTCTATCTTTGGGAAAAATTAAAATTTAAACACTAAAGGGTCGAGCCCGATGGAGGAGCCTACGTATCCCTCCTTGGGAATCAGACCGTGCATAGTTCTGCTTTCATAGAAGAGAATTTTCAAATGCTGGTGTAACCGAAACTCGATATGAGTTGCCTACGCTTCCCACCTTGGGAAACCGGTTACAGTAGTTTGCTTACATAAAAATATATTCAAACATTCATAATTTGATATTCCCTTTTTCTTTCAACCAAACTAACAAAAGAAAATTACAATAGCTACTTCCTAATAATGCAAATAAACTAACTTCTGCTTCTGCAACTCTACTGCCTTTCTGGAACTTGATAGGTGCCTAAATGACCTTCTTTGAGGGATCTCCCTTTGCATATGGAAAGATTGCGACAAAAGGTTTGTCAGTGTCGTTTGTTGGTAGAACCTTGACCTGGCCAGAGTTAATCAAGCTTTCGACTTTCTCATTAAAGGTAATGCATTCCCCAATATAATGCTCATGCATTCCTGAATGGTAAATGCAGAATTTTCTAAAGTTCTCAGGCTTAAGTGACCGACACGGTTTTGGTTCTATAGAATGTACCAAATTGAACTCCTTGAGCCTTTCAAACAGTCGTGCGTAAGATTCTGGGAGCCGTGTGAATGTGAAAGCAGATCTTTTGGCACGGTTTGACTGTGAACTTGGATTGACAATTACTTGCTCGATGGTACTAGGTTCCCCTACTATGGCTGGCAAAGGTTTTGACATGACAACTTTTCCTTTGTCTTTGGACTGTGCCTCAACCAATTCACATTTTTTCTTGTCAGAAATTATTGCAAACAGCTCTTCTTGAAGCTCTGCAGATTTTCTTTTCAGTGGACTGCTCCTTTCAAAGGCCAGGTTTGGGAATTCGTACTGCTTGACAAAGTTACGAGCTAAGTCATCCCATGTGAATCACTTTCCAAGATCCTGTATTGCAAACCACGTTAAAGCCGGCCCTGCGAGCGTCTTAACAAATAACCTCAGCTTGATTCCATTATTTTTTCCAAATATTGCCACCCAATCAGCGAATGCTTTCAAATGATCTTGAGGATTTCCTATCCCATCATACACTGGTGGATAAGCCATGTCAAGGACATTCACATTTCCCTTTTCTACCTCACCTAAGCCTACTTGAGATGATAGAGCATTCCCGTCTGCCGTTGTGACATTGCTCTCTTTAGCCCTAGGAAGCCCTTCCCCGTTGCTTTTCTCATTACTCGTCTTTGAGAAGCCACCAAATTCCTTTTCCAACAGGAATGCATGCAATTTAGGGAACTGTTGAGCATAACACTCAAATGCTGGAGCTACTTGCATTGTAGGAGATGCAACAGTATAAATAGGAGCAACAAGAGCACTTGGTCCTGGGCTTGGCACATTACGCACTGGGTTGCGAGAATCCATGAGCGCGACAACCAATTCAGTAAGGCTATCAAGTCTCTTTTCCAAACTTGCTATGGTTGCTTCAAGCTTGTTAACCTTGTCTTGGTGGGATTCATCATTTCCAGTCAAGTGAAAAACAACAATTTGACGAGCTATAGGTCCTGATCTTGATGTTCAAAACAATTAACCATTTAGCAACGCATACCGAATTTAATAAAAATTTATTAAGGATGAAACTGACGGGTCGACTTATTCCAAAATGGAGAAATTGAGACCATACTGAAAAGACCCAAAATTTTAAGCAATACATTCATTTTGTTAAAGCAAACCAGATGCGAAAACGCTTGTTTAGCTCTAAAGTTATTTTCAAAAAGGATAACTTATGAATACTTTAACATTTGACGCTAAATGATATTTTGCAAAATAACGAGACTGGGGTTAAGATAAATAAAATAACATTTGAAAGGTATTTTAAAATAACGGTATGCATGAATTCAGATGATAGATAAATGTGTTCATAAAGCGGTTAACTTTTACAAAAGATAGGTTGAAGTAACATAACGTTAAGCTTACCATACCGCCGAACAAATTCAATCACAGCGCAATTAGTGCCAACAAATTTCAGGCAAGCAGCACATATTTAGCAAGTAATCGCATATTAGACAGATAATTTGATATGTGGCAAACACAAGTAATTGAGCGTAAATAAAATACAAACGCGTCCTACCCTATAAGGTGCCTCTTTTGTGCCAGAGGTAAGCCTAATCGTCAAATTGCACGCACATGTGGATATTATAATGATACAAGCCATTTGCCAATACAAAATTGAGATATAAATAAACTGTCATAATTGTCAACTTCTCAAATTTGACATGGCAAATGGCTTGGGGTTCGCTATAATATCCACACGATCACATAATATGCAGTGTCGTTGGATTTCAATAACCCGTCAACAAAAGGGCGGTTTCTTAATTTCTGGAAACGGTGCCAAGGACCGGGTCCAAACTAAGGTGTATATGCATGCATGTCCTAAAATCTTCTTCTAAGAGTGGGCTAACGGTTGAGGCTGACTCGACCTATGCTGGATAGACCTAGCGTCACAATGCAGTAGAACTGGCCATGACAAAATCAGGCAACATCAATATCCCGAACTAACTTTTGGTGACACGAAAGAAGTTTCAAAGAGTGAGGTAAGGGCAATGCCCTTCCTGCATAACTACCCGTCAAGCGGGTGCCCCGTGATGAAATCGAGGAGGTGAAAGAGAATTGACAGGCTCCATGAGGGAGGAAATATGAACGGAATGCGGACTATGCACAAATAAAAACATGCTTCATACATTCATCCACAACAATTAATTCTACGCATACTAGTTTAGGCATGCAAACAAATAAAGAGTTAAGCTACTGACGAGCTCTGGGCATATATGAATTTCTGCTCGTTCCCTGTCAAATTATAGTATAGTTTAAGATATCGTCCCACAGAGATTGGAGAATCTATGCTACAAATTTGAAATTATATCTACTTGGAAAGATAAAAAAAAAATTTTGATTTTTGTTAAATAGAGTTGGGGTTTCATGAATTCACTTGATACAAAATTATAATGGAGTTTAAATACCTCATTTTCTATTATACATATCAAACTCCTAAAGAGATAGAAAATTAATATTTCTACTATAGTTTTCTCATTCAATTATGCCTCTTTCGATTAGCATAATTAAATAATAAACTTGTAGTATTAAAATAGAAAATACTTATCTTGAATGAGTACATCATATAAACAAAAACCTCTTTCGATTAGCTTTCGTCAAATCCCATAACTTGGCTAAATGATTTTCTTCTTTCGAATGAAAAACTTAAAATCAAGATAAAGAATTTAAGTGATTAAATATAATTACCTCAAATTAGCATGATAATATATTTAGTTATCACTATCCCCATTTAATTTTTGTTTCTTTCGATAACAAAAATTAGCAAGAAATATTATAACATAAATATATACACGTGATAAAGTTGAGTAATATATATCTAATACTTTGATATAAGAACTTGACAAGAAATACTCTCACTCAAGAATAATAAAATATTAAAAATTCTATTATAATAATATATCAAGCTTCATCATTAATCCCAACTCAAAAGAAAATTACTCCATGGAGTGAATATAAAATACTATAAAGAGAAAATGTAGAACTCTTAATATTTTCTTGAGAAAGGAAAAATAACTTTTAAAAGTAAACAAAGCTACAAGAGTAGAATTTTTCTCCCGTAGGAACTTCTTACATCTCTAGCAAAAGTAGGACCTATTTATAGGAAAAGCTTCATGCCCAAAGTACTACGGATGCATCTGTAGGAATCCGCGGATGCATCCGTGGTACCTTTTTTCACATATTCTTGATTTATTCTTGCTCTTTTTTCTACGGATGCATCCGTAGGAATCCGCGGATGCATCTGTGGTACTTGCCACTCGTGCTTTGCATCGCGGATGCATCCGTGGTACTTGCCACACGTGCTTCTTTTTCTTCTTTGCTTTTCCTTGTTTGTTATTTTTTCAATTTGGCTCCACTTCTTGTCCTGTAATATATTTTTATATATTTGCACAAAATAAAAGATAATACTATATATTTTGAATAAAAATATTACTTAAGTAATTTATTTATATATCTAAATATATACAAAATTTATAGTTATCAGCTACGTATACATACAATCAACACATATATAAATCAAATTCATAAAAATCTTTTGGTTAGAACCATTTGCGTATCTCCAGTGGAGTCGCCACGCTGTTGAACCCTCCCAAAAATGCACACAAGTATGCATCGGGATGTATTTTCAACAAAATGGGACTCCAAAGGGCTTCTTTGGAGTCGCCACCTAATTTAAGGATTATTAGGAACCAATTGTTAATTAATGAGTGCCTTTCTACCTTATTTTAAAAGGAAAAATATTTCAGAGATTCTTAGGTAAGTGGTTCTTTTATTTTCGAAAGAAGGTCTTTTTTATTAAAAGAGCACTTCCGAAAATCCGCTAAAAGCGGTTAATCCGACGATTTTCACGAATTTTAATAAAGATGAAATAATTTAGAATTTTGAGAAAAATATAGGATAAATAAATAAAGAAGTAAACAATAAGTAAATAAATAAATAAGTAAATGAATAATAAATAAATAACTGAGTATTTAATAAAATAAGTAAATTGATAAATAAATTATTTAAATATTAAATAATGATAAAACGGTACAATTTTAATTGAATTTTGATTTGCACTCATTAATTAACATATGTTTCTTAATATTCACAAATTAATTGGCGATTCGCAAAGAAAGGATACAAGGCATTCATAAGGCAATTTAAATGATTTATAATAATTATTCACAATTCAAATACAATTTCTATCCTACAGGGCTCCTAGTCCGGTCTACGGGAATCCTATACATGGATTCTAAAAGAGCGGGGAAGATAGAGTAAGAAAAAGAAGAATCCAGAAATGCAAGTCAATATTTTGAGCTTTGGTAGCAACGCGTTTAGAGCAAGTTGACCCGAGTCCGATGGAGTTTTAGCCAACTCGTCCCAAGGTTGTAATCATGCCAAAGAAAAGATGAGAAAAGGAATTAGTACATCTTCAGGAAAACAACTTTGAGAAATTTTCCAACAAAACTAGGAGAAATATGAATCGGAATCAAACATTCAACACAGGCTTAACAAAGTGACGTTAGCACATCAATTACTCATCTATTTCAGCCAAAAGAATGATACTTAATGGACTTGACACTTCAAACAAAAATGAACGAGACCGAATCCGAAAAGCTTACAGACAAATACTAGAACACTCAATTTAAATCCCATGAAAACTGGTACGCTTATCAAGCAGTTTACATAGATCGAATTTTCAGATCTTGACCATTAGATGAAAGATGCAGAGAATCAACAGTTTTACTATTTCATTAAAGGGTATAAACATGCACAAATTAATTAGATTTTCAACTCTTTTCCGGTACATTAATCAAGAGAGTGAGTAATTAGTTTCAAGCAGCCACATACCACTTTAAACACCAAATACTTATTTAATAGTAAAATTCTACTACTCGCTCTTGGTTAGCTAGCTTAGCACAGGTAGATTAATAGCCCAAGCTTCAACTTAAAAACAGAAACATAACTACTTCAAACAGGATAAATTACAGAGACTACATTTGTCAAAAAGAGATCTTAACAGAAACTCAATACATACTTCTCCATAAATTGATTAAACCTTCTCTTATAGGATTTTCAGAAACCAGAACCTCTCACTTAAAGCACCTGCAAACACCCTAAGAGCCCTGAACCAAGGACTACCCCTCACTCTAATGCATGCAACTCACCTCTTTATTCTGGACAACCTGGACAGACCTCAAAAAATATCTCCCTGCAATTCACAGGCCCTAAAAACTAAACTTGCAATAACCATGACTAACATCTAACAGGCTATTCCCATCTTCCTTAATACCCTGCAGAAAACAAACCCCTTGAACACCTCTAAATGCCTCCCATACACACTATACACAACCTGGAATCCCTATGAGCTACTTGAACAACTTGCATACAACCAGGAGATAAAACTCCTCTAATGACTACTACAAACCTATAGAACTGCTAGAACAAGATGCAGACTGCCTGAACCAATTCTAGGACAATGGCAAGCCTCCAAGAACAACTCCCTGCTACAAGCTCACTGGAATAGAGCAAACTCTCTAACTTCCATACCACAAACCAATCAAAATAACTCTCAGGCCAACCTGCAGCCAACCAAACCTCATCTACACTAACATGCCAACTACACTAAACTCTGCTTCATACTCACAAAGACAACAAGCAAACAACCTAGACAAATTCCTGACTCCTCTGAAAAAAAAAAATTCTCCAACCCCTCTTCATCACAGAACCCATACATACACCTCTCCAGAAACAATTAGGATACTGAGAAACACCCCCTAACTATGCCTCCCTGCACACAAACTACTACTAGACCTCTACACCCTCTGCAACAACTAGAAACTACTCCTTCACACCTAGAGCAACCAGGAGCTAGCCTTGAAACAACCAGGGAGCCACCTCCTCTCTTAACTTATGCAGAATCAGACAGAACCCCTGAACTCCATAGAACCAACCTGCTACTCCCTTAAAACATCCAGAAGACAACAGACAGAAATGGACAGAAGCTATCACCTGAAACTCTGGCTGCATACACACTTCCTAAACAGCCCCAAACTCCCTCAATCCAACCTCTTGGAACAGCCATGGGAGAACAACAGACCTCCTACAACTACAACAACCCTCCTGAACCTTTACATACACACCTGAACAAAACCTGGACAGCATAGCGCGCACACACATATACCTGCATACACACATACACTGAATAGACACCCCTGCATATCTTACAAGCACAAAAAACCCGCTCTAAGCTACTCTGCTATCTCCAGGACATATCAAAAACAAAACAAGATACTGCATCTTACTTTTTATTTTCCTTAAACAGACCAGCAACCAGAAATAACTTCAAACTTTAAAGAAAGCATAAATATCAACCTTTATAGATACAGAACTTAGACCCCATATTTAAAGATTAAATGACATTGATTCTATAAACTTGAGCATCCTCACAATATCTAAAGTCATTGCAGATCAGAGATGAACATAATAAAGCTAGCTTGAAATCTTACAGAACACGAGGTCAGATCCACGAAGGCATAGAAATACTACCTTAACTCCAAACAACACCAGTAAATAAATGTTCCATTTTGAAACAAGAAATAGACACCTCAAGTATTACTCTCTAAGCTACCATTTTCCAGGTTTACAAACAATAAAAGGAATGACTAAGTTCACAAAGTTATCAACTTTGACAGTCACGAATATATTATAAAGAAACCAGAATTGAACTAAAGGTTGACATTCTAGCTAGATTAATCAACCTTAAACATTTATCGACTCTAAATATCAAACTCAAACTACTCCATTGCATAGCAGATTTTACCATTTATGAATAACATAAGAACGAAGATAAAACGTCATAGGTTTATTACCTTTTGCGGCGCAGCGAGCTAAGGCGTAGGATCTGAAGCGATACGCGACTCGACTAAGGTTGTCGACTCGATCAACGATGAAGCGAATCGACTAAAATAATGAAAGCGAGAACAGGAAACAAATGCTAAGAACCAACTAAAAACAGTAACACTATGTATCTTTTCCTTAAAACTGGAAGGAAATGTTTTTTATAAATGCTGCCGTTTGTTTTTCAATATATATCTGCTGCTGCTCAGAACTCCACCCCCCCCCCCCCCAACAACAATAACAATAACCTATTTATACCTGAATTTAGGGTTTTCGGATTCCTCTTCAAATTCCAAGCTGACCCCTACTCTTTTTTTGCTTTTCCTTTCGAGACCAGGGTTAAAATAGTATATCCTTTCGGATTCCACTAGTTTAACTCTGATTTCAAAGGAAAATATAGACGTTGGAAAGATTTGACGGCTTGGATGAATTTCTTTCGAAATATACGATCGACATTCGAAACCCTCGTGGCTTTGGTATGGAAAAGGTGATGATAAAGCAAGGGGGGGGGGGACCAGTGTACTGATTCTTAGCGGATTGCTGATTTAGGAGGGAAAGATTTGGGGATCCAGTATGGATTTAGGGTAATTGTGTGTGGGTATATGCATTGTTTGCAGAAATGAGCTGAATTTTAAATGTAAGAACACATTTAGCCCTTCTGTTTAAAATAACTTAATGAATTGAGAGGGGGAGTGTATGGGGTAGGATAGAAATTAGGCTACGCTTTGCGAAATTTGGCCTTTTCCTCATAAATTAATCAATTATATTTAATTTCAAAATTATTAAAATTTTCGGGACAAAATTGGGTGTCAACATTAAATACCCTTTTAATTAGTGCAACTTGTAAATCGACGGCAATGGTTATCTATAAATAAGGACTCTTGCCTTCTCATTTGATAGACTTGAAAATAATAAGAAATATTTCTCTCTACATACTTCTCTCTACTTCTTGCAATATTGTATCAATTTAGTTTTATTTTATACTAACATATTAAACTTACTTTATACTATATCTTACACGCTTCGAAGAGAGCGTACTTTTTGTGCCACGTTTATCACATACACAGAGATTTGGTTTGTAATGAAAAATATGCGCCATACATCATATGTTCAGCTTGGGTTCATTGGGATTCGGTCAATCAGCTCGTGGAAGCTAATTCATCTCGTTATATTTTACCTACGACACACAAACAGTTGTGTCTAAAATTCACCATCCTTCAAAATAATTCTTACTACAAATAAGCAAGCATGTCTATAGCTTCAGCAGTTCCACTAGCAATGAATGGTGCTGTCAAAATGGCTGCAAACTCACAAGCATACTTGGAAGGCAGCAAAGTACAAGAAACAAAGACCTTAATAGCCGAGCTGTGCCGCCATTTCTACAAGCAAGGATGGGTCTTTGGCACTGGTGGCAGCATCACCATTAAGGTTCATGATGACTCCATTCCTAAACCTCAACAACTTATTGTCATGTCCCCTTCAGGCAAGAAACCACCCATTTCACATTTTATGTTCGCGTTTATATCGAATCAATAAATATTTACTCTATGTTCCACTTCATATGAAAATGTTTGAATTGTCACGAATTTTAAGAAGGTAAGACAGATTTTTGAAACTTCTGGTCATAAACTCTGTTTAACATTTGTGTAACTATAAATGTTTGTCATTAAGGTAGAATGAGAAGTTTAAGTTAAAGTATTTGCAAATTTAGAAATCTGTCGTCTTTTTGGAACGGACTAAAAAGAAAATGTTGCCACATAAATTGGAATGGAGGGAGTACTGCTTCTAGAGTCAATTAAATTGATTTTGTTCATGAGACTAAAATTACTCAATTTCTATGCCTTTTCCCCCTTTTCTGTTATTTGAGTACTGTGTGTTTTGGGTTGTTTGATTAGGGGTGCAAAAGGAAAGGATGGTGGAAGAGGATATGTATGTGTTGTCATCAAATGGATCTGTTTTATCTGCGCCATTGGCCAAACCTTACCCGCATAAGCCTCCCAAATGTTCTGATTGTGCTCCTTTGTTTTTAAAGGTACATGCAAGCATCAGCTACTTTCGATACTGTCTTCTCCACCCGCCCCAAGCCTAACCAGTTCCCTTACTTTATGTTATCATTAGGGTCTTTAAATTTGCTTACTTTGTTTAGTCTGCTTATCTGAATTGATTAAGTAAAGTATGAGTGACAATTCACCCGTCCTTCTTTAGTGCTTCATTTGTGAAGAAAACATGCTTCTTTATGTATAAGTCAGTGCTCTCTGATGAAATTGTATCTATCTGGATGTCATTATGCTATACCTCACTTTATCAATTTGAAGAAGTTGATGCAAAGATCTATGTAACTCATACTCAAACTCTAGCAGCAGGAATTGAACAATCAATCAGCTGGCACTGCATACAGAAAGGACACAATTTTTCGATAAATGATGCTTTTATATTTTCCACTATATCAAGTGCAAGTTACTGTATCTATATAACTGGCTGGTTTTGGATTTTAAAACTCTTCTGTAATGGTTAACAAATATTTTTACTGTTATTTATTATTATTATTATTATTGATAAGCAGGAATGTTATTGGTAAAAGTTAATTAATTTATGACTAATATAATGCTGGTTCTTTACAAAAGAATAAGGGTTCCCTTTATACAAAAACCCACAATTTTAATTAGCTTTTGAAATCAAATTTTCTCTTTTCCTGATACATTCTTTAGAACATGCAGAGAACTATAGGTAAACAAATACTAATATTTGATGGAACTAAACAGCAAAACCCAGATACAAGATGTTTACTGTTCACATAGAACACAGAACTAGCAGCTCTGGTTTAAGGTGCTACCAGACCAGTTCAGGTTAGTAGGAGCAACCTGATCTAGTCATAAATCCTGGTTTGCTGATGAAATCAAGATGTTTTATAGTTTTGATCTAATATTCAGCTATAAGTTGGTTGATTTTCTGTTTTAATATGAATCTTGGGACTATGGTTTTGTATCTTAGCTTAATGAGTGTAACATTCAGTTAATCCTAACAAATAGACTGACTGCAGTTTCTTCTCCACTGAAGTGGACCATGCTTTTAGTAAAAAAAACTAGTCTGCACCCAAATTTTCCTACTTTTGAAGCTTCTAAAATTGGTCCCTTCTTTACCAGGAAATTGTTCCTATATAACAGTTCAGAAGAAAGAAATGGCCCCGATGTTACATAAAGAAAATACACTGGGCACATGTAAAACCAGTAGATAAGACAATTAACAACACTGGGCACATGTACATTAAGCAAATCAAAGGAGAGATAAGATAACTTCTCTTTCTTATTAAGGAGGGGATTTGCAAGAGATGTTCTCAGTCATTAGAAACACAGAAAAGCAACAAAAGCTCAATGTTAGAATTGTTATCTTCAATGGTAAAACTAGAGTCAGTAGAAGACACTCCATCGAGAGTTGGTATCATTAAATGCTTAACTTATTATTCTACACGAGACAACCATATTTTCTGGAAAACAACTGTGGATCAGGGTTTGAAATAATACCCAATTCTCTAATTTTCTTGTCTCTAAATTTGGATGATAAATGCCCACACGTTTAGTATGACATGCTGCAATGGGAAAATCTACAGAACGCTAAATTTATCTGCCTAAAGAAGCTCTTTTGAATCATGCATATCAAGATGCATCTATTTTTTCCTTAACTTTGTAGGGGCATACAAAAGATTTCTACTGCTGTTTCATTGTGACATGTGCCAGAAGCACAGTGCCAGCTGTCATCTTTGCTCTCAATTTATCCTTTCGAAAGAAAGATATGTGTTTAAGAGTTTGAATCTTGTCTTAAATGATTCTCTTGTTGAGTGACACGTATCCAGGGAAGTAATGATCCTTTATCCATGTTGAACAGATCAAAACTTACCCAAAGACAACGGCCGTGCTGGTCCGAAACCATGGGATATATGTCTGGGGAGATTCTTGGATCAGTGCTAAAACTCAGGTTTGTTTTGTTAAGCATATTTTCTACAGCCTACTGTGCTTGGTTCACAGTTTGAGTTGATCCTCTCCAACCTACCTCCTTTTTTTTTGTCATGGGGGTTGGGGGGGGGGGGGGGTTGTGTGCAGAAAAGGTTTGGTTGAGTTAAATAGTAGTAGTAGTATTAATATATAAAAAAATTTAATAGAATAATGTAACTTGACTGTATCTCTGCAGTATTTCCTTGATACTGCCTAAATATAACTTTACATTATACAAGAATAATGTAACTTGACAGAGAAAATAGTCCTCAGATCAAGGTTTTTTTTGTGGTTAATTCTATTTTAACCTCTTCTAATTGCTACTTGTCCTCCAGGCTGAGTGTTACCATTACCTATTTGATGCTGCAATTAAACTTTATCAGTTTGGACTGGACTGGACAACACCAACTCATGGTCCCATTCATAGTTCCAATGGTGCTTTAAGCAGCATTCAAAATATTAAGATGTCTGCGAAAGCAGGTGCTCTTGCTTCGAATGGTAACATTGAACCATTAAGGGTAATCATTTGATTATTTGGACCATTCTCTAGTTTCTTGAAATTCATGATTTTGGTTAAGCTTCATATGCATATAATTGAGCTCTTGCTGCGTGCCCGCGTAATGATTTTTGTTTTCGTGCAGCGCTGTATAGTTTTGGATATTGAAGGGACCACAACACCAATATCATTTGTTACAGATGTTCTTTTCCCTTACGCTCGTGAGAATGTGGGGAGACATTTGGATGCAACATATGATTCAGTGGAAACCCAAGAGGATATTAAGCTACTACGTGCTCAAGTAAGCTACCTTGCTGAGAAAAGTGCTTTGAGAAGAGAGTTCTGTAGATGAAGATAATTCTTCTTTTGCAAAAAAGAAAAATAGTGCGGTGAACATTTTATTTTCTCATGTCATTACTTTTTATGTTTTTTATGTGCCAATTTTCCCAAAAGCTTGGATGAAAATTACAAATATTTTGCTGTAAATAACCTGACAATCTAATCAATGAAAATCTGGCCATTTCCAGATTACGGAAAAGTCGTACCTCACATGGATATTCTTTGACCTAATCTGCAGCTGGATCCATGCTAACAAATGGCCCCAGGGGATCATAGACAAATCTAGTCGTTTTTGTGTTCTTTTGCTTAGCATGTTGGTGGATGAGTTTAAATTTATGTCTCCTTTTAGCATTCAATACCTCATGGATTTAAAGCAAGTTGAGAATCACTACTTTCCTTCCTTATATAGTATCTGTATGTCAGATTTATATGGTTATTCAACTCATTTTCCATATTTGCTTGCCCTTGCCTTTTGTTTTCTCAAGGTGGCTCGTCTCTTTTCGAGTTAAGTAGTCAAGTGAGCTGAGACAGATCTTAAATATTCCTGGCTAGACTCAGCAATCTTCATTCTCAAACAAAATCCCTAGTTGTGTCAAATAAGATCACTCTATCTTCATGCCTCACATATATGCTCAAATTTCACATTTGGTCAATCATATAGCTGAAAGGTCCTGTTTTCTGTAGTTTGACAAACGTTAGGTAGGGCTGAAGTTGGTTCGAACCTACCAAGCCAACCTCTGAGTGCACAAAATTCTAGTCAAGTCAACTCAAGCTCTAGATTTCATGCTAGGTTGATCTCAAGTTGAGCTCTAGCTAATCTCTAGAAAATCCAAGTTTGGGTGGACTGTTTACACCCCTACCTCCTCGCCACGGTTATGATATACATGTGTTATTACACATCTATTAGATTTGTACCGTCCATTTGAATTTTCCCATTGCAAAAGAAGAAAAAAAAAGAAATGCTTTTCATAAGTACTTCGTTTTACACTCACAATAAGACACACTGTTATACTTATATTGGACAATAAATCTGTGTTGAATGTGCTTTGCCTTTTGATTTCAATTATAATAGAGAACATAAATGATTAAAGGATATTTTTACAAGTTCATTTGGGCTTCAGAAGGGTTGGATAATGTGTCATTGAGGAAGGAGTTTGCTGCTGTCGATGAAATTGGAAATTTTCAAGATTAGCAAATTGGTTCTTTGGATCAAAGGCAACACTGAACTTGGGTTCAAATTTTCTTTTTACATGATAATAGACATAAACTAAGATGTGAAAAATAAAGCTGAATAAAATTAAAACCCCAATAAGTATTTTAATAATTTGATGTGGATCTGGCATGGGAGTTTCAGGGAGGTGGTAGCTAATTGTGGGCCTATTGGTAGGTTTTGCATTACAAGTTGCATCATGGATTAATCGTATCTAGAATCCCTGACTCAACTAGTGTTCTCTAATCTTTATTGTATCCATTTTTTTTAACAATTGAGAAATCCCCTAGGGCCAATGGCATACGGTTCGAAACTCTGTGCATAATTGGCTTGCCCCTCCACGCTTCTCCACTTAATACTAGACTTTTGTCTGCGGCATTGTATCCATTATTACGTTAAGGTACTGTTATACACCTTTTTTACCAGACATTTTTCATGTGTAGCAACTGTTTCCCATACATGGGGAGCTTAAGAAGGCTGTAAGTCATAATTAGCTACCATGCTGAAAAGCCAACTTAGTGATTAGCAAATTGGTTCTTTGGATCAAAGGCAACACTGAACTTGGGTTCAAATTTTCTTTTTACATGATAATAGACATAAACTAAGATGTGAAAAATAAAGCTGAATAAAATTAAAACCCCAATAAGTATTTTAATAATTTGATGTGGATCTGGCATGGGAGTTTCAGGGAGGTGGTAGCTAATTGTGGGCCTATTGGTAGGTTTTGCATTACAAGTTGCATCATGGATTAATCGTATCTAGAATCCCTGACTCAACTAGTGTTCTCTAATCTTTATTGTATCCATTTTTTTTAACAATTGAGAAATCCCCTAGGGCCAATGGCATACGGTTCGAAACTCTGTGCATAATTGGCTTGCCCCTCCACGCTTCTCCACTTAATACTAGACTTTTGTCTGCGGCATTGTATCCATTATTACGTTAAGGTACTGTTATACACCTTTTTTACCAGACATTTTTCATGTGTAGCAACTGTTTCCCATACATGGGGAGCTTAAGAAGGCTGTAAGTCATAATTAGCTACCATGCTGAAAAGCCAACATAGTTTTGCCTCCTTTACTCTCATCTTTCAGGTACAAGAAGACTTGGAAAATGGTGTTGCTGGTGCTGTACCTATCCCCTCTGATGATGCTGGGAAGGAGGAGGTAATTGCAGCTTTGGTTACTAATGTTGAGGCAATGATTAAAGCTGACCGAAAGATTACTGCCTTAAAGGAGTTACAGGTTAGGAGAATGGTGGTGAAGTTACATTTGCCCTTGTCCTATCTACATAATCTATGGTTTCAACAGATGTTACAATTTGGGCTTTGTTTCATATTCTAATACTCAGGGGCATATATGGCAAACTGGGTTTCAAAATAATGAGTTAGAGGGACTTGTTTTTGATGACGTTCCTGAAGCTCTTGAGAGATGGGCTGCTTTGGGCGTCAAGGTTACTCTCATTCTTCCCTTGTTTCTGCATTTGGGCGTTTTTTTTTCTTCCTTTTTTTGAACGAGCTCAGTACAACTTAAGATCTAATGTTGGTTTATCATTAAGAAACTATTGCTTTTATCCTTTATCCCCAAAAAAAAGAATTTTTGTAATCATTAATGGCTCCAGCCCTGCTGCATTAAATGCTTTCTTCTTCTTCTTTGTTATCCTGACAAGGTGTATTTTGAAGTCTATAACCTCTTATATCTCCATCACAACAACAACAACATACCCAGTGTATCCTAACCTCTTATATCTCCATATGCTGGCCAAATGACTAGCTGTTTTGTCCCTAAGGTGTACATATACTCGAGTGGAAGCAGATTGGCACAAAGGCTTTTGTTTGGTTACACAAACTACGGGGACCTCAGGAAATATCTCTGTGGATTTTTTGATACAACAGTGGGGTAAATTACTACCTTTAAGCAGGGCATATCTCATGATTTTGTAGTGGTATCCTGATCTTTCTTTTCATTTCAAGTAATTCATCTTTCTCCCATTTGTTAGGAATAAGAAAGAAACAAAAAGTTACACTGAAATTACAGCATCTCTGGGAGTAGATAGCCCATCTGAGATTTTGTTTGTGACTGACGTCTATCAAGAAGCCATAGCTGCAAAGGCAGCAGGTACAATTTTGCTTGTCTTACACAACCTATCACCTTTCCTACCACTAAAACAAATAGGACGAGTCTTATTCTATGTCATGCAAATGCTACGTCTAACTAGTTCAGTCTATTGAAGATGCGTTTACTGTCATAGTTTACCGATCTCTTTCAATTCCTGATTACAAGTATTCATTTGACCTTATTTCTACTTTAAGATTGTGTCAGAATTATGGAAATTGACACTCTCATGCTGCACCTCAACTAGATTGATCCTTGCTCCCAGTGCCTGTGAGATTTCATTCATACAATGCCTTCATTCTGTTTCATCTTTCTCCCATTTGTTAGGAATAAGAAAGAAACAAAAAGTTACACTGAAATTACAGCATCTCTGGGAGTAGATAGCCCATCTGAGATTTTGTTTGTGACTGACGTCTATCAAGAAGCCATAGCTGCAAAGGCAGCAGGTACAATTTTGCTTGTCTTACACAACCTATCACCTTTCCTACCACTAAAACAAATAGGACGAGTCTTATTCTATGTCATGCAAATGCTACGTCTAACTAGTTCAGTCTATTGAAGATGCGTTTACTGTCATAGTTTACCGATCTCTTTCAATTCCTGATTACAAGTATTCATTTGACCTTATTTCTACTTTAAGATTGTGTCAGAATTATGGAAATTGACACTCTCATGCTGCACCTCAACTAGATTGATCCTTGCTCCCAGTGCCTGTGAGATTTCATTCATACAATGCCTTCATTCTGTTATATCTCATTGAGATTTCTGCACCTTTTCTTTATTCAGGTTTGGAAGTGATAATTTCTGTCAGGCCAGGGAATGGACCTCTTCCTGAAAATCATGGGTTCAGGACAATCAAGTTCTTTTCAGAGATCTAAAAATTAGAATATGTTACTATGTACTACTCCCTCCGTCCCAATTTATGTGTCACCATTTGACCGGGCACGGAGTTTAAGAAAATAGAGGTTGGCCTTGTTAAGTATCAATTTTACCCTTGAAAAAGTAAGAGGGAGAAGATTTGAGTAATAAAAAAGTTGTTAGTAGATTTAAAAGTATGTAGGGCCCAACAAGGGTAAAATAGAGATGATGCATTAAATAGTTGTCAAATAAGGAAAGGTGCCACTTATTTTGGGACAAACAAAAACGGAAATGGTGCCACATAAATTGGGACGGATGGAGTAACATTTTTTGCGTGTTATATATATAAACATTAGATAATAAACAAGTTAGTGAAGGTTCCGTCTATAATTTCATGTGCTCCCTATTTAAGTCAGTGGAATGGCTAGAACAACTATCCTCTTTCGCACAGTAAATACCTGATAACCACTACCTAATACTTGGAAGAAGCGAATTAGATATAAGTCAACAGACTGCTGCATCTAAGCACGCCATTTGAAGATTCTGACTATTCCAAGCCAAATTTGCTTGGTTAACCACAAAGTTGCAACGATAAAAACACTTCACTCATGCAATAGAAAAATGGAAATTATACAGTTTTTCTCTCCGCCCAATTATTCATCTAGATAAGGGGCAAAGAAAATGGAAAAGATATTAACATATCCACTGTAAAAGAAAAGGGCCTACAATAAAACTTCTTCCTTCCAGTCCAAAGGTCCATGTTTACTTATTGTAAAATTATGCACATAACGACAGGTATTATATCCTTTTCTTAACTCTGATTGTGTGAGCTTGCTTACATTGCCGGTCTCAAGCCCGGTTAAAGAAAGAGGGTTGTGGTAGACTAGCAAGCTAGTGCAAAATTTTGCCAATCATGATGAATCCTCATAATGCAGATTGTTGTATTATATCCTTTCTTGATGTACTAATGACCTACAGAATGTGAAGTAGACAGAGAGACCACATTTTCACCCACAAAACCTAGTCTTTCTTCCTTTAGTTTGTTGATTCGGGATTCTTCTTTTACTTTATTCGCTCAATGTTAAATACCATTACCATATTCTTCGATCAGCAGGTGCAACATGACAAATCTTCCTAGACCTAAATGAGCAAAAAACTAGCATGTGCCGCATGTTAACCAACGGAGGTAACTGGATCTAGAGCAAGCAGCCAAACATAGCGAGATTTAGCTGTCCAAAAATTAGATGTAAAAGCTCAAGCTAAGACCTTTAGCCTGCTTATAGTGCGCAAGCAGTCATCCTCAGATTCAGTCTCAGCAGCTTCTTTCCATCTTTGACCACAGTGTAGATAGTTCATCCAAGCTGATCAAACCTCCATTATGTGATCCAACCTGAAACATTGGTGTAGCACAGCATAAATATACCAAAGTAGCCATGTACAAAGAGTTCATATGAAAAAGAGAACATGAGACACATTAAAGAGGAAGAGGTTGGCCCATAGCGATAGCAAAAGGGACTTTTACATTCTATACCCACCTAACCAAAACTAATTACCCGATCTACCTATTTTAGATTTGATACCCATTTAACAATAATAATTACCCGTCTACCCAATATTCCAATCCCTTGAGATAATAGTCAAAAACCCCCCTAAACTATCACTTTTTTGTTAGTTTCATACTTAAACTATGGGTTGGTCACGTTACCCCCCCCTGAACTATCAATTTTCATATTCAAAACCCTCCTGCAGTGCCAAGTGGCATGGAGAGTGACTTCACTCTCTTTGTTGTATGTGGAAAAATAAAGTAGACCAATAAAAAGCATCCATGTGGCATTTCTTTTCAATTTCTAAATTTTAAATATGCTTTTACTTATTTATTACTTATTTTTGTCTTTTTCCTTTCTTCTTTTCTAATTAATTATTTTCTTCTTCATAACTCTTTTTTTTTGCCAATAACAATAAACTAATTGAGACCCATTAACCTTAGAATAATAAGAATACTAAAAATAATTTAATCAAATGTGATATATTCTGTTGTAATTTACATACATTGTATCATTTTAATTAAAAAGACATAACCCTTAACATACATTGTATCATTTTAATATTTTAATACGCAAGTTCTCAATTGAGTTTATTATAGTTGAGTAAATTTAATTTTATATAATAATTAAATTTACTATGTTTGGTTAATATTTGTTATTTTAGAAATATGGGTTTTCAAGTAAGGTAAAGATTTTTTATTTTCACGGAAAATTAAAAGAAAAAATTAATAATTTTTTAAAAAAAAAAGATCAAATAAGAAATAAGAACAACTACTTTAAAAATTAATTGTATGGATGCTCTACAAAGAGAGTGAAGTCACCTTCCATGCCACTTGGCACTGCAAGGGGGTTTTGAATATGAAAATGGATAGTTCAGGGGGGTAGCGTGACCAACCCATAGTTTAAGTATGAAACTAACAAAAAAGTGATAGTTTAGGGGGATTTTTGACTATTATCTCCAATCCCTTCAATAACATTCCTTTCTATCTTTTGTTTGTCTCTCTACATCTTTTTCATTACCAACCCTAATTCCCTCAATCTCTTCCTTCTTTTCCATTTTCCAATCTTAAATTACCCAAATCTATCCTTTCTTCTTAATTTATCATCCATAATTTTTTCAAATCTCTTCATTCTTCTAAGAAAAGTAACTTCTTATTATGCATTTTAAAGCTCATAGGGTGCTTTAATGGAAGCAGCAATTTGAAATGTTCTACATTTCTTATCTTCATCAATTTTTACATTAGTTTATGTAGAATTATGAGTTGTTCTATTTGAAGAATTAATTAGTGTTGTGATGTTCAATTGCATCAAATGTTGGGATTCTACAATAAATGGTAGATCTTATCTTGGACGCCTCATGGTTACGTCCTAGACAGAATGTTAACTCATCTCCGCATAAGAATATGCTATATTTGGATAAGTTTCTCTTTGAAAGATACCAATTTATTTATTATTTTATATAATTTATCTTTATATAGTGATTATGCAATTTTGGTTCTAAATTTAATTCAATTTTTAACTGAATTTGATGGAAGCAACGCTTATAGATGCGCCGCCTTCAATGCCATATACTCTTCTGGTATACACATTTTTCGTGTTTAGATCGAAGTATGAGTTGCTAGTGAACAAATTAATATTTTAAATTTTGTTGTTTTAAATTCAGTATACCTTTTTGGTATATAGTATACTCTTTGGTATACACCTTTATGTTATGGACCAAAGTGTGAGTTGCTATCTTACAAATAAATATTTTGAATTTTGTTGTTTTGAATTCAATATACCTTTTTGATATGCCATATACTTTTTTGGTATATACCTTTTTATGTTTGGGTCGAAGTATGAGTTGCTATGAACAAATTGATGTTTCAAATTTTGTTGTTTTAACCAATATACCTTTTTGGTATACTGTATACTCCTTTGGTATGCACATTTTTGTGTTTGGATTGAATTATGAGTTGATATCGAAGAAATTAATGTTTCGAATTTCACTGTTTTGAATTTGACATACCTTTTTGGTATATCATATAATCTTTGGTATACTCCTTTTTGTGTTTGGGCCGAAGTGTGAATTGTTGTCGAACAACTTAATATTTCGAATTTTGTTGTTTTGTATACCTAGTGGGCTAATTCATGAATTGAATCAAATGGGTATACTGTGGTCCTGAAGTTGTTTGGTCTAAGACTGGAGTTTTACTTCTAGATGGGAACACATTGAATTGCTTCGGAAAGAACATTCCCATCAATCTTGTTTTTGATGTTGTCGCCGAGGTTGTTCTTGTTGGTGGTGCTGAGTTTTACAAAATTACTAGTGGCTTGGATTTCGAGGACAAGCTTCACCCAGGTGGTCTATTTCATCCTCTAGGCCTTTCAAGTGATCCAGACCAGGCTGCAATATTGAAGGTAAAAAAATCAAGTATGAAAGACTAGCCATATTTTCCCTGCATCCTTTCTTCATTCAAGCATATGTGACATGGCAGGATCCTGTTGAGAATTTGGCAGCTTATTTGAGTGACCCCTTCGGCAAGAACTTGCTTACCGTCATTAGCGGAGCAGCTGAAAGAGCCCACACCCTCTAATTCAGATGTAGTAAATTGCACTTCTTCATAGCTCTATGTGAACAAGCTTCTGGTTCAACATTTCAACCACAAACTGTATTTAATTTCCTTTAATATTCTAATCATATAACATTCAAACAGTATATCTTTTTGGTATACTCTTTTGGTATATGCCTTTACATTTTAGATCAAAGTGTGAGTTGTCATCGAACAAATAAATATTTTGAATTTTGTTGTTTTGTATTCAATATACCTTTTGGTATACCATATACTCTTTTGGTATACACTTTTTTTGTGTTTCGATCGAAATGTGAGTTGCTATTGAACAAATTAATGTTTCGAATTTTGTTGTTTTGAATTTAGTATACCTTTTTAGTATACTCTCTTGGGATACACATTTTTTGTGTTTGCATCAAAGTATGACTTGCAATCGAACAAATTAACGTTTCGAATTTTGTTGTTTTGAATTCAATATTTTTTTAGTATAGCGTATACTCTTTTGGTATACCCTTCTATTGTGTTTAGATCGAAGTGTGAGTTGCCATCGAACAAATTTAGTGTTTAATTTTGTTGTAATGAATTCAGTGTACCTTGTATTGGGTAAAAATCGGCTCACTATGAGTCGCCTCGGCAACATGATATGATAAGCAACCGAGCACGTGATGACAATCTCTTTCTTCATATACGAGACTGTCTGCTTTTATATCCTAAACTATAGATATGAAACAAAAAAGAAAGAAGACGCTCGTCTCTTAGGTCCTTTTTTTCAGTGCAACACAGGAAAGCGCCCTCTTTTTGTCATCCCTGCAGCTTTCCAGATTTTGTATTGAAAGCATGGCGTAGCTAGGACCCTTCCAATCAGTGGGGACAACTATGATCATGGTAGCTGCTTGACCAGCTAGAAACCGAAGCAAGTGAGTGGGTCGCCGAAGTCAAGCACCGAGGTTATCCCCGAAGGCGAGCCGTAAGCCAAGCTTCGGTGACATTCACCTCGATCGAGCAGCAATGCTCTATCACCGAGGTCATATACTTGAACCTCGGCGAAACGCCTCGAGTCAAGTGGCTTTGCAGCCCACTACTTTGCCCATTAACTTCATCCATAAATGCTCCAGACGTGGGTTTGGCCATGAACAGATCATGGAGGACGTGGAGCAAGCTCTAGTGCCTATAAATAGTACTTCATTTTACATTGCACGCATTCAGAAATATATACAGAAACTCTGGCAAAATTTGTACTCACTAAGATATATTGAAATCAAATTATTTTCTCGCATTTTACGCTTATTTACAGCATTTTATTGACTTTGATACGAAGATTTGCTTGTATTCCAACCCAAATTCGATTTGTGATCCTAAACTAATTTAGGCCCATACAAATTGGCACCGTCTGTGGAGATCAAGAAGAACGCTTTGTTCCAAAGTTAGACGCTCTTTTTCGCTGAAGTTCATAATCTGTTGACCGATATGGCTGACAGCAGTAGAAATCTTAATGACCAGACTGACATTCCCTCGAACCAACAGTCTCCATCTCCAATGACAACTAAGGCTTTTCAAACTTTTGTTATTAATTCACTAAAAGCTCTTCAAGAACGACAGGACGAGCAAGTTAACATTAACGCTGAATTCCGCGCCTCGTTAGAGGCAAGGAATAGCTCAGCACCGAACGGCACTCAGCCTTCGGCTCCAAATGGAGGCATCCCGCCCTTCGTTCCTACAGGCGTGATAATAGGAGGACCTCCCAATAGGGCCACGTCTGGGGGTTCGGGAAACATACCAAGCACAACGCCACACATCGAGACGATTCCCACCATAGCTGAAACCACATCTTCGATCGATGTTGAGAGGTTGCCTAGAGAAATTGAGGCACGCGTCGAGGCGCGCATAGAAAAGTGCCTCAAGAGCATCTCCGGGATAACAAAGACCGAAGATGAGCTTGACATAGACCAATATAGGGAGTTGTCATTCAAGCCCGAGGCGGCACCAGCTCCAACTCCCAAAAATTTCAAGCTCATTTTCCTTAAGAAAGATGATGGGACCACCGATCCTAGCATGTAAGGGAATACATGGCGATGGTGAAGAGCAATGACTTAACGGCAATAGAGCTCGAGTCAATGTTCTTGAAAAAGTTTGGCGAGTCCTTGGAGAAAGGCGCGCTGCGTTGGTACATGTGTTTACCAGTGGGATCAATTTCCTCCTTCAAGGAAATGACTAACGCCTTCGTTAAGGCCCACACCGGAGCTCAGAAAATTCCCCAAAGGAAGAAGGATATATGCGAGGTCAAGCAACGGCCCGGTGAGCCACTTAAGGAGTTCCTTGAGAGCTTTTATGCTGAGCGCATGGAGCTACCTCGAATGGATGATACTCTAGCCATAATGGCATTTGAAAAGGGTACCAATGTTCGCAACTCTGACGCTGCTGCTGAGTTGCGGAAAGAGCTTCAGCAATACCAAGTTCTGAAGTGGGAAGATTTACACAAACGAGCCTACTCCAAGATAAGGTTGGAGGAAGCTGAATTTAAGAGCCGAGGTTATAATGACAAGAATCGAGGCGAATCCTCGTACCGCGCCGAGGCGTCGCGAGGAAATTCGAAGGGGAGGTACGAACCATATATCTCCACGAGGCAGCCTGTCAGCCAAAGGTTGGGAAATTCCTTTGGAAACTCGTTTGCAAGTCCACATATAAGCCAACGGCTCGGAGGAAAAGTTCAACCTAACTCGAACCAAAGAAATCCCTCAAGCCCAGCTTCGGTCTCAAAGAATAAAGAATTACCTCGGATCCCAGACTACAACTTTAATATATCGACCTCGGAGCTGGTCAACGTAGTCAAGGGAACTGCCGGGGTAAGAATACCCAAAGACATGAGAATTCCAGCGGACAAAAGAGATCAGAATTTGCACTGCGAGTTCCACGCAGACTATGGCCATCGAACCGAGGACTGCAAAGCATTGCGCCTCTAGGTGGCGCATTTGTTGAAAAAGGGTGTGTTAGCCCAATTCCTCACCGACTTCTGAATATGAAGTACATGCTTCTGAAAGTTTGGAGGTCTCACCCTCCAACTTCTGAATATGAAGTACATGCTTTCTCAGCTGCTCGTGGTATTTCTTGGCCATCTCCTCAAACTTTCCCTTCACTTGAATCAGCTCGGCATCGAGTTTTGCAACTTTAGCTTCTAGCCTCAAGCGCTCAACCTGGAAGCCATCACCGAGGGCTTTAATTTTCGCTTTGGAAGCAGCTTCGGCTTCGTGCAAATCAGACTGGGACTTGGACAACTTAGCCTTCAGTTTCGCTATTTGTGCGTTAAAGATGTCCTTTTGCCTATCCCATGCACGGGCGACGCGCCAAACCTCTTCATCCCTCGAGGTCTCAACCTCGATAGCCCTCAATGACAGAACAAAGCTCTGAGTAAATATCAATCAGGAAATCAATTGTCAGCAACTGACCGAGGACGAAGGTAAAGGTAAAAATTAAAAGACGAGGAAGCTTACTCTCATAGCATTGGCAGCAATGGTGTTGTATAGCTGGCCTCGAGAGAAAGCCTGCACAACTTTGTCCTCCACTGGGCCAAGCAAAGGCGTAACACTCAAGATGTCACCTCGGTCGCAGGCCAGAAGGTTCGAAGAAGATGACACCTTAAGTTTCCGAAAGGACCCTACCGAGGATGAAATCCTCGTGGGCTTAGATTGTGCCCTAACCGCGGCAAAGCCAGCCCCCTCTTCGATGGCAGCAGTCCCAGCTTCTCCAACTTTGGCCTTGCCTTTGGCCCTGGTGACTGCCACCTCGGAGTAATGCTCCTGATCCTCAAGGTCAACCATCTCGACCCCTCTTCGAATTCCTAAGCCCTCGGTAGCCTCATCATCGGGCTCATCAATCAGCCTTCGGCGCTGTTCCGCCACCACTTCTAGCTGAGGAGAAGTTGCTACCTCGGTGCAAGGAGCCACAGAACGAGAGGGTTTCTTGGAAACCGCCCTCTTCCTTTTCACGCTTGCAAAGGGCAACATAGAAGAATTTTAAGCAAAAGAATGAAAAGAAGCAAGAACCAATGAGTTAACTGAGGATAGTGTTTACCTTTGGAGGGTTCCTGACCTGAGGCCCCTTTTGAAATATTTGAAGACTTTGAAGCCTTCAACTACTTCAGGTCACCCGCTAGACCTGTTACCGAAGCCAGCTCATCATCTGACTCGGTATCCTCACCATCTTTCTTTTTGCCTTTTCCCTTTTTCTTTTTATCCTTCTTCGTGTTGATGGCACGATTCGAAAAACCTAACACCGAAGAGAGGAAGGTTAGCAACCGAAGCAAAAACTTTAAAGCAACACACCAACGAAACACCACATAAAACTCACCGTGCCTCTTACACTGCCAACCAAATTCAGCAGCCATCTTCATCCACGTTCGAATTGGGCGCTCACGAGCCCCAATCAGAGCCCTAACCCATTCGGTCAACCCCATGGGAGGAATGATAGCGACCTTGTTGGCTGAAAAACAAAACTGAAATGGGGTTAGCAGGCATAAATGATCACCGAGGAAGAAATGAAGGACGAAGGGACACTTACGTATGTTGTTCCATTTCTCTGGGAAGTTGGGTTCGGCGGATAAAACGCTGGTCTTCAAAAGGATGTAGCGATCACACCAGTCTCGGTCCCCATGGTCCTCGCTCTTATGGAGAAGTGCATATTTACCTCGGTTGTTTAAAGCCACAACCCTGGCTTTGTGGAAGTAAGGGTAGTAGAGAGAGATGAGATGCTGCAAGGTGAAATCCACCCCGGTTTTAGTGCTCAGCCAATCCATGCACTGAACGACCCTCCAAACGCCGGGGCCTAATTGAGCCAAGCATAGGTTGTATGCTCGGCAAAAATCGTCGATGACCTTGTGAACAGGGAGGGTGAAGCCGAGGGTGAATGGGTAAGTGTATGCGAAGGATAGCCCCTCCACGTGCTGGCATACTCTGCTAGTTGGGTCAGGGATGACAATCTTCACCCCGGGCCCAAATCCACAATCTCTCCGAACTCACTCAATGTGAGCCTCTGTTATGCGAGTCGGCGTTGTATTCACCGGTATATTCTTATTCTTCTCCTCCTAATCAGCAGATTGTACTTGCAGCTTAAGGTCTTTCCTGTTGTCGAAGTGTGAAGGGATGATCTGATGAGGTTCGAGCTCTTGCTCAAGGGGAATCACCGGGCCCGAAGGTCCCACCTCGTCATTATTCCCACCTTCGGTTGAGGGCGGTTCAACCCCAGTTTCAGCTTCGGCCTCGGCGTCATCTTCGCCATCGCCCTCGGCGTCGTCGCCCTCACCATCGTCATCCCTATGGATGACAGCATCAGCGCCAGCTACCACCATGGCGTCATCATCAGCGATGTCATCTTCTCCCTCTAGGCTGACGTCCTCGCTCATTGTAGCTATATCACGCCTAGCTCTTTCTTTACACCGCTTAGGGCCACTCACATCGGACGTCACCTCTCCACCACCCTCCGTCTCTATCACATGTAACACCGGCACGGTGGTGATGAAGTCGACACTAGCTATAGCGGCGGCGTAGAGCGAAATCTTTGCTCTCTCACTAGAATCACTGGAATCTTGTCTAGAGTGTGTTGCAGACATGTTTATGGAGTTGAAAGCTTGAGATTTTCAACAAAGGGGAATTGATCGGAACGGGCAATGAAAGTTCTTGCTTTTTCTTATCACTGTTGTTTGCTAATATTGGAAGTGATGAGAATGGCTTGGTGAGGAAGTACTTATAGGCGTGGAAAAAACAAGTAGAATAAATTCATCATTGTAACGTTGGGGGAAACAAAAAAATGGCATGACCGTTCGATAAACCAACGGATGGGTGGCATGTGTCGATGAATAGTAACCTGAAGAGACGCGAACCGTTGACAAAATTTGAAACGCTTGGATAAGATCAAGCCACGTCGTTTTCCTGCGGAATCTCATTCCACTCCTCGGTAGCTTCGGTAGTTGACCGAGGAGTGGGGGGACTATCTGTATTGGGTAAAAATCGGCTCACTATGAGTCGCCTCGGCAACATGATATGATAAGCAACCGAGCACGTGATGACCAGCTAGAAACCGAAGCAAGTGAGTGGGTCGCCGAAGTCAAGCACCGAGGTTATCCCCGAAGGCGAGCCGTAAGCCAAGCTTCGGTGACATTCACCCCGGCCGAGCAGCAAGGCCCTATCACCGAGGTCATATACTTGAGCCTCTGTGAAACGCCTCGAGTCAAGCGGCTTTGCAGCCCACTACTTTGCCCATTAACTTCATCCATAAATGCTCCAGACGTGGGTTTGGCCATGAACAGATCATGGAGGACGTGGAGCAAACTCTAGTTCCTATAAATAGTACTTCATTTTACATTGTACACATTCAGAAATATATACAGAAACTCTGGCAAAATTTGTACTCACTATGATATATTGAAATCAAGTTATTTTCTCGCATTTTACGCTTATTTACAGCATTTTATTGACTTTGATACGAAGATTTGCTTGTATTCCAACCCAAATTCGATTTGTAATCCTAAACTGATTTAGGCCTATACATACCTTTTTTAATATACTCTTTCGGTATATACTTTTTTTTAGTATTTGGTTCAACGTGAGTTGTGGTCAAACAAATAAATATTTCAAATCTTGTTTTTTTGAATTCAACATACCTTTTTGTATAACGTATACTCTTTTGATATACACCTTTATGTTTTGGATCAATATGTGAGTTGCTATCGAACAAATCAGTGTTTCAAATTTTATTCTTTTGAAAAAAAAAAAACCTTTTGGTATACCGTGTGATACTCTTTTGATATACGTTTTATTTCTTAGTGAATATCTCGAGTGGTAATAGAAAGATTTATAGTATAATTTAAGATTATAGATTATTGACATATTACACAAATAAATTTTTTATTATATATATTTATGGTATACATTATACATTACTGGTATACTATAGTATTGAAGTCCAATATAATTATATACTCTTGTGGTATATAATACATTATATTATTGGTATTACAAAAGTAAAGTAAACAAGATACATAATATCAGTAACGTCTTTTCATAATTAAAAATATTTTTCTACTAAAAGAAAGAAATGTACACCATATCAACTATTTTTCATAAATATTATACAAAAGAAGAGGATAAATAAAATATAAAAAGGTATATTGTACCAATTATATTTTGTTATATCATTTTACACAAAAATAGAATAATAAAAGAAAGAAAAAAATTTATACTATATTATTTATTTTTTATCACTTAATAATGAAACAAACAAAAACTAAAGAAGAGGAAGAAGAAGAAAAAATAACTAAAGGAAAAAAATATATATTACCAAAAAGATTAAAGGAAAGTATATACTGTCGTAATTTATTTTTACTGGTATTAAAAAAGGATAAATGGAGCAAAAAAAGTGAATCAAAATACATTAAGGAAAAAGAAATAACAAAAAAAGAAAGGTTTTAGGAAATAATAAAAAGAAAAGAAATAGAAAAGGAAAAAGAAATAAAACAAGAGTGGAAACGTTCTAGCCTACTGGGCTCAATTAACTGGCCTATTGGGCTCAATTTTGGAGAAGATAAGGGGGCTGAAATGAAATGGGTATGGTTTGTAATTAGTTTGTGGGTATTTTGTGTAAGGGCAAAGTTAATGGGTATGGTGGGTAATATATTTGGGTTTAATGGGTAATTTTGTAAACAGATGCAAAATAGCTATTTTATATTTGGAAATTTTACACTATACAACACTTCAAAGGACCATATTTACATCAATAGCAATGTTTGTGAATAATTTCAGAAGAAGCAAATTTTTTTACTAAGGCAGCACGTAAAATTTTAAAACTACCCACTAAGTAAAGGATATGTTTTATCATTTAATATATTCCTTAAATATCTCTCCTATCTTCATTCCTCTATCATATTTCCCTTCTCTATTATACCAGAAACAATCAAAATAATCTTCTCTCTTTGTTGGCAGGTGAAGTTTTATCACCAAGCTTTTTTAATTGTATGATGAATTATTTATTCAATATTTCATATTGAAATTTAATGTGTGGCAGAAGTAAAACTAATAGGAAAGTGCATTTCGTTAAATATTCATTTAATGTACATGTACTTTTGAATAGAGTAGCTGGTTGTATTGTTCTTCTTTTCTTATTATACACTTATATACCTTTATTATATCATGTAGGTAACTAAATATACATACATAAGTAAGAAACACAATATATAATATACCACTATTATACCATGTATATAATTAGGATATATTTAATTAACCAATCAAACCTTCAATATACAAATATAGAAGGTATATTCAAAGTAGATTTCAAGATACAAATGTTAAGATATCTAATTTTAGTCTGAATTTAGAAATTTTACAAATACACAAGGTATATTCAAAAGTGTATTGGGCTGTAACTTAGAAATTTTTACAAATACACAAGGTATACTCAAATTTTATTGAGATGTAATTTAGAAAATTTTACAAATACACAAGGTATATTCGACTTGTATTGGGATATGTTCCTTTTGATGTTTTTCTAATTGGTATATTTGATAAGAAATTTTTCTGAATGTACTTGGAATACTTTTGATGGAAAAGAGAGAGACGGATGAGGGACCCTTTTTTGGATGATAGTTAATCTCATTCCATTCATTCATGCTTATTTTTAGGGGTTCTTAATTAGTAGAGATAATCGTCAAAAATCCCCCTAAACTATCATTTTTTTTATTAGTTTCATACTTAAACTATAGATTGGTTACGTTACCCCCTGAACTATCAATTTTCATATTCAAAACCTCTTTGCAGTGCCAAGTGGCATGGAGAGTGACTTCACTCTCTTTGTTGTGTGTGGAAAAATAAAGTAGACCAATAAAAAGCATCCATGTGACATTTCTCTTCAATTTTTAAAATTTAAATATCCTTTTACTTATTTATTATTATTTTTATTTTTTTCCTTTCTTCTTTTTTAATTAATTGTTTTCTTCTTCATAACTCTACTTTTTTTTTTTGGCCAATAACAATAAACTAGTTGAGACCCATTAACCTTAGAATAATAAGAGTACTAAAAAATAATTTAATCAAATGTGATAAATTCTGTTACAATTTACAACCAAATTTTGTCAATAATAGTCATTTTAATTAAAAAGACATAACCCTTAACATGCATTGTATTATTTTAATACGCAAGTTTTCAATTGAGTTTATTATGGTTGAGTAAATTCAATTCTATATAATAATTAAGTTTACTATTGTTGGTTAATATTTATTATTTTAGAAATATGAGTTTTCAACTAAAGTAAAGATTTTTTATTTTGATGGAAAAGTAAAAGAAAAAATTAATAATTTTTTTTTTAAAAAAACATCAAATAAGAAATAAGAACAACTATTTTAAAAAATTAATTGTATGGATGCTCTACAAAGATAGTGAAGTCACCCTCCATGCAACTTGGCACTGCAAGGGGTTTTGAATATAAAAAATTGATAGTTTAGGGGGGTAACGTGACCAACCCATAGTTTAAGTATGAAACTAAGCGGAATTGGTTGTTTCCCACCTAAACTTATCCCCGATTACCATTTTCCCCTCTTAACTTTACGGGCATCCGTTTCACCACCTTAATAACTTCTATATGATATTAGTTCCCACCTTATCCACCCCGACCCAGTATTATGTGAGAGAGTTGAAGAGACGCGCCCTTTCAACTGGCCGCGTCATTTAATTGCAGATAATTAATAAAACTAATTATTTACCCTAGTTAAAACTAAAAAATAACCAAAAGTCATTTTCTCATTTACTTTCACCCGATTACACCAAAATACCAGCGGAAAATCCCTTACCCAATCGATCCAATCTTTGCTAAAATCCAGCCGCGAATAGAAGAATTCAAGGATTTTAATAAGTAAAAGGTATGTCGACTTCTTAATCTTATTTCTTTTTTGTTGCTTAATAGTTTCGATTCTAGGGTTCATTTAATCTCTTGATTTGTCGATTTCTAGGGTTAAACTTTTTATTCTTGATCTGTTTGCTCGTTTAGTTATAGATATTAAACGTATCTATAAATGTTGATCTATTGTTCGTTTAATTAGGGTTTCTGTATTTAGGGCTAATCTGTAATTGTGTGGTTAATCGATTTATCTTGTTTATGTATTATCAATTTCAGGTTAAAATATGTCTTTTGTACTGGTTACTTTGAGGGTTTATCATGGTGGTTATGTGGACTTTGAGACTAATTCTTATGTTGGTAACAAAGTAACTGATGTGTTCGACTTTGATATAGATAGATTATCCTTTTTTGAGTTGAGGGACTATGTAGCTGAATCTGGCTATAATAAAGGTGCCCAAGTAATTTATATTAAATCACCTGCCAATGGTAGCTTGGTAGAAATTAAATCTGATAAGGATATAAGTGGTATTCTTACTTGGATAGTTAATGGGGATATACTTGAGGTCTTTGTAGCCCACTTAATAGAATAGCCTGTGGCCCCTCTTCCAATAGAATATCCAAGCCAAGGAGTGGGGGACAGTGGTGTGTCTTTTGAGAATGAGACTAGTCAAAATCTTGGGGCTGCTGAGGGATCTTCTTTTAATGAGCCTGAAGGGTTTGAACCACCTGCTTGTGAGACTGAAACTGAAGCTCCTAATGAACCAAATCCACAACCAGATCCAACAGCTGAAAGTAGTGATTTTTCTGCTGGATCTGGTGACTTTTCTAGTAGTGAAGATAGCTTAGATAATGATGACCTCTTTGAGGAGGTAAATGCAGATTATGGGAGTGATGTTCATGAAGAATATAGGGAACTTAGAGAAGTTAGAAGGGCTGCTGTTAGAAAAAAGAATAAGGCTAAGGCTGCAGATCCTGATTTCATACTAGGGAAAAAAGGGGTAGATGTGAGGTATGATGAGACTGAACCTGGTTATAAGAAGAGTTTAGATGGAAAACTAGGTGGTGATGAGCCTTTTTATCCATCTGATGAGGCTGCAAGCTATGAAACAGATAGTGATCAAGCTGATGATGAGTCTGAGGGTCCAAAGAAAAAGAGATGTAAAAGGAAAAATAGACCAAGAGTAATTTTTGATCCTGCTTCTAAAAAAATAGTGTGGGAGACTGGTCTAGCTTTTCAGAATGTGTATCAGTTCAGGGAAGCTTTAACCTTGTATGCAATTACTGAAAAGGTTCAACTTGACAAGTATATCAATGAAAAAAAGAAAGTGAGGGTGAGGTGTAAAAAACCAAAGTGTCCTTGGCTTCTCTATGCTAGCTTTGATAGTAGAACTGGTGATTTTGTGGTGAAGAATTACAATCCTGTTCACAGGTGTGTTTGCACTAACAAAAATAAATTCTGCAACTCAAAGTTCATAGCCAAACAGTACAAGAAACAGATTATTCAACAACCTACTATTAGGATTGTTGATCTGCAAAAGATGATAAGGGAAGACCTAGAAATGCAAGTTGGTAGGACTGTTGTTGGAAGAGCTAGATATAGGGTGCTGAAAGAATTAATGGGAGACCATGAAGTAGAGTTTGGCAGGATTCTAGACTATAAGGACGAGTTGTTGAGGTCTAATCCTGGCAGTACATGTGTGGTGAAGTTGAGTGAGGATACTTATGAGGGTGGGAAGAAAATGTTCAACAGTTTTTACATCTGCTTTGCTGCTTTGAAAAAAGCCTTCTTGACTGGTTGTAGGAAGTGTATTGGGTTGGATGGGTGCTTCTTAAAAGGGATTTGTAAGGGCCAATTACTCACTGCTGTGTGCAAGGATGGGAATAACCAAATGCTGCCTGTGGCTTGGGCAGTAGTTGAGTATGAAAACCAGCACACTTGGAGATGGTTTGTCAACATTTTAAGGATTGATCTTGAGCTGGGAGATGGAACAGATGTCACCATTATAACAGACATGCAAAAGGTACTTGTTTGTATACTTAACTGTTTTTTATACTTCTTGTAATACAATTGACTAACTGAACAGACTTTTTGATTATGCAGGGATTAAAGATGGCCATAGATGACCTTTTGCCAAACTCTGAACACAGGATGTGTGCTAGACACCTCCTAGCAAACTGGTCCAAAAATTGGAGAGGTATAGAGAGGAGGAACACATTTTGAAAGATTGCCAGATCCACTTTTGAAACTGAATTGAGGGAAAACGTTGAGTATATGAAGAAGTTGGGGGAAGAGAAAATGATGGATGACCTCCTGTATTACAATGTAGAGAGGTGGAGCAAAGTGTACTTCAACTACACTAGCAAATGTGACAGTGTAAACAATAATATGGCTGAAAGTTTCAACTCTTGGATCCTAGAAGCAAGACACAAGACAATAATTACAATGCTTGAAGAAATTACGGTCAAAATGATTATCAGAATAAGGCAAATGAGAGAATTTTGCAACAAGTGGCCTCTTTCCATTTCTCCAATGGCACAGAAGACCATAGAGGACAATATGAAGAAGTCAATGAAGTGCACACTTGTTTGGAATGGAGATATAGGCTTTGAGGTGAAAGAAGAGGATTGTACACATAATGTAGACATGGCAAACATGACTTGTAGTTGCAGGTCTTGGGGGCTTAAGGGGATACCCTGCCAACATGCCATTGCTGCACTTCATGACAGGGAGTTAGACCCAATGGACTATGTTTCTCACTGGTACAGTAGAGATACATACATGGACACTTATGGTTCTTTTATACTGCCTGTGCTTGGAATGAAAATGTGGCCCCAGTCACAAAACCCTTTAGTGATTCCACCAGAAGTGAGGAGAATGCCTGGCAGACCAAAGAAGGTTAGAAGAAAAGAGGCTACTGAAAATAAGAGAGGAAAATTGTCTAAGAGGGGAGTGGATATGACATGCAGTAACTGCCATCAAAAAGGGCACAACAAAAGGGGCTGTCATGTTGCACCACCACCTTCAAGACCAGCTGGCAGATCAAGTGTTAGTTCAGCAGCAGCACCACCTTCTACTGCTGCTTCATCAGCAGCACCACCACATTCTACTGCTGCTTCATCAGCAGCACCACCACCTTCTGCTGCTTCATCATCAGCACCACCTCCAAGAAATTCTACTGGAAGGGGCAGGGGAATACCACCAGGACCTACCAGTCAGGTAACATCCTAAGTTCCTCTCTAATCCCTTTAAGTATTGTTAGCTTCAATATAATACAAACTGTTGTCATCCTTTATAGGGTGTTGGTGTTGGTAGAGGAAGGGGTACAACTAGCTTTAAAAGGCCAAGAATGGTAGGAATGGGGGTGCTGCACACTGATAGTGGATTTACAATCCATAATGTAAGTTTGCATATCCTTACTTACCTATAATTTTTTAGTCTATGTTTTGTAAGTTAATATAATTGTTTGTCTTTCATTTTATGAAGCCTGGTATGAGTACAAGGCATGGGAAGAGGTCAGCTGATGTAACTGGAGACATTGGATATAAGCCTAAAAAAGGATTGAAATGGAAAGGCAATGTAGCAGTTTCAACAAGTGGACTACAACAAATGAAAGCTAAAAAAATGAAGGAAACAAAGGCAAATGCTGCTGAAAGGGTTGTCCAAAGCCAGACTAGTACTTGTAGGAAGTAATTACTTAGGCTAGTCTTAAGCTTTTTGGATTGTAGTATTTCAGTTCTTTTTCTGGGATTATGCAGCTGTGTCTGCTATGTTTCGGATTGTTTTTGTTCAAACAATTTGTTATGCAGTTTGTTATGCAACTGTTTGAGGATGCAGTTTGTTATGTAGTTGAAACTGAAAGCCTTTTTGCCAATGAATCTGCATTTAAGTTGGTAATTGAATCTGTTGTTAATGTTACCTTATTGTTCATGTGTACTTGTCGACAACAGCTCATACCAAAAACAGGGTATTGATCTATTAAGTAGTGCTTTTAACACAACATTATAATAACAACAAACTTAATTTTGTTCCATTCTTTGTTGGCATAAACACAACATTTCTATTACAAAAGGGTGTTAAATCCAACCCTACATTACAAAGATTACTACTACAATAGTAACTTGACACAAACATTACTACTACATTATGGCAACATCATCACATCTTTTGATACAAAGATCTCATTAAACCTACAGCTTATAGCTACAATACACCCAAAGAAGATGATACACCACAATACATTCTCTTTAACCTTGGCCTTAAACAATTTGGTCTTCCACTTCTTCTCCTTTTCCTTCAACTTTTCAACCTCACATTCAAGCTTCTCCAATTGCACCTCAAGCTTGTTTTCAACTTGTTTAACTACCCTCGGCTTTTCAGTGATTTCATGAGCTTCAAGTCTAGTTTCAAGGATTCCCATTTTTTCCAACAATTTTCCAATAATAAATTTTGATCTTGGATCAATTTTCCCATCTCTCCAACGCCAAAAATCACATGATCTGGGTCCCTACAATGATGAACAGATGGATTAACTCAAGCCTCAATTTGAATTGTTAATAATCATACTAGGGAAAATTCAATTACCCCATAGTATGGACACACCCAATAGCGTCTTCCCGGATTCCTTGGTGTCCAAGAAGTCATCAACGACAACACATATCCATGGCTACAACAGACTTCTTCATTCAGTGCATGGTCCACATCTTCCATACAAAGTCTAGTCAACCTTATCGAAGGCATTGTGAACCTTTAAATTGAGGTGTAAGAAAGTCCAAAATGTGAGAGAAATCAAGCTAACCTAGCTCTAGTACATTCATTTACAATTGAAAAGATCTTACCTTTGCAAAAAATTTGGCCGGAATCGTCAGTATATAGAAATGAGCAGCTAGGGTTCTTACCAATTTGGGGCTTTTACCAAAGAAAAGTAGGGGAGGAATTTTACCGTTGGGTTTGTTTATTAAGAGGGGGGGGGGGGGGCGGTAAAATTAAATTTCTATTTTTAAAATATATTTTATTCTGTTTATTATGGCTTACACGCTCCCAAAAAATATGGTTTAAACACGCGCTGGGCCGGGGTGGATAAGGTGGGAACTAATATCATATAGAAGTTATTAAGGTGGTGAAACGGATGCCCGTAAAGTTAAGAGGGGAAAATGGTAATCGGGGACAAGTTTAGGTGGGAAACAACCAATTTCGCCTGAAACTAACAAAAAAGTGATAGTTTAAGGGGGGTTTTTGACTATTATCTCTAATTAGTATTCCTATTTAAATGGGATTTTATCCTATTTCTGCTAGTTTTGTAAATTTTATCCTGCCACCTTTTTTGTTTATTAAAGAAGTGTGCTAGGATTATGTAATTATTACTTAAAAGTTGTATATTTATGAAAATTCCCCATTATATTTTCATGTTTCCCCCTCATTTACTGATTCGTATTCCAATTGTAGTTATTAGGAGGAAAATTCTTCCTTTGCTGACTTGCTCACCTTTTCCCTAGAAAATGTGAATCTAGAGGAAATCACCAATCGAATTCACTAGGCAGAGAAAGATAATTCACTAGAGCACAAAATCTACCTTATGACATTTTAGTGTTCAGATCATCACCAATTGGAATAACCATGAAAGCTGATACTTGAAATGAAACTGAAAGTGAAAAAGTTATGAAGCTTCAAAATACAAATTTCTTGACGCATCTCTTTCTCCCTTTTGATCAACATCTAATTCCCTTTGAGTTGAAGTTAGAAATATAAAATGAAAAACATTTCGTCTCTCACCCTATCTAATTCGAGAAAGTATTAGCTGCTCACTAAAAGTATAACTCTGGTTGTGTCTATTGTGCCATCACTACATATTGATACAAAACTAGTTATCACATAGCATATAACTTTATTCTTCAAATGCATATCACATAGAATTTACAGATATGTAAGCAAACTCATCAAAAAGAGAGTTGCAGTCAACTCATTTTTTAGACTGGTACAGTTGATTGACAGCGTCATTAAACACGAACAATTAACCTGTGATTGGGGCGATGTGTCCATTAGTTATATGCTTAATGATGTGAGATTATATATTAATTACTAATTAACAATAACAGGTAAGAAAAATGCATGTACGACAGTATGCTATGCTGGTTTGATGTAAATATCTGGCACATGAAAATATTTGTCTTGAGCATCAAATTCAAATCTTTAAGGAAGGAATATAGGGAAAATGTGCGGAATTTGGGTGGGAACTTGCAGGTTGTTTAGTTTTAGTGGTGATTCCATTCCATGTTTTGCGTTCTATTGGTCAATTTACTTTATTCACTATTCTTTTAGCCACTGATATAGGAGCATGACTGTATAAACAATGCTGACATTGTATGCATATTTTATTTAAAAAGGGTTCAAAACTATTCCTAACTTCGTAATTTGTCTTATATATGTGTTTCGTTAACCTATCGGAACATAGAAGCCAACTCTGTAACTCCATCTTTTGGCTCAAACAAGACTCTGAACAATTAAAAAGGATCAAATAACGATAGGAGACCACGTCGGGATATTTAGGACGAGTTATATTTGAACTATAAAATATGTCTAAAGTTAAAGCGGAAGCGATATCAACATATATTTACTTAGATCTCACATTTGACAAGAAAACAGAGAGAACAAAATTTAAATTATCCATTCAAGAAAATAAACACATGAAGCTAATAAAACACATTTATTTTATTTAAATATAAAAAATTATTTTTGAAAATTGACCACTGTGCAAGTAAATGTCTAGTACCGGAAATACTCATTCGATTCAAGAGAGGTAAAGTTCCTCTAATAAATGAGGGAAAACGATGAATTAAATTAGAAGGCAACAAAATTAACGAACATGCATTTCAAAAACTTGGAATTCTTAGTTTTTTATTTTTTTCTAAACGGAGTAATTATTATAGCATTCGTGTTTATTGCTTCCTTGATTAATTTAATCTTCATCCCGCGCTAAATGCTGGGCCACATTCCGCTCTAATTGAGTACTCTCTCAATTGTGACAAGAGTTATGCTTAATTAAATCTATTTATTATGATTTTATCCCAAATTCTACAATTTTAATCTTAATGGAAATAATTTTCTTTTAAAGAGCATGATATGCTGATAATATTTTAAGCATATGCTTTTTGTTATTTGTATGGACCTAAATCAGTTTTAGGATTACAAATCGAATTTGGATTCGAATATAAGCAAATCTTCGTATCAAAGTTGAGTAAATACACGAAATAGACGTAAATGCGGAAAAAATAACTGTGTTTCAATATATGAGCGTGAGTACAAATTTGGGCAGAGTTTCAGTATCAATTTCTGGATGCCTATGATACAAAATGAATTACTATTTATAGGCCTAAGAGCCTTGCCCACGTTCTCCACCATCAGCTAGTGCCTTGTCCCACGATCTTGACATTAAATGGAGAAGTTAGTGGGGTGAAGTAGTGGGCTGCAAAGCCGCAGGAACCGAGGTGATCACCGAAGCTTGGTCACAAGGCTTCGGTGGTATGACCTTGCTGTTCGGATAAGCGGACATGTCACCGAAGCCCAACCTTCAATTCGCCTTCGGTAATGGCGTTAGAGCTCGACTTCGGTGACTTAGTCGCGGGTTTGACCATCTCTCTTTGGAGCGTCGGCTCGCCTTCCTTTCGGTCCATCATTCCGAGGTGCTGACCGAGCTCGCCAATTTTTACCCAATACAGATAGTCCCCCCACTCCTCGGATGGACACCGAGGTCGCCGAGGAGTGGAATGAATTTGAGCGGGAAGTCGACGTGGCGAAACCCTGTCCAAAGATTTCAAAAAAGCCGAACGTCTTTCGGGCTGCCGTTCCGCGTTATGTGGCGGCCGTTGATAGGTCACCGAACGGTCGCGCCGTCTTTTTGTTTTCTCCAACGTTACAGTCATCATTGCTTCTCCAACTTGCACGTGTAAGTCTCCTATAAATACCTTACTTCACCTCCTTCCATCCCACTTGAAAAATTTTCGCCATTCATCAGCATCTGCAAAGAAAGACTTCTTAACCTTCCACACTTATTTTTCTGATCTCGATCTCTTCCCCCACTTGATTATTATCATGTCTGCTACGAACTCTAGTCATGGTTCAAATGATTCTGGCGAAAGGGCGGAGCGCTTTGCCGCCATGGCCATCAACGACGAGATGGTCACCTCTGTTCCTCCATTGCAGGTGGTTGAAGCAGGAGGTAGTGGCGAGGCCACGTCTGCGGCTCCTGCCTCTAAGAGGCGTAAGGCAAGGGCTGGTCGCTATACGGCAGAGGTCAGTTACGATGTGGAGCTTGACGTAGGGGATGACGATCGCGACAAGGACAGGGATGACGTCGAGGGTGATGACGTTACCAGCGCCAAGGAGGTGGGCGGTTCGGTAGGCGGAGCCGAAGTAAGTGGGACCAGTGGCCAAAAGGGGGAAACTGAAGCTGGCCCATCAAAGAAGTCGAAGAGGAAGATTCCTCTCGAGGTAGAGATTGATCCTCGGTTGGTCATCCCTTCAAGTTTCAACAATGATAAGGACTTGAAGGTTCATGCTCAGTCTGATGCCCAAAAAGAGAAGAAGAGGAATATTTCAGTCCATGTTACCCCGAGCATCATAACCGAGGACAGGCTTGAAGCTGTTCGGGCTGACTGCCGGTGGGGGCCCGAAGTGGAGATTAGGATCCCGGCGCCGGACTCGGCTGTTTTCTACGCACGTTGAGGGGTACTCCTCGGTTTTCACCTACCCCTTCACTATAGGATTCAACTTGCCAGTACGCCCCATCATCGACGTGTTTTGTAGATCTTACAATCTATGTTTAGCCCAGCTAGGGCCCGGGGTTTGGAGGGTTGTTCAGGCCCTTGAATATTTGAGCGACATAGCTGGGCTGCCTTTCACCTTTCAACATCTGATCTCCCTCTATTACCCCTACTTTCATAAAGCCGGGGTGGTTGCTCTCTTGCCTCGGGGGTCTTACGCGATTCTGAGCAAGAGCTTGGCTTTCCCGAAGTGTGGAATGCTCAACGTAAGTATGTACTTTTATTTTTCCTTCGGCTTTGGATTGTCATAATTGGCACTTATCTTTTTGTCCATGACTCGCAGCTGAAAAGGTTCCAATTAACCCACCGAAGAATTTGCTTGAGTAGGTTACCGAGGTTATGCAATCGGAGACGCTCCCACGGCGGCAATGGATGATTTTAGCTGGTTTGGAGGGGAACCGATGGGTGTGCAAGAGGCATGGTGAGTTGTGCGTCAACGTCTGCGATTGTTATTTTTTATTTGCTTCGAGCCGTCATAGTCTAATATTTTCCCAGTTCATGTAGGTCTCCCTAGCAGAGCTGTGAGAGATGTCGATGAGGAAGAAGAAGCTGAGATGGATGTTGAGGGGGAAGGAGAAGAGAAAGAAGGTAAGAAAGAAAAGAAGAAGGGGGGAGAGGACGGTGCTTGACATCACCGAGGGCGTTGCCAAGATGGCGACCTTAGCAAAGCGGATTATTGAAGAGAAGAAAGCCAAAGGTTCGTCAAGCCAAGGGACATCACAAGGTGATGAAATTTTCTTAGGTCGGTTTTCGTGCGTCTCCACTCCAACCTATTCTCATGTTAAACAAATCGCTCCTCTTCCTTCCCCAGGCTCAAAAAGAAAAAGGGCGGTATCAAAGCGAGCGGCCAAGGCGAAGGGACCTCGGGTCGAAGAAGTTGCTGCTCCTGTCACCGAGGCAACAGTGGTGAAGCGCCGGGGTCTTGTTTATGAGACCAGTGACGAAGAAGTTCCTCCCATGGCTCCCGAGGTAGGGTTGGAGCCAGCCTCGGTGACAATTCCAGAGCCAAGGCCCGAGATCGCTAGGGCGACCGAGGTGATAAATGCGGAGGAGTTCGACCAGGAGGCCGCAAAGCAAAAGGGCAAGGTTAGAGTGGGTTAAGGTTTGATTAAGAGCACGGTTAAGGCCTCTCGAGCTATACCGAAGCCCTCCAGCCCCACACCTCGGGCCTTTGAAATATTCCCTGATGCAAACTTGCTGGACGCCACCAAAGAGGATATTGCCACCCTAGATGGCATGCTAGGCCCTGCCGAAGCTCATGCTCTTTTGAACCTTAGCCCAATGAGTCTGATGGGCGTCTCTGCCGCTTCTGCCCTTTGGGTAAGTCTCAATGTACATTTGCATAGCTTGTGTCGCCCCTATTCTGGTATTGATGTTCTGCTTTAATGCAGAGTTTGGTTCTTGCACTGCAAGTTGTTCACCTTGAACGCGCACGAGCTGAAGAGATCCAGGCGGCCGCCGCAGCTTGGGATGAGCAGAAGAAAGGGCTTAAAGGAAAAGTTACCGAACTGGAAACAAAGTTCGCGGCTTTGAATGAAGAGCTGGAGCGCACTAATGAAGCTTCGGCCAAAGCTGAAGCTGATCTTCGTGGGGTCGCGGAGTCCGCCGAGGCTAGGTTGCAAGCTGCCACGAGCGAGTTTACTGCCGAGCGTTCGAGGTTAAGTCTTGAGAACGCCCACCTCGAGGCCGAGCTTTTCAAGGCCAAGACTGAGGTGCTCGAAGCAGGTGAGAAGTACCGTAGTAAACTTGGCGAATACAATGCCAAGCTCATCGGGCTGCAGGGTCAAGTGGACCAAGTGCCATCCTTTCGGGGCCAGATCTCCAAGCTCGAGGGCAGGATCGCTTATCTCAATGAGCGGGCCGAAGTTAGGGCAACGAGGGCAAAATTTGAAGAAATATGGGCCGTTGTCAAGACTAGGCTTAGCACACTTGAGCAAGTCCAGGCTGGGCAGATTGTCCTTGAAGAGGAGATTGCCAAGGCAAGGGAAGCTGCTGCCGAGGCCCAAAGGATTGTGGACGAGCTCCCCTCGAGCGAGGGCTCAGATGATGGCGGGCCCGAAGGTTAGGACGAAGGCGAAAGTGCCGACGAGGGCAGTGAAGATGCCGATGGGGCGCAGCCTTAGTGGCGGAGTTTGATAAATACTTTGATGCGTTATTTTGTTTCGGCCTTCGAGCCTTTTTGGACATTAGCCTTTGGGCTTTCATGTATGCATGACTTTTGACCTTCAGATCATTTTTTATGTACATATTCTTCAGCCTTCGGGCTTTTTTAATGGAAAAGTCGTTCGTGTTTTTATCTCGAGTGTTGGCTTTTACATATACCGAACACCCTGTTTAAAATAGATAACTTGCTTGCAAGACTCAACTGAATTTAATCGATGTGAACTTAGAACGACGTCTCGTTCTCGAGTCGATGCATTGTGCAACTTCGGAGTGCAAGATTTACACAGATAAAATAGATGAGATCAAAGTTATTTTATTGATATCAACGAGCCAGAAATCGGCTATTTACATAGAACCAAGTCGAAGCGGACCTTGGGTAGAAAACAAATATTTTCAATAAAAGTAAACTGACGATATGCCGCTACTGGGCCAATTTACAATGTACTAAATCTATTCCCCGGGCGTAAGTCCCCGGTTGTCGGATAGACAAGCTTCGGTTGGGAGGCTCGATATTGACCCGGGCATCAACCCTTCTCACTCCCCCCCAGTGTTCGGTTGTGAATCTTGATGAAGATCCGAGCACTGGAAACTGTTCGGTTTGCTTCCTGAAAAGGTCAAGCAAAAAATGGAACGAGGAGCAAGTTAGTACATTTCGATCGAGGCCATAGGAGCATTGTTCGGCTTGGGGCTGTGGATGAATTTAAAAAGATTGGAAAGTATTTACCTCGACTAGAAGTAGTATCGCTTCAGATTGGAGATATTCCAATTCAGAGGTTCGGGTTCGCCTTGCAAACTCTCGATTTGATAAGACCCCTTTCCAACGATTGCCTTGACTCTGTAGGGTCCTTCCCAATTTGCAATAAGCTTTCCCCCGTTGTCTTCCTTTGTTGATTGGTTTGTGGTTTTTAGCACATAGTCTCCAACTTTGAAGTCTCTGAGTTTGGCTTTCCTATTGAGGTACGCTTCGATCTGCCTTTTTTGGGCAACTAGCCGAACCAAAGCTAATTCTCTTTTTTCCTCGAGCAGATCCAATTCTATCCGCATTGCCTCCTGGTTTGCATCCTCGGCAGTGTGGGCGTACCGAAGGCTTGGTTCGCCCACTTCTACGGGGATGAGGGTGTCCATGCCATAAGTAAGTGAGAAAGGAGTCTCACCGGTGCTGTTCTTCTCCGTTGTTCGCATGGCCCATAGCACCCCGGGCAGCTCCTCGGGCCAAGGACCTTTTTTCTCATCGAGTCTTTTCTTGAGATTTTCAATTATGATTCTATTCGAAGACTCAGCTTGGCCATTGGCACTTGGGTGATATGGAGTGGAAGTAATTCTTTTGATCCCCCACTGCTTGAAGAAATTAGTGATGGCCGCCCCCATGAATTGTTTACCGTTGTCACAAGCAATCTCTCTTGGGACGCCAAACCTGTAGATGATGTTCTTCTTGATGAAGTCGATTACCTGCTTTTGCTTTACTTCGGTGAGAGCTGCTGCTTCCACCCATTTTGTGAAGTAATCGGTTAGCACTAAAATGAAGCGAACACCACCTTTTCCCTTGAGCAATGGTCCAACAACGTCCATCCCCTATTTCATGAAGGGCCATGGCGATACCACTGAATGTAGAGGCTCGGCCTGCTGATGGATCATTCGCCCATGGCGTTGGCACTTGTCACATTTCTGCACGAAGGCTTTTGCATCAACACTTATTGTGGGCCAATAATACCCGGCTCTTAACAACTTACGCACCAAGGACTTTCCCCCCGAGTGGTTGCCACACTCGCCTTCGTGCACTTCGGCCATCACGTACCTTGCTTCATCGGGACCCAAGCACTTGGCCATCGGGCGGCAATATAATCTTTTATACAGGTTACCCTCGATCAGGTGATACGAGGCTGCTTGGGTCCTTAACTTCTTTGCCTCTTTTTTGTCTTGGGGGACAGTCCCCGAGTCGAAGTAGGAAATGAACTTATTTCGTCAATCCCATCTGTTGTCCACCGAGTTGACCTGCAATTTCATCTCTCTCATTTGTGCGGACAACAACCGAACCACTGAGTCAGTCCCCGAGTGAGCTTCGTCGATCGCCGAACCCAGATTTGCTAAAGCATCAGCCTCGGTATTTTCCTCCCGAGGCACTTGTTTGACTTGCCATTCTTGGAATTGGGCCAAGATCCTTTGCGCTCGATCCAAGTATAGTTGCATTCTGGGCTCCCGAGCAGTATAATCACCGAGGACCTGGTTCAGTACCAACTGTGAGTCGCACCTCAGTTCGATTCTTTCCACCCCCATTTCTTTAGCTAACTCCAAACCCGCTAAAGCTGCCTCGTACTCGGCCTCGTTGTTGGTTACTTTTTTGAGCCGAACCGAGTGCAGGAGTTTCTCCCCGGTGGGTGCTCTCAAGACTATGCCTAAACCTGAACCTTTGGAGTTAGTTGCTCCATCGGTGTAAAGTATCCATAGCCCCGAGGAGGTTTCTTTTGCCATGGAGTTTTTCTTTTTCGCCTCGGGCAGAATCCCAACACTAAAGTCGGCCACGAAGTCGGCTAGGACTTGAGACTTAATGGCTGTCCGAGGTTGATAGGTGATATCATACTCGCTCAACTCTACCGCCCATTTTGATAATCTCCCTGATAACTCAGGTTTATGCAATTTACTCCTTAAGGGGAAGGTTGAAACTACCGCTATTGGGTGACATTGGAAATAGGGTCGTAGTTTCCGAGCAGTAACTAGTAAAGCAAGTGCTAGTTTTCCAAGTGTGGATACCTGGTTTCAGCGTCGAGGAGTGTCTTCCTCACATAGTAGATGGGCTGCTGCTTGCCATCTTCTTCCCGAACCAGCACAGCGCTGACAGACACCTCGGACACGGCCAGGTAGACCAGCAATGTTTCACCTTCTTTTGGCTTGGCGAGCAACGGCGCGTTAGCCAAGTATTGCTTCAAATCTTTCAACGCTTGTTTGCACTCCGGTGTCCATTTGAAGTGATTATTTTTTCTCAAAACGGAGAAGAATTTGTGGCATCGCTCCGAGGACCTTGAGATAAATCGACTCAAGGCGGCGAATCGGTCAGTCAAGCGTTGAACCTCTTTCACCCCGGTCAGCTCCTCGGGGATCTCTTCGATAGCCTTAGTTTTATCAGGGTTAGCATCAATGCCTCGTTCAGAAACAATGAATCCCAAGAATTTGCCTGACCCAACGCCGAAGGCGCACTTCTCGGGGTTCAATTTCATGCCGTATTGCCTCAAGACAGCAAAGGCTTCCCTCAAATGATTCACATGATCTTCTATTCGGATCGATTTGATGAGCATATCATCTATGTAGACCTCCATAGACTTTCCAATATACTCCTTGAACATGCGACATACCAACCTTTGGTAGGTCGCCCCGGCGTTCTTCAGACCGAAGGGCATCACCTTATAGCAGAAAGTACCTCGGTCAGTGATGAACGAGGTCTTTTCTTCATCCTTCGGGTCCATGAGGATCTGATTATAGCCCGAATATGCATCCAAGAAGGTCAATAGTTTGTGTTCAGCCGTGGAGTCTATTAACGTGTCAATTTGCGGCAAGGGATATGAGTCTTTGGGGCAAGCTTTGTTCAAGTCAGTTTAGTCTACACACATTCTCCACTTGCCATTCTTCTTCGGCACGACCACCATATTGGCCAGCCATTCGGGGTATTTCACCTCTCTTATGAAACCATTTTCATGCAATTTTGTGGTCTCATCTTCAATTGCTCTCGTTTTGACCCCGGCGTGAGGTCTCTTCTTCTGTTTGACTGGGGTGAACTTTGGGTCTACATTCAGCTTGTGGGTCATAATCTCTGGATCGATACCAGTCATGTCTGAATGAGACCAAGCAAAGATATCGTTGTTGGACTTTAAAACTTCGATGATTGCCTTTTTCGACTCCGGGTCCAACTCCAAGCCGATATATACTTTTTCTCTCTGGAAAATCTTCCAATAGGGTGAAAGATTCCAGCTCTTCAATGGTGGAGTCCTCGGCTTTTTGCTTCCGAGGCTCTTGAACGCATGCCAGGATCTTTTCTATCTCACCTTGGAGGTCCGCCTCGCTTGATCCCGGTTGCATTGATTGCTATTTCTTTGACCCGTTCGGGGCGACTCCGCTTTTCAAGGCGACCGAGTAGCACTCTCTCGCTACTCGTTGTTCTCCTTTTATCGACCGAACCCCCGAAGGTGTAGGGAATTTGATCACTTGATGCAGCGTGGAAGGAACAGCCTCCATGGCATGGATCCATGGCCTACCGAGGATCACATTATAGGCAAAGTCCTCGGGCATCACTTGGAACAATGTTTCTTTGCTAACTCCCTCGGCGAATGTTTTGAGTGTAATTTCACCCAACGTCTTCTCTGTGGAGTTGTTGAAGCCTGTCAACACTGTCGCTTTGGGAACGACTTCTCCTTTGAGCCACATCTTCTTAACGGCCCCGTAGCTGATTATGTTGACCGAGCTACCGGGGTCAATCAAGACTCGCTTGATGTCAGAGTCGTTGATTCTCAGCATGATGACCAGTGCGTCGTGGTGGGGGAACATCATCCCATCACAGTCATCGTCATCGAACACGATCTCTTTGCCCGAGCCTCCAACTCGAGTTCTTTTCTCCATCGTGGTCGACAGTTTGGCGAATTTCTTTGCGGCCGCGAAATTTACCCTGTTCACTTCTGAACCCCCGGTGATGACGTTCGCAACTCTTTCTGGGGGTGGAGCCCGAGGTGGATGTCCATCCACTCGGTTTTTGGAGTAATTGTCCTTTCCCTTGTCAGTGAGGAATTCGGCCAATACTCCTTTCTTCAATAAGTGGGCCACCTCGAGGCGCAAAGCTTTGTAATCTTCGGTTCTGTGACCGTAATCTGCATGGAATTCACAGTGCAGATTGTGGTCTCTTTTGTCCGCCGGGGTCCTCATGTCCTTGGGAACCCTTACCCCGGCGGTCCCTTTGACTACATTGACCAGCTCCGAGGTCGATATATTAAAGTTGTAGTCAGTGATCCGAGGTAGATCCTTCTTTGGAGCCGAAGCTCGGCTTGAGGGATTTCTTTGGTTCGTATTGGGTTGAACCTTCCCTCCGAGCCGTTGGCTTATGTGTGAATTCGTGTATGAATTACCGAAGGAGTTTCCCAGCCTTTGGCTGACATGCTGCCTTGTCGAGGTATATGGCTCATACCTCCCCTTCGGATTGCTTCGCGACGCCTCGGCGCGGTGCGAAGATTCGCCTCGATTTTTATGATGGTAACCTCGGCTTTTGAGTTCGGCCTCCTCCAATCTAATTTTGGAGTAAGTGCGCTTGTGCAGATCCTCCCATGTTAGGACCTGATATTGTTGGAGTTCTTTTCGCAGTTCAGCGGCAGCGACAGAACTGCGAATATTGATACCTTTTTCAAATGCCATGATGGCCAAGGTATCGTCCATCCGAGGTAATTCCATGCGTTCGGCGTGGAATCGCTCAAGAAATTCTTTGAGAGGCTCACCGGGCTTTTGTTTCACTTCGCATATATCCTCCTTCCTTTGGAGGATCTTTTGTGCCCCGGCGTGCGCCTTGACGAAGGCGCTAGACATTTCCTTAAAGGTGGAAATCGACCCCGCTGGCAGGCACATATACCAACGTAGAGCCCCCTTCTCCAAGGACTCACTAAATTTCTTCAAGAACATTGACTCGAGCTGTATAGCCGTTAGGTCGTTGCTCTTCACCATTGCCATATATTCTCTCACATGTTCTCTGGGATCGGTAGTCCCATCATATTTCTTCAAGAACATGAGTTTAAAATTCTTGGGGGTTGGGGCTGGAGCCGCTTCGGGCTTGAAGGGTAGCTCCCTGTATTGATCAATATCAAGGTCATCTTCCTCCTTTGTTATCCCCGGCACACCCTCGAGGCGCTTTTCCACACGCGCCTCGATGCGAGCCTCAATTTCCCTGCTCAATTTTTCAACGTCAACCGAGGACGTTGTTTCAGCCACGGTGGGAATCGTCCCGAAGTGTGGCGTTGTAGTTGGATTGTTCCCCGAGCCCCCAGACGTGGCCCCATTGTGAGGTCCCCCTGTTATCGCGCCTGTAGGAACGAAGAGCGGGATGCCTCCACCAGGAGCCGAAGGCTGGGTGCTGTTCGGTGCGGCACTGTTCCTCGCTTCCAACGAAGCGCGGAACTCGGCATTAATGTTAGCCTGCTCATCCTGTCTATTTTGGAGAGCTCTTAACGTAGTGACAACATAAATCTGGAACTCTTCAGTTGTCATTGGTGAGACGGGCTGTTGGTTCAACGAAACACCAGTCCGCTCATTGTTGTTATCGCTATTGTCAGCCATAACGTCACTGAATCGTAAGCTTTGATGAAAAAGGACGTGAAACTTTGGAACAAAGCGTTACTGCTTATATCCCCACAGACGGCGCCAATTTGTATGGGCCTAAATCAGTTTTAGGATTACAAATCGAATTTGGATTCGAATATAAGCAAATCTTCGTATCAAAGTTGAATAAATACACGAAATAGACGTAAATGCGGAAAAAATAACTGTGTTTCAATATATGAGCGTGAGTACAAATTTGGGTAGAGTTTCAGTATCAATTTCTGGATGCCTATGATACAAAATGAATTACTATTTATAGGCCTAAGAGCCTTGCCCACGTTCTACACCATCAGCTAGTGCCTTGTCCCACGATCTTGACATTAAATGGAGAAGTTAGTGGGGTGAAGTAGTGGGCTGCAAAGCCGCAGGAACCGAGGTGATCACCGAAGCTTGGTCACAAGGCTTCGGTGGTATGACCTTGCTGTTCGGATAAGCGGACATGTCACCGAAGCCCAACCTTCAACTCGCCTTCGGTAATGGCGTTAGTGCTCGACTTCGGTAACTTAGTCGCGGGTTTGACCATCTCTCTTTGGAGCGTCGGCTCGCTTTCTCTTCGGTCCATCATTCCGAGGTGCTGACCGAGCACGCCAATTTTTACCCAATACATTATTTTTCAAAGTTGTGTCTTAGGCCTTATAGATAAACCATACATTTTTAGAAGTAAAAAAAAGTAATAGCGTCCTTGAGCAATCGCAAAAGGTCCAATTATACCTCAAAAAAATTAAAAACGTCCAAATATATCCAGACGTGACTTCCACCGTTAGTGTCAAAAGGTTTTTTTTTAATCTTTTTATATAGGTTTATTTTATTTAAAAGATAACGATGAGGGCTTCTATGAGCCGATAAGTTAACGAATGACATATATAAGTCAAATCACAAACATTGTGGGTAGTTTTGAACTTTTTTTGGTCATTTTTCCCTTATTCACGGCCTATTCCAAAAATGAAGTTATAACTCACGGCCTACTCCAAAAATGAAATAACTTCATTGAAGAAAAAAGTTTTACAAAAATTGCAGAATTACCATCCTTACTCCTTAGGCCAACTTCAAAGTCTCGAGTCTTTTGTTTAAAAAAAAAAAAAAAGAAAGAAAGAAAGAAAGAAAATTGAGAATGTGGGATAGTTTCCCGGGAGTCAGTTAATAGAATAGCTCAACAAAGCCAAAGGGACGAGGCTCGTCCCATGTTACGTCCGTAGTCCATTCTTCTTCTTTTCCAATTCACTCTTGGACGTCTACAAAGCAAAGGATCATATCTTTCTCAATAACCAATCCCATATATCAATTATCCAAAATAAGGTTCTCTTTTTGTCCTCACCCACTCTGTCAAAATGGACATGTAAATTGAAATCTTTCTCTTGTATCATACTCTTACATGATTTTATAATGATGTAGTAGGCAGATCGAGCATATAACTAATTGTCTTGTTGCATAGAGTTCTCCTTCTTTTTATTCGGCAATATCCTATTACGTTCTATTTTTGTGCAATTACAAATTTAATACTTGTGAAGATTACATAGATATCAGCTTAGGACAAAATCATTTGCCTATGTTTTGCTTTCTTCGATCACAAATGCAGTCCTGATGTAACGTTCTGACCTTATTCTGCTAAAAAGATTCATTTGGATGTTTACTTCTATGTGTTTTTCCTTATCAAAGAAGATTCATTTGGATGTTACCATTCGGCCCTCCCATATAGTAATATTTAATGACATGCTGGAATATAGTATTATAGTTGAACGTTAGCATGCTTACAATAGTACTAGTGTTGTTTTGTCTTTCTACCAACTTTTAGCTCATGGATACTTTGAGGATTCTTTCAGATGTTTCTTCACCATTTTATTTTAAACAATGCTACTGCTGACCTTTGACGTGGTGGCTTTTTGATTCAACAGCATATGCAGAAAGTATAAGTCATGGGATCAATTTGGATAAGGCAATCCTTTGCTAAACAATAGTAGTAACTACCAACAAAAAGGAACCACTCATCAGCAACAGGCTTGTGGGGCATTTTGGTTTGTGATTGCCAATAGTAGATGAGAGTTGAGTTTGATGTGAATTCTTTGTGGTAGTGAAGAAAGCTAGTAAGGCAGAGTGCACAAATGTCCTATTCCTATTAATAAACCGCTGGATTCCACTTCCACAGTTGAGATTACGGAGGTGGTTGACGATCCACCTATTAGCAATCGTTCCTTTAGAAGGGGTTGAGTGGTCAAAATTGACATAAGTTGGAATCCGCCTCTCCCACTTGTTTGTTGTAGACTTCAGAAAAGAGAAAGGCGGATTTGTTAGCGTACATGATAAGGTTCACCAATGAGGTCCATGAACATGGAGAGAAAATGGATATTTCCTCTGGCTATAAGCTCACTTCTGTCTGTCTTACTTCTTGCAACCTCCTTTGACATGGGCCTTATTTCCTCGTTGCATACAATCAATTCAGTATTCTCAATGTTCCCGTCTCATGTTATGGCAAATCAAAGTAACTTGAGGTTTGCTGGAGCAAAATTCAAGCAAGTTTCAAGTCCTCCTCATCCACCACCTCCTCCTGCTGCTCCTCCAGCTCCACGTTTTGCTTATTTGATATCTGGATCGAAGGGTGATCTTGAACAGATTTGGAGGACGCTGAAGACAATTTATCATCCATGGAATTATTATGTTGTTCACCTGGACCTAAAATCATCACCACAGGAGAGATTAGAGCTTGCTTCCAGAGTTGCAAAAGAACCTGTTTTTCTCAAGGTTGGGAATGTGCACATGATTAAGAAAGCAAACATGGTGACTTACCGAGGTCCTACCATGGTTTCTAACACTCTACATGCCTGCTCTATTCTCCTAAAGAAGTATGAGCACTGGGATTGGTTTATTAACCTCAGCGCTTCTGATTATCCCTTGGTAACTCAGGATGGTTAGTTCTCGAGTTGTTTAGCGAATCTTTGGTCACAAGTCAGCCCTCTTTAGTACTTGAAAGTGATACTTGATTTATTCTTGATTTTGCAGATCTTATCTACTCATTTTCTCGATTAAAACGAGACTTAAATTTCATTGAGCACACAAGCCGGTTGAGATGGAAAGAGTATGTTCTCCTTTTCTCTAGCTCTCTCACTTTGTGCTTTAGCTGTATTTTCTGTTCATTCTTTAACTTATACGTTGCTCTATTTATTCTTTTGCAGGTCACAAAGGGCAATGCCGCTTATTATTGACCCTGGCCTCTATCAGAACACGAAGTCTGATATATTTTGGGTCTCACCAAGGAGAACTCTTCCCACAGCCTTCAAGCTCTTTACCGGTTAGAATTGATAATTAAATCTGCTCAAGTATTCTTGAAGGCGTTTGCTGATGTTTATTCTTCACCAATTCAAATAGAAAATGCAACCTCGAAATATTTGATCCCACAGAATTTTGGGTTGTTGTTGAAATATTTTCCCTTGCCTCAAAATTAAAGTGCTCTCTTATGAAAATTGTAGTCTTTTGCAAACCACATTAATTATGACAGACACAGAAACTAAATTATTGGTACCACCCCAGTCAAAAGCTTATAGAGTTGAAAGAGCACCATGTTGAGACGCTTTTGGCATTCGTCATTCAGTCTTTGGATGTGATCATATGCATGTAATGCATATTTAGCATTGCTGTCTGATGGAATCTGATGATATATCTTGCATAAATGCAGCTCAGATTTCATAATTTGTATCAATATTAACATTCTCTTACAGTATTGCTGAATCCAAAAGTTTAGATAGAGTTGCCTTGGAAGATGAAAATAGATTCTGGTTATATATGTGATACCATTTGCTCCACTATTTTGTTTGTTAAAAGTTAAAACATCATTTAGCAAAGTTACCAATCTTATGTAAAGATAAAAATGAATTTGTCAGGTTCTGACCATATGATGTGATATATAGGACTACGAATATACCCCATTACACTACATGCCTGGACCATCAAGTGAACTTTTGCCTTAATGTGCATCACCATATCTGTCCACTTTTCCTTTTTGCAATTATAAACCATGTTAAATTTTGTTACAGGCTCAGCCTGGACTGTCCTCTCACGTGCATTTGTGGAGTACTGCATATGGGGTTGGGATAATCTTCCTAGGAATCTACTTATGTACTACTCAAATTTTGTGTCCTCTCCTGAAGGCTACTTTCAGACTGTTGTATGCAATGCCCCTGAGTTCTCATCAACTGTTATTAACCATGACTTGCACTATATTGCTTGGGATACTCCTCCTAAACAACATCCGCACATTCTATCCCTTAATGACATGGGAAGAATGATAGCAAGTGGTGCTGCATTTGCACGAAAGTTCAAGAAAAACGATCCTGTTTTGGACACGATTGATCAAGAATTTCTTCATCGCGGTAATGGTAGCTTCACACCAGGTGGTTGGTGTGCGGGAAATCCATCTTGTTCGGAAGTTGGAAATCCAACGCAGCTTAGACCAGGCCCAGGGGCTCTAAGGCTTCAACGCCTTATTGATAGACTTGTTACATCGGCTAATGAAACCCAGTGTAAGTAGATTTTTGTTGATACTTTTACAGGTTCTTGATCAAAAGAGTATAAGGTTCATTAGAAGATACAATCAATAAAATATAGAGATTGTACTAATGATTTTGTAATCTTGGTGGTTCTGTTTTTGGAAGTACACTTGTCTAGAAAAAACGGGTCCAGCCATATTGTTGACCTCATCACCATGATGTTGCAAAGATTGTTCATATTCTGATTATCAAGATTAAGGCTGAAAGCTCTTTTGTCAATTCTCTTTCAATTTGGAGAAGTAGTGCAATCATTTGTAGACTCTAGAATCCACATACAATTTTCTTGCCATTAGAAAGCTGTCTGATTTAGTTTTTAAACTAAAGAAGGTATACCTGGTGATAGGACAGGTCAATTGATCCACGCTCAATCCACTCACCAAGAAGGGTGTGGGGAGGTCGTCAAAGATAATAGTACCCAACAAAAGTCGGAGTCGATTTCCACAGGGAGCTAACAAAGCAATCTATTAGTCTTAGGATGAATAGTAACGGGTTCTAAGAATTGTCCGTATATTCCTAAAAATAAAGTAGAATTGTTTTAACTACGACTACAACTAACATAAAACAACTAAATAATTATGATTGATGTAAACGATGAGAATGAGCTAGGGGTTTATCCAATCCAGCTAGATTCTTAAAACTAAATACTTGTGTTAACCTTACAAATCTCATGGGTGTCGTCAATAGTCGGACCTCTAATATATTCCTCAAAAACCTCTCAGGATAGGGAGGATTTTCTTCACCAAGCTCGTTAGGGTCAAAATGAAATGCTAGAAACCCTAGTCCAAAGACCCGAGCGGAGATGACCTCTTTAGGTCTTCCCCTTTAGATGGGGTATACCGCAACCAATGAAACCTAAATTCTCGCTAGTCTCCATTAACCTACTGATGCAATCCAAATTGGGCTTAGGACCCAATCATCAAGAGCCAAGCTAGGAGGATGCGAGGATGCTAGGGCAAGAACTTCGGAGATCATGCATTTGAGCTCAATTGAAGGGAGGAAACCTACACATCAGCGCCAGGCAGAGCGCCTAGAAGCCAGGCGGAGCGCCCAGCTTCAAGGCAACCAGGCGGAGCGCCCAAGCCTGGGGCCTCTTTTAATCAGAAGCTCATCCAGGCGGAGCACCCACATCCAGGCGGAGCGCCCCAAACGCTGAAGACCTCTACTTTTGGCTTGAACTTCCTATTTTGCCCCTGAGTATTGTGTATTGCCTTAAATTGGCTTGAGGACATTTTAGACATTTCACTTTGTCTTGTGAATAACTATAAATAGGAATACTTAGCCATTTCTTCAGGAGCTAGAATTGATCATTGAAGAAGAGAGAATTTAGAAAGGCTGAGCCTTTTAGTCCGAAGCAGATCGCTTCGTGAATCTTGTACGACTTGGAACCTATGGAGATTCAACATCTAGTGTGAATTCCTTGTAAGGTTCGAGTTTCATTTCTCCCTTTTGGATAATTAATTCATGTCTTGAGTAGATTATCCGTTCTTTCTTCTCATTTCTTGCCTTCCCAGTCCTTGTTTCCCGATATCTCTTTTGATATCACGTTATCTTGTTTTATCGCTTCCGCATTTTCGTATCGTTATTTGCTTCCGCTTGTTTGCATTGCATCAGTTGGTATCAGAGCAAGGCTCGGGTTATGTTCTTACAAACCCTCGTTCCTTATTCATCGTGTTCTTGTTGTTCTTGAAAAGGAAGAAAAACAAAAAAAAAAATTGAAAAAGTTGAAAACTTAAAAAATATTTGGTAGATCGGATTGGATTTGATTCTCCAAGCATTTAAAAGTATTGGGGTTTCTTCTATATTGTATTCCCATCATTTTGATACCCATGTATCACAATTTGGTGTTACAAATCAAAAATTCAAAAATCAAATTCTCAAAATTTTGAACACTCTTGAAATCGCTTCAAACTTGAATCGAAGCGTGTTGTTTGTTTGGGGTTGAAAACCCATTGGGGATTGTTGATAATAGTTGAATACACCATTGAGTATCGGATTGAAATCGTTCGAAAAATTTGGCCAAAAACACCAAAAACACGTTCTTGGACCGCCCAACTTCTCGGGCAGAAAACCAGCTAGGCGGAGCGCCTGCCACCAGGCGGAGCGCCCACTTGCATTGGGCGGAGCACCCACCCCTGTTTTGGGTCTGGTTTATTTTGTTTTGTTTCGTGTGTTTTTGTGTTCCGTTTGTTTCCTAACTTCTTGGTTAGTGTTTCTAGGGTAATTGACCTACTCGAAAGACACTAAATCTTTAGCATAATAGGACACTCGTGCGTAGAGGAGATTAGAACTCAAAAAGAAGTCCTAGAACTTTCTTTGGCCTCAAGTGCGCACTTAAATAGACGTCCTTCCATCGAGTCCCATTAACTCCATTCCAAACTTTTACTTGGACATACTAGTTGTGATCACCTTGGTTTCTAAGTTATTAAGGCCTCGCCCTTGAGTGTTCATATATTGAGTGATACACGTGAGGGAGTGACTTTTCTGAGGTTTTACTCTTGGTGTTGGAACTATGTCGGATGATGATTGTGGAGAGTATGATTCGTGTGGAGACGAGGGAGACTATGGTTCATACGAGGGTGATGATGGATATTGCTATGATGACTCGGGGGACTATAGCTCGTATGAGGATGAAGTGGTTTATTATGATGATCGTGAGGTTGATGAAGACTATGATGCTCATGAAGATGAATGTGTTGATCCTTATGCTTCTAGTCAAGAATACGAAGATGGTGATGCTTCAAGGTACATTGATCCTACTTACTCTACTTGTGATGAATATGAACATGTTGATAGTGACATAGAGGGAATTGATGATGAAGTTGATTATACGCATTATTCATTTGCATCTTCTCTAGGTGTTGCTAATAGTGTACAAGGGAGTAGTAGAGGTCCTTCCATTAGTATGGGAGAATGGGGTGGTTGTTCCATGGGAAAGAAGAAGCTTGCATCTTCTAGGTATGCTAAGCGACATAATGCTTCTAATTCCCATGTGGAGGGTGGTTTAAAAGATGGTGTTGCTCTTGCTACAAGGGGATTGTATTGTCCGATCAATGCCGTGAGGGGCTTGGATAGTTGTAGTAGGAGTAGTGCTAGTGGCTATGGAACCAAGGCGAGAGGCACTTATGGGTTCCAGGGCAAGGTTCCTTCCTCGACTTCCAACAACACTTCTAATGTTGGGAGAGTGACGGAAAGTGGAAGTGACCCTAGCAATGTTGCTAGGAGAGGAGGGATAAGGGAGACCCAAGTTGTTGGTATTGACACTCATGGGCATTCAAGTTCTCTCTTGGATGTATCTCTAGGAAACTTGTGTAGACGAAGGTTTGTTGTTGAGGTAAATGGTATTGGAGGATACTTGTTCAAGATTGATGATACCGATGCCAATTGCATTAGCACCTCTTTGGTGGATAGGCTAAGGATACCATGCCGTGAGCTAGAGAGTCCTTATGAGTATGAGGGAGTGTGGGTTTCCAAGGAAGCTCGGGTACTTCTATCTCATAGGAATTATAAATGTTATATTTTGTGTGATGTGTATCTAATGCAATATGTTGATATTTGGCTAGGTGAGCCATGGTTGCATGACAAGAGGTTGCAATATAGTACTATGAAGGATGTGATTCTTGTGGGCATAGGTCAAAGAGTTTATGACTTTGTACCTTATCGGGCAAAAGGCCAATTGCCTACTAGTGCACCTTCTTTGGATATGCAAAGGAGCAAGGAGCGAGAACTTCATTTCATGGGTGAAAATGTGCAATCGAGGAGTAAGACAATTACAAAAAGTGGTGGGACTAGTGCAAGTGAAGGGTTGACAAGTATCAACAAGGTGAACCCGAAACCACAAGTTTCAAAGCCTAGTGGTTCACCAACGAAGAAGAAGGAGATATCAAGTGATGAGTTTCTAAGTCCTAGATTCCGGATTGATGTAAAGAGTTCACCTACTCCGGCTATGGGTATTCTTGGGCCTCGTCCCAACTCGCCCTAATATGAGAGACAAAAGATAGAGAGGAGTAAAGGAGTGACCGGTGACAACTCTAGTGGAAAAATGAGAGGTTGTGTTGAGTGATGTGAGTAGGTTGTCACCACCCGAATCTACACCCGACCTTGAAATGAAAATGAGGGAAAAGAAAGAGGGAAAAAGAGTCATTGAGAGTGAGGGCACCCTTATTATAACCTTAACCCTTTATCTTTTACTTCTATTTGTTTGAATTCTTGTGTAGGAATTCTTGGAGGCAAACCGATGGATGCTCAATCATGCTCCATAGAGGAAAGGCAAGGTGAAGGAGAGTCCAAATATGAGCTGCAAGGTGAAGGAACTACCCATGATGCTTCAAGTACATTGAATGAGCTCGGATGCGACTCAAATGTAAGTGATAGTTCTTCTTTCCTTAAGCATGATACTCCCTTGTCTTGTATTGATGTTTGTGCTAACTCCACACTAGTTGATGATATGTATGAATACAAAGTGTTTGCAACTAGTGTAGAGTCATTGGGTCAACTTGTGTGTGCAAATGAACCACTAGTTGAGAGGGTTGAAAAGCCACATCATGATGTGAGCTCGGTTTTCATTGAACCTCTATTTAGTGAAAATATTGAAGTTGACCTTGTTTGTGAACCTTGTTACGACACCCCACTCATATTTGATAAAGAAGAAGATGAATTGCATGAATATCCCATTCTTCCCTTTGATTGCTTACTTGATAGTGGTGGTTTCTTGTGTCATAGTGAGGATGGTTGTAACCTTGAGGAGTCTAGTGTTTTCGATGGATCGAATTATTTTCGATGACTCCTCAACTATAGGTGTTGTCTCTAGCTTGAGAACGTTGCCTTTGCTTGCTAATGAGTTTGAGAAGTGTGCCTATACTAATCCTTTGTATGAGGGCAACTTCAATGGAAATGGTGATTTGTATCAAACTAGGGTAGAGTGTGAGTTTGAACCTCCATGGATTGGAATGCTTAACTCTATAAATAATCCATTGTTTGAGGCCTCCCTTGGGAGTTTGTCTAGCGAGGAGGGTTGTCTTGGAGGTAAAAGTGGAGGTGAGGAGGTACCTCTCGGTGTGTGTAAGAGTGCTCTTAAGAAGGGGAGTGGAGTATTTGATGTTAGTTGTAAATTGAATTATTTTACTTACTCCATCCCATATGTTGATAACACCTTGAGTGTTGGATATGCCAAAGCCATTGTGTCATCTTGTGATAAAATTGCATTGAATTGAAGGCTTGGTGTGTTGGTCATAAGCTTAGGGGTCATAGGAGAATTTATTGCTACATCTTGCATGTTCCATGTCCTATTGATTTCTTTGCTTGTTCTTGTGTTGAATGCACTTTCTTGTGGAGTCAAGTACTTGTTGTTTCCTTAGGAGACATAAGCTTTTTACTTGTTAGTGACGCTTGGCTCTATCATAAGAGCGTGTTTTCCACACTTTTGGCACTAACCTACTCTTGTAGTAGGAGATTTTTTGTTGTATTTGTGTTTGGATGTAGGCTTTGATGGTTTGATTTCGAGGACGAAATCCTTTCAAGAAGGGGAGGATGATGCAATCCAAATTGGGCTTAGGTCCCAACCATCAAGAGACAAGCTAGGAGGATGCGAGGATGCGAGGGCAAGAGCTTCAGAGATCATTCATTTGAGCTCAATTAAAGGGAGGAAACCTACGCATCAGGGCCAGGCAGAGCGCCTAGCTTCAAGGCTACCAGACGGAACGCCTAACACTGGGCAGAGTGCCCAAGCCTGGGGCCTTTTTTGATCTGAAGCTCATCCAAGCGGAGCGCCCACATCCAGGCGGAGTGCCCCAAACACTGAAGACCTCTACTTTTGGCTTGAACTTTCTACTTTTCCCCTAAGTGTTGTGTATTTCCTTAACTTGGTGTCGCATCCGATTTTTAGACTCAACTTGGAGCGAGACGGGTTTCGGATTTGACTGGGTAACTCGTTTGAGTTCAAGAATTGGAGTCGCCACCTAATATAGTTTTCTAAGGTGTATTAGGCCACCTAAGAGTCTAAGGTCGAGTTCGTTGTTACACTAGTCCAGTTTCAGAGATTCAAAAAGGGTAAGAAGTCCAAATGACTCAGGGGAGAAGGTGTTAGGCACTCCCCCGAGTCCCACGAAAGGTGGTTCCCGTCCGAGTCTATATTTTGGGATAAAGTGGTGAATACTATCATGCAATACTAACTTGGGAGGTTAATTTCGTATCTAATTTATGAAAGTAAATACATCTATGCAATTTTAATCCACACATATGCAAATAAGTTTCATATACGACCTACATTTAAGCCTAATCGCATTTTATGGCCTCTAACACAAATGCCTAATAGTAAGTGAGGCTAATCATGCCAAAGAGTACCGAATTTCGGTCTATTTGTACAGATTCAACATTTGGAACAGTTTTGCATAAATGGACAGTTTTATAAAATAATTTCAGATTTAGACCAAAACCAAATGGGTGTTGTTTGTAAAACGAAATGTTAGCCATTTAGGGTCGGTGTGACTTGGCTATTTTTGTTTAGGGATCAGTTTTGAAAAGTATTTAGATAAGGGGGGATATTTTTCAAAAGTGGGTTACACAAAGCACATAAATACAAATAAGGAGGTTGCCACACATATACGTATATATAGACATGCAAATACATGAATAGTTTAGGCTTTACAAAATGTTTATATATTGTATAGTCGACCCCTATCACTTATACACCCCTATACACTAATACTATAGGAGCTTTAAAGTAATAAAAATAGTTTTAACACATATAAAGGCCACTTTTAAAACAGTTTTGGGCCTGGATTACTTATGCAAATAGGGCCGTCTTAGCTTTTACAGAAACAGTCCAGATTACACAAACATAACACATTTAAGCCCCTGTTTAAATGAACTTCCAGATTTAACATTTAAAAGGCATGCTTTCAATCCTTTAAATTCTAAGGCCTGTGTGGAATGATCAATAAAACAGTGTTATCGTTCAGAGACTCTACCCAAGACATGCAGACTTTAGAAAGAGACCATAGAACTTTAGTTTTCAAACAAAGAATGCTACAAAAAATTTTAAAATGTCATGCTTTTCAGATGATGTGACACATAGAAGGGAAAGGTCAAGAGGAGGCTCCTGAATAGGCAATATGCACAACCTGGTAGTTGTGCTCCCTATGTTAAACAAATACAAACAGGGTTCCTATTGAATGTACAAGGTGGGGACAATTTCTAAGGGGGGAAAGAACAGAGAAAGATAAATGGCCAGATAATTCCCTGTGTTTTAAGCTCAAGACTGCCATAACAATCAAATGTCTGTGGCTCCAGAACCCTAGTACAAAAAAGACCAGTCTAGAGGGCTTAACGATTGACCATTTTTAATCCTTTTAAGTTCCCCTGTAGTCACTGAAACTGGTATTATCTTACTCAAGACCATTCAAACAAAACTGCAAGTTCAAAGCTAGCAGGGGAAAAGAGGGGAGAAGGGAAGTCCACGCTATCAATCACATATAACCAAGGAGCAAGCGGAATGTACAGACAAGAGCAGTTTTAAGCAGGCAACATCATAGATTTAGGAAAGAACTTTATACCTTGCAGCAAACACAAGAAAATAATAGCTGGGACAATGTTGATTATAGAGAACATGAACAGAAGCAGTCAGGAAACAAGCAGCCCCCAATTGATGTGAGAAAGACTCAAGAGAAAAAGAGAGTAATGTTTTTTTTTGTGTGTGTTTAAGTTCTTTTCAGTTTTCCCTCAATGAGAACTGTGTAAAGTGAGTGCAGGGAACCAGTTTATATAGGTAAGGGATTGGGGTTTAGTTCTAAGGGGAGAAAATCAAAATAAGGCAAAGGGAGATAGTTTTTTCCCAAAATTAGAAGGGGAATCTTGATACACCCTCCCAACATAAACCAATTAGAGCCCTAAAATTAAGTTCATCTGAGATTCTGACAAGTATGATACCCTCCCCTATCCATAATAGAGTCTAGAATCAAAATTAGACTCAAAATCCCTTAATGGCCTTAACAGATTCTCCATCAAACTCAAATTGATATTATATCAATCAATAAAACTACTTTCCATCAAGATATAAATCATTGGCCAATTCCAAATTTAAAATCGAAACAACCGATCTTCCTTTAATTGTGCAAACCAGATTTCACATCAAACAAATCAAGTGATCACGTATTTTATTAAAATAGGAGACTAGATTCAGTGGAAAACCAGAATGGACAAACTGTCATTTAAACCTAGCAAAGATGCCATGGAACACAAGCCATGAATGTACCAAATCCAGGCAGACAAACGTATCAAAGCAACGTTCAATTTAATTAGTAATAAAACCAAGAAATCAACTAATCCAGTCGACTTTTACCCTAACCAATTATCATGTGACAATAAAACATGGTGATACACAGAAGACTAGGCAAATTAAGGCATGGATATAGCACAGAACAATTAGGGAAAATTAGGATTAGGGTTACCTATTTTCAAATCATAGTCGGGTCGAATCGACCCGTCTCAGTTGAAGTCGCATGGAGAATTCCTTGTTCTTTTCAAGGAGATAGCGTTGTTTAGAATACCCAGGACCACGTCAGAGGCATTTCCCGGTGGTGGTGACTCAAGACGAAGGTTAGGAAATGACCTCCTCCAAATGTTGTTGAAAGGGTATGGGTTTTGCAGCGGACGACGAGGGGAATACAATGATACTATTTTCCCTAAATTTCACCAGCTGAATCGACCGGAAAATGGCCGTGACAGTGGTGTCGTCGTTTCGCCAAGGAGAGAGAGTGTGTGAGTGATTATCAGGTCAGGCGAGGGGAAATGGGGATCGGGGTGAAGTTTAGGGGTCGTTTGGGGAATAAGATAGAGGGTTTGAACCTGGTCGTTGGATCAATCACGTGGACGGCCAGGATCTTGCCACGTGTGCGCTGAGATATTAAAAATGGGCTGAATGTATAGGTACACATGTATATATATATATATATATATATATAAATAGTGTATAACTAGTGTGTAAATAGTGTATAAATCCTATAAATTAAGTATAGATGTGTATAAATTGTATAAAAATTATAGAATTAAGGAAAAATGATTGTAAGGCTCAATAACTGAAGAAATATATCATATTAAGGTTTAAAAAAATAATTTAGGTATCCTCCTTTAAAACAGCAATAATTGTGAAAAATATTAACAAGACATGCAAGTTTTGTAAAAATATGATGTTCATGCAAACGCTTTTAAAAATAATTTAAATCAGCGTACGTGCACGAAACTAGTGTAGGATATTTATGTGGTTGTCAATGCAATTTGTCCGAATAAAAAGGCTATCGAAACAGGAGGGACAAAATTAGGTGTCAACAGCTGCCCCTCTTTGCCCGGGGATGATGAAAGAGTCTTCGGGCAAAGACGTTGACAGAACGACTAATTTTGTCACGACTCTAGAGGAGTGCTTACGATTTAAGAGAATTGCTGAGGCGCTAGGTCGTAATGTTTTCTTTGTCTGGGTGTGTATCCTGAAATAAAGATGAGTCTGTACGATAATGCATGTAAAAGTGAGTGTAGAACGTACCTTTCCATCGGGCTGGATGGTCTTTCCAGGACTCTTTGTTGTGCGCAGGCATGTCTGCTTTGCTTTGACTGTGTCTCTTTGCTGTGCCAAATATTAGGTCTGACATCGGGTTGTGTGCCCTCAGTCGATGCATTGGGCTGTGTACCCTCCGCAAAATTAAAATGACAAAATCGACGTCGGGCTGTGTACCCTCACGACGCATCGGGCAGTGTACCCTCAGCTAAATTAAATGCAAATCGATATCGGGCTGTGCACCCTCAACCAACGCTTCGATTTATGTACCCTCAGCTAATTTAAATGCAAATCGATATCGGGCTGTGTACCCTCGATCGATGCTTCGGGCTGTATACCCTCAGCTAATTTAAATGCAAATCAATATCGGGCTGTGTACCCTCAACCGACGCTTCGGGTTGTGTACTCTTTGCTAAATTAAAATGCAAATTGATATTAGGCTGTGTACCCTCAACCGACGCTTCAGGCTGTGTACCCTCAGCTAAATTAAAATGCAAATCGATATCGGATTGTGTACCCTCAACTGACGCTTTGGGCTGTGTACCCTCAGCTAAATTAAAATGCAAATCGATATCGCGCTGTGTACCCTCAACTGACGCTTCGGGCTGTCTTCCCTCAGCTAATTTAAATGCAAATCGATATCGGACTGTGTACCCTCAACCGACGCTTCGGGCTGTGTTCCCTCAGCTAAATTAAAATACAAATCGATATCGGGTCGTGTACCCTCAACCGACGCTTCGGGCTATGTACCCTCAACTAATTTAAATGCAAATCGATATCGGGCTGTGTACCCTCAACCGATGCTTCGGGCTGTGTATCCTCAGCTATATTAATGCAAATCGATATCGGGCTGTGTACCCTCAACGAACGCTTTGGGCTGTGTACCCTCAGCTAATTTAAATGCAAATCGATATAGGGCTGTGTACCCTCAGCTAATTTAAATGCAAATCGATATCGGGTTGTGTACCCTCAACCGATGCTTCGGGCTGTGTACCCTCAGCTAAATTAAAATGACATAATCGACATCGGGCTGTGTACCCTCAGTCGATGCCTCGGGCTGTGTACCCTCAGCTAATTTAAATGACAGATCGATGTTGGGCTGTGCACCTCAGTCGATGCCTCGGGCTGTGTACCCTCAGCTAATTTAAATGGCATACCTTTGTTGAAACATGTCTATCATGTGTTGCCGAGTTGCGTACCTTTTGTGCCTGCATCCAAAGAAAGATTGGTAAGTTGTGCGGGGTGGTTTGGTTGGTGCATTCTTGGCTCGCTTCGCGCTTGCTGCTTATGAGTGTCGGGACCTTGGCCGAGCTAGTAGGGATATGTATAATGCAGTAAGTAATGCAAATGTTTTGAAAAACTTTTATGAGAAAGAAACGAAGTGAAATATTTTATCCCATTGAGTCACGAGTCGCGTTATGTAAAGCCATAGTTGTTGCCCTTCATGCTGTTCCAAACTCCATCAAATAAATTTTGAGGGCGACCTCAAAATTCTGCCCCAGTTGATTGGTTTCGGCCATACTTCTCCGTCCATTTCTGCTAGTATCAATGCTCCTCCACTCCATCAAATGAATTTTGAGGGCGACCTCAAAATTCTGCCCCAGTTGATTGGTTTCGGCCATACTTCTTAGTCCATTTCTGCCAGTATCAATGCTCCTCCATTTAGAACTCGGTAGACCATGTACGGCCCTTGCCAATTTGGTGCAAATTTGCCTTTTTCTGCTTCTTGATATGGAAATATCTTCTTCAGCACTAAATGTCCAGGTTCGAAGGATCTCTCTCGAACTTTCTTGTTAAATGCTTTAGCCATTCTCCTCTGATATAATTGCCCATGACACACTGCATTTAGCCTCTTGCCGTCGATGAGGGCCAATTGCTCCATTCTTCCTTTGATCCATTCAGCGTCCTTCAACTGTGTCTCTTGGATGATTCTCAAAAATGGTATCTCGACTTCCGCTGGTATCACCGCCTCTGTGCCATACACCAGCAAGTAAGGAGTAGCCCTTGTTGATGTTCTCATTGTGGTGCGGTACCCTAACAGTGCATAGGGTAGGTTCTCGTGCCATTGCTTTGAATTGTCTGTCATCTTGCGCAATATCCTCTTGATGTTTTTGTTGGCCGCCTCGAACACACAATTATTTGAGGTCTATATGCGGTGGAATTGTGGTGCTTGATCTTGAAAACCTCACAGGTCGCTTTCATTAAGTCACTATTGAGATTGGACCCATTGTCGGTGATGATGGACTCAGGAATGCCAAATCGACATATCATCTTATCACGGACAAAGTTCGACACCACTTTCTTTGTCACTGACTTGTATGATGCGGCTTCCACCCATTTGGTAAAATAGTCAATAGCTACCAATATGAAACGATGTCCGTTGGACGCGACTGGCTCGATAGGCCCTATGACATCCATTCCCCAAGCAGCAAAAGGCCAAGGTGATCCCATGATATTCAATTCATTATGAGGCACTCGAATCATGTCTCCGTGGACTTGGCATTGATGACATTTCTTTGCATTCTTTATGCAATCATGCTCCATTGTCATCCAGAAATAGCTAGCCCTTAAAATCTTTTTTGCAAGCACGAAACCGTTCATATGTGGGCTGCACGTCCCAGAGTGTATTTCTTCCAACAATCTAGCAGCTTCTTTGGCATCCACACATCTCAGCAATCCCAAATCAGGTGTTCTTTTGTACAAAACTTCCCCGTTCAAAAAGAAACCATTTCCCAACCTCCTCAGGGTCTTCTTTTGGAGGTTTGTCGCATCCTTTGGGTAGATGCCTTCTTTGAGAAACTCTTTGATGTCATAGAACCAAGGTTGTCCGTCTAATTCTTCTTCTGTATGATAGCAATATGCTGGTTGCTTCCTTACCGCCACGAGTATTGAGTCAATGTAGTTCTTGTCGGGATGTTTGATCATGGAAGATATGGTAGCCAAAGCATCCGCGAACTCATTTTGCAGCCTGGGTACATACCGGAACTTTATCTTGGTGAACCTTTGTTTCAACTCTTTTATGCATTCAAGGTATGGCAGCAGCTTGGAGTTCTTTGCTGTCCATTCTCCTCGGAATTGGTGGATCAGTAAGTCGGAATCTCTGATTGCTAGCAGCTCTTGTATATTCATGTCTACTGCCAACCTAAGACCCAAGATGCAGGATTCATATTCCGCCATGTTGTTGGTGCAAGGGAACCTCAATTTGGCTGTGACGGGGTAATGCTGACCAGTCTCCGAGACTAACACCGCTCCAATGCCGACTCCTTTGAAATTCACTGCTCCATCAAAGAATAGCCTCCAACCATCATACTCTTCGGTGATATCTTTTCCTACGAACATGACTTCTTCGTCGGGGAAACAAGTGTGCAGTGGCTCATAGTCATCTCCCACCGGATTCTCGGCCATGTTATCAGCCAGGGCTTGAGCTTTTACCGCCTTTTGGGTGACAAAAGTGATGTCAAATTCACTGAGCAGCATCTGCCATTTAGCCAACTTGCGAGTAGGCATTGGTTTTTGGAAGATGTATTTGAGTGGGTCCATCCTTGATATCAGCAATGTTGAGTAAGATGTGAAGTAGTGTCTCAGCTTTTGCGCTATCCAGGTCAGCGCACAGCACGTGCGCTCCAATAGTGTGTACTTGGCCTCGTAAGGAGTGAACTTCTTACTTAGATAGTATATTGCTTGCTCCTTCCTTCCGGTTGAATCATGTTGCCCCAATACACAACCAAATGCCGAATCTACCACTGACAGGTACAAGATCAAAGGTCGCCCAGGCTCAGGTGGAACCAGCACAGGAGGGCAAGACAAGTACTCCTTTATCCGATCAAATGCTTTTTGGTAGTCCTCCATCCACTCGATCGCTGCGTCTTTTTTTAATAACTTGATGATCGGCTCACAGATGACAGTGGATTGTGCTATGAACTAGCTGATGTAGTTGAGCCTTCCAAGGAAGCTCTTGACCTCTTTCTTGCTTTTTTGCGGCGGAAGTTCTTTGATGGCTTTGATCTTGGATGGATCCAAATCGATACCCATCTTACTGACGAGGAAGCCCAAAAGCTTCCCTGCTGGAACACCAATAAACACACTTCGCTGGGTTCTGCTTCAAATTATACTTTCGCAAGCGATTGAAGAACTTGCGCAAGTTGTCAATGTGCTCTGAACTCTTCTTTGATTTGATGATCACATCATCCACGTAGACTTCAATTTCTTTGTGCATCAAGTCATGGAACATAGTTGTCATTGCCCTCATGTAAGTTGCCCCGACATTCTTCAACCCAAACGACATTACCTTGTAGCAATAAGTCCCCCAAGATGTGGTGAAAGCTGTCTTCTCGGCATCCTCTTCATCCATGAGCACTTGATTATAACCGGCGAAATAGTCCACGAAGGATTGTAGCTCATGTTTTGCGCAATTATCAATCAGGATGTGTATATTTGGCAAAGGAAAATCATCCTTCGGGCTTGCTCTATTCAGATCCCTGTAATCCACACAAACTCGGAGTTTCCCATCTTTCTTCGGCACTGGGACAATGTTAGCCAGCCAAGTTGGGTATTTGACTGTTTTCAAGATTTCTGCATTGAGCTGCTTGGTTACCTCCTCCCCAATCTTCAACAAAACTGACGAAGTAAAAGTTTGGGCCTTTTGTTTGACCGGTGGAAAGCCCAGATTGATATGTAATTTGTGAGCTACCACATCCGTGCTTATTCCAGTCATGTCATTGTACGACAAGGCGAATACGTCCTCATATTCTTTAAGAAACTCAGTATATAGCTTTTTATCTTCGGCGGTGAGATGCACGCTGATCCTTGTCTCTTTCACAATTTCCTCATCTCCTAGATTTATCACCTCAGTTTCTTCTAGGTTTGGCTTAGGGTTGTTTTCAAATTTTCAATTTCTTCTTGTGTGGTTTCATCAAAATCGTCATAATCAACTCCAGTTTCCTCAAGCTCCATTGTTTCATTACACGTTGCGATTGTGGACTCAACGGGATTATTAGTTTGAATGCTGAAAAATAAAATATTGCAAAATTAAAAGATTAAAACAAAAGTTAAACGGGAAATAGTGCGATATTTTATTTATGAATCCTTGCAAAACAAAGTTTGTAGGGAGACATATGCAACAAGAAAGAAAAAGTGAAAATTCCACGACTCAAAGTCGGGTTTTATTTTAGAAAACATAAAATAGATTCAATCCCCCAACCTCTACCAAGGTCCACGGTAAGCTCAAGCTCGGTTGTTGATCCAATTGTTCAATGTAGCTCTAGATCTAGCTTTTGTCAGCCCAGGAGGTTCAACATGTTCTTCCAGAATCACACAACAGTCTTCATCAGATATGAACGGATTTTGCACTCCCGCCAGCAGGTCCTCTTCAGCATCAGCTATCTTGGGCTCAACTCCTTGCGTTGCGGATACCTCCCCCTTTCGGCCATCCAAGTATCCAGACGAGACGAAAATATGCAGGAGAGTCTTGGTGCTTTTCTTGTAGAATTTGAAGTCCAGTGATGCTTCTTCCATACTCTTCTCATAAGTTACAATATACCCTATGCCAGCCTTTTTATTGTCGGGCCTCATCATAATTTTGATCGTCTCAACCATGCCACCTAGGTTCTTGCCCAAACCTTTACCAGGTTCATAACCTTGCTTTATCATGATGCCTACAACCCAATCTCCAGGCCATTTCGCAGGTTATAGGAGCACATATGGCTCTTCAATCACCACCTCCATAGGTTCGGGTGCTTTATGTAGCCATACTTGTTTTCCTTTTGTTTCTTCAGAGATGTGCTTCCAATTAGGACGAGCATTAGGTGAGTACATTGGCCGCTTCTTTGTCTTAGCCGGCAAGGTCTCAAGAAATTCACATGAGGGCACTCCCCAATCAGATATGACTGGTTTCAAAACTAAGTTTCTCCCTTCATAGCCTTTGCCTCGACCATCCCAGTAGGCACTGTAGAAGTCTCTCTTACTCTCTTCAATCCCAGGTGGTATATTGACTAACTTGGGAGCGATATAACCCCCCTTGATTTGCGTTTGTGGGATTCCAACTCGGGTTGTAGTTTTTGCGACGTCCTCCTCGAGTACCTTGCACTGTTCCCACGAGCTCTACAGTATAGAAGGTCTGCCCATCAGGAACATTCCCTTCAATTGCTGGTATGGTTTGTTCATTGTAAGTAGAGTTGTTCCCTTCACCGAACATTACCACCTCTTTGTGGTCCCACTTGAACTTCACCATCTGGTGCAATGTAGAAGGCACTGCTTCAGCCATATGAATCCAAGGTCTTCCCAGCAGCAGGTTATAAGAAGCGGAGATATCCATGACATGAAACTCGACAGTGAACTCTACGGGACCAACCATGATGGTTAAGTCAATTTCCTTAATGGTGCTTCTTTGTGATCCATCGAACGCCTTCACCTTCATGTCACTTTCTCTTATCTTTCTTTGATCAATTCACATTCCTTTCAGAGTGACGAATGGGCATATGTTTAGACCAGAACCTCCATCGATCAGGACCCTTCCTACGAAACAGTCTTTGTATTTAATAGTAACGTGCAAAGCTTTGTTGTGGCTCAACCCTTCAGGTGGCAATTCATCTTCATGAAAAGCAATTCGGGTGGCCTCCATAACTTGTCCGGCCATGCTAGCCAGGTTTTCGACTGAGGTTACATGTGCTTCGTCCAACACTTTCATCAAAGCGTTTCGGTGGCTCTCCGATTTGAGGAGTAAAGCTAAGACAGAGATTTGCGCTGGAGTCTTGCCTAAGTGTTCAACCACGGAGTATTCCTTCGCTTGTACTTTCTTCCACAATTCCTCAGATTCCTCCTCGCTGATGCCTCGTCTTCCTTGAACAAGATGCTCGGGAGTATAAATCCTCCCACTCCTGGTCATTCTTTGTGCAGCAACAGTCTCAAATGTTGACTTGTTCTTCTTCTCCATTTCATAATCCCATGGTATCGCCTTGTCACTGTACGGGGGAACCATATCAACATAGAATTTTGGAGCCACTTCTACCTCGATGGGCTCTGGTGCTGTAGCGGCTTGAGCAACTGAAGCAAGTGCTGGTGCATCTCTCTTTGTCTTAACAATGGTCCCCTTCAGGTTGCATTCTTCATCCAACTCGATCAGATTCACCCTATTGTCTCCATAGTTAGGCAAGGGATTGTTGTGCACGTTTGGAGTTTTCAAGTGTATCACCTTTTGATCGTTCAAGTCTTGTATCTTGTCCCTCAAAGCGTAGCACTTTTCAGTATCATGACCAGGTCCTCCAGAGTGGTAAGCACAGGTTTTGGTTTGATCAAAATAGGGTGTCATCCTATCAGTTATTTTGAATGGCACGGGTTGTATATGACCGGCTGCTTTGAGTCTCTCGAACAACTGAGTTCGGAACTCGGCCAATGGGGTATAGTTTCTTTTTGGTCTTGGGTTGTTGTTGGCGTGAGGCCTTGGTGAATAGGTATTTGTGTTTCGGTAGTTGGGGCTTTGTGGATATGGAGGTCTTTATGGTGGTGGGTTTTGGAATATGGGCTGAGTATTGTAGACTGGGTAGGTAGATGTGGGTTGAATGTATGGGTATGATGGATGAGGTGTTTGGTAGTAGTGGTTATGGGTAGGAGAGTGGTCAGATGATGCAGCCACGAAGGAGACATCGTCCTTCTTCTTTCTTGATGTAGCGGTGTTCCCAGTTTGCAAAGCTTTGTTAGTGGCTTGTAGTGCAGCCAAACTAACGATCCTGCCAGTCTTCAATCCATCTTCAACCATATCCCCGATCTTGATCAACTCTCCAAACTTTTTGTCTTGTAGATTCACCATCTTGTCAAAGTAGACGTCTTCTTGTATGCGGATAAAAGTCGCCACTATCCGGCGTCTTCCATGGGAGGTTGGACCTTAGCAGCTTCGGCTCTTCACCTGCAAATTCTCTGAATGTCTCGGTGGGATTCTTCTTCAACTTCTCTAAGTAAAAATGATCAGGCATGGCATCAGTGTTGTGCCTCAAACTGTCAACAAAGTCTCCAGCCATTACTTCCCAGCTCGTCCACTTCTTTGTTTGCTGCTTTGAGTACCATACCAGCGCATCTCCAGTCAGACTGCGGTTGAACAGTTGCATGCGGATCTTTTCATCATGTCCAACCCCAACCAACTTGTCACAATAGGACCTCAAGCGAGCCATCGGGTTACCCCTGCCGTCGAACATATTGAATTTTTGTGTCTTATAGCCTTCGGGCAACTTCAAGTTAGGGTACATGCAGAGGTCCTCATAGGCCAACCCTCGAGTTTCTTTGGTGCCTTGGAACTGCTTGAATTTCTCTATTAACCATTGGACTTGCTCCTTCGTGCTGTCTGGGTCTTCTTTGGTCCATGCATACATTTCCTGATCTTTGGTGGGTGATGCGATGGTTTTTGTTTCAACAGTGAAGGAGGGTAAGATGTTTTGTGGTGCTTTTGGTGGTGCGGTGTAAGTAGGGTAAGGAATGTCTTTTTCAGGGTATAGTGGATCTTTGCCTTGAGGGCGGGTGGTTTTGTTAGGTTCAATAATCTCATCAGCACGGGCAAGAGGGATCCTATTCTCCAACTCGAATAGTCTTTGTTCCTACTTAGCATAGTCTTCATAGGCCACCGCATCTTGCTTTTCAGGAGTTCCATTTCTAACTTTGTCGAACTCAGCCATGATATTTCGTCTTGTCCTTGTCCTTGTAGGTTAAGGGGGAGGTGTCGGGATTGATCCTCTGGATCTCAACCGGTATTGTGGCGCGGCCAGAATGCACAAACAAAACTTTCAGGGACTTAGGGACTGATATATCAAAAACAAAGAAGAAATGTGAGTATATGTTAGTTTAAAATAAAATTGCGTCTTATCATGCAGGGGGGCCTCTTTTGTGCCAGAGGTAGGCCTATCAAAGATTCAAAATAATGTTTGCACAGAATATGTCATTTCGTTTACATAAACACAATCAACACAAACCTAAAACCCAGAAACGACAAAATTTTATTTAAGTTTCTTGGCTTTATTACAACCATTGACTTAAAACAATGACTTAACTGAACGAAAACAACGACAAAAAGAAAAGACGTCTCGACTTAGGACGACCAGACTAATGTGCCAAGCAAAGAGGTTTTGAATCAAGCGTCAGTTCCAGCATCTTCTTTCTCTTTCTTCTCTTTGGCTTCTTCCTTATGTTTGTGAACCAGGCTCATAGGTGGGGGAGCGATGAACATCTCTATCTGATCCTTCTCAGCTTGCATGTCTCCCAGAGCTTTTGTGAAGAATTCACAGATTTCTATCCCCATCGCCTCCTTCTCTTCTAGTTGTACTACCTTAAAGTACTCTCCCCATCCTTTGAGTAAATCTTGTAGATTCCCAGCAGCTTGCCTGGCAGCCATGACCTTGCATGTCCAATACTTGAGCTCATCCCCTTTGATCTTGTCCTTGTACTGCCTCCTCATCTCCCTTTCTTGTGTTACCCTTAATTCTTTCTTACTTTGGTCGAATTCATGTCGCAGCCTTTTGTATTTTTCAGTGACACTCGGAGCCTTGGTTTTCCTTTTCAGCATAGTCTTGGACCGTAACCTTTCCTTATCTTGACTGAGCCATTGAGGATAAGCCAGAGTAGCCGCGGGGTTCACCCTACTGTCTCGGCCACGACAAAACTGCATGGTAAGCCTCTTTTCCCACATTGTCAAGATAGTCCTCTCTATTGGATGCTCGATGTCTTTCATGTCAACATTAAAGCTTCTTCCTTCAGTCAACTGCGGGGTCTGTTGTGTCATCCCTACTTGCTGGAGAATTCTTAGAGAAACATAGTGATGAGTTCCTCAGAATCCAATCAATGTCAAGAAAGTGATGTCTTGACCTTGTATGGAAACAGTGAAGCCAACATAGTTTTCAATCACCCATTGCACCTCTTGCAACTCTTCGAGCTTGGTGTACCATCCTTCCATGTTTGCAGGGTCCTCCCATGCTGCTGTTCCAGCCATGTGGGTGCTACGTGAGCAGATCCCTCCTCTTCAAGACGGTTTTGGTGCTACCGGACTGATAGGGACACTGTGCAAATGCTCTATTAACCAGATTTGCAGCAATAGATTACACCCTTCAAAAAAGTCTCCTCCTCTCCTACATTTTGTTAGAGCCCTATAAACTTCCCCCAGAATCATTGGAACCAGACTTACTTGATGTTTGTGAGCTCCTTTGCGTAATCCCTCTACTACTCTTCCCAACCTTATGTCGATCTTTCCTTCTTTCTCGGGAAAAACCATGCTTCCCAGAAAAGCAACGATGAAAGCATTGGATTCAGTCCACTCCCAGTCTTGAATTTCCCAAGCCCCAATCCAATCATGCCTAAGCGTTGGATCTCCAAACCTAGAATGCAAGTACTCCAACATGACTTTCCCATCATGCACCCCTTCAACATATGGATCATAAGGAGCGCCCAACAATTCAATGAACTCCTTAAGGTCCACGTTTCGGGGATAGAACATAGTCTCGGGCCCGGGCTCTAACCCTGCCAGTCCTCCAAATTCCTCCAACATTGGCACCAACTCCAAACCATTAAAATAAAACACAACCCTCTTGTAGTCCCAAAAGTGTGTAGCAGCCTCGACCAAACCAGGCATGGCAGTGTAGGCTTTGAGAGCCACCAACTCCCCCAACACCTTTTGAACATGAGCCTTACTAATAATAGCCAGATCTTCCCACTAGAGTCTGATCAAGTGAGGAGGTCGGGAAACAATCTCGAACTACAGTGTACCTCCTGCAGCAATAGTCTGCAACCAAAACAAGAAATGTAAAGACCAAAACATTCTTATAGTCTTGATCATGTTTAAGCAAACGATCAATATTTTGTGCAAACATTCTTCGAATCCATGCAGGGATGCAATTTTGTCATTTCTCGGGTTAAGAACTCTTTTGACGTTTGGACAAGGTTTCCTAATAGACCTTAACGCGCCATGGACGTAAGGCCTTTCTATGTTTAAATGATATGAGGAAAAATAAACATGCATTGCCAATTTTTCTCAAAATCACCCCAAAACTTTGTTATATAACTTGAAGTCTAATACATAAAAACTTCTGCAAGACAATACGAAACTAGACATTGGGTTCCTCCACTAGCCTGGCCTTCTTTGCTTCTCTCACTATCTCTTGAGCTTCCTCCAAAGCCTCCGCTAAATGACCTTTGGCTGTGAACAAACTAAGTATGTCTACGGCGTTGCATTCGGCATTCCATTGCCCGAGCTTTTCCATCAATCCCTCTACTTTTCCTTCTAAATTAAGTGCGTGTTTCTTCCATGTCTCTGTCCTTCTTTGGTGCTCCGTTTCTGATTCTGATACCCTGCACATTAGCCACTTGTATTTGATTTGTGCCTCAACTTCTTTGATAGTGTCGCTCCTATTTGGTCCCGGTGTAACCGTCCCTCTCAATTATGCTTGCAACCAGTCTGCATAATGTGGTTCACAACCTGCCTTATACCGATCTCGTTTTATAGATTTTGGACCTATAATGCAACGATTTTTCCAACTATCGATGATTTCTCCAGCCAAAGCAATCTTCTATTCAGTGTAATCAAGTTGATATCGTCCGGTGAAAGCCATTTGAATTATGCATTATTTCCTGCCAGCTTGCCTCATGACTCTTCCAGGGATATATGGTTGAAGGCCTCGTAGCCCCATTAGAGTAAAAAAAGGAGTGGTGTTAGCTCGAATTGTGAATTTGTTTGTCGGGAACCAAGTGAACATCCATTTCACTGTGTCGTCTGTTATGCTGTTAAAGAGTTTCAGCCAACCTTCAGCGCTACTTGCTTGTTTCAAGGTTCTAACTCCATAGCGTGGTGTAGTTATGAGATTAATGCCTGATGGTTTGAGTATTTCTGCGCTTCCTCTCACTATTTCCACTCCTTAAACCAAAGTTGTAGTAACAAATTGCACCCCTCGAAATATTTAGCTCCCTTCTTACAAAGCCCCAAAGCTCTATAAATGTCGGTCAAAATCATAGGTACCAAAGTGCATTCTCGTTTATCAACCCCGTTCATCACAGCTTCCACTACCTTGATCAACCGTACCCCAATGTAATGCTTTGAACTTTCAGGAAACACCATAACACCCAACAAACTAACTATGACGGCACAAATCTTTCCTTTATGCCAATCATCGTAGGAAGTGAAATCCTCACGCTTTTGGTCAAAAGCGCTATCATGACCAAACTTCTCATACAGAAAAGACAAAGGTATATCGCCCTTTTGTATGAATGTTACCGCATCGTTTCCAGCAAGGCCAAGCAACTTGCGAAAGTCGCTCAAAATAGGAAACTTTGGGATGATGATTGTCGTTTCTTGCCATGTACGCCTTTCTCTGATCATACCCGAATCTTCTGTTAAACCACCTATTTCTTCTAACAAAGGTGTCAACTCTACGCCATTGAACCTAAAGACATTTCTTTGCTCATCCCAAATTGTAATTGCCGCCTCGATAACCCCACGACACGGTTCCACTTCCATCAATAAAGGTAGATGCCCTAAGTATTTATGAACCCGCAAACGGCCATGACTCCTAAATTGCTCCACCACCGTGCCAGTAGAGGAGGAACACCCATGACCATACCAAACCTTGGACATTTTTGAGCCATAAAGACCTACAAATAAATAAAAAAATTAAAATAAACACCCCGCCCCTATTTTGAGAACAATATGGCCGTTACATGTTTATTTTCCAGAAATACAAATAATCATGTCCAAATGGTCTTTGGGGTTAAAAACCCGTTTAGATTGTTGAACAACTTGGCCTATTTTGGACTTGGAAACAAGTCAACTAACATGGTATCATGATGCATGAGTTCCTACCATCTCAACTAAGATTTGGGGTTTAGACAAGGTTCCTCAAAATGGACAACTTGGAGGTGGAAAAGTTTTGGGACCGTCGGCTGTACCACGGACTCGACCTATCCCAAACTTTTTCGAAGGGTGTTTTGTAGAAGTGAGAACGGCCGTCAAACAGACGCAACCATTTTGTTTTTCAACTATATCGCACGAGTGAACGTTAATGAGGAGCTATGTCAAATAAGATGCATTACAAAATTAAAAAGATATTACAACCAAAATTTAAAATAAAATAAAAAGAAAACAAAACAAAAGGAAAGAAGTTAGTTCCGAATTATAATAATAAATAACAAGATAACAAAAATCCCAAAATAAAGACTCATTGTGGTTAGGAGTTTTGAAATCCCCAGCCGAGCCGTCATTCTGTCGCATCCGATTTTTAGACTCAACTCGGAGCGAGTCGGGTTTCGGATTTGACTGGGTAACTCGTTTGAGTTCAAGAATTGGAGTCGCCACCTAATATAGTTTTCTAAGGTGTATTAGGCCACCTAAGCGTCTAAGGTCGAGTTCGTTGTTACACTAGTCCAGTTTCAGAGATTCAAAAAGGGTAAGAAGTCCAAATGACTCAGGGGAGAAGGTGTTAGGCACTCCCCAGAGTCCCACGAAAGGTGGTTCCCGTCCGAATCTATATTTTAGGATAAAGTCGTGAATACTATCATGCAATACTAACTTGGGAAGTTAATTTCGTATCTAATTTATGAAAGTAAATACATCTATGCAATTTTAATCCACACATATGCAAATAAGTTTCATATACGACCTACATTTAAGCCTAATCGCATTTTATGGCCTCTCACACAAATGCCTAATAGTAAGTGAGGCTAATCATGCCAAAGAGTACTGAATTTCGGTCTATTTGTACAGATTCAACATTTGGAACAGTTTTGCATAAATGGACAGTTTTATATAATAATTTTCAGATTTAGACCAAAACCAAATGAGTGTTGTTTTTAAAACAAAATATTAGCCATTTAGGGTCGGTGTGACTCGTCATTAATTGTCGAGCCCTAATCTTAATGGCTATTTTTGTTTAGGGGTCAGTTTTGAAAAGTATTTAGATAAGGGGGGCTGTTTTTCAAAAGTGGGTTACACAAAGCACAGAAATACAAATAAGGAGGCTGCCGCACATATACATATATATAGATATGCAAATACATGAATAGTTTAGGCTTTACAAAATGTTTATATATTGTATAGTCGACCCCTATCACTTATACACCCCTAGATTAGTGTATAGTTGCTTTAAAGTAATAAAAATAGTTTTAACACATATAAAGGCCACATTTTAAAATAGTTTTGGGCCTGGATTACTTATGCAAATAGGGCAGTCTTAGCTTTTACAGAAATAGTCCAGATTACGCAAACATTACACATTTAAGCCGCTGTATAGATGAACTTCCAGATTTAACATTTAAAAGGCATGCTTTCAATCCTTTAAATTCTAAGGCATGTGTGGATGATCAATAAAACAGTGTTATCGTTCAGAGACTCTACCCAGGACATGCAGACTTTAGAAAGAGACCATAGAATTTTAGTTTTCAAACAAAGAATGCCACATAGATTTTAAAACTGTCATGCTTTTCATATGATGTAACACATAGAAGGGAAAAGTCAAGAAGAGGCTCCTGAATAGTCAATATGCACAACCTGGTAGTTGTGCTCCCTGTGTTAAACAAATACAAACAGGGTTCCTATTGAATGTACAAGGTGGGGACAACTTCTAAGGGGGAAAGAACAGAGAAAAAGCAATGGCCAGATAATTCCCTGTGTTTTAAGCTCAAGACTGCCATAACAATCAAAGGTCTGTGGCTCCAGAACCCTAGTAAAAAAAAGACCAGTCTAGAGGGCTTAACAATTGACCCTTTTTAAACCTTTTAAGTTTACCTGTAGTCACTGAAACTGGTATGGTCTTACTCAACACCATCCAAACAAAACTGCAAGTTCAAAGTTAGCAGGGGAATAGAGGGGAGAAGGGAAGTCCACACTAGCAATCACATATAACCAAGGAGCAAGCAGAATGTACAGACAAGAGCAGTTTTAAGCAGGCACAGGAAAGATTTTTATACCTTGCAGCAAACACAAGAAAATAATAGCTGGGACAATGTTGATTGTAGAGAACATGAATAGAAGCAGTCAGGAAACAAGCAGCCCCCAATTGATGTGAGAAAGACTCAAGAGAAAAAGAGAGTAATTTTTTTTTTGTGTGTTTAAGTTCTTTTCAGTTTTCCCTCGATGAGAAGTGTGTAAAGTGAGTGCAGGGAACCAGTTTATATAGGTAAGGGATTGTAGTTTAGTTCTAAGGGGAGAAAATCAAATAAGGCAAAGGGAGATAGTTTTCCCAAAATTAGAAGGGGAATCTTGATACACCCTCCCAACATAAACCAATTAGAGCCCTAAAATTAAGGCCATCCGAGATTCTGACAAGTATGATACCCTCCCCTAGCCATAATAGAGTCTAGAAATAAAATTTGACTCAAAATCCCTTAATTGCCTTAACAGATTCCCCATCAAACTCAAATTGATATTACATCAATTAATAAAACTGTTTCCATCAAGATATAAATCATAAAACTATTTCAATCAATAAAACTGTTTCCATCAAGAAAGACTCAAGAGAAAAAGAGAGTAATGTTTTTTTATGTGTGTGTTTAAGTTCTTTTCAGTTTTCCCTCGATGAGAAGTGTGTAAAGTGAGTGCAGGGAATCAGTTTATATAGGTAAGAGATTCTGACAAGTATGATACCCCCCCCCCCCCAGCCATAATAGAGTCTAGAAACAAAATTTGACTCAAAATCCCTTAATTGCCTTAACAGATTCCCCATCAAACTCAAATTGATATTATATCAATCAATAAAACTGTTTCCATCAAGATATAAATCATAGGCCAATCCCAAATTTAAAATTGAAACAACTGATCTTCCTTTAATTGTGCAAACCAGATTTCACATCAGACAAATCAAGTGATCACGTATTTTATCAAAATAGCAGACTAGATTCAGTGCAAAACCAGAATGGACAAACTTTCATTTAAACCTAGCAAAGATTCCATGGAACACAAGCCACGAATGTATCAAATCTAGGCAGACAAACGTATCAAAGCAACGTTCAATTTAATTAGTAATTTAAAAAAGAAATCAACTAATCCAGTTGACTTTTACCCTAACCAATTATCATGTGACAATCAAACATGCTGATACAAAGAAGACTAGGCAAATTTAGGCATGGATATAGCACGGAACAATTAGGAAAAATTAGGATTAGGGTTACCCGTTTTCAAATCAGAGTCGGGTTGAATCGACCCATCTCAGTTGAAGTCGCATGGAGAATTCCTTGTTCTTTTCAAAGCCATAGCATTGTTTAGAATACCCTGGACCACGTCGGAGGCATTTCCCGGTGGACGACGAGGGGAATACAATGATACCATTTTCCCTAAATTTCACCAGCTGAATCGACCGAAAAATGGCCGTGACAGTGGTGTCGTCGTTTCGCCAAGGAGAGAGAGAGTGTGAGTGATTATCGAGTCAGGCAAGGGGAAATGGGGATCAGGGTGAAGTTTAGGGGTCGTTTGGGGAATAAGATAGAGGGTTTGATCCTGGCCGTTGGATCAATCACGTGGATGGCCAGGATCTTGCCACGTGCACTGAGATATAAAAAATGGGCTGAATGTATACGCACACATGTATATATGTATATATATATGTATAAATAGTGTATAACTAGTGTGTAAATAGTGTATAAAGTCTATAAATTAAGTATAGATGAGTATAAATTGTATAAAAATTATAGAATTAAGGAAAAATGATTGTAAGGCTAAATGATTGAAGAAATATATCATATTACGGTTTTAAAAAATAATTTAGGTATCCTCCCTTAAAACAGCAATAGTTGTGAAAAATATTAACAAGACATGCAAGTTTTGTAAAAATGTGATGTTCATGCAAACGCTTTTAAAAATAGTTTAAATCGGCGTACGTGCTCGAGACAAAGACTAGGAATGGGGTAAGTGTAGGATGTTTATGTGGTTGTCAATGCAATTTGTCCGAATAAAAAGGCTACCGAAACAGGAGAGACAAAATTAGGTGTCAACACTTGGCTTGAGGGAATTTTAGATATTTTACTTTGTCTTGTGAATAACTATAAATAGGAACACTTAGCCATTTCTTCAGGAGCTAGCTTTGAACATTGAAGAAGAGAGAATTTAGAAAGGTCGAGCTTTCTAGTCCGAAGCGGATCGCTTCGTAAATCTTGTACGACTTGGAACCTATGGAGATTCAACATCTAGTGTGAATTCCATGTAAGGTTTGAGTTTCATTTCTTCCCTTTGGATAATTAATTCATGTCTTGAGTAGATTATCCATTCTTTCTTCTCATTTTTTGGCTTCGGAGTCCTTGTTTCCCGATATCTCTTTTGATATCACGTTATCTTATTTTATCGCTTCCGCATTTTCGTATTGTTGTATCACGTTATCTTGTTTTATCGCTTCCGCATTTTCGTATAGTTATTTGCTTCCGCTAGTTTGCATTGCATCACCTACACCATCAACCCCTTTCGGGTGATGAAAGCAAAGTAGGGTTAGATTCAAGTACGGTCGTGCCTTAAACCCAAGTTGAGAAAGTGCGATGGAGAGCTAGATTTATGTTAACCTATTAATTTTACAAGATTAAGTACAATATTTAAGCTAAGATAATCAAGTTTTCATGAATAAACCCCTAGTATGAGTTTAGCTACTCATACTAGGGTCTAACACACACATAGTAGAAGATGGAATGGTAAGAATCATGTAAGAATATATTCAAGATAATGAAATCCTTACAATAAAATCCATGTTGAAACCCTTCCTTAGCTTCCAAGAATATTAAAAAACATGTAAAGTGATATTCTATGCTCAAAAAGGTTCTGTTTTCTCGGAGGCATAACAGCCTATTTATAGGAATGTGTTTTAAAACTAGTCTAATATTTACAAGTTTTCCATTTTTCTTGTTTTGCTTCAGGCCGCCGCATATTCGGCGAGCAGCCTTATGATCTGCTAGCTCGTCGATGATCTCATGTACTAATTACTCCCTTCTAATTGCGATGCAGGTTCGGCGAGGCGCCCTTGTACTTGCAGAAAACTCTAGTTCTTCGCAGATATTTCAGGTGTTTTGTGAACAGCGGCGGGTGCGCCTCTTCTTCTACGGGGTCGCCGCTTGCTTTCAGCATCCCATTCTGCCGTCCGCCCTTTAGTCGGCTGGAAGGCTTGAACTCTTTCCTCCTTTGGCAGATGGCTGACCTCTTGAGCCACTTATTCGGCGAGGCGCCGATCCAATTGCTGCCTTATCTCTGTGTTCTTTAATTTTTTAGTCAAAGTGCACTTGTTTTTGCTCTTTTTTTACATTTCCTTCAGCTTTGTATATCAATTTCTCTTAATAACCTGAAACACAGAGAATAACATAAGATTCACTCAAATAATGACGCTTTAAGACATAAAACTAGTTGAAAAGAGTGTCAAATATGCACAAAATATCAACACATCAACTCCCTCAAACTTAAGCTTTTGCTTCTCCTCAAGCAACATTACGAACTATCTCATGTTTCATTTTCTTGGCACCGGGATTGAGTTCAATAATGGAATGAGACAAGAAGAAGTCTATTACTTTAGTTGATACTAACACTTAATTTCACACATGAGAATCTAACCAATCAACCACAAGCTTCATTGTTACAACTACATCTACTAAAGCTTCTAGTGGGGACTAAAGCATGTATAGCACAATTACTTTCTCAACTCACCTAAGGCTTTCTTGATTGTACCTTCAAGTATCAAGTCCCTTAATGCTCTCACCACAAAGAATGGGTCTCTATCTTTCAATATAATGCAAACAAAAGGGACCCTCAATTTTAACCTCTCACTCTAAAAAATAAATTGGCCTTAGTGTCACTTGTCATTTCCTTTCATGTCAATTGATGGAGGATCAAATAGGACTTCTAAGATTATAATGTAGGCTTTTGGATAAAGGTAGGGTATAATTTGGATAAAGAGTGACTAAATTCCCTCATTGGGCACTACATTATCTTTGCAAACATTTCACTTTGAGCTTTCTTTTCACATTTATCTCTTATTCCTATTTTTCATTCTTGATGTTGCTTTTGTGGCTCTTATTCTTTAACCTGCTTCTCTTTCTATTTTTGTCTTTTCAATTTGTCTTTTGCTATTTTTGTACTTTTCTTGATTTTCTCCTTTCCTCTTTTGCAACTTTTTTTTATACAATCATCTTCCTTTTCGAAGAGCCACTTAGCTTTCATTTCTTTGTTCCCCTCCCCCAAACTTAGACTTTAGTCGAAGTTACACGTCTTTCAATACCTCAAGGAGGTAGGGCCAAGATAAGGGTTAGTGCTATTAAGCACTTAGAATTGGCTCGGGTTATTTACATAGCTATCAAAAGAAAGGATATTAAGGCTCAGAGTTGGGTAACGGAGGATTAATTTCATTTGGCGGCCTGAAAGGCTCAAACGGGTCAAAGAAATGTCTATCATCCTATCCAACCACTAATTTGATACTTCATTCATTTTCAAGGACACACAAGCCAAGTTCTAACATGCATATTCAATTAACAAGTTTTAAGTAAGAACTCACCTCACTAGCATACGGGACAAGAGACAAGAACATCAACTTTCAAACACTTAAGGTGAGGATTTAGCCTATACTACACATGCATAAAGTCATCACAAGAACCTAAAGGTTATAGGTGCAACTCTCAACAAATAATCCACAAACGTTCTCATGTGTGCTCCTAATGTGTTGGTATCAAACAAGTTATAAAACAAGGATGACACTTCTATGATTAGAGTCCTAAAAAGTGCCCAGTTCAAAAGAATTGCATTATTGAAAAAAGAACCGAGTCAAAGAAAACTAAGAAGGTTATTTACCAATTTAAAGCTATTTACAAAAGTGGTATTTACAATGGGGTGGTTGTTGTTTCGGGTCCAAGTAAAAATGAGTTTCATGAGGGTTGCCTACGTATCGCAACAAGTGCGAATCAGAGGAGAGAAGGCAACATCCCAAGCATAGTTCACGGGAGTACCTTTGGAATCTTTTTCTTTTTGGGATTTTCAAAAATTTTCAATTTGTTTGGGTTTTTGATTTTTCAGTGATTTTGGATTTTTCATATGATATTAATAACAATTACACTATGAATTTAAAGATATAACTAAAGACAAGAACATAAATATAAACATCACATAAACAACCTACATTAAAACATCCTAAGTTAAACATTTATATAAACATAAAAACACATAAACATGAAAATAGTTTAGGACATATCAAACAAAACTAATTACTCCACCCCCAACATGAGAAGTTGCTATGTCCCAAAGCAACTAAACAAAAATAATACAAGAGCTTAACAGGTAAGGGGTAAGAGTGCTCCCTAAAATAGTCATGAGGATGGTGGTGGAGCTTTGTCCTTCTCAAGTTGAGTTGTTGGTGGTTCCTTCTCACTTGTTGGACTTTGAATTTTTCTAGTGGGAGCTGATGATGATGTTGCAGCAAGTTTAGTAGCCAATGCCTTTCTGTTTGCCTTTTCCAGCTTGGCTAGTTGTTCTTTCCTAGCCCTCTCTGCCTCTGCTGCTTGTGCCTTCACTTTTTTTCCTGCTTCTTCCATTCTTATCCTATCTTCTTCTATTTTGGCTCTCTCTTTCTCCTTCTTTGTAGCATTCTCTTCTTCTTTGTTACCAACTTCTTTGTCTCCTTTCTTTGCAATATCATCCATCTTCCTTTTCCTCACATATGCTTTAGGGTCTTCTTTGGAAATACTTGCTTTTTCAATCTCTTTTGGCTTGGTAGCCACTTTCTCATTCACCTTATCTTCTTTCTTTTGCTTTTTCAATTCAGGGTCTTCATTGCTTGCTTTTTCTGCTTCTTCTTCCCTTTGTCTTTTGATCTCTTGTTGCCTTTAAAATTTTTCTTCTCTATGAGCTTGGAGCCTTGCCATCATCTCCTCAGAATTTTCTAGCACCTTTGTTGTAGTGCTTCCTCTTTCTGGTTCCTCTTCACTTCCAGCATCTTCCTCTTCACTATCAACTTCTTCCTCTTCACTAGCCATTTCTTCCTCTTCCCTATCTACCTGTACTCATTTGCTTACTTTGCTTGGTTCAGCTTTTGGGGCTGCTTCTCTCTCAATTCTCAACTGCTTTAGTGCTGTTCTTGTTTTCAAATCTGAGTGTTCCAGATCTGCCACTCTATCAGCTAACTCAGTCACCTTTGTGGTGTTGTCTGTCACAGCCTTAGTGAGTTCTTTGATGGCAGTAACAATAGGTTTAAGAGCTTTCTCCAGTTCAGCAGATGGTCCTCTCAGAAGGCTCACTTTGGTGTCTATGCCCACAATATTATCATTGATCTCCTTCAGTGCTTGGGGAATGTTGAAGAGTTCAAATTGATTGGCTGAGACTGATTCCACTGATGGAGAGGGTGATGGAATCTTTCTGACTGGTGACCTCTTTCCCCCTTGAGGAGTTGCAGCTACTATTTCTTCCTTGTCCATCTGGACTCCTTGCTCTCTTTCCTTTACTTCATCATCTTGGATCCTTTTGAGATCCACAGTGCCCTTAGCTTCCTTTATGTAATCAATATAAAGCAACAGAGGTACATGGCTCATTAGCTTGGTGAGCAAACATGGAAAACCATAGGCAGTGGAGTTTTGATGAGCTTTGGTGTCGATTCTGTCATATATGACTTTCCCCGCATCAATGTTGAAGTAGCTCATGATAGATGCTATGAGGACTGCCTTTTTGTAAGTGATTCTTGTGTCATTCAGTGAAGGAAGAAATCTGCTACTGATCACTGCATTCCAACCTTTGGCAATCAAGTTCAAGTCTTTCTTTCTGATTTGAGTTCCTGGTTTGATCCAGGTTGGTACAATTCCAGGGGCAGCAATGATGGCTGCAAGCCATATTCTCAAACTTCCTTCTTGTTCTGTTCCCCACATCTTGACTTTGCATTCATATTCCCATTGATCGAGTGTTGGCAATCCATAGACTTCATTGACCTCCTCATCGCTGAAGAAGACTTCCACCCTTCTCACCTTTACCTTGATGGATTTTTCTTTCTCTTGTGAGAGATTTGAATAGAATTCTTTCACCATCACTTCATTGTACTCACCAGGTGGTTCTAGCAAAAATTTCCATTTTCTTCTATCAATCTCTTCATATAACTCATCACCATATTTCTTGGCCCATTCACTTTGCACTTGCTTTTCTTGGTTTATAGTTCTTTGTGCATGGAACATTGCTTCAGCTTCTTCATTCTTGTTGAACCTGTGGTTGAGGATCTTTTGTGTTCTATTGGGTTCTTTCTCAAACTCCAGCTTGATTTGCACTCCCTGTTCTCCCCAATCTTCCACATCAGATTCAACTTCTTCAACAGTGTTTGAAGGTCCTTGGCCAGGGGTGGACTTTTGTTTGGTTAGCTTTGGGTCCACAATGTTCTCCCCCTTTCTCTGTGCCTTTTTCTCTTGATTAGCTCTGGCTCGATTAGTCTTCTTTTTCTTTTTCATTTCAGCCTCCCTTTTCTGTTCTTTGGTGGGTGGTTTCTTTGCTCCATCCTTTTTAGCTATTTGTTTCTTCATGATTACCTGGGCAAAATCAACTCAAAACATGTGTTAATTAATGAATCACTACACTATCCTACTCCTAAACTAAGCTAAGATTAACTAAAATAACATATGAAGTTCATGGAATGGGAGGGAACACTTGGAAATTTCAAACAGTTTATGTGATGCAGTTAAAACGGCTGGCAGCGGAAACAGAGGCGGGCTCACAGACATGAAGAGGCGGCCCGCAAAAACAAGTGCTGAAAAGCACCGGCGGGTCGCCACATAAAGTGCGAGATGCCAATTCAAGCCGCAGAGATTACAAGCCTTCTATAAGAGTCGGCGGCCCCGCAAAAGAAACTGAGGGTCTGCCTAATCACTTCACCTTTCAACTTGCGAGGCACACTTTACTTCGGCAACTCGCATAATATTTTCTGAACATGAAGCGGCGAGTCGCCTTTCAACCGGCGATGGGCAAGCCTCACTCGCACAAATTGTGAGCTTACTGATGATACCGGCAACCGCGCACTTACTTTTGCAGGCACGTCGAGTGCCCTCCGCACTTCATTGTGTGGCATGTTACCTCATCGGCGACTTGCCGAATCCTTGGCCAATTTTACCTACAGTGCACATATTCCAAGTTTTTCTAATCTCACTTCCCTTAACACCCCCAAACACACTCTTAAGTGGTCTTTTCAACTTCCTATCAGTTTCAAACACTCTCTCAAGAATGAAACCACATTATCAACCAAATTTCATGCAAATTCAACCAAAAATCATAACAAAGTCAAGACTTTTTCAAGCTTTCAAGCAAATAAGGTATGTTCGAGGTTCCATTCAAGTTCAATTTTTGGATTATTTTCTTTTACTCTCTTCTTCTACTCCTTTCTGGATGCGGGGAAAATCGTGTGCCAAGACACCTTTCCAACATGTATCAAGCTTGGAAGATGCAAAGGACTAGAAGTCAAGAGCATTGGAGGTGAATTGAAGACGCGTCAAAAAGGCCCCGGGCCAGGCACCCCGCCCAAGACCAACAGGAGTCAGGCGCTCCGCCCAAGGCACCCCACTGCTCAATTTTGTGGGCGCTCCACCCAAACGCTTGACACCCGAGATTTTAAGTATGAAATGACTATTTTGGCCTTGCATGGCCTTTTAGCTTAAAGCCTAGTGTGTGGGCAATTTAGACCTTTTAATTAATGCCTAGAAACCTCTATATATAGCTTAGCCTAGCTTATTTCTACACTTAGCTTGTTTTTTATAGAAGATGAATTTTGTAAGAGTTGAACTCTTTGGTTAATGGACCAACCATGTTTGGGACTTGTCTTCTACTAGTGGATTCTAATTGAATACCAACCCCGCCCCGATCATTCTACTTGCGGGTTCTTATTGACTCAAGGGTAGTTGCTTAACGTAGGTGTTCCTTGACGATCTCCCGGGGTGTATCGAAACTAGTTCTTCGATGCTACTTGGGTTAGTTGTTCGAGCCACGTCTCATTTTTATCGTATCTTTACTTTCCGCATTTTTCACTGCATCATTTCTTCACTTAAATCACGTAAGTCCCAAAATCACACACTCAAGGTTTTAATTTCATGAATTTAAGTTTTAAGAACAAACCCTAAAATCAACCTAACATGGATAACAAGTTAATCTCCAAACCCCACCCCGAACATGATGTTCTTAACTACCCCACATGTAAAATATGAAAATTTTAAATCAAAGGGTTAAGTTCTTACCAGATCTGAGATGTAACTTAAATCGGGTAGAGGGAATAGCGGTAGTTCGGTGAGATCGAGTGTGCGTGAGTAATTTGGAGTGTTGTTTGAGATGGTGGTGTGTCAGAATAGTGTTTTTCGATGATGGGGTGCTTGATTTTTACGGTTTGGGGTGAAAAGTGGATAGAAAACTTACCTTGGGGCCTTTTATAGTCAGGTAACCCGACCAGGCCCATGAAAGTTACGGCTCACCGCTATTTCGGCGGGTCGCCTAATCTTCAGCGTGTAGGACTTAAGTCCTCCAGTTGTGCACATGTGGGTTGGTCTACCGAGACGCCTGCGGAGTCGGATGTGCGACTCGCCGAATGAGCGGCTGAGTACTTCTCCACCCGGCATAAAAACTTTCTTCACTGGTTAAACCGGCGGCTTGCACTTCAGCTGGTGGACCGCAATTTGGATTCCGCCCTTCATTCGGCGGTCCTTCCCACTTTTCAACTTCCTTCAATTTCTCTTGCTTTTCACTCTTTGCATTTTCCCTGCACTAACACCGCTTCAACCAAGATCAAATGCAATCATCACAGAGCTTCACATGAGATTTTTACACTAACTACATTGCTGAAACTAAAAATGCTAAAAGTATAACTTGGGTTGCCTCCCAAGAAGCGCTTGATTTAACGTTGCGGTACGATGGTGTTACCTCATCCTTCAAGGATCCAAGAGATAGATGCAAGCCACCTTCCTAGGTTCGGCTTCACATCCCAAGTAGTGCTTCACTCGTTGACCATTCACTCAGAATGTTTTGGAACTTCCCTTCTCTTGCAACTCGACACATCCATACGGAGATGTTTCCACCACTTTGAGAGGTCCACTCCATTTGGATTTCAACTTTTCGGGAAATAGATGCAATCATGAATTGAACAATAGCACCATATCCTCCGCCTTAAATGCATGGTTCCATATCTTCTTGTCATGGATGATATTCATCTTTTCTTTGTAAAGCTTTGCATTTTCATAGGCAAGAAACCTCATTTCCTCAAGTTCATGTAACTTCTCCACCCAGGACTTGGAAGGTTCTTCCAAATTCATGTTGAGCTTTTTCAACGCCCAAAGAGCTTTATGCTCCAACTCCACGGGGAGATGACAAGCTTTGCCAAAGACTAACCGGAACGGTGACATCCCAATAGGAGTCTTGTATGCTGTCCGATATGCCCATAAGGCATCATCTAACTTTTTAGACCAATCCGTTCGGTTCACATTAACCGATTTGACTAGAATTTGCTTGATCTCTCGATTCGACACTTTCACTTGACCACTTGTTTGGGGATGATAAGGTGTCGCAACCTTGTGTCTTACCCCATATTTTTCCAACAAATAGCTAAAGGCCCTATTGCAAAAGTCGGTTCCCCCATCACTTATGATGGTGCGAGGGGTACCAAATCTTGTGAAAATGCTTTTCTTGAGGAAGGCGGTGACACTTCTAGCTTCATTGTTTGGTAAGGCCATTGCCTCAACCCATTTAGACACATAGTCAACCGCCACAAGGATGTACTTCATATGATAAGAGCTTGGAAAAGGACCCATGAAGTCGATTCCCCATACATTAAAGAGGTCAACTTCCACAATGGGGTTTTGGTGCATTTCATACCTTCTTGAGATTCCCCCCGTTCTTTGACATTGATCACAACTCTTTATGTATTCATAAGCATCTTTGTACAAAGTAAGCCAAAAGAAACCACATTCAAGTACCTTTGTTGTCGTTCTAACACCTCCATGATGTCCTCCATAAGGAGAGGAGTGACATACTTCAAGAATAGCTCCTTGATCGGCTTCGGCAACACATCTTCTTATCATTCCATCGACACATACTTTGAAAAGAAAGGGATCATCCCAAAAGTATTGTCAGGCATCTTTGATCAACTTCTTATTTTGATTGAGTGAGAAATCCTCCTGGATCTCTCCACATGCAACATAATTGGCTAAGTCTGTGTACCAAGTAGTTTCCTCCTAAGATACCGCCAATAACCTCTCATCCGGAAAAGAATCATTGATCTCAAGGGTTTCTTTTAGGTGACCCTCCTCCTCCAAACGGGATAAATGGTCCGCCACTTGATTCTCGGTTCCCTTTCTATCAAGTACCACAAGGTCAAATTCTTGTACCCAGAGTACCCATCTAATCAACCTTGCTTTTGAATCCTTCTTGGCCATCAAATATCGGATTGTAGAATGATCGGTATGCACAATGACCTTAGATCCAATCAAGTAAGATCGAAAATTTTCAAAGCTAAATACAATGGCTAGCAACTCCTTCTCCGTCACCGTATAATTTTATTGAGCTCCATTCATGGTCTTGCTAGCATAATAGATAGGGTGAAACATCTTCTCAACCCTTTGGCCAAGCCCGACCTCCAATGCAACATCGCTAGAATCACATATAAGCTCAAATGGAAGATTCTATTTTGGACTCACTATTATCGGTACGGTTGTCAATCTCAATTTTACCTCTTCAAAGGCTTTCAAACATGCCTCATTGAATTCAAACTTAGCATCTTTTTTCAACAACTTGCACAATGGGTTGGCAAATTTGGAGAAATCTTTGATGAAGCGGCGATAAAATCCCGCATGTCCCAAGAAGCTTCTCACTTCTTTGACGGTTGTAGGAGGTGGAAGTTTGGAGATGACTTCAATTTTTGCATGATCTACTTCAATTCCTTTCTTGGACATCTTATGCGACTATTCCCTCTTGAACAAGGAAATTGTATTTCTCCCGATTAAGCATAAGTTTGGTTTCTTCACACCTCTCTAAAACTTTCTCCAAATTAGAAAAAGAATCTTCAAAAGAATCACCCACTATGGAGAGATTATCCATGAACACTTCTAAGAAATTTTCGACCATGTCATGGAAGAGTGCAAGCATGCACCTTAGAAAATTAGCCGGGGCATTACAAAGTCCAAAAGGCATTTTAAGGAATGCAAAAATACCATAAGGGAATGTGAAGGTTGTCTTATCTTGATCATTTGCTTCGATCGAGATTTGATTGTACCCCGAATATCCATCAAGAAAATAATAGTAAGCTCGGCCCGCTAAACGATCAAGCATTTGATCAATGAAAGGTAGGGAAAAGTGATCTTTTCTTGTTGCGTTGTTGAGCTTACGGTAGTCCATGCATACTCGCCAACCGGTCACGGTTCGAGTTGATATAGCTTCACCTTTTTCATTGTGAACTAGTGTCATCCCTCCCTTTTTGGGCACACATTGAACGGGTGAGACCCATTCACTATCGGAGAGTGGGACAATCACCCCCGCATTTAACCACTTTATGATCTCCTTCTTGACGACTTCTTGCATTGGAGGATTCAACCTCCTTTGATGTTCTACCGTTGGTTTACACCCTTATTCAAGAAAAATCTTGTGAGTGCATACTCCCGGGTCAATCCCCTTTATATCCGCAAGAGTCCACCCAATTGCTTTAATTCTCCTTCTCACCACTCCAACTAATTGGTCTTCTTGTTCTTTGGTTAAGTAGGAAGAGATGATTATGAGAAGAGTGGAGTTTTGGCCTAGAAAAGTGTATCTCAAGTGGCCTGGGAGTACTTTGAATTCAAGTTTCGGAGATTCTTCAATGGAGGGCTTTTGTAGGAGGAGTTGTTCGATTTTCAAGATCAAGGGAAAGCTTTTTGGGAACATAGGGTTTGGCAACTTTGTTGACAATTTCCTTGACCTCTTGAAAAGTATGGTCCATAATAGCATCTCCACATAAGTTGTTCACGGGCGATTGGTTATTCTTGTTGAGCCCTTGGTAGAAATATTGTAAGAGCATATCATCTTTAAAACCATGAGTTGGGCAATGTAGTAAAACCTCTTGGAAAGCTTCCCAAGCTTCATACAATGAATCGGTAGGATCTTGCTTGAACGTATACACCTTCTCTCTCATTGAAGCTTGCTTGACTTTGGGCAAGAATTTTGCCAAGAATTGCTTCACAAATTCCTCCCAAGTGTAAATTGAATTCTTTGGTAGCTTGTTCAACCATGCCTTAGCCTTCCCTGATAGAGAATAGGGAAAGACACTTAGGCGCAAAGACTTTTCCGTACAATGTGCCGACTTGTAGAGATGAAATGTTTGCACAAAATTCCTCAAATGTTCGGTTGGGTCATCATGATTGCTTCCACTAAAAAGTCCATTTTGATCAAGTCCATAGAGGATCACTCATGGGGTATTGAAAGTCACATTCCCACGAATTGGTGGTGGCACAATGGCACTTGCAAAAATGTCCAAATTTACTTTCTCTTCCGAATCTTCCAATTCTTGAACATGTTGATTATCATTTCGACCACCCCTTGCATTCCTTTGGTTCCGATTGTTATTGCGAACATTCACCCGATTGGCATTGACTCTTCTATTAGCTTGAGCACCAGAACTTCCTCGGTTTTCACCTCGGCCTCCTCTATTAACATTGTTGCCTCTTCGGTTTGCATTGCCTGCAACACCATCATTGTTACCAACACAAACTCTCTCATTGGCTTTAGCATTGCCATGATAATTTCCATTATTTCGGGCTTCATTTTCAACTTCAGGGTCTTCATTTTCCTCAAAGACACCATGAATTCCATAACTCTCCTCACTAAGAGAAGTGTCATCATAATCTTCTTCGGACTCTTCATAATAATCATTCGGGGCAATTGGAGCATTTGGAAATGGAACTCCCTCATTAGCACGATTGTAGAGGGGGTTTCTCATAGCTCTATCCGGATTCCTTCTCATACTTGAATTCACCTACACACTGTAAAAAAAGCACAAGGTAAAATGGTAGGAACAATTAACAAGACTAGAACACGAAATATTCAACCTAATAAATGTACCGTAGCTCCCCGGCAACGGCGCCAAAATTTGATCTACGCTCAAAAGGGTGTGGGGCTATCGTCAAAGATAATAGTACCCAACAAGAGTCGGGGTCGATTTCCACAGAGAGCTAGCAAAGCAATCTATTAGTCTTAGGATAAATAATAACAGGTTCTAAGAATTGTCCATGTATTCCTAAGAAATAAAGTATAATTTTTTTAATTACAACTACAACTAACATAAAACAACTAAATAATTATGATTGATGTAAACGATGAAGATGAGCTAGGGGTTTATCCAATTCAACTAGATTCTCATAACTAAATACTTGTGTTAACCTCACAAATCTCATGGGCGATGTCAATGGTCAGACCTCTAATGAATTTCTCAAAACCCTCTCGGGATAGGAAGGATTTTCTTCACCAAGCCCTTTAGGGTCAATAATGAAGTGCTAGAAACCCTAGTTCAAAGACCCGAGCGGGGATGGCCTTTTTAGGTCTTCCCCTTTAGATGGGGTAGGCCACAACCAATGTAACCCAAATTCTCGCTAGTCTCCATTAACCTACACCTTCAACCTCTTTCCGGTGATGAAAGCAAAGCAGGGTTAGGTTCAAGTACGGCCATGCCTTAAATCCTAGTTGAGAAAGTATGATGGAGAGCTATATTTATGTTAGCCCATTGATTTTACAAGATTAAGTACAAGATTTAAGCTAAGATAATCAAGTTTTCATGAATAAACCCCTAGTATGAGTTTAGCTACTCATAGTTGGGTCTAACACATACATAGTAGAAGATGGAATGACAAGAATCATGTAAGAATATATTAAAGATAACGAAATTCTTACAATAAAATCCAAGTTGAAACCATTCCTTAGCTTCCAAGAATATTAAAAAACATGTAAAGTGATATTCTAAGCTCAAAAAGGTTCTGTTTTCTCGGAGGCATAACAGCCTATTTATAGGCATGTGTTTTAAAACTAGTCTAATATTTACAAGTTTGTCATTTTTCTTGTTTTGCGCTAGGCCGCCGCATATTCGGTGAGCAGCCTTATAATCTGCTAGCTCGCCGATGATCTCATGTACTAATTACTCCCTTTGAATTGGATGCAGGTTCGGCGAGACGTCCTTGTACTTGCAGACAACTCTTGAGCTTAGCAGATATTTCAGGTGTTCTGTGAACAGCAGTGGGTGCGCCTCTTCTTCTGCGGGGTCGCCGCTTGCTTTCAGCATCCCATTCGGCGGTCCGCCCTTTAGTCGGCTGGAAGGCTTGAACTCTTTCCTCTTTTGGCAGATGGCTGACCTCTTGAGCCACTTATTTGGCGATGCGCCGATCCAATTGCTGCCTTATCTTTGTGTTCTTCAATTTTGTAGCCAAAGTGCACTTGTTTTTGCTCTTTTTCACATTTCCTTCAGCTTTATATAGCAATTTCTCTTAATAACCTGAAACACAGAGAATAACATAAGATTCACTCAAATAATAACGCTTTAAGACACAAAAACTAGTTGAAAAGAGTTGTGAATATGCACAAAATTCCAACATATCATCAATATTTTGTCCTATCAAAAAACCAAAGTTGCGACTTTCAAAGTATGAAGTTCTTGTTGGCCTCCGTTGCAAGACTGGATCTTGTTGAGCCTGTCTTTCTTTGTGTTGATTTACGGATTTATGAAGAATGATGCTATTTCAATTTGTGACCTTGTGATCGTAGTGGCATTATGTTATTACTGTATCCATAATTTTTAAGGATGGATATGTCATTTTGACTTAATTATTGAAACCACTATAAGTTGTGGTGGGGTAGTAAGTATTCATCCATTCTTAATTAGGGATTTCGAACTCGAGTATCGGGAATGAAGTCGTCTTTGATAGGGAGTACTTTCTCGGCGCGAATTCGAATTAGTCAGACCCTAAAATGAATACTATACACCAAACACTAGTTGGGATATTAAAAATAAATTATTAATTACTAAAACTTCTTTTTTATTTCCTTAGGATTGAATTCTACCTAATACTCCTAGTTGCAAAAATTGTGTTATACTACGGTCTCAACCAAATTTCCTCCTCCTCACCATTCAGGGTCCACTATCCTCGAAGAAAGAAAAGAATTTTGTTCTCTATGGTGAAGGGGGACCTACAACTTTGAGATATCTAGAAGGATGATTGCATTTCGTCAAGTTTTAGTAAGAAAAGGAAATAAAATAAAACAATCATATCCAAAACAATGTCAAATTATTTTAAGAGATCATGTAAGCCCATGACTTCAAGCTTTCTTGCCATGATCTAAGTGACAAGGCTACAAAATAGTATCTGCATCATGATGAAAGCAAAAATAGCGACTGGCTCTCCCTCCTCTTGTCATGGACTTGACGGTCGACCTATTTTTTTAAAATAATAAATGGGATGGAAAAGGGTACTCCCTCCGATCTAATTTAGTGGTAAGGATTGACTTTGAGCACACCTTAAGAAATCATAAATAAGCATGATATTTTTACTAATTTATCTATTTATATTATTGGTATTTTCAAGAAAGAGCTACTTATATTGAGATGTTTGTATTTTTCGATAACATTTAATATTAGAGGTCTTATGGGGAAGAATAATAAATTTTATCTTGATATTTTAGATTGATAAACATTTTAAACCTTCTATAAATGAAATACATTATAATTAAAATGGACCGGAGGGAGTAAATAGAAGAGAATATTACAAAGTGACAAATCGAACTCTCATTGATAATGTGAAAGTTCGACAATAATGTTAAAGTTCAAGTAGCCAATTAAATGGTTACCATGATGTTCTCATTGCCAACCTAATGCTATTTTAATGTTCTCCATACAATTCAGACACGTCATTAATGTTTTAATGTATCATCAACTCCTCCAAAACTAATTCTCTAATGTGCATGTTGTAAAAATTTTAGAAAAATTATTCGCACTTTGAAATTTTTATCAGTAAACCATAATATATCTATATGAATTGATGTAATGAGCCAATATAAATAAGTTTTTACCTTTATAAGATATTCACCACTTATCAATAAAGAGAAATGAAAAGATAAGGTAAAAAAGAGATAGAATGGTAAAAAGGTCAAGCGTTCGACTTTATTGTTTGTTTAAGCACAAAAATTAGGTGTTAGCTTTAGCAAAACTACAGTCCCCTACACTTATGTTTCTCTTGACTTGATATATAATATCTTCTCCATATCCCTTTATAAAAAGATAAAGAAAAATAATCTTTTCCATATTCCTTTCCTCACTTTTCCAGCTGTTAAGTATTTGGGTTTTGGATCCGAAGCCCCCCACCTCTCTCTCTCTCTCAATCTTGTTGTCCATTTGTCTGTCTATGCCTTGTACCAGATCACTCACACAAATAAGCTTAAAATCCTAAAAAGTGGACATCTGGGCAGCTGTATATGGACCAACATCCTATTGTCAATATCCCAGGCTGACCTTTTTTCAGGTACTCCCTGTTACCAATTTGAGGCTAAACATAGAAATATTTCAATTTGAACATTTGATCATGCTATTTTATTAGTATCTTATTTTTCTTGAGTCGAGGGTTTATTGTAAAGAGTTAGCTCATATTCTATTTGTGAGATCACACTGGATATATGTTATCGTTGTTGTTACGAATTTATGACCAAAGTTAAGAACAAAGATTTGATATATGTGACTCATTTGTTTTTTGTTTCAGGCTTAGCAACACGGATGTTAAGTGAATTTTTAACACAGATATAGGATCCGAGTTAAAGTTATTGAATTCTACCAAACTTGCCGATCCGCCCCTTGGTATTTGAATTGATCAAAATGGGTTCATCTGGGTTTTTCCTCTTATGTATTCTCCATTCTTTAGTGGCCTTAACTTCAGGAGGTTTAATGATGTTTTATAGCAATGAAGTATTTATATTTAGCCATGGCAGAGAACGTGCAAGTAAGCTTCTTGGATCAACACCTCATGATCAGTTAATAATCCAAACGTCAGATTCATTTTCTGGACTACTTTTATTTGCAATTGGGTTTTTCTTGTTCATGGTGGCATTTGTTAAGGACAAAGATTTCCAAAGCTTCTTTGCTAGGGGATGTATCCTCCTTCATATTGCTATGGCCATTTGGAGAATTTATTTTGAGAGGAAACTTGAGGATCTTGGCCGTGATTGGCTTAGACTTGTTGTTGCTGACATTGGTTTAGGACTTTCTTGGGTTTTCTTTCTTGTCTACTCTTGGAGAGAAAAGTATGATTGATTAGTGTGGTACCTGTTCTGCTGGTGGGAGGTAGCGGGTTTACGGTGATATTAGTTGAGGTACATGCAAGCTGGTCTAGTCACCACCGTTATAAAAAAAAATAGCATGATTGATTAGTCTTTTGTCGCCTATTTCACTTGCTCTCTTGTGTAGATGGATCTTTGGATTCCATAGCTCTGCAAGATTGTATCTTGATTGTGGTATCCATTTCATGCCCCACTGAGTCCATATTTACATTTCTATCTACAAGACCACAAAGTTTGCTAGTTCTCCAAGTACGCGAAAATATCAATCAATTGCGTCTCAATCCCGAACCAGTTAGAGTTTTGATAAAGTACAACCAGATTGTGCTTCTCTGCTTCAATCTTGTACAGTACTTGTTTGTGGATAAATCTTGTAAAGTGCTTCCTTTTCCCCTTTATTATCTTTGAAACATTTTGTCAATAGAATGACAACTGTTGTTATCTCCAGGTGTTGGTTTCTCGTGAAATTTTTACCTTTTTTATATTCCAAGACTCTTCAGCTGTTCACCACATGATATAGACATGAATGTAGTTCAATTTTATGAACAGCACATGATATAGACTTGAAATGTAGAGCAATTTGATGAACTATTCTGTTAAATTATTATCCAGCAGTCCACTGTGAATTGATATCGAGTCAAAAGAAACCATTTTAGTTGCCTCGTATCTTGTGAAAATATTGGATAGACTCCATTTGAAAATGTGTAACTCTTTATTATTCTAGTAAATGATTGCGCTTCTGTCAACAGTATTGATGTAATTAGCCTGCTTGATGAATATTCAATGATAGTGACTTTGATAAACAGCACAGCCTATGACTCATTCCTCAGGTCCCTTGTAACCTAAATCGGTTGTTCCATTGGCTCACTTAACAATTGATCAGATTTTGGATCTAATGGATCAATTTTCACCAAGTCTTTTTCTATATTATTAAATTTTCTGTTAGATCTTCCAAAACTTTAAAGTGATGCCGTGGATGTCATGTTGTCATACGTTGGTTTCGAATAATTTGTGACTGTTGAAAACGTGGACTTTTTGAAAAGAACAAATGAAGTTACAATGTCTATCTCAGTTTTTAGATATTTCCACAAACGCCAAGCTTACAGTAAATTCCTTGCCACAAAAAGCTAAATAGCCAGCCCCACTACACCCTCCCCTTCCAATTTGTCTTAAATTTTGTATTACTATTACATGTTGGCAGATTAAAGTAAGGAATGCAGGAACTTCAAGCTCAAATTGGACTTAATAAGACCATCAACTACAATATACGTACCTGGAAACAAAATATACAAAATCAACCTTTCTGTTGGACTAACATGATGTTTTTGCGCGAAACAGATACTTGCTGCTACAATTTAAGTTGCTGGCAACACTAGAGGAAAGCTCCTGGCGGTCGCCATATCTTTGGTAATAGAAAGATCTACTGACCTACATGAACTTTCTTACGGGAATTATTTTTATGACTTCTTTTACGGGGGATAAATAATCTGTGCTTAGGCGCCAAAAGTAGCTTATTTCTATATATCACCCGACTAACGTAGCTAGAAGTCCAGAACATAAACTGTTGTCATACCTTTATTTCAAATAATTTAGCGACTGTTTGGAAGCATGGTCTTTTGAATGAAGTTACAGTGTCTGTCTCAGTTTATAGATTTTTTCACAAACGCCAAGCTTCAGTAAATTCCTTGCCACAAAAAGCTGATAGCCAGCTCCACTATAACTCCCTCCCCTCCCCTTTCCAGTTTGTCTTAAATTGTGTATTTACTATTACATGTCGGCAAAATTATAATAAGGAACTTCAAGTTGGACTTAATTCGATCAACTAAGATATACGTGCCTGGAAACAAAATGTTCAAAATCAACCTCTCTTTTGGACCAAAATGTTCAAAAGTTGTGATAAGTATTATTTAGTGATTTTTACAGTGTGTCGCAGCCTATCAAAGTCCAAAACACAAAATGACACCATTTGATCACTGATAAACAAAAACACAGCCCCGTATACTTTTCCCTTCAGCCCAACAAAGTCAACAACTAAAAAAGTCGATCAACCTCAGCTTTTAATTTTATCAAATGAGAATGACACATTTTATATCTGAAAATTATATAATTTTAAATTTTTTGTTTTACATTTAATAAAAAACCTATATATCCAAATAAATATAATAATATATTTAAAACCACAAATTTCTAAATTCTTTTTTCATGTTTAAATAACATGCTCAGTCAAAGAGAATGAAACAAATTGAGTATTTTCCTTAAGTGTTCCCCTTGTTATTGTATTCCTCTTAAAGGAGGTCGATTTATCCAACTTCTTCCTCGTTTTGTAAAAAAGGGTACTTTAGGTCTGGCATAGTACGTGATTTACAAAAATAGGACACGTTCAGGCGCCCAGTCAAATATTTGACCATCATAAGGAGAGTCTTACAAAAATGGTCCTCAAAGAAAGTTCCTTATGATCGCCAGAACTTTCTATTAGCAAATACCTGGTGATCGCATGGAGCTTCCCTTTGGCGAGCGCCAGCAACTATTCCTAACGGGGAAAATTTATGTGAGACTTTTCTTAAAGAGGTCAAAATTGTATCAACGACGCCAAAAGTGTATTTTTCACAAAAAACTTCCACATATTGAGCATCAAAGTAAGGAGAATTCTTGTCCATAGGGGGATTCGAACTTTTTATCTTAAAAAAGGGGGGCGATTTGCAGAAATATGACACCATAAGCACTTGTCAGCTTTTTTGTCCGTGCTAATAGTGGTTTTGCAAAAATGCCCCCTATTAAATTTAATGAAAAAAATATGGACGGAAACGTCCCTGTCAAAATTTTGGGTTAGGGCCAAGACTTTTGCCCTTTACCCCTCTCTGTGTTTCAACATTTATCCCTTCAAGTGTTGGCAAAATTCAATACTTGCCAGTACTTGGTCGTAAATCTTGGCAATTGCCATGACTTGCCCCTTCCAGTCTTTTCCTGCAATCTCGCTATATAACGTGAAGTATTGGCAAAACAACACTTGCCCTTGAAATCTTGGCCCTGTGCCAATACTTACAATTTTTTTCCTTGAAGTCTTGTCTCCGTGTCAAAAAAGAGTATTTTGCTAAAACATTGCTTAACACGGGCAATTTTGCAAAACCACTCCTTATAGAGGGCGCAGTGAATTTTTTTGAAAAAAGGGAGCTAATCATCATTATTTAATACGGGTTGTGTGAGCTAATATTGTGCGATGTCTCCTTCCTTCTTTTTTTTCTTCTTTGTGTTATGCAGATTTAGGGTTCTAAGAAGTGAATGCTAGGTAAATTCTTGCCCTTATTGTTGGACAAGAGCTTAGCCAAGACTTGCAGAGACTTTCTCTGCAAGTTGCCAATTCCATCAGAGCTTAAAGTCTTGGCTATAGCCAAGACTTGCACGGACTTTCTCTGCAAGTTTCCTATTGCACCAGAGCTTAAAGTCTTGGCTAAGTCTCTACAAGTTACCCATTACACCAGAGCTTAAAGTCTTAGCTATAGTCAAGACTTGCAAAGATTTCTCTGCAAGTTGCACATTGTACCAGAGCTTAAAGTATTGCCTAAGTCTCTGTAAGTTGCCCATTGCACAAGAGTTTAAAGTCTGGGGTATAGCCAAGACTTGCAGAGTCTTTCTTTGCAAGTTGCCAATTGCACCAGAGCTTAAAGTCTCGACTATAGCCAAGACTTGTAGAGATCTTGCCCATTGCATCAGAGCTTAAAGTCTTGGCTATATAGAGACTTTCTTTGCAAGTTTCTCATTGCACTAGAGCTTAAAGTCTTTGTTATGCCAAGACTTGTAGAGACTTCATAGATTTCTACAAGTTAATCCAAATGACTGTAAGGCAAAATATTGCAAATGGAATTATATAGAATTTAATGCAAGATTTAGTAAAACTCAGTAGGAGTTTGAAGGAATCTAACCTTGAATCTTCATTTCAATGGAGAAATTTGTAAAAGTTGCAGGTTTATAGAGTTGGAGATCGTTTGAATAGAGAAAAGTGAGGGGAGGATAGTGCGGGTCTTTTTATAAGTTGTTAGGGGTATTTCCGTCCGGATTAAATTAGTGAAGGGTATTTATGTTGAACTAGTGTTACTGAGGGAAAATATACAAACCATTAGTTACCGTTTCATATTTGTGCGGTTCAACCCATCTAAATTAATGCTAAGTACTTCGAGTAAAGTAATATGAAAAACAATTGGCCCAAAAACTAAAATTAGAAGGATTGGTCATACAATTATGCAAACATACAATTTACTTTCGGTAAAAATAACAATACTATATTATTTTTGACATATAACAATATTCTTCATTAAAAGATAGAAATATGCATAAAAGGTAGGAAAAACCTTAGATTCCCTCTACCCCTTCCATCTCTAACTATCCCATATTGATGCAATTCCAATTGCCTCAAGACCATTCACTTGGAGTCAAGCTAAGGAGATTCAAGATGCTCACCTACACTTGGTTTGAAAGAGCTTGGAAGATAGAAGCTTCGGGAGTGATTTGAAGATCATGCACTTCAGCACAAGCGAGGGCGGAAAAGGTGGAGCGCCTCAGCACTCTACAGCTACTCCAGGACAAGCTTCGGGCGAAGGCGGACAGCCTCAGGAAGTGGGCGGACCGCCTCCCCTCAAAGTCATTAAAATGCGGCTAAGTATTGAAGATACAACTCTCTGAAGTTTGCTCAAGCGGAGCGCCTCATTCTGAGGCCACTCTCGGAAGTTTCTGAGGCGGGGCGCCTAGCTCCTCAGGCGGAGCGCCTCCCCCTGTTAATGCAGTGACAGGATTTTAATGAACTCTAAGTGTATTTCCTATTTTGATCCTGCGTGGTCCTCATTGTTTTGACCCAACTTGTGGGCTATTTAGACATTTCATGATATGAGAGGAGGAACTATAATAACCTCCCTTAGGGTTTATTCTTATTTATACACCCTTGAAATTAAATCAAACACTTGAGAATGCTCTAAATGGAAAACCCTTTTTTGGCTTGGTTTCTCTTGGTGCCTCCAATTGAACATCAATCCTCTTTGATCAAACTCGTTTGCAAGAGTCGTGTATCTTTTGATGATAGTTTGCATAGTATAGGTGTCTCTTAACTACATCGAAGGTGTATCGAGACTAGTTCCTCGATGCTACTTTAATTATCATTAGAGCTACGTCTTGCTTTTATCGTTACTTTTAGCTTCTGCATTTTTTATTGCATCAGTTGGTATCAGAGCAATGCAGGGGGTTTTTCTTACGAATCCTCGTCCTGTTCATCGTGCCTAGTATCTTTAGTTTCTTGTTTGTTTTTATGTTGACAAAATAAAAAAAGAAGAAAAAAAGTTTAAAAAGTTGAAAATTTTGAAAAAATCTCAAAAGAAAAAGTTTGGATTTGATTCCCCAATCATTGATAGTTATTGGGGATTGTTCTATATTGTTTTTCCGTTCTTTTGGTACCATTAAAATAAGTTTTGGTGTTGTGGATGAAAAGTTTGAAGCATCAAACCCCATTTTTGAAACCCTTTTGAAAAATTGCTTCAAATCTTGAATTGAAGCTTGTTGTTGTTGTGTTTGGGTTGAAAATCATTGGGGATTGTTAGTAACCACTAAATACACCATTGGGTACCCTTGGAATTGAGAAACAAGTGGAAATCGATTGAAAATTTGGGTGAAAAACGGGCTGAAACGTACTTGAAAGCATTGAAGAAAAATTGCAGCTTTCAGCACTAGGCGAAGTGCCTAAAGTGCAGGGTGGACCGCCTCTGTCGGTAGTCCCTCTCTGGCGGAGCGCCTCCTCCCTTTTTGGGAGCGGTGTAGTTTACTTTGTATGATTTCGTTTGTTCTTTGTTTGCATTACTTCCGACTAGTACTCCTTGAGTAATCTTCCTACTTAGTTAGTACTAGTTTATTGATTGGAATTGGGATTCAAAAAAGACTCATAGAAGTTCTTTGGCTTCAAGTTATGGGTGTCAAACGGGTAGGGGTCTACCCGTCAAAACCCGGACCCGGACTCATTAAAACCCGACCCCATCCGGACCCGCAAAAATCCGGACCCGGACCCGTAAACCCCCTAAAATATCCCTACCCGAACGGGTTTTATTTTTCTTAACGAATACCCGTATCCGTTAAGACCCGTCAAAATTATGGGGTATTACTGGATATACCCGTACCCTTACCCGTTAAAATAAACTGAGTAATAAAACTTGTATGTGGACAGAAAGGTATACACAAGTTTTTCACTCATGGTTTAATTCGTTTTGTGTCCATATTGTTACTAGTGAAATATATTCAAGAGAAACTAGTTTATTTATTTAACTAAAAAAGAAACTTGACATTCCATAACAAATCAACAATTTGAATATATATTACTCAAATATGGTATAGAATTTCAACTATTAACTTCGATATATACCTCAGAAAATAAGCTACTTGGAGTCGGGCAAAGTAATTATTGGGCGTATATTATTAAAAAATATAATTATGTATTTAATTCACTGCATAAAATATTTTAGTTGTACCAGTTTCAACAGTTGTATCAGAAAGTGCATTTAGCCTAGGAAGACAAATGATAGCTGATACCCGCCACTCTTTGGGTAATGATGCTTTGGATGTTCTAGTTTGTTTACGAGTTTGGATTAGATCGGAGCGAAGAAACCAAGGAATTTAAGACTCACTAGAACAAGATGATAACCTTAAAGAAATTCTGTTAAGTGATCAAGCACCATCAATGACACCTACACCGGAGCATGAGGAAAATGACATGGAAGAAATTACACAAAGAATTAGGCATATTTAAATTTGTAATTTGAATTTTCATTATCTAGTTTTGATGTTGCACTTTTCAAATTTAAAAGTTTAATGTTCAAGACTTTAATAGTTCAAGTATCTTAAATAAAGTAAGTTTTTCAGCTTTTCCTATCATTCATCTTTTTTTTTAAGTATTTAAAATAATATTATTAAAACCCGGACTCAAACCCGATTTGTTAAGACCCGAACCCGTACCCGTACCCGCTAAGACCCGAACCCGCACGAGTTTTATTTTCCTACCCGAAATCCGAACCCGTTAAGAACCCGTAATTTAAACCCGTACCCGTACCCATACCCGGAACCTGCGGGGTTATAATTTTACAACCCGAACCCGGACCCGTATACCCGTTTGACACCCATACTTCAAGTGCTCACTCAAACAGCTGTCTTTCCATAGAGCCACATTAACTCACTCTTCCCGAAGAGTACTTGGTTCTTGTGGACTTAGTAGGTTATTGAGGAGGTTGTTCAATACGAGGAGCCTTTGGAATCAAGCTTGAGTGATCCTGCCCTACTAAATTGAGTGTACCCGAGTGACATTCAAAAGTGAGGGAGCGGGTGAGGTCTTTTACACTAATCTCTTCTTTGGTTTTGCTACTAGTAGGTACATGGCGGAAGAAGGAGAAAAGACCTTAGTTGTGCCGGAAACCACTTTGGCCTACCTCTTGGCCGAGGTGAAAGCAATGAGTTTAAGGCTTGAGAATATTGAAATAGAAAGAACCCCGAGTGTTCAAAAAGATGCCGGAGAAGGTACTAGAGATGCTTCAACCGTGAAACCGGATCAATTTGCTGAAGTAGCTCAACAACAAAAGTTGAGAGATGAAGCTACTCGCCGTGAAAGAGTGTTGGGCATTCCCCAGCCCTTGGGCAATCCCCAAGGCAATGTTCCACCGCTTATGAGGCCCCGAATGAATGTGGTACCCGATGAGCAAGATGTTGATGCTCAAGAAGGGGAGATACCCGAGCTTGTTGATGATTATGAAGAATATGAGCCACCTTACCTGAATAGGAGGACAATACAAGGAGGTCGGTGTATGAATAGAGACCGTGGACCTCAAGGGAGATATGTGGGAAGGAACTTGAGACGTGAATATTATGGTTATGATGACTACTATGGTGGTCAACCAGAACCAAACTGTGGAGGTCGTGATAACAACTTGAATAATGTGAAGATCAATATCCCATCCTTCAAAGGGACTAGTGATCCGAAAAAGTTCTTAGAGTGGAAGGTTCAATTGGAGCGGGTCTTTGATACTAATGACATGTCGGATGAGAGCCTATGCTATTTCTTCATTTAAAGCCTACGCTTCCACTTGGTGGGAGTCGGTTAAGAGGTATAGACGTGCTATTGGGTTGCCCGTATGCATTACTTGGGAAAAGTTGAAGCTTGTGATGAATGACAAGTATGTGACACCCAGGGGCGGATTTATATACATGGTAGCGGGTGCCACAACACCCGTTAGCTTCGACAGAGACTCTGTATATTTATGTACATTTGTATAAGAAATGATACAAATACAAAGAATGACACCCTCTGTCAATTAAGTGCCCATGGTGCCAGTGGTTGAGTTGATGTGTTTTGGCCTTTCGAATAGAGGTTCGAATCCCCATTGGAGCACAGATATTTCTGTAACTATATCTTGCAACAGGAATACCCAAGTACGACTCTTACCTTAGGCAATCCACCTTTTCTATGCCTCTCTTCCTTTTTTCTCTTTTCCCTTGTATTTGACTAATGTCTCCCTCTCTTTGCTTTTTCTTCTCCTTTTTTTGTTGTTTTTGTTTCTTTACTTTGCTTTTTTGACATATATATACATATTGTAGAATAAATTGAATAAATCTTTTATTGACTTTTGAAAATAAGTGCTTTGATTAGTATATATTTTGAGTTAATTTTCATCGATTGACAATTTGAAGGTTTTTTTTGCCTTTGTGCAAAGAATTGTCATAAAACTTAACAATTAACGTTAAGAAACTAACTTGAGACTATTGACGATAACTTAATCAAATAAGAGAAATAGTAATTAAACTATTTCTAATCAAATTTTTAGTGGTGCTCTTTAATGATTTTTTAAAAATATTAGTTCATAATATAGAATCCCCAACAAGTGGACAAGAATAATCAGATTAAACGAAAAAAAATTTCTGCTGCAAATAAAAGGGTAAATCAACCTAGTCGAAGTGACAAAACATTTACCGACCCGACCCGATCCGCCCTTTCTACTTGGTTTTTGTAGCTAAATAAATAGAATTTGTGGCATCCGCAACCTCCGAATCTTGGATCCGCCCCTGGTGACACCCAAATACCGACAAGAGCAATGCAAGAGACTCTATAAATTGAAACAAGGCCTCAAGTCGATTGATGAATACTTCAATGATTTCAAAAAAAACTGAATGTCCCTTGATATGGAGACGGAAGATGAGGAGCAAGCTATCATTCGATTCAAGAATGGCTTAAACCGAGAGGTGGCTTCTCAATTGAGGTTGCATATTTTCCATTCACTCCAAGATGCATACGACGCTGCCGTTGAAGCCGAGAAATGTAGTAAGGAAGACAAAGCCACTCGCTATAAAAGTACTTCTTCTACTCCCGTGAGCCGAACCAAGGATTGGAAGAGCCCGAATACCGGTGGTGCTAGTAGAAGCCGAGATGTGAAGAAGCTTTTGAGAAAGAAACACCAAGGAGTAACTCTAAGGAGTCGGGAGGTAACTCTAAAACTCAACTAAATACTCCTAGTGCTTCTTCTTTTCAATGCCACAAGTGCAAGGGCTATAGACACTTTGCTAAAGAATGCCCCACCCGTAAAACAATGATAATCATGGATGATGGGTTGGTGTGTGAGCAAGAGAGTGAGCCCGAAGATGAGGTAGTTGAGGGAGATGAGCTGGTTGAGGGAGAAGAGGAAGTGGCGGAAGGTGATGACCCTAATATGTTTCTTGTGGTACGAAGGAGTTTGAGTTCCATGAGTATTGAGAAGGAGGAGGATGTGCAAAGGGAGAACTTGTTCCATGATAGATGTATAGTGAAGGGGCAAGTGTGCTTAGTGATTGTTGATTCGGGTAGTTGTGGCAATGTGGTGAGCCAACTGTTGGTGTCACAATTGAAGTTGTCTACTCTTAAATATCCACATCCATACCGATTGCAATGGTTAAGTGAGTGTAGGGAGTTGAAGGTGGTGAAGCAAGTCTTGATCAAGATTGGCACCTATCAAGATGAGCTCATATTTGATGTTGTGCCTATGCAAGCTTACCATCTCTTGTTTGGTAAGCCTTGGTAATATGATAGATGTGTGGTTCATGATGGTCGAGCCAATACTTACACGGCTAAGCATAAGGGCAAGAGATACACACTTAAGACCTTGTCTCCTAGGCAAATAAGTGATGACTATAGACACATGAAGGAATTGAAATAGGCGGCTAAAGCTAAGTCCCCCGTGGAGAGTAGGCCTATAGCCGTGAATCAAGCTATCACACCATCTCTAACCGGTAATATTTTTTCCATGATGCAACTGGGTGAGTGCTTGAAAGGTAATGGTGGCACAAAACTGCTTATTTGTCTAGTGCACAAGGGTATGGTTTTGACCTCCGATGGTGATTTTTGCTACTAACCCTAATCCTTTGCCTAGTGTTATTGAGTATGTTTTGCAGGATTTTGAGGACATGTTTCCCAAGGAAATGCCTAGCGGTCTTTCTCCTTTGAGGAGGATTGAGCACCAAATTGACTTTGTCCCGGGGTCCCAAATCCCAAACAAGCCGGCCTATAGGAGCAATCCTGAATATACAAAAGAGTTGCAAAAGTAAGTGGATGAATTTCTCAACAAAGGCTTGGTTCGTGAGAGTTTGAATTTTTGTGCCGTACCGATGATTCTTATGCCAAAGAAGGAAGGAACATAGAGGATGTGTGTTGATTGCCGTGCGGTCAACAAGATAATGGTAAAGTATCGTCATCCTATTCCTAGACTTGATGACATGCTTGATGAGTTAAGTGGTTCTAGTATCTTTTCAAAGATAGATCTTAGGTCTGGCTACCACCAAGTCCGAATAAAATCGGGTGATGAGTGGAAAACCGCATTCAAGACCAAGTTTGGTATCTATGTATGGTTGGTGATACCCTTTGGCCTCTCCAATGCACCTAGCACTTTTATGAGGTTAATGAACCGTGTCCTGAAGCCGTTTGTCAACAAGTTTGTGGTTGTCTATTTTGATGATATTTTGATATATAGTAAGTCAATAGATGATCATGTTGTCCACTTGAGGCAAGTCCTTGAGGTTGTAAGAGCCAAGAAGCTCTATGCAAACTTCAAGAAGTGTGTCTTTTATGTTGAAAAGGTTGTCTTTCTTGCTTTTGTTGTTAGTGCCGATGGTGTAGAGGTTGATGAGTCCAAAGTTGAAGCCATTAGAGGTTGGCCTACTCCTACTACCATTTCTTATGTTAGGAGTTTCCATGGCCTTGCTAGTTTCTATAGGCGATTTATAAAGGACTTTAGCACAATTTCCGTACCATTCACCGAGTTGGTGAAGAAAGACCGACCATTTGTCTGGGGAGAGCCTCAAGAAAAGGCTTTCCAAGAGTTGAAAAGTAGGTTGAGTACGGCCCCTTTGAGGTTGAATGTGATGCATTGGGGGTTGGTATTGGAGGTGTTCTCATGCAAGATGGGAAACTCATTGCCTAATTTAGTGAGAAGTTGAAGGGTGGAACCTTGAATTACTCTACGTATGACAAGGAGTTGTATGCCATAGTAAGAGCTCTAGGTCATTGGTAACACTATCTTTGGCCTAGGGTGTTTGTGATTAAGAGTGATCATGAGTCACTGAAACATCTTAGGGGCAAAGAGAAGTTGAACAAGAGGCATGCTAAGTGGGTAGAATTCATTGAGAGTTTCCCTTATATAATTCATTACAAGAAGGGAATGGAGAATATTGTAGCTGATGCACTTTCTAGAAGTTTGCTCTAGCTACCACTCTTGCTCTAGGATTATGGGTTTTGAGAGCATTAAATTGATGTACGAACATGACCCAAAGCTAAAGATCATTCATGATGCTTTAGTAAGAGGGGAAAGCATGGAGAAGTACCAATGGGTAGATGGCTACATTTTCAAGAATGGGAGAGTGTGTGTACCCCAGTCTTTATGGAGAGAATTGCTAGTACGTGAGGCACATAGTGGGTGCTTGATGGGTCACTTTGGGGGGGACAAGACTTCAGCCATACTCAAAGAGTAGTTTCATTGGCCTATGATGAGACCTCTTGTTGAGCGCTTTTGCAATGCTTGTTTAGATTGCAAGAATGCTAAATCTAGGTCAAACACCCATGGCTTGTACACTCTCTTGCCTGTTCCTACTAGTCCGTGGGTTGATATTTCTATGGATTTTGTTATGGGATTGCCACGGACTAGAGGAGGACATGACAACATTTATGTTGTCGTTGATAGGTTCTCTAAGATGGCACACTTCATTCCGTGCAAAAAGAGTCGTGATGCACAACATGTTGCTTCTTTGTTCATTGATAATGTGTTAAAGTTGCATGGGGTGCCTCGTACCATTGTGAGTGATAGGGACTCTAAGTTCCTTATCCATTTTTTGAGGTGCTTGAGGGGTACTCTTGGCACCATATTGTTGTTCTCTACGGCCCACTACCCTCAAACTGATGGGCAAACCAAAGTAGTGAACCGAACCTTGGGAGCTCTACTTCGAGCTATGACCAAAGGTAAGGCGGGGAGATGGATTGATGATAAGAATCAAAGTGACAAGACAAAAGTAAAGATAGGAGAGCGAGACACTTCTCGAACTCCCTACGAAGTAACCCCGGGGAACTTGTCCCGAGATACCCTCATATCGGCGTCTAGAAGGACCTACACTATGCAACGACCCTCGAGTCGCACCCGGGACTCGTAAATGGAATGATCGGGTTTTCGGTTCGAGACTCAACTAGGTTCCACTAGTGAATTCAAGCAACCAAAGAAAGGGTTTCTTCAAAAAAGAGATGAACTCTATTCTTCATTCAATAATAATCAAAGTAAGCTAATGTTTTCAAGAGGCTATGTGAAGTATTTATAGGTTTCACTTACACATAATAAAAGCCCAAAATTACCCCTAAAGTGGGTTAAAACAATAAAGGCCACGTAGGGCTATAGTTGTCCAAAACATAGCATAAAACTAGGAATCCCGCAATCCTTCAGCAAACTAGGCGCCCAGCCTTCTTGGGAGTAGGTGCTCAGCCTACTTGGAGTAGGCGCCCAGCCTACTTGGAGTAGGCGGTCCGCCCACCTTGCAGAGGCGGTGCGCCTGGTGGAGATCCAGAGAGCTGATCAAAACTAGGCGGCCGGCCTAGTTGGGTAGGCGGTCCGCTTGTTCCTGTGGCTCCTTGAGTTGCTTCCAAACGTGCCCTGGATGCCTCTTCAAGTGGACTAAGTGATCCCCCATCCATGGCACTCAAAAGCATGACCTTCAAACCACTCTCAGCGCCTCCATCCATGTCTCTCCAAGTCAAGTGAAGATGGGTGTCGTGGATCAACTTGGCTTGACTCCGAGTGAAGGGTCTTGTGGGGGTTTGGGTCTTATCATTCTCCCCTTCTTGAGAGGATTTCGTCCTCAAAATTGAAGCATCATTCACGACCTCTTCACTACCTACATCCAAAGGAACCAATTTACAAACATTGAAAGTATTAGAAACTTGATACTCACTTGGCAAGTCGACCACATAGGCATTGTTGTTTATCTTCGAGAGTACTTGGAATGGGCCATCTCCACGGGGTGCCAACTTCCCTTTCCTAAGGTTTGGAAACCTTTCTTTCCGGAAGTGCACCCACACATAGTCACCCTTCTTGAGTTCCACCTTCTTGCGTCCTTTGTTTTTCTTGGAGGCAACCTTAGCATAAGCTTCCTCCAAATTCTTCTTCGCCTTTGCATGGAGTTCAACCAAAGCCTTGGCTCTAGCTTTAACTTCAAAATTAACAACCATTTTCCTTGGCAAAGGGGTTAGATCAAGGGGAATCAAGGGGTTAAAACCATAAACACATTCAAAAGGAGTCATGCCAATCATGCTATGCAATGTGCGATTGTAGGCAAACTCCATTAGAGGCAATCTATCAATCCACGTCCCGGCCTTACCTCGGGTCATGGCCCTAAGAAGAGCACCCAAGGTTCGGTTGACCACTTCGGTTTGGCCGTCGGTTTGGAGGTGATGGGACGTAGAAAACAAGAGTTTGGTGCCTAAAGCACCCCATAAACTTCGCCAAAAATGGCTTAGGAACTTAGTGTCCCTATCACTCACTATTGTTTGAGGCACACCATGTAACTTCAAAATATTTTCAACAAACAAGGAAGCTACATATTGGGCGTCATCACATTTCTTGCATGAAATGAAATGAGCCATCTTTGAGAACCTATCCACGACAACATAAATGCTATCGTGGCCCCCCCTAGTCCTTGGTAATCCCATGACAAAGTCCATTGATATGTCTATCCACGGACTAGTAGGTACGGGGAGAGGGGTGTATAACCCATGAGGGTGGGCTTTAGATTTGGCACGTTTGCACTCAAGGCAATTAGTGCAAAACTTTTCCACATGCACCCTCATCTTCGGCCAATGGAATTGTTCTTGAAGAACGGCCAAAGTCTTTCTTGTCCCAAAGTGACCCATGAGTCCTCCACAATGTGCCTCTTGCACAAGCAATTCCCTCCATAAGGACTCTGGTATGCACACTCTACCATTTTTAAAGATGAATCCATTAACCCATTGGTATTTCTCAACTCTCTCCCCTTTCTCTAGAGCATCATAGACACTCTTTAGCTTTGGATCATGAGCATACATCAATTTGATGCTCTCGAATCCCATGAGGTTAGAGGTGAGAGTGGTGGCTAGTGCGAACTTTCTAGAAAGCGCATCCGCCACAACATTGTCCTTCCCTTTCTTGTATTGGATCACATAGGGAAAGGACTCAATAAATTCAACCCACTTGGCATGTCTCTTATTGAGCTTCTCTTGGCCTCTCAAATGCTTGAGTGACTCATGGTCACTCTTGATTACAAACTCACGAGGCCAAAGGTAGTGTTGCCAATGGGCAAGGGCTCTCACAAGGGCATACAACTCCTTGTCATATGTAGAATAATTCAAGGAGGCCCCCTTCAACTTTTCACTAAAGTAGGCGATGGGTTTGCTATCTTGCATTAATACACCACCAATTCCCACCCCCGAGGCATCACACTCAACCTCAAATGCCTTCCCGAAGTCGGGCAATTGCAATAGGGGGGCGGTACTTAACCTACCTTTCAACTCTTGGAAGGCCTTCTCTTGAGGCTCTCCCCAAACAAAGGGTTGGTCCTTCTTCACCAATTCGGTGAGTGGAGCGGCGATGGAGCTAAAGTCTTTCACAAATCGTCTATAAAAGCTAGCAAGACCATGAAAGCTCCTCACTTGAGTCACGGTAGTAGGAGGAGGCCAATCACGTATGGCCTCTACCTTAGACTCATCCACCTCCACTCCTTGGGCACTCACAACAAACCCAAGGAAGACAACCTTCTCCACACAAAAGGCACACTTTTTCAAATTGGCATAGTGCTTTTCGGCTCGTAGCGCTTCAAGAACTTGACTCAAGTGGCCTACATGCTCATCTGTTGTCTTACTATAGATCAAGATATCATCAAAATAGACAACGACAAACTTGTTGATAAAAGGCTTCAAAACATGGTTCATGAGTCGCATAGAAGTGCTAGGTGCGTTGGAAAGCCCGAAGGGCATTACCAACCATTCATAGAGACCGAATTTGGTCTTGAATGCAGTTTTCTATTCATCTCTGGGTTTCATCCGGATTTGATGGTAACCGGACCTAAGGTCGATTTTGGAAAAGACACACGACCCACTCAATTCTTCCAACATATCATCAAGTCGTGGAATAGGGTGACGGTACTTTACCGTTTTCTTATTCACGGCTCGGCAATCCACGCACATTCTCCACGATCCATCCTTCTTGGGCACAAGAATGACCGGTACGGCACATGGACTTAAACTCTCTCGGACCAAGCCTTTAGAGAGCAAGTCATCTACTTGCTTTTTCAATTCTCTTGTACCCTCCGGATTACTCCTATAAGCCGGTTTGTTGGGGATTTGAGACCCCGGGATGAAATCAATTTGATGTTCAATCCCTCTCAAGGGAGGGAGTCCACTTGCCATTTCATCCGGGAACATGTCTTCAAACACCTTCAAAACACTTTCAATGGCACTAGGTAATGGGTTAGAAGAATAATCAAATTCGAAAGTAAGAACCATACCTTTGTGCACTAGGCATAGAAGAAGCTTGTCGCCATTATTCCCTTTTAAGAGCTCGCCCGGTTGCATCATGGCACATATGCCACCGGTGGAAGATGGTGGGATTGCCACCACACTTTCGACCAAAGGACTAGTCTTCACTACCGACTTAGCCTTGGCCACCTCCCTCAACTCCTTCATCTTCTTGTAGTCCTCACTTACTTGCTTAGGAGTGAGAGGTTTAAGCACAAATCTCTTCCCTTCATGTTTGACCGTGTAAGTGTTGACACGACCATCATGCACCACTTGCCTATCGAATTGCCAAGGCCTCCCTAAGAGTAGGTGGCATGCTTGCATAGGCACAACGTCAAACAAATGCTCATCTACACAACTCCCTATTTTGAATCGAATCATCACTTGCTTGACTACTTTAAGCTCCCCACATTCGCTAAGCCATTGTAGCCGGTAAGGTTTGGGATGCTTCATGGTAGTCAACTTCAATTGGGACACAAGTGAGTGACTCACTACATTTGCACAACTCCCCGAATCAATTAACATAGAGCAAACAACATCTTTGACCCGGCACCTAGCATGGAATAGATTTTCCCTTTGCAAGGTTTCACTATCTTCCACAATCATAGCTCCTAGGCTCCTTCTCACTACTAAGAAAGTATGAGGATCCTCATCCTCCACCGTGTCTTCCACTACATCCTCCTCTACTCCCTCATCTCCCTCTACTCCCTCTACTCCCTCATCTTCCGGATCACTCTCTTGCTCATATGCATTTTCACCAACAACAATCATGGTCCTTTTCGTAGGACATTCCCTAGCAAAGTGCCCATAGCCCTTGCACTTGTGGCATTGTATGGAAGTAGAAGTAGGAGCATGCAATTGAGTTTTAGAGTTACCTCCCACATTAGGTGTGTTCCTCTCATATGGCTTCTTCACATCCTTGCTAGCATTTGCACCACTTGTCCCACTTGTACTTGGGAACCTTGTATTTGTAGTAGGAGGCTTCCAATCCTTTGGTTTGCTTGTTGGAGTAGTAGTGCTACTCTTGTAGCGAAGGGATTTCTCCTCTTTGAGACATTTCTCGGCCTCAACCGCATCTTCACATAGCTTGTAAAGATCATCATATTTGTGGAACTTCAATTGTGAAGGTATGTCTCGGTTCAAGCCCCCTTTGAAACGGATCATGGCCGTCTCATTGTCTTCATCATCTAAGTCAAGGTTCATTCGGATTTGCTCAAATTCATTGAAATATTCCCCAACCGATTTGTAACCTTGCTTCAACTCATAGAGACGCTTTTGTTGTTCAACCCGGTATTGGTTAGTCAAGTACTTCTCATCCATCACACGGATCAACTCTTCCCAAGTAAGATTAATAGCCATTCCCGTCCTCCTTCTATTCCTCTTCACCGACTCCCACCAAGTAGAAGCAAAAGATTCGAAGGAAGATATTGCATACTTGGTTTTCTTCACCTCGGGCATATCATTGGTTACAAATATTCGCTCCATGGTCAACTTCCATTCAATGTACTCCACCGGGTCACTACTTCCTTTGAAAGAAGGAATAGTGAGCTTCACACTATTGAGGTTGTTGTTGTTGTCACGACTCCCTTGGAAAGGCTCCGGTTGGCCTCCATAGTGATCTCCATAACCTCCATAATCTCTCTTAACATTCCCTCCAACATACCCCATGGGTTGCCCTCGACCTCGGCCTCTACCCCTATCCACATTCCGACCCCTAAATGGAAAGTGAGCATCATACCCACCATCACCATAATCATCCTCCTCCCCTTCATGAGCTTGTGCAACTTGCTCAAGAGGTTGAACATTCCGGATTGGTCCGGGAAGTGGAACATTCCTTTGGGGATTGCCCATAAGGTTTGGAATAGTCACACGTTGGGTATTGCCCAACAATTGGTCAATTCGTTCTCTATCCTCCTTTACACGTTGTTGATTGAGCACTTCAATGACATGGATAACTTGCTCCGGGGTAAAGTTAGGAGTACTTGTGACTTCAACTTGGACACTCGGTGTCCCTTTCTCAACTTGGACACTCGGGGTCCCTTTCTCCGATTGGGCATTGGAAGTCCCTTGCTCCACTAGAGCACTAGAGTTCACCCTCTCAAGGCTTTCAATCCTCAAGTTCATACTATCCAATTTGGCAAGGATAGTAGCAAGGGCACTCTTAGCAAAATCTTCTCCTTCGGTGGACATCGTACCTACACAAGAAACAAACGTTAGCAAAACAACCTCACTCACTCCCTCACAAGTGTTTCACTCGGATCACTCGTATAGTGGGTGGTGGATTTTTCACTCTAGCTTGAATCCAAAGCTTCACTAAGTTGATTAACAAACCTCAACCTAATCACTCAACTCAAGAGCCAAATGCACTCCGGGGTGAGTGGAGTTGATAGGACTCTATTGGAACGATAAGCTCTTTAAGTGCGGACTTGAGCCAAATGAGACTACGAGTCTTCTTTGAATTCTAATCTCCGGTCTAGGCTTGAGTTTCCTAATAGCTTAGAAGGGCTAGCACAATTCAAGTAGGAAAGATTACTCAAAGAAATGCTAGCTAGATGCGATGCAATCAAATAAACAAGAGATCCTAGACGAATCTACCCGAAACCACACCCTTCAGAAGTAGGCGCCCCACCTGTTTTGAGTAGATGGTCCGCCTGGTTTTCTGTAGAGGGAAGTAGGCGCTCAGCCTACTCTAGTAGGCGCCCCGCCTCAGCAAAATCCAGAGAGCTCAATAAAAAGAGGCGGTCCGCCCCTTGCACTAGGCGCTCTGCCTACTGCAAGCTTCAGCACAGTTTCAAACACGATTTTCTTGGTTTTGCACCCCAAAATTCAATAATTCCAACGTTGTTTTAGCAATTCAAAGGTACCCCAATGTTGTTTCAACCACAAGGAACAAACCCCAATAATTTTTATCAAACCCCAATCAAAAACAAGTAGTTCACCATGTTCATCAAATTCAAACTTAGGGTTTCAAACTTTCAAATTTTCCAAGGGTTTCAAATTTTCAATTCTTGTGTTTCAACTCCAAATCGAGTGTCTAGGGTACCAAAAGAACGGGTTTCCAATAAGGAACAAACCCCAATAACAATCTCACAACGGGTCCAACAAACCAAGAATCAATGATCATTTTTTTTTTGATGTTTTTTTTTTTCTTCTTTTCTAATTTTTTTGTGTTTTTCTTCTTTTCAAGAACAATAAACAAGAACCTAAAGTCGAAACTAACCTAAGCACGAAGAATCAAGGGTCGGGGGTTTGTAGAAACAAAACCCGAGCCTTGCTCTGATACCAAGATGATAAGAATCAAAGTGACAAGACAAAAGTAAAGATAGGAGAGCGAGACACTTCTCGAACCCCCTACGAAGTAACCCCGGGGAACTTGTCCCGAGATACCCTTGTATCGGCGTCTAGAAGGACCTACACTATGCAACAACCCTCGAGTCGCACCCGGGACTCGTAAATGGAATGATCGGGTTTTCGGTTCGAGATTCAACTAGGTTCCACTAGTGAATTCAAGCAACCAAAGAAAGGGTTTCTTCAAACAAGATATGAACTCTATTCTTCATTCAATAATAATCAAAGTAAGCTAATGTTTTCAAGAGGCTATGTGAAGTATTTATAGGTTTCACTTACACATAATAAAAGCCCAAAATTACCCCTAAAGTGGGTTAAAACAATAAAGGCCACGTAGGGCTATAGTTGTCCAAAACATAGCATAAAACTAGGAATCCCGCAATCCTTCAGCAAACTAGGCGCCCAGCCTTCTTGGGAGTAGGTGCTCAGCCTACTTGGAGTAGGCGCCCAGCCTACTTGGAGTAGGCGGTCCGCCCACCTTGCAGAGGCGGTGCGCCTGGTGGAGATCTAGAGAGCTGATCAAAACTAGGCGGCCGGCCTAGTTGGGTAGGCGGTCCGCCTGTTCCTGTGGCTCTTTGAGTTGCTTCCAAACGTGCCCCGGATGCCTCTTCAAGTGGACTAAGTGATCCCCCATCCATGGCACTCAAAAGCATGACCTTCAAACCACTCTCAGCGCCTCCATCCATGTCTCTCCAAGTCAAGTGAAGATGGGTGTCGTGGATCAACTTGGCTTGACTCTGAGTGAAGGGTCTTGTGGGGGTTTGGGTCTTATCAATTGATAGGTTTCCACTCATGAAGTTTGCATATAAACGTACTTTGCATAGAATAATTGGCATGACTCCATTTGAGTGTGTTTATGGCTTTAACCTTTTGATTCCACTTGATCTTACCCCTTTGCCCAGAGATGCAGTTGTTAGATTCAAAGATAAGAGATGGGCCAAGGTTTTGCTTGAGCTTCATGCTAAGGTGAGAAAGAATTTGGAAGAAGCCTATGCTAAGGTGGCATCCAAGAAGAACAAGGGAAGGAAGAAGATGGAGTTGAAGAAGAGAGATTGGGTTTGGGTGCACTTCCGCAAGGAGAGATTTCCAAGCCATAGGAAGGGGAAGTTGGCACCACGAGGGGATGGACCATTTCAAGTGATATCAAAGATCAACAACAATTCATATGTGATCGACTTGCCAGGTGAGTATAATGTTTCTAGCACTTTCAATATTTCTGACTTGACTCTTTGTGATGTAGGTGATGATACCTTGAAGGATGATGCCTTGATTTCGAGGATGAAATCTTCTCAAGAAGGGGAGGATGATGCAATCCCAATTGCCTCAAGACCATTCACTCGGAGTCAAGCTAAGGAGATTCAAGATGCTCACCTACACTTGGTTTGGAAGAGCTTGGAAGATAGAAGCTTCGAGAGTGATTTGAAGATCATGCGCTTCAGCACATGCGAGGGCAGACAAGGTGGAGCTCCTCATCACTTCACAGCCACTCCAGAACAAACTTCAGGCCAAGGCAGACCGCCTCAAGAAGTGGCCGGGCCGCCTCCCCCTAAATTCACTCAAAATGTGGCTAAGTGTTGATGATACAACTCTCTGAAGTTTGTTGAGGTGGGGCGCCTGATTGCATAGGCAGAGCGCCACTTTCTGAGGCCACTCTCTGAATTTTCTGAGGTGAGGCGCCTAGCTCCTGAGGCGGGGCGCCTCCCCTTGTTAATGCAGTGACGAGATTTTAATGAACTCTAGGTGTATTTTCTATTTTGACCCTGAGTGGTCCTTATTATTTTGACCCAACTTGTGGACTATTTAGATATTTCATATTATGAGAGGAGGAACTATAAATACCTCCCTTAGGGTTTATTCTCATTTAGACACCCTTGAAATTAAATCAAATACTTGAGAATGCTCTCATTTAAAAACCCTTTTTTGGCTTGATTTCTCTTGGTGCCTCCAATTTAACATCAATCCTCTTTGATCAAACTCGTTTGCAAGATCGTGTATCTCTTGAGGATAGTTTGCGTAGTATAGGTGTCTCTCGACTACATTGAAGGTGTATCGAGACTAGTTCGTCGATGCTACTTTAATTATCATTCCAGCTACGTCTTGCTTTTATCGTTACTTTTAGATTCCGTATTTTATATTGTATCACCTATAGCTTCCCTCCTAGTTTGCCGCCTCTAGCTACCATCGCCAAGCTCCGACAATTTTTGTTTTTATGTTTTTTTTTTGGTATATTCTTGTACGTCTTGTATATCTCCATTGTATATATAATGATACACTATAAAAAAAATGAAGATACACTAGACATACATCAATACATTTATTGTATGTAATTGTATATATTTTTATGTCTTTTGTATCTATAGGTATGTTGTTTCAATACATATGGTATACACTGTATATAAAAGGTATATACAATGGATAAACTAACATACATTTTATAACATTATTGTAATACTTTATATGTGATGTTTGGAATTTTATGCTAATATTTCCTTAATATTTCCTCACGTTTTAGTACCTTATTCGCTCGTTTTATAGCTTGTGACTGTGGTTTTATACTGATTTTATGTCGTGTGTATGTAGGTTGTTATGCAGTGTAAATTGGAGCTTTTAAGAGCATGATTGAGCAAGAAAAGATTGGATTTTGATTGAGGATTGGATCGAGCACACGAAGGTACGACACGAGCACGCAAAAGAGCAAGGAACGAAGCAAAATGGCTGGGCGCCATAGGCCCCGCGCCGCGCCAGCTGACGCGCGCCCTGGCTGGCGCGTTTCCCTCCGCGCCGCGTGGCTAAAGCGGGTTGAAGTTGGCGTCCTCTGGTTGTCTGCACGCGATCGTGGGCGCGGGGCGCCCCTTATAGCGCCCCTTGTGCGCGATTTTATGTCCTATTTCATCTAGGCTTGGGTCTAACTTATTACTAGGCTTTTGTAAACTCTATAAATACTCTATTACTTAGTTTTTCATGGGGGTTCAGACTTTGGAGCAATTGGAGAGCTCATAACACCTTGAACAAGGGTTTTTCTTCCTTCCATTAATCTATTACATCATTTTTTCATTATTTCATCAAATCCTTGTGTTGTTATTATGAGTATGCGTAGCTAAATTCTCTAGTTCTAGGGTTAGAGTATTTCATGAAAGTTGATGTTTGAAGATTGATTCTCATTAATTGAATCCCATTACGGGTTACTTATTCTTTCTTGATTTCACTTGTGTAATTGTCAGGGCCCGATTATTACGCATTATCTATGGTTTTTAGATTGAACTCGAAAGAGGGAATTTAATTACGTAATAAGAAAGAATAGGACTAGTTTGTGAACCCGGGCATCGGGGAACCAATTCGTGAGTAGGATAGACATATACTTGCTCGCCTAGTTTAACTAATTACAGAATTCGTAATGCGTGCACGTGATTCAACCCATAGACATATAGGGATTGGAGTAGCCTGCATAGACCGTGAAGAATCGAAGGGTTTTCACGGGTACATTTAATCTGTTAGTTAGTAACCCGGGATTTAAGAAGTGGAATCAATTGGAAAACTCAACTGAATTGTTCGTAACTCTGACCCTGGACCGTCTCCTCATTACTAATAACAACCAAATTTTGCTCCATTGTTTGAATTCACTTTTACCCTCTTAATTACTGTTCCTTAGATACTAAACTCATCACTATTGGAAAAGATCCCTGGATAGTAGATAGAAATTGTTTGTTAAGCGTCAGTCTGAATAGTCCTCGTGGGAACGATACTCTACTTATCATTTTATTACTTGTCGACCACGTATACTTGCGTGTGCGTTGGGAGCAACAAGTTTTTGGCGCCGTTGCTGGGGACTAAACAATTGACTGATTTCTTTTTGAACAGTTTACTACTTTCTATTCAGGTTTAATTTTTGTTTGGAGTTTTGTGCTGTTTCAGGTATTAGGTCCTGCTTGATCTTTACCTACAGGAATGGCAGAAGAACAAGCTTTAGCTGTGCGAGATGTTGCTCTCCCCAGCCTGGAGGGAGTAGCCTCGAGCATAGTTAAGCCTAGAATTACTGGAAACTTTGAGATTAAGTCCGGTATGATACAACTGTTACATACGACTGGACAATTTGGTGGATTACTTCATGAAGATCCGCAATAACACATCCAGAATTTCTTGGAGATCAGTGATACTTATACACCAACGGGAGTTCCTATTGATTATGTTCGCTTGACATTGTTCCCGTTTTCACTGATTGGGGCAGCAAAGAGGTGGTTAAAGGCTGAAAAGTCTGGGTCTATCACCACTTGGAATGATTTGGCTAAGAAGTTCTTGGCTAAGTTTTATCCATCTGCCAAGACAGCCCGGGTGAGGAGTGAAATTATGTCCTTCAGACAGTTAGAAGGAGAATCTTTATATTCAGCCTGGGAGAGATTTAAGGCTCTATTGAGGGATTGTCCACACCATAACCAATCTAATGAGGTTCTTGCACATACTTTTGTGGAGGGGTTGACTGCGCATACTAAGATCGTGGTAGATGCTGCTGCTGGAGGCCAAGTATTAGCCTTAAATTTTGACCAGATCTATGATTTGCTAGATAAGTTTTCGCAGAGCAATCCCGACTGGCAGGGTGATGGTAGAGCTACTACGCAGAAAGCTGCAAGGGTACTTCAATTAGATGCAGTTTCAGAGCTAAGGGCGAGGATGGATGCTATTTCCAATCAAATTAGCAAGCTAGCTCTGCCAAAGACTCAGCAACCAGTGGCTCCAGTGCAACAACTCCAGAGCTTTTGTGAGGTTTGTGGTCAAGACCATGCTACAGAGGTTTGCCCCTCTAATCCAGAGTCAGTTTATTATGTGGGTAATCAAAACAGGCTGCAGGGTCAAAATCAGTTTGGTAATTCTTATTATCAAGGCAATATGAGAGCCCCGAATAATTACCACCCACTTCCAGCTCCACCACAGCAGGTTAGCAGTTCAGTTGAGGAGATGCTAAAGCAGATAATGGCAGGCCAGCAGAGAATGATAGCTGACACTGCAGCCCATGCACAGGCCATACAAGATCTTGCCAATGCTCAAAAGAACTTGGAGCACCAGTTGGGGCAGTTGGTGGGAGAAATAAGCACTGTGAAAAAAGAGCCTGAACAATGTCTTGCAGTGACTTTAATTGGAGGTGGAGAGCTGATGGCCAAGCCAAAGGAGAAAGCTGAAATTGAAAAAGTTGAAAAAGTGGAGAAGGTAAAGAAGAAAGAAGAGAGAAAGGAGGCACCTCGGCCACCTCCACCATTCCCGCAGAGGCTTATACCATCGAAGGATTTGGCTCAGTATCAAAAATTTGTGAGTATGCTGAAAGAACTTCATGTTAATATTCCTTTGACTGATGTGTTTGAATTGATGTCATCCTTTGTGAAGTTTTTAAAAGAGATTTTAGTCAAGAAGAAAAAGCTTCAAGAAATAGAGTCGGTTGAGTTAGTTGAGGAGTGTAGCACAATCTTGAGCAAGCTACCTCCAAAACTTCAAGATCCTGGGAAGTTTACTATTCCTTGTACCATTGGAGGGCATAGTATCACTGGTGCCTTGTGTGATTTGGGTGCGAGCATAAATCTCATGCCTCTGTCTGTTTGCAAAAGGTTAGGGCTAGGAGAAATCAAGCCCTCTTCAGTTACTCTCAAGATGGCGGATGGATCACTCACTCACCCTGGTGGTAAGTTGGAGGATGTGTTGCTTAAAGTTGGTAAGTTTACCTTCTCTGCTGATTTTGTAGTCCTAGATTATGAAGAGGACTTAGAAGTTCCAATCATTTTGGGGAGACCATTCTTAGTCACCTCGAGGGCAATTATTGACATGGAGCTGGGTGAGATGACTGTTAGAGCGAATGGAGAAAAGGTGACTTTCAAGGTGTATAATAAGAAGGAGCACATAGCTAAAATTGAAGAGTGCTCTATGATCGAATGTGTTAGTCAAGACCATGGAAGTACACCACATGTGAAGTTGAAGTTGGGGTCTCTCAAAGAAAGGAAGAAAGCAAAAGTTCGTCTTAAGAAGAGAAGACGTAAATGCTGGAAGTGAGCTGAAAGTGTCGTCGTGCCACGACGTTAACTAAGGCGCTTCTCGGGAGGCAACCCGAGTTTGTACTTGTATTATTTATTTTATAGTGTCACGTAGTTTTTGTTTTTCCTTGGATTGCAGGTTCATGTAATGACGAGGCTAAGTGTGGGGTGTCCTTACCCTTGCCTAATATTGATGACCTGTTGGGGGAAGTCTGAGTACCTCATACTATATGGAAGCTTGGAGGATGCTAGCACCAAGGACTAGAGTCTTCAGGGAAGTTTTCTTTACCTTGCACTTTCTTATTTTTAGCACTGAGGACATTGCTTAGTTTAAGTGTGGGGAACTCTCCCTTATTTTTGAGGTTAGGGATGCATGTACCGTAGGATTTTCTTTTGTCACTTGACTTTATTTTGATTTATTTCTTGCTTTAATATAAAAAAAAATTGAAAAAAAATTAGAAAACCAATGAAAAAATTTCAAAAAGATTTTCCTTTTAGTTTTATTAGTGGTACATGTCATCCACCCCGTGGTTTTTCTTATGGCCTCGGTTCTTTTCCACGGGGAGGCCTTTGAACCGGGTAGTTTTTTATTTTTAGGATTAGAGTAGTTAGTTATAGGTGACCCTAGACGAAGGAATAGGTGGAATGCTAGGTGCCTTTGATTTGTTTGATACCGGTGTACTTGGACTTGTTGCATGTGCTATTTGTGGTGTCCTTGGGTTTTAATTGTGATGCATGCCTAGGAAAAAAAATGGAACGACCCCCTTGAGATGCTTGAGTCCGCTTGCTTGATTTGATTGTTAACCTTTGTGCATTAGTGCTTAAATTTCCACAAGTTGCATTCTAGAAGCTTAGTTGAGAGTTGTTGATGGAACCTTTTTGTGTGGATCATGTGCAATGTGTGTTGTGAGGCATATTTTTATTATACTCCATGTTGCATATTAATGTCTAGAACTTGCCCCGTGTGTGTGCAAAGCGAAATCTTAGGTTTGCTCTAGTCGGGAAATGATACAAGGCCTTCTTTTGCTTGCCTACCCTTACATATATACCTTGAAAAAAATAATTGTTGTGATTTCTTTGACCCTATTTGTTGGCACCCACACCCCGAGCCTACCCATTTGTTCTAAATTGTTTTTTTTTGGCCCTTTACTCCTTAAGTACTTTATTGATATTGTGTAGTTGATTGGAGTTGTGGTTGGATTTTGGGAGGTTTTTGAGTGGAGCTAATAAAGGGGAATAATTGTGAAAATTGTGAAGTAGTGAAAAAGCATTGGCAAGGTTTGGAAGGTAATGAAAAAAAATGAAAAGAGAAAAGAAAAGAAAAAAAATTGTGGAAAAAGAAAAAAAGAGAAAGATATCCCTTCCTTGCTAGTGTGTGATTAAAGAAAAATATGCTACTTGTTGAGAAGGTGTATTTGTGATAGTTGTTGATTGGGTGGTTTGTTGAGATTTGTGCTTAAATTAAATGTGATGTATTAAAGTGCTTAGGGAGGTAGTCACTATTACCATATGTATCCTACCCGCCCCTTAGCCTACATTACAACCTTTTTAAAGTCCTAGTTAATCTCGATTGGAGTGAGCTTACATTAGTGGAGTCCTACACTACGGGCAAGCCTATGGTACATCGTGTGTGACATGTGAGATTTTCATGAGAGTGGGTGAATTCTTTCTATGCTATTGTCCCCATTCCATTCTTGATATTCATTATTGTGTGTGATATTTGGGGGACACTCTCTTGCTTCATTTTGGTGAGGACACATGGTTTGCATGAAATAGTTGAAGTTGGTGGCTTCTTGGTTGAGTAGATAGGTGTGATTTTGTGGGAGCATGGTTGCAATGAGTTGAGTTGTGCAGTTGAGCTATTTTGGGGTGGTTGTTCTCATATTTTTGGTTTTGGTAAATTATTGGCATGTTGTGGATCCATGGTAGTCATGTGTGCATTGGTTCAATGATCGGTATCAACCATAGTCATAGGCAGACCTGTTTTACCTAGGATGGGAAGTGAGATGTGAGTTGCTCGAGGGCGAGCAAAGGTTCAAGTGTGGGGTGGTGATGTTTGGCATTTTATGCTAATATTTCCTTAATATTTCCTCACGTTTTAGTACCTTATTCGCTCCTTTTATAGCTTGTGACTGTGGTTTTACACTGATTTTATGTCGTGTGTATGTAGGTTGTTATGCAGTGTAAATTGGAGCTTTTAAGAGCATGATTGAGCAAGAAAAGATTGGATTTTGATTGAGGATTGGATCGAGCACACGAAGGTACGACACGAGCACGCAAAAGAGAAAGGAACGAAGCAAAATGGCTGGGCGCCATAGGCCCCGCGCCGCGCCAGCTGACGCGCGCCCTGGCTGGCGCGTTTCCCTCCGCGCCGCGTGGCTAAAGTGGGTTGAAGTTGGCGTCCTCTGGTTGTCTGCACGCGATCGTGGGCGCGGGGCGCCCCTTATCGCGCCCCTTGTGCGCGATTTTATGTCCTATTTCATCTAGGCTTGGGTCTAACTTATTACTAGGCTTTTGTAAACTCTATAAATACTCTATTACTTTGTTTTTCATGGGGGTTCAGACTTTGGAGCAATTGGAGAGCTCATAACACCTTGAACAAGGGTTTTTCTTCCTTCCATTAATCTATTACATCATTTTTTCATTATTTCATCAAATCCTTGTGTTGTTATTATGAGTATGCGTAGCTAAATTCTCTAGTTCTAGGGTTAGAGTATTTCATGAAAGTTGATGTTTGAAGATTGATTCTCATTAATTGAATCCCATTACGGGTTACCTATTCTTTCTTGATTTCACTTGTGTAATTGTCAGGGCCCGATTATTACGCATTATCTATGGTTTTTAGATTGAACTCGAAAGAGGGAATTTAATTACGTAATAAGAAAGAATAGGACTAGTTTGTGAACCCGGGCATCGGGGAACCAATTCGTGAGTAGGATAGACATATACTTGCTCGCCTAGTTTAACTAATTACAGAATTCGTAATGCGTGCACGTGATTCAACCCATAGACATATAGGGATTGGAGTAGCCTGCATAGACCGTGAAGAATCGAAGGGTTTTCACGGGTACATTTAATCTGTTAGTTAGTAACCCGGGATTTAAGAAGTGGAATCAATTTGAAAACTCAACTGAATTGTTCGTAACTCTGACCCTGGACCGTCTCCTCATTACTGATAACAACCAAATTTTGCTCCATTGTTTGAATTCACTTTTACCCTCTTAATTACTGTTCCTTAGATACTAAACTCATCACTATTGGAAAAGACCCCTGGATAGTCGATAGAAATTGTTTGTTAAGCGTCAGTCTGAATAGTCCTCGTGGGAACGATACTCTACTTATCATTTTATTACTTGTCGACCACGTGTACTTGCGTGTGCGTTGGGAGCAACAATATGTTTGTTGCATCTCCCATTTTTACATAATGATACATAGGACATACAACAGACATATTACGTGTATACACATGGCAGACATTCATTCTCGTCCACCTTCAACAACCACCATAACCACTATAGAGTCTGCATAGCTGTTGGAGAACCTCCAAAAATAAATGGGAAAGTCAAGAAAAAGAAGCAACAGTTGCCAAATCTGGAACCCAGTGACTCACGCCTTCTTCCTGATCGATGTCGACGTTGTTGGAAGAAAACACGCCTGAGAAGAAACACAAGGAACAAAAGATATGGCAAGCAACGAGCAGTAGACGACATCGCCGTCGCTAGAGAAAGGGGTGGGGAAGGGGCGGTGACAGCATAGACATCGCTGGAGTTGGAGATGTTGCCAAAAAACGTGAGAGAGACACGGAGAGAGAGGGCTAGTGGAAAGAGAGAAGAGAGAGATAGGGATTTTTTTTTTCAATCAAGATTACTAAGCATGTTGCCTAGTGACTAATTTTATTAATTCAAATAATAAAAACTATAATATCTTACAACGAAAATACATGAAAGTACTTGCCAATATAAGCAAGTCTAACCTATTATGAGCACTACCTCTAATCGTTATACTCCCTTCAATGGAATGAGCATGTGGTGCTATTAAAAGAAGATATAATAATTTGAAGTAATACACTTTAATATGAAAGTAATACCCTAAGTTAAACACTAGTGCAGTAGTCATTATACAATGTAGCAAATTGTAACTATGTTGTTTTATGTGTAGGAACAAATGCATGTTGACTTGGCGCTTCAGGACGTCAATGATGATTGTTGCTCCTCTAATTGAGCAGCCACAATTAATTGAACAATCATGCGCAAGCTGCTCCATGAGTTCCCAATCCTGAGTTGACCCAACTTGTGAAGACTTCAAACAAACACTTCCAAAGTGAGAATAATGGCTGGCCAATATAATCCAGTGTAATTGGAAGCCAAAAATTATGCGTCTCTAACTCCTGTGATGTTGAACAACACAACAGCTCGTGCATTGGCAGTAGTACATTGTAAAATAATCTTATTGAAAGAAATAATAGGTGTAGTTAGGGGTGTTGTTGACACCCAATTTTGTCCCTCCGTTTTTGCAATTTAGCTATATTTAATTAAATTCATAGTAGTGATTTTTCAAAAAAATCTGCATTAGACAGCATGCATTTACGTGTGTAATATTATTATTAATCTCCTATTTGCATAATATTTATTTAATTATAATTATAATTACGTAATTGCATTCATCTAGGCTATTTTCTAAAATACGTGTGCTATTTGTAATTTAATGCATTACGCTATTATTTAATAATTATTTGTGGCTATTTTTATCTAATTAGTATATTTGTGGTCATCTATATTTATTTATGATTAAATATATTTATTTATAATTATTTACATCTATTTATAATTATTTACAAAATTTTCTATTTTTATACTAATTATTTATATTTACAAGTATTTTAATTAAATACTAGCCATGTTGCTATTTTACAACTCATTTCTACTATATTTAGTCCTCGTCATCACATTTTATCCACGTGTACGCCACCCAAGCTCCACCTAAGCCTACAACACAATTATACTACACGTACGACTCATCCTAAGCGTGTAGTACCACTCTCCAAAGCACGCGTACAACTCACTTCTGCATGCAGTACAACCCTTTAAAGCCCCATTTTCCTTACCTCAGCATATGCTATCACACATACATATACATGTATGCACCGACGTGGCGCAATCGTAACCGTTCGTCCTACTAATCCAACGGCTTAAATTGATACTCCTACTTACATCTATACACACACCCCTTACCACTTAAAACCCTAAAATCATCACTCTCTCCCCTATCCCCTAAAATCAGCCGACCCCCCTTTTATCCCTTCTCTCCAAAATCAACCCGTTACACCCCCAAATCTCCACCATATCTCCGCGTCTCCTCCGCCATTAAATCCGGCGAGACCCCGCCTTCCACGCTCTGCTCGTTTCTCTCTCTCCCTTGTCGTTTTCACACTAAAAAAGGGAATGAATCATTCTCCTCCCTATTTCTATGGAAACCGAAAAGGAAGAGGAAAAATTGGGCGAATCTCGTCAAATACGCACTGATTTAGCTCGTTCAAGTTGAGTGCCATGAGAATTAAACACAAATCACCAGAAATCAAGGCAAAATGGGTCAGTCGAGACTGACCCGACCCGGTTCATTTGTAACCCGATTTGGATGCAATAAAATGGGTAATATCTTTTCCTTTTATTAGTATCATCTTTCTTTCTTTACAGATTCTGTTGAAAATCTCGGATTACATGCCTTGTTAGGAGTCATTGTTTTGCTGTCTCACTGCTGAAATTTAGGATTTTAGAATTTGAATTCTGGTTAGTTAAACTTGATTATCTGTTTCTAATTTTGGAAAACTGACTAAATACTTGACCTGGTCCTGTCTCGTTATTTGCAGCTTGTTTAAGCCATTATTGAGGTATTCATTATGAGTTAAATGGATGTTCCTGAAGTATGTTAATGCTTGTGATATCCTGCTTCCAGATAGACTGAATGTATAGCCTTGAGTAAATGGTTCTATGTTCCTAAGATTGACTTTGAATCCTTGTATGATTGTGTGTATGTTAGCTGCTTGTTGTTGGCCTTTTTTGGCCCCTCTACTAACCTTTTGCGCAGGTCTAGTTCAAAATGTTTGATAGCTTGAAAGCTATACCACCAGTTCAAATTTTAGTTGCAGGGAGTGAATGCTCAAAAAAATGAGGATGATGTTGTCTTGGCAGAAATCATCCATCTGAAGTTTGGATGTCACTGTTGAGATGAACTTTTCAGTTTAATATAGTTCACTCAGGGCACTCTTTTCTTTCCCTTTCACTCCCCTCTAGACCTCCTTGTTTGATGTCTTTATTTAGGGATTCCCCGTCTGTATATTATGTGAATCATTGGGTGCAAAGTTTCTGTTTAACAGTGCATGAATGTAGCAGTATAAATGCTGCAAATTCAGGCTAAACAGGGGCCATTTCTTTAACCTTGCTCTTTACTTTCATGTGTTTGAAGATAAGTTTGACAGAGTCTGAAAATAGGTTTATTTGTGCAAAGTTTCAAGCTTAAAACCATGACAGTTGCGTTAGGTGTGAAAACTGGAAATTTTGTGGATATAATGCATGACAGGTTTTAAATTCAAATTATTATAGGACTGTTTTGCTTAAATTAGATAAAATAGGCTAAAATTGCAATATTATCTAAAATGGGACTATTTTCTGTAACTTATATATTCTGAAACGTTGCAGTGTATCTTGATTTTTCTTGAAAGTGGCTACAACTGAAAATATCCTATCTCTGCAAACCCGAGACTTTAGCAATCTAACAGTACTTTTATTTTTGTTTAAAGTGGTTAAATTTGCAAAACTATCTGAAACAGGCTCATTTCCGCAATTATTATATTCTGAAATGTTCCGTTACTGTTTATCTTTAGAAGTGGCTAAATCTGAAACTAGCCTATTTTTGCAAAGCTGAACGTAAAAGTATTTAAACTTGTTTAATTTCTATTACATTTAACTTGGAAGCCTATTCTGCTTTTCTAAATTTTGATTAGTGAAACTATTTTTACATGATATTATTTGCTTATGTGTTCACATGATTGTATTATTATTTGACGCCTAGTGAGTCTAGATTGGGGGTACCAATTAAATATACCGGTCTAGACATTTTACATTTCTAGTTGTCTCAATAGCCTCTGAGACCTTAAGTTGGGGCATTAGCGAAAACCTCTTGGACGTTTTAAATAGTAGTAACTCACTTTAGTTAAATACTTAAAAAGGGTATGGGGTTAAGGGTAATTTAAGCCCCTCGGATATGATGGAAACTACCCGAGCTATATTTGATAGTGGATTCTGAAACTATCGTCCCTTACGAAAGCCTGGTTCTGATCCGAATAGGATAACAAAACCTAGGGTCATTTATTCAAATGATTAATTAGTTATTTATTATTTTGTGGTTATTCGTGCAACATGATTACTATTTCAATTATTTATGCAAATATGTTAAATTGCCAAATTGCCTATTTTTACTTACTTTGCATCTCATATCTATTTTGTCTATTTTATTTAGATTTTATCCTTTTAAAGCAATATGTTAAACCCAATATAGAAATCGGCCGGGAACCACGTTTAGTCGAACCTAGAAGGTGCCTAACCCCTTCCTTCTGGGTTATTTCGAACACTTACCCGAATCTCTGACTCGTAGATCAACCCGGAGTTAATTCTTTAAATGGAATTAGAAATTAATAGGTGACCTAATACGCCTAGAAAATTTATTAGGTGGCGACTCCAAAACTCTAACTCCAAGCGAGTTACTCCAAGTCGAAAACCACTTACATTAAAAGTGGGGTACGACAGAATGGCGACTCCGCTGGAGACTAAATGTTCTAACCATTACGATTTTTATATTGGGTTTATTATTGCTTTTATTATTTTGTATTCAATAATAACTCTTTCTCTCTGCAGGTGGGTAGCCTTTTATATTTTTTCATTTTTTGATAATATGATATTCAGTATATTATTATATTTTGTTGCATTTCACTCACACTTCTCCCACTCTTGGGAAACGACACTTTACACACACACGGCGATTACGTGGATTCCACGGTCGCTTCACCATAAAAAACCTTTTAGGAGGACATTTTGGAATATAGTTGGTCCGTGGTACAGCCAACGATTTCAAATGGTCCCACTCCTTGGCCGTCCGCCTTGGGGAACCATGTCTAGAATTACCCAGCTCTTAGCGGACACTCTTGTCTGGGAACCATGCATCATGTCATGATTAGGAGATTTTGACTTCGGCTCATGTCTAAGTATATTAGTTCACCATATTTGAACGAACCAAACGGGTCTCAGACCCTAAGGGATGTTTAAATATATTATGTGTGCATTTATTTAGGGTTGAACGTGTCTAATGTAGACCATTTGTTCTCAAAAGTGTGGATCATCCAATTATTTATTTTTGTTGGAAGATGCCACAAGTCAAAAATTTGGAAGATCAAATAAAACAGATTTTAAATTGATTTTTCTACTTTTGTATGACAAAATCAATTATTTATTTCTATAAATGGAAATCGTTATAGAAATCAATTATTTATTTCTATTTGCATATGGAAATTTTCATTTCTACATTCATACAAAACCAATTATTTCATAAAATTATTTTTTGGATTACGAACGAAAATTAATTTTTCTATTTTTATGAAAACCAAATCATATACTTTACATTAATTTCTTCTACTTTTAATGTAGCAAGATCAATTATTATTCTTATTTACCTAAAAATGTTATTCCATATTTATACAACAAAATTATTTTTCTGTTAACTTTGGGTTATGAGAACAAATGGGATGACGCACGATACACGTTCAATTTTAAATATCATACTCAAACTTAGGAAGACTTAACATCCTTGGCATGTTAAAGTCCATTAGCCAACTTCATCCAAATGGCGCCTATCATGCATCTTATATGTGTGGTTGTCTTGTTAGGCCTACCTCCGATACAAAAGAGGTCCCTTGCATTATAAGGAGTGATATATTTTGTATTTAGTAATTATTACCTCGACACTAACTTATTGTTTTCGTGTTTAAGATTTACTCCCACTCCTGAGATTGACTTGTGCATTCTGGTCGAGCATCAATACCAGACGAGAACTAAGGGACAGGTTACAACTCCTCCCCCCTCACAAACTAGAAGAAGAGGAAAGCGAAACATCATGTCTGAGTTGAATAATGCTGCTCTTAGTGACGACAACATTGGGAATAATGGGACACCCCGCAAACTTGCTTTGGTTGGGTATGATGAACATGTTGCTACTTTAGAGCAAATAATTAAGGAACTTGAAGAGAAACTGACAATGGCCAGTTTACCCGTTGGTAACTCCGCCCATTCAAGGGAATCAGCTGATCCAAGTGGGTCAGCCCGCCCTAATGGAAAGGACCCTGTACACCCAACTGATCCCCCTGCTACTTACCAAACAACACAACCAGCTCCATACCCAGCAGCGCCACCAGCCACTCGCCAAACAACACAATCTGCTCCTTACCAAACAACACCACCTACTACCTACCAAAGCGCACCAACTGCCACATATCTAGCACCGCCTCCCTATCCAGCACCACCAGCTACTTATCAAGCACCACCTTCTGCATACCCTACTTACCCAAACACAAGCCTACCTCACACTAATATCACAAATCTGCAGCCTTACAATCCCATGTTCACTGCTGAAACCAAACAACTTTCTTCACCCGCCAAAGACCATGAAAACTATGAATGGGCGGAGGATGAAGCCAATGATGATGAGACAAAAGAGAAAGTTCATAAGCTAGAGGCAGCCTTTAAGAAGTTTGAGTTAGGCAAAGCCACTAAAGGTTTAGCTTATGAAGACTTGTGCATCTATCCTACTTTGAAATTGCCAGACGGATACAAGATACCAAAGTTCGACCTATTCAATGGCACTGGAGACCCTATGGCGCATCTGAGAACATATTGTGACAAGTTGATTGGAGTAGGGGAAGATAAAAAAGTACGAGTGAAGCTGTTCAGTCGAAGCTTAACTGGAGAAGCCTTAAGTTGGTTCTCTAAGCAAAAACCAGGCACATGGCTCGGTTGGGAAGATATGGCAGCAGACTTTGTAGAAAGATTTGGGTACAATACCGAAATGGTACCAGATCGTTTCTACTTAGAAAAGTTGAAAAAGAAACCCACAGAGACGTTTAGAGAATATGCTACGAGGTGGAGAGAAGAAGCTGCCAAGGTGCAACCCGCTATGGATGAAAGGGAAATAGTGAACATATTCATCCGCATTCAAGAGGACGTCTATTACGATAAACTGTTGCATATGAAAAATCAGAAGTTTGCTGATGTAGTGTTGATGAGGAGATGACGTAGAAGAAGGACTGAAAATTGGAAAGATTATTAGCCTAGCTGCACTACAAGTTACTAATAAGGCCATCCAGTCTGAAAATATGAGTCTTTCCAAAAAGAAGAAAGATGAAGTCTCTTTTGCTGCAACCATTCAAGACCCTGCTTTCAACCACTATTATCAAACACCGCCACCATACCCTCACATACCACTTGAATATCCCGTTTATAACACTCAGCCCACTCGACCTATATTCCACACCCCAGCACCAAGCCGTCCATCATACCAGCAAAATACTCAAACCAATTATCGAAATGCATCACCATACTCTCCTAGGCCTCGCCCTGATACAAACCAAAGACCCAAAAGAAACTACACTTCATTAGCTGAATCTCGCACCCAATTGTTCGAGAGATTGAGAGCTGCTGGGCTTATTGTCCCAATCACTCAAAAGTTGCCAGACAATCCTTCACCACACTTTGATTACAGCAAAAGGTGCGCATACCACTCGGGTGGACCGGGGCATGAGACAGAGAAGTGTTTTGCACTAAGAAATAAGATTCAAGACCTAATAGATGAAAAGGTCATTCATTTGAAGGCACCAAATGTGCACAATAACCCACTACCCAATCATGGGGATGAGAAAGTGAATATGATCGACTCCAGCAAAGAATGCAATTAGGAAGGCACAATTATAAAAGCAGAAACAATGTTTGATGAATACAAGTTTGGCCTGGGGTACATCTTGGTTTGCAAAGGAAAAAGTACTACAAAAGATACAAGAGGTTATCATTCACTAGAGCAGTTTGTTCCAACTCTGAAACATGCATCCATCTTTTCAAGCTACATGAAAACTCTCGAGGGAGAAAGACTTGCCGGAGGTGTTCATGATACAGAAGATGAACTGACCAGTCTAAAGGAGGTATTCATAGAATAATGTTATTCAGTTCCCGAAAAGCATACTGAAGATTTGAACATCCAGAAAGCTGAATCTGAAATTATTCCAAACAACTGAACCTGCAACACATTTCGAGCATGCCGAGAACCTTAGTGAAGCTGGGGTATTAGTTGTTTTCTTAAATAAAATACGACTCCGAGTCGTTAGCTTTTATTTTCTTTGTTTGTTGCATCGTTGTTTCCTTTCAAAGACTTTTTCTCAAGTCCAATAATAAAATCATTTCCATTTTTATTTTAAGTATGCATCATTCACCATCAGCGAAATTATTTTAATTCCATTGAATCTGCGACTGTGATGTGAGGAAACAGTCCGAAACGACGAGTACAAGCCAGACTATGGTGATTCGACAGAGGACATTCAAGGAACTTCATAGTTAATCGTGGAAATCTTATAGCAGACAACTGAGACAAGAACATATTGAGGAAGATGACTTACAATCCAAGGTGAAACAGTAGAAATACATATAAGAAGCAAAATTAGACAATCCTGAATGGATCAAAAGCATACTTGAGCAAGTAACGCTCATGGATAGCAAAGAATGAGCACAACATGCAATAGAATGACAAAGAAGTTTACCAAGAAGATAAGAGATATTACAAATCAAACGGCATTCATCTTTATTGGACTTGAACTACGTAACGACCTGATTCCCAAAAGGGGAGCAGCCTATTCAAGGAACGATCACATCATAAGAAAATTTTATTGGACACTGGGGCAGAATTTTTTTTAGGTTCCCTCAAAAAATTCAAAGAATACATTACAGCACACTGGGGCAGAATTTTTGAGGGACCTCAAAAATTCAAGGAATATGCAAGCAGCACACTGGGGCAGAAATTTTGAGCTTCCCTCAAAATTTCAAGATGAAAGATCTTTGAACAACAAATGGACATAGAGGAGATTATGTCCCAACAACACATCGCAGTCTATGATCCAATGGAACAAATTTGCATTACTCTTTAAAGTTAATTTTCACAAAACACATGCATATCCCAATTCCTTATCCCTTTTGCTCACAGCTCGACTAAGGTTTGACGTTCGAAAGAGAGATATACGAGGAGGAAATTATACAAGATGCAGCAGCAGAGTGCAGTACAACAAATGCGCAAGTCAACCTCCACCCAAAAACTCACAAATTTTTTTTGATTGTAGGTTTACACAGGTACCGAGTATACCTAACTACTCTTGCAAAGCAATATTCATCAATTTGATCAAGCATAGGATCCATGTCGGTGGATATATAGGGTCCGCAGCGGTGGACATGACATCAATTTGAGAAGTATAGAATCCATGTCGGTGGATATATAGGGTCTACATCGGTGGACATGAAGAGCATAGGATCCATGTCGGTGGATATATGGAAATGACATCAATTTGAGAAGTATAGAATCCATGTCGGTGGATATATAGGGTCCGCGTCTGTGGGCATGACATCATTTGACAAGCATAGGATCCATGTCGGTGGATATATAGGGTCCGCGCCTGTGGGCATGATATCATTTGACAAGCATAGGATCCATGTCGGTGGATATGTAGGGTCCGCGTCTGTGGACATGACATCATTTGACAAGCATAGGATCCATGTCGGTGGATATATAGGGTCCGCGCCTGTGGACATGACATCATTTGACAAGCATAGGATCCATGTCGGTGGATATATAGAGTCCGCGTCTGTGGACATGACACCATTTGACGAGCATAGGATCCAAGTCGGTGGATATATAGGGTCCGCGTCTGTGGACATGACATCATTTGACAAGCATAGGATCCATGTCGATAGATATATAGGGTCCGCGTCTGTAGACATGGCATCATTTGACAAGCATAGGATCCATATCGGTGGATATATAGGGTCCGCGTCTGTGGACATGGCTTCATTTGACAGAAGCATAGAATCCATGTCGGTGGATATATAGGGTCCGCGTCTGTGGACATTACATCAATTGGAGAAGCATTGAATCTATGCCGATGGATATATAAGGTCCGCGTCTGTGGACATGACTTCAATTCGAGAGGTATAGAATCCATGTCGGTGGATATATAGGGTCCGCTTCTGTGGACATGGCATCATGTGAAGAGCAAAGAATCCGCTTCGGTAGATATATAGGGTTAGCGTTTGTGAACATGACAATAGAGTAAGGTTCGCGTTTGTGGGCATAGTTTGAAAATTTGAAGCAGAGTAAGGTCCGCGTTTGTGGACACAGTTCAACAATTCGAAGCAGAGCGGGGTCCGCGTTCGTGGGTGTAGTTTAGCAATTTGAAGCAGCGTAAGGTCCGCGTTTGTGGACGTAGTTCAGCAATTTGGAGCAGTAAGGTCTGCGTTTGTGGACAGACCAATTATTGATCATATATAGAATCCATGTCGGTGGATATATAGGGTCCGCATTGGTGGACATGACATTGCATAGAATCTGCGTCGGTGGATATGTAGGGTCCGCAGCGGTGGACATGATATTGATTTGAGAAGCATATAATCCATGTCGGTGGATATATAGGGTCTGCATAGGTGGACATGCATAGAATCCATGTCGGTGGATATGTAGGGTTAGCAGCGGTGGACATGACATTGATTTGAGAAGCATAGAATCCATGTCGGTGGATATATAGAGTCTGCGTCGGTGGGCATGAAAAGTATAGAATCCATGTCGGTGAATATATATAGGGTCTGCATCGGTGGACATGACATCAAATTTGAGAACCATAGAATCTGCATCGGCAGATACATAAGGTTCGCTGTGGTAAACATGACAATAATTTGCAGCAAAGTAAGGTTCGGGTCGGTGGGCATAGCATTGGAAATATACTCGGACGAGACATCAATCAAGCAAGCATAAGACAAAAAAACCACTCGGCTCAACAGGGAAGTTTGCTTTATCTTTATCTTTATATCTGTTGCATTTATCATGATTTTGCTGTAGGGTACTCCCGGATCTCTCGACAAATCCCTGTGCCATACTCTCACGCCTGCTCCCAAACATCACTACCAATTATACAACCGCAAAACCTCAGGCACATACAAAGCAAAGCTTAATCCTACAAACAATGCCTTGTGCTACACCTGCGAGCTACCTATCTTGCCGAGTTCCAAGCCACAATTCCATACTCGCACCAGTGGTCTACCCAATCCTTCCTTATCGATTTCGTGTCAGTTTCGTATTCCTTCCTATCCGTATCTATCTGCGTCAATCGCACGTATTTTCGTACTTAATCGTGCCTGTCTGCTTTGAATCGTGCGCATTCATAAAATACGTCCCCCTAATGCTTCCAAGCTCATTCAAGGCAATATTGAAGGCAAGATGACCCATTTATCGAGATGAAGTAGAAACTATGTCCTTGTAAACTCCTCTTTATGGGTGTGTCGTGCACCACATCTTCATAACTAGGATGATTATAAGCCTCTTTTCCCAAACTTGATCTATCGATGTTATTTCATCTTCGACAATGCCTTTGCTTCATTGTTCATTTCATCTTGCCAAAAGGCAAAGCATACACGAATCTAAACTTTAAATATTTGGATAAGTTTAGTTTTTACATCCAAAATCGTGCGTCATAAACATCTCACACAGGCAACATGCCATTCTAGAACTACACACGGCCTGATTCTCGTGAAACCCGAGATATGTAGGAAACTCAGAGACCGGGGTTCGGCCAAAAACACCCCAGAACCCCCATTCTTCCCCTTTCAATCTTCTGCATACCGGTCGTGACAAAATTGGCTGTTCCGTCAACTATCTTTGCCTGAAGACTCTTTCATCATCCTCGGGCAAAGAGGGGCAGCTATTGACACCCAATTTTGCCCCTCCGTTTTTGCAATTTGGCTATATTTAATTAAAATTGATAGTAGTGATTTTTCAAAAAAATCTACATTAGACAGCATGCATTTGCGTGTGTAATATTATTATTAATCTCCTATTTGCATAATATTTATTTAATTATGATTATAATTACGTAATTGCATTCATCTAGGCTATTTTCTAAAATACGTGTGTTATTTGTAATTTAATGCATTACGCTATTATTTAATAATTATTTGTGGCTATTTTTATCTAATTAGTATATTTGTGGTCATCTATATTTATTTATGATTAAATATATTTATTTATAATTATTTACATCTACTTATAATTATTTACAAAATTTTCTATTTTTATACTAATTATTTATATTTACAAGTATTTTAATTAAATACTAGCCATGTTGCTATTTTACAACTCATTTCTACTATATTTAGTCCTCGTCATCACATTTTATCCACGTGTACGCCACCCAAGCTCCACCTAAGCCTACAACACAATTATACTATACGTACGACTCATCCTAAGCGTGTAGTACCACTCTCCAAAGCACGCGTACAACTCACTTCTGCACGCAATACAACCCTTTAAAGGCCCATTTCCTTACCTCAGCATATGCTATCACACATACATATACACGTATGCACCGACGTGGCGCAATCGTAACCGTTCGTCCTACTAATCCAACAGCTCAAATTGATACTCCTACTTACATCTATACACACACCCCTTACCACTTAAAACCCTAAAATCATCACTCTCTCCCTTATCCCCTAAAATCAGCCGACCCCCCTTTTATCCCTTCTCTCCAAAATCAACCCGTTACACCCCCAAATCTCCACCATATCTCCGCGTCTCCTCCGCCATTAAATCCGGCGAGACCCCGCCTTCCACGCTCTGCTCGTTTCTCTCTCTCCCTTGTCGTTTTCACACGAAAAAAGGGAATGAATCATTCTCCTCCCTATTTCTATGGAAACCGAAAAGGAAGAGGGAAAATTGGGCGAATCTCGTCAAATACGTACTGATTTAGCTCGTTCAAGTTGAGTGCCATGAGAATTAAACACAAATCACCAGAAATCAAGGCAAAATGGGTCAGCCGAGACTGACCCGACCCGGTTCATTTGTAACCCGATTTGGATGCAATAAAATGGGTAATATCTTTTCCTTTTATTAGTATCATCTTTCTTTCTTTACTGATTCTGTTGAAAATTTCGGATTACATGCCATGTTTGGAGTCATTGTTTTGATGTCTCACTGCTGAAATTTAGGATTTTAGAATTTGAATTCTTGTTAGTTAAACTTGATTATCTGTTTCTAATTTTGGAAAACTGACTAAATACATTAGTACTATGATCGTTTTAAGGATTTATATTGAACTTGGACAAGTTGTCAAGCTAATGGGGATTTTTGAATCTGTTAATATGATTCCTGGGATTTTACTGTGCTTGCCTATCATTATAAATAGGGCTGCCTATTTTCAATTCTGGAGAGAACACACTGGTCTACCCCTTTCACCCTTAGACACTTGAAAACACCTCTATGGACTGAAATACAGTCTACACAAACACTGAATACCCACTCTCTACACCTCTATACAAGCTGAAAATCGGTCTCAGACTCCCAGCTTCTCCTCTTACACACTAGTCTACACTTTTACTGCCTTAGGCCTCTTTACACATTGAATCTGCCTTGCTAGAATCTGCTCTCTGATCCGCTGTGCAAATGTTCATTGACCTGGTCCTGTCTCTTTATTTGCTGCTTGTTAAAGCCATTATTGAGGTATTCATTATGAGTTAAATAGATGTTCCTGAAGTATGTTAATGCTTGTGATATCCTGCTTCCAGATAGACTGAATGTATAGCCTTGAGTAAATGGTTCTATGTTCCTAAGATTGACTTTGAATCCTTGTATGATTGTGTGTGTGTTAGCTGCTTGTTGTTGGCCTTTTTTGGCCCCTCTACTAACCTTTTGCGCAGGTCTGGTTCAAAATATTTGATAGCTTGAAAGCTATACCACCAGTTCAAATTTTAGTTGCAGGGAGTGAATGCTCAAAAAAATGAGGATGATGTTGTCTTGGCAGAAATCATCCATCTGAGGTTTGGATGTCACTGTTGAGATGAACTTTTCAGTTTAATATAGTTCACTCAGGGCACTCTTTTCTTTCCCTTTCACTCCCCTCTAGACCTCCTTGTTTGATGTATTTATTTAGGGATTCCCCGTCTGTATATTATGTGAATCATTGGGTGCAAAGTTTCTGTTTAACAGTGCATGAATGTAGCAGTATAAATGCTGCAAATTCAGGCTAAACAGGGGCCATTTCTTTAACCTTGCTCTTTACTTTCATGTGTTTGAAGATAAGTTTGACACAGTCTGAAAATAGGTTTATTTGTGCAAAGTTTCAAGCTTAAAACCATGACAGTTGCGTTAGGTGTGAAAACTGGAAATTTTGTGGATATAATGCATGACAGGTTTTAAATTCAAATTATTATAGGACTGTTTTGCTGAAATTAGATAAAATAGGCTATAATTGCAATATTATCTAAAATGGGACTATTATTATATATTCTGAAACGTTGCAGTGTATCTTGATTTTTCTTGAAAGTGGCTACAACTGAAAATATCCTATCTCTGCAAACCCGAGACTTTTGCAATCTAACAGTACTTTTATTTTTGTTTAAAGTGGTTAAATTTGCAAAACTATCTGAAACAGGCTCATTTCCGTAATTATTATATTCTGAAATGTTCCGTAACTGTTTATCTTTAGAAGTGGCTAAATCTGAAACGAGCCTATTTTTGCAAAGCTGAACTTAAAAGTATTTAAACTTGTTTAATTTCTATTACATTTAACTTGGAAGCCTATTCTGGTTTTCTAAATTTTGATTAGTGAAATTATTTTTACATAATATTATTTGCTTATATGTTCACATGATTGTATTATTATTTGACGTCTAGTGAGTCTAGATTGGGGCACCAATTAAATATACCGGTCTAGACATTTTACATTTCTAGTTGTCTCAATAGCCTCCGAAACCTTAAGTTGGGGCGTTAGCGAAAACCTCTAGGACGTTTTAAGTAGTAGTAACTCACTTTAGTTAAATACTTAAAAAGGGTATGGGGTTAAGGGTAATTTAAGCCCCTCGGATATGATGGAAACTACCCGAGCTATATTTGATAGTGGATTCTGAAACTATCGTCCCTTACGAAAGCCGGGTTCTGATCCGAATAGAATAAGTCATTTATTCAAATGATTAATTAGTTATTTATTATTTTGTGGTTATTCGTGCAACATGATTACTATTTCAATTATTTATGCAAATATGTTAAATTGCTAAATTACCTATTTTTACTTACTTTGCATCTCATATCTATTTTGTCTATTTTATTTAGATTTTATCCTTTTAAAGCAATATGTTAAACCCAATATAGAAATCGGCCGGGAACCACGTTTAGTCGAACCTAGAAGGTGCCTAACCCCTTCCTTCTGGGTTATTTCGAACACTTACCCGAATCTCTGACTCGTAGACCAACCCGGAGTTAATTCTTTAAATGGAATAAGAAACTAATAGGTGACCTAATACGCCTAGGAAATTTATTAGGTGGCGACTCCAAAACTCTAACTCCAAGCGAGTTACCCCAAGTCGAAAACCACTTACATTAAAAGTGGGGTGCGACAGGTGTCAATGATTTTTCAAAAACAGACATAACCGAACCGAATTTTAGGTTCTTTAAAATAAAACGTAGGTTCTTATGCAAAATTATAACCGTACCGATTATTAGGTTAGGTTTTTTATTTTATAAAAAAATCGAAAAAATACCGAACCGAACCGAATAAATTTATATGCATAAAATATATTCTATATATGAAACTTATATGCATAACTATATATAATTTAATTAATTCTAAAATCAACAAAGTAGATATTTTTTAAACGTTAATTCTTGGAGTGAAATTAGTAATGCAAAGCATCCCAACCTACTTAATTGTACTATTACTACTACTAAAAGTTAAAACTAGCATGTTTCAATAGTGTATTACTTTCGTCATTTTAAACTCTAAATTCCTTAAAATCTAGTTCCTGATGTAGCGACAAAATTTATTATAGAAGGTCTTCGCGGACCTTTTTTGCATTCATCTTGTAAATTTTATCCACGGGTGAAGGTTATTAAATTTATGTCGACTTATGTTTATTTGAACTTTGATTTAGTATAGAACAATACATCATAATCAAATACCTTATTAAAAAAATTAAACAAACATGAGTTTGACCATCGAAATAATGTAAATAATTGTCTACTTTTTTGTTTATTTATTCTTACCTACTCTTTCATAATGTTATCTAGAGAGTAGGTATTGTAAAGTGTTTCACTATCGCATATTGTAATGAATCATTTTAAGTACACTTCGCCAAATATTCAATTGATTGTGATATCATTGTTATCTCTAATATCGTTTAGTACTCTAGTAAGATGATATTTATATTTTAATTTAATAACTAGAACCATATGAATTTTGCAATGAAAGTGATACTTGTTTTGCAATATTGTTGTCTTGTACGACAAAAATTGTAGTTTTAGTCAATCATTTTCTTTTTAAAATAAAAAACCGAAAATTAACCGAACCGTACCGAAACCGAAGAGAAACCGATATGATTGGGACGGTTTCGAAAATCCAAATTTTGGTTATACATTCTAGAATAACCGAAAAATTGGTATGGTACAAAATTTTTGAAATAACCGACCGAACCGAACCATTGACACCCCTAGGTGTAGTAAATCATAGTCTGCACCATTTCCAACCTCCCAAGCAAAATTAAAAACCTCTCATCTTAGTTTCATTTAAACTCTTAGACAAACAATGAACTCCTCTAAATAAAGAATGCATTCACCATGTACAAGCTGCTCCTTGTGATTCCGGTTTATCCGTTAACTTTCCTAGCGTACTTCCCTCAGACATACTTAAATCAACCCAACCATCTCTTCTAACAAGTTAAATTTTGCTTATTAAGATGCTCGTTAAGGCCCCAAACTTTCTACCCCAAAATTGCAAAGTTGAAATTTTGCTCGTTGAGCAGGCCGTTGAGGTGACCAAAAATCTGCTTCAAGTTTCTTTCTTTTACTGTACCTACAAAAAAGAAAACTATGTTAGCAAAAACAAACACCATTTTCTCCTCATTACTGATTTGAACATGCAGGCTCCAATTTCTCCTTCTCAGCAACACCATCAAGCATTCCTTCATGGCCTAACATACTAGTAGTGCCCATTCAATTTGCCACTATTGAGAATCATCCTTGCTTCGCCATCCAGATCAATAAAAAAATTAGCCATTGTTGCACCATTATCCAATGCATAATTAGTCAAATAATCTGCTAGTTTGTTTCCCTCCCTTAACATAGGAGTACACACTATTTCCCTACCCTCCATAATCCTCCAAATTTCTTCAATACTTGACCAAATTTGCTAAGGAACTTCCCACACTTTATTAATCAAATTCTTAATAAGTAAGGAATCTAATTCAGCTACAACTTGATGTAAATGGCTTGACTCCACATACCTCAATGCCTTAAGAATACGCTTCCGCTTTATTATTTGTACTCATCTCATCCTCCATCTCCTAAGCCTCTGCATGGATCAAGTCCCACTATCATCCATAACACAAAAACTCCAAGCACTCCTCCCCGTGTTACCTCTGGAAGCTCCATCAGTATTGCATTTGACCTACCCCACCTCAGGAGGACACCAAGTGACTTTTGTAAACTTCAATCTGGGCATATATGCATGTAACACAGAAAGCAAATCACTCCACCTTGATGGCGCATACCTTAAATTCCTCGTGCGAACTTTTAAAAACATGAGAATATTTTGCATCACCAGAAATATAACCCTTGCTTTAGACAACTTGCCCCCATGAAGGAAAGCATTCCTTCTTTTCCGTAGCTCCCAAATAATAAAGATAGGAACGTCATGAAAAATTAGTTTCTTAAGAGCATTCCCCGGTGCGTCCCACCACAAATTAATAACTCGCACATGTTGCAAGCTATCAATATTAGAAACAACAGGCCTACCAAAATAATTCCAAACTTCCTTCCCCACAAGAGCATTAAAAAATACATGAGAAATATTTTCAAAATTAGTCACAACACAACAATGAAACCTAGAAGGAAATTGGAAATCCCACCTCTTCAGTGTATCATCAAGAGGAAGTTTATTTTCCACAAACACCATAGAAAAAATGACATCGTAAACGGAACCATCCAGATATGCTTATAAAGATCAAAAAAAAAAATTCTTTGTTTAAGCAACTGAAAGGCTGAACTTACAGAAAATTTTCCACTAGCAATCGGACTTCAATATAGCCTATCTGCCTCCTCCCAGGCAAAAGGTGGCCAAATATTATCAAGAATATGTACAACAATATCTTCCGGCACTAGCTGTCTTAATAACTCCTCATTCCACATCCTATTGGATGCAGTTTCATGCACCACAACAATTGTCTCATCATAATAAAAATCAGATGGTGTAACATCATGCAAGCTCCCTAATCCTGTCCAACTATCAAGCCAAAAATAAGAGTTACCTCTTTTAATTTGCCAACCTATTTCATGCTCCATCTCTTTTCTGCATTGCAGCATATTTTTATTAGACAAAAGTACCTCTCATCCAAGGAACAACTACTGTATGATGCTTCTTCAAGTATTTGTTGCTCATTACGTTCTCCATGATTGTTTGGTTTTGAAACTCCACCAAAGCTTTGAGAATATAGATTTCAAAACATCATATGAATTTCGGAAACCAAGACCACCTTCAGTAACAGGGTGACATAGAGCCTTCCAAGACGCCCAATGTCTACTCGAGCTACCCCCAAGAATTATTCTAGAAAAGTTTTGCAAATATACTGTTAAGCTGTGCAATAACACATACATGAAGATCACAAGCAGAGAGCAAATAAATAGGCATGCTCTGAAGGACATACGAGATCAAAAGAGCCCGTCCTCCAATCAATAACAGTTTGCCCATCCTAGAACTCAACTTTATTTGCACTTTGTCAACAAGATCATTATAATAGAAATTCTTCCTCCTCCCATAATAGATAGGCACCCCAAGATAAATAAACGAAAATTTCTTCCTTGGGATCCTAGTAATATCTAGAACTGAATCAACTATGGCCTAAGGAACCTGGTGATGCATGTAAATGATATTCTTCTCCTTATTTACCTTCTGACTGTTTAACCTAGATCCGATTTTAGGCCAATTAACAATTAAATTTGTATTTGTGGAGTCACGATCAATAATTGAGATTAAGAGTTTATACGGCGAGTTAAGATGATGATAATGCGAGGACGAAATATAAATATTAAGTAGTAAAGATAAAGCGTAAGCGGAAACAAGGAGAAGTAACCGTGTTGTATCACTTGTCTCCGGGGAGAGTTCTTCACCAACCACACTTCAAGCAATCAAAAGGCTATAAAATATGAACCAAGAGAATATCTGAGCAAGAGTGAGAGAGTATTCTTATTGATAGTGTAGACATGAAGTAAAGTTGTTGTTACAATCGATTAAGGCGAATGCTATTTATAGGCCTGATGGGCACCCGTTGGGATTTTGTAACCGCTGGGCGTGGATCCGACTGGATAAGTAACTGCTGGGCGCTTATTCAGCGAAGTCATAACCGCTGGGCTGTAATGATTGCCTTAATGACCATTAAATGGATGATCGTGGATAATAATGTTAATAATTGCTCATTTAGACCGTGTTGACCGTTGAAGTCCTTAGGTCTGCTCGTCTGTCCGTTGGACGTCTGTCCGTTGAAATATCTGCTCGTGCCATGTGGGAGACACGTGTCACCTTTTCAAGTCCAGTCAGCTTTTATCCAATACAGATAGTCCCCACACTTTTCGGGCAGAGTATGTGTCCGAGGAGTGAATAAGAATTTTGGCGGGAGTTTTCGTAAACTTTTTGTCTCCATGTGATGTATCTCGATGACGTATGAACTTTATCAGATAAGTGACAAGCCCTTATGACATGCGCATTAAATGCACCGTATAAAAAAGTAACTGCAGCTGGCACGCCTGCAGAACCGCAGTCCATTCTGAAGTGACTATCGCGTGCCTCAAGGGTAAAAGTAATGATTTTAACCGCTTCAGTCACGTGTACACGTCGTCTGTTGATTGCGAGGTGACCGCTGCTCTTCAGGATAATGATGATACTATAAAGTTTTGATGAACCCTATTTTTCCTTCGATGGCCAGATCTGATCGTAGTTTCTCTGATGACCTCCACGTGTCTCGAGGGAAGTTGTGGGGCTGAATTTTTGTTCCTATAAATAGGGGTTTGCTTGATGAAAAACTTTTTACTTGTCTTTATTTCTTCTCCGCTGTTCTTTGAAATCCTTTGAACTAGCTTTTGAGTTCTTCTTGATAACTTCATATTTTTCCTGAAATCATGACTTCAAGATCTAGGAAATGTCAAAGCACTGATATTGCTGGTAGTTCCTCGGCGGCCACTCCCAGGCCCCGAGCTACCCATGCTACTGCTGCAGAAATAATCCCCAAGAAATGGGATGAACTTGAGTCGGACTGTAACATTAAGTCCTTTCATAATAGAGACGGAGACACGCGTAACTGGCCGGCGTATAGGTTTATGTCTGGGATCACGAATGAGGTGGTCCCACATGTGAGGATAGACTGTAACTGGGGCGATGAGGTTCCCCTTTTGCCGGTCTCTGAGGGGGAGAACATTACTTCCCATAGAGCTGGGTGGACAGCCATGTGCACCTACCCCTTCACAGTGGGATGTAGATTACCCCTGCACCCTGTACTGGAGAGGCTTTGCAGAGAGTACCTTCTCTGCCCGGGGCAATTGAGCCCAAGTATATATAGGATAGTTACGCTTTTAGATTGGTTTGCGACAGAAACCGATCAACCTTTTGGCTACGAGCATTTTATTTCTTTGTACAGTATACAAATTTTTAAAGATGGCTATGTAAATGCTAGGATGTGCGGAAGCAAGGGCTTGGTGCGTAGTCCTGAGGATACTGGTGACCGAGGCTGGGTGCACCGGTATCTGTTCATGCGCTCCTCGGCCTTGACTTTGGATCACAAGGCTCATCTTCCAGAAGTCTGGAATAAGATGGGTGAGTCCCCGAGTTTTTTTTATATGCTCCTTTCTTCTTCTCGTCTGCTAACTTCGTTCCATTTCTCTGTGTAGCGGCCAAGCAACCTTACGACGGGCTCATATCTGTCGATGAGCTGACGGCGTGGGTTGAGCCGATTTTGAAAAAGTTTGGTCCTGAGAAAAGAGAGTGGGCGTATTTTGCTGCTCACAAGAGTTTGACTGTGAAACACCATGGTGAGAATATTTCTACCTCCATGATTGTTTTTCTTCTTTGAAACTTTCTTTATGTCTGACCGTTTCACCCTTCTGTAAGTTTAGGCACTTCAAGAAATTTCTTTCCTGCTCCCCCCAAGATGGGCCTTCCGAGCCTGTTGCTTATCCAGTCGCTGATCTGAGGCTATACTAGCTTCGGTGGATGCACTACACAGTAGGGAGGGGGGCGAAGAATTCCTGTCCGGTGGACTGGGCTCCCTGAAGAGAAAAAAGAAGAGCCAGGGAGAGGCCGGAGCACGAAAGAAGTCTGCTCGTAAGACTTCCGTGGCTGCCGGGCAAACCTCGTCGACTGGTGGTGATCTTTCTTCTAAGGCCAGTGTACCGGAGCCTGTAGAAGAGAATGCCAACGCTGCTGCTGAAGTCCCCGAGTCTGCACGGGTAGAGGGTTTAGCCAAGGAGGTTATCTATCTTTCGGACACTGAGGCCGAAGTTGATGTTCCTCTTAGGCGAAGACCTCATCTTCGAAGCGACAGAAGAAGGGCCGAGGAGGAGGCTGTCCATAGTCCGCAGAGGAGTCCCCGAGTTGATGACGAGGCTGAGGCAGGTCCTTCTTATGTAGACAAGGGGAAAAGAAAGGTAGGTGAAGAAGAAGAAGAAAAAGAAGAGGTGAAAGAGGAAGTTAGGGAAGAAGATCCCCAAGAGGATAGCCGGGGTCCTCGTGTTTTTCGTTTCGAGGACCTGGAGAATGTGGCTACTGAGGGAGCAACGCCTTTTGGTCTTCGCGAGTGCGAGACGATAAATCCTGGAGTGGAAGGTGACTCTAACCTTTCATCGTCAAGATTTGTCTGGCGGTCAGTCATCAGTGGTCAGACAGAGTTGAAGGATATCAGGGGTATTGGTTACAAGTTTGGGCCAAATTATTCTTCCGAACAGGCTTGGGAACCCAAGTACTGTGAGAGGAAACATACTTTGAAACTTGCCCCTGATGTTAACTTCATAACTGGGCCAAGAGGCTTGGCTAAGGCGGTCTCCTCGCTCATCGGCCCCCGTGAAGAATGGGTGTTGAGGGAGCTAAGCGATGAGGAGTTAGCCTTTCAGATTGCTGCTGACTCTACCCGAGTAAGTATTTCTCGTTTTTGTGTTGGGAGTAACTTTAACCTCGGACTTCTAACTTTGACTCGTTTTGCTTTTTCAGTCAAGTATGCTGGCTGCCGAGCTTATGTTTCGCTCCAGGCTCAACAACGTCGATCAAGTAGTTGCGATAAAGAAAGAATTGCTGGAAGCTCTGAAGGAGAACAAGACTCTGATAGAGCAGTGTGGTCTCCTTGGTGGTGAGGTTAACCAGTTGACGGATGTCAACAATGAACGTGTTGAGAAAATCAACGCACTCACCAGGGAGAAGGACCTTCTTCTCGAAGCGAGTGAAGGGTTCGCACGTTCTGCTCAGGGTTTGGAGAGATTGCTTGAAGACTGTCGAACTTCTTTGAACAGGGCTATTGAAGATCGTGCATCCCTTGAGATGGATCTGCAGAGAGCCAATGAGGGATCTGTCAAGCCAGGGCAGATCTTCAGGCTGCCAAGGATCAGGTCGCTCAGTTAATAAGTGCTCAGACTGCATTAACCAAGGACTTGGCCAACCTGCGCGATCAGTTTGAAATTAAAGCCAAGCTTGCTGCTCTTGAAGCTAAGCGTACATTACTCGTGCAGATTCAGGCTAGACAAGTTGATGTCGAGGAGATGCTGCAGACCACAAAGGGCGCTGTTCGTAGAATAAGACAAGCATTGAATCTCTCTCCTGAGGAGTCTGAAGGCGAAGATGAAGATGAAGATGAAGATGAAGATGAAGATGACGGCGAAATTTCAGGGGACGATGGCAGAACTGACGGAGCTGGTGCGTCGAGTTCTAGTCGTAGCCCTAAATGTTGATGACCTTTCTCAATCTGTGATTGAGGTATTTTTTATTGTCTGGCGAGAGCCGGACTTGTTTGTTGGTGGACTGGAGTCTAGTAGAGACTGTCTGGTCCTTTGTATGGCCGGTTTCATTTGGCCTTTGAACACTCTGCAAATTTCTGTCAGCCTTTTTCGGCATTTTATCAGGATAATGTATATATGTTACTTTAGATCTGCTCAGTGACTATATTTATTTTGAACTCTTTGATCTTTTTGTTTGCATGTGTGTGGCCTTCGTGCCTTACGATTGGGAATTTTTTGAATTCTGAACTTTATTAAGTTCGTATTTCCAAAAGTCTGCCCAAATGTTTTTAACTTAGCCTTTCGTTAGTATGAGGTCGTAAGTTGTAAGTAATTTGACCGAGTCGTGGTCGTTAGAATTTTGGCTGAATCATTGCTCTATGCGTATAACTTTGCTTATCGTTTTGATAGTTGAAAGTTGTTGCATGGCTTTGTAGATTGGCTCTGGCCGAGTTCGCTGGCCTTGTGAACGACTTCTCTTATTTTCGTGGAAGCCTTGTCACATAAAGGTTTTGCTTTGTGAATGACTCCTCTTATTTGTCGTGGAAGTTTCTTCACGTAAAAGTTTTTATGTTGTGAATGACTCCTCTTATTTGCCGTGGAAGTCTTTATCACGTTTAAAGTTTTTGTTTTGTGAATGACTCCTCTTATTTACTGTGGAAGTCTTTATCACGTTTAAAGTTTTTGAAAAACTTTAGAAATTCGCCTTTCGATAAGGTCTTTCGCCTGTATGAAGGTCTTATCTGGCCTACAGGGGCCTCTCACCACCCTCTTGTTTTTATGTTGGAGCACGTACAGTGATAACATGAAAAGAGTTTTTCGGTGAGTTGCATATTGAACACATATAACCAAACGAGGAGTGTGTCCGTTGTGGGATTCGAACCCACAGCCGCGAAGTTGAAGAACTTCGAGCTCTTCCAGTTGAGCTAAACGGATCTGACCTTGTTTAGGTCGTTAGTACCATTTAGAGAGAATATATAATAAAAGTAAGAACTTTTGTAAAGATAAAAGGTAAGTACAACTAACCGTTTTATCACTTAAAAGTGATACCTTTTGAGGTGAACCACGTTCCAACTGTTCGGAACAGTTGAGCCGTCTGGTCGTGCCAAGCGATAAGATCCCTTGCCGACTGAAGCAATTACCTTGTAGGGGCCTTCCCAATTAGGGTCAAGCTTCCCTGAGTTTGTCTTTGTGTGCTTTGGGACACTTTTCTGAGTACAAAGTCCCCGACTTGGAAGCTTCGTACGCGTAGTCCCCGATTGTAATACTTCTCGATTCGTTCTTTTTGGGCGACCACTCGCACGAGGGCCAGTTCTCTGCGTTCTTCGAGGAGATCCAGCTCTTCAGATAGGTTGACTGAGTTTGATTCCTCAGTGGCATATGCGTATCGCAGACTGGGTTCTCCTATCTCAACTGGGATTAGAGCGTCTGCACCGTATACGAATGAGTAAGGAGTTTCTCCGGTACTCATTTTTATTGTTGTGCGATAAGCCCATAACACCCCAGGGAGCTCCTCTACCCAACATCCCTTTGCCTGTTCGAGGCGCTTTTTAAGGGATTCGACGATGATTTTGTTGGTAGATTCTGCCTGTCCATTGGCAACAGGATGGTACGGAGAGGAAGTGATCCTCTTGATGTGCAGATCGTCGAGGAACCTAGTCACTTTCTGGCCGATGAATTGCGGGCCGTTGTCCATGACTATTTCCTTAGGTGCCCCAAAGCGACATATGACAAAGCGCCAGAGGAAGTCGACGACTTCCGTTTGTCGTATCCTTGAGTATGCTACCGCTTCGACCCACTTTGTGAAATAATCAGTGATGATCAATAAAAAGCGCATCCCTTTTGGTGCCGTGGGAAGAGGAACAACAATGTCCATCCCCCATTTCATGAAGGGCCACGGAGAGATTATTGAATGAAGTGGTTCTGCTGGCTGATGGAGAAGATGGGCGAACCTCTGGCATTTGTCACATTTCCTGACAAATTCGTTTGCATCTTTCTCCATTTTGTCCCAATAATAACCTGCACGAATCAGCTTTCGGGTTAATGCCTTACCTCCGGAATGATTTCCGCAACAGCCTTCGTGGACTTCCCTCATCACATCCTCTGGTAAAGCTTTACCAGAGGTCCTGCGAACATCCTCTGGTAAAGCTCGCCATTGAGAATTGTATATCGAGCAGCTTTTACTCGGAGTTTGCGAGCAGCTTTTGCATCTGCGGGTAGAGTTCCATGGATAAGATAATTTATTATCTCATTCCTCCAGTCCCAAGTAGTGCTGATGGTGTTGACTTCGAACTTCTCTCTATCCATGGTTGTGTAGAGAAGTTGAACAACAGCTGACGAGCTAGCTGCCCCTATTTCTGCTACTGATCCCATGTTTGCAAGAGCATCAGCTTCATGGTTCTCTTCCCGTGGAATCTAAACTTCTTCCCATTCGTCAAACTGTGCCAAGAGCTCTTTCACTCGGGCGAGGTACACTTGCATCCTGGATTCACGTGCCATGAAACCTCCACTGATCTGATTGATCACTAGTTGAGAGTCACTTTTTAGTATGACGATGGTTGCCCCGTAGCTTCAGGCGAGTTCCAATCCTGCAATAACGGTCTCATACTCGGCCTCGTTGTTAGTAATAAATGGGCACTTGATAGCTTGCCTTACCGTCTCACCGGATGGAGCAATGAGGACCAATCCGAGTCCCGACCCTTTGACGCTCGAGGAGCCGTCTGTATGAAGGGTCCAGGTGCCAGGAGCCTGCCCTGCATAAAGGATAGCTTCTTTCTCTGCCTCAGGGTGTATATTAGTGCTGAAGTCTGCCACGAAGTCTGCCAGAACTTGTGACTTTATTGCTACCCTGGGCTGATAAGTGATATCAAATTCAGATAATTCTATAGCCCATTTTACCAACCTTCCTGAGAATTCCAGTTTGTACAGTACATTTCGTAAAGGAAAAGTAGTAACCACAACTATCGAATGACTTTGAAAATAAGGGCGTAACTTACGAGCAGCAGTTACTAGGGCCAATGCCAATTTTTCTAAAGGTTGATAGCGGGTTTCTGCGTTAATTAGAGCTTTGCTAATGTAATAGATAGGAAGTTGTTTACCTTTTTCTTCCCGAACTAGTACAGCGCTTACCGATGACTCCGAGACTGCCAGATAGATTAGCAGCTGCTCACCCTCCAGAGGTGTGGAGAGCAGTGGAGGATTGGATAGATATTTTTTCAGATCTTTCAATGCTTGCTCACATTCGGGAGTCCATTCGAACTCCTTGTTCTGCTTTCAGACATCGAAGAAACTTTTGCAACGGTCAGATGACCGGGAAATGAATCTGCGTAGAGCTGCCACTCTCCCCGTCAGTCTCATGACCTCTTTCCTGTCGCGAAGTACATCTGGGATTAATTCAATGGCATTAATCTGAGCGGGATTGACTTCAATGCCAAGTTGAGAAACAATGAACCCCAGAAACTTCCCCGATCCGACTCCGAAAGCGCATTTCTCTGGATTCAGCTTCATGTTATACTGATCCAAGATTCGGAAAGCTTCTTTCAGATGTGCCAGATGGTCTTCTGCTCGTTTGGATTTGATCAGCATGACATGGATGTACACTTCCATAGTTTTTCTGATATGGTCATGGAACATTCGATTGACTAGACGCTGATAGGTTGCACCTGCATTTTTTAACCCAAATGGCATAACTTTATAACAGTACGTACCTCGACAGGTTATGAACGCCATCTTCTCTTGGTCTTCAGGATCCATCAATATCTGGTTATATCCGGAGTACGCGTCGAGGAAGGTTAGCACCTCGTGTCCGGCTGTTGCGTCAATTAGTTGATCTATCCTGGGAAGAGGATACGTATCCTTCGGGCAGGCTTTGTTTAGATCTGTGAAGTCAATGCAGACTCGCCACTTGCCGTTCTTTTTAGGCACGACAACCACATTGGCTAGCCAGTCTGGGTATTTGACTTCACGTACTGAACCGATCTTCAGCAGCCGATCGACCTCGTCATTGATTACCTAGTTTCGAAAAGCTCCTTGCTGGCGCGTCTTCTATTTTACCGGGCGGTGGTATGGATCAACGTTCAACCTGTGAGTAATGATATCAGGAGAAATACCTGTCATATCTGCATGAGACTAGGCGAATGTTGTATGCCGCTCCTTGAGAAACTGGAGGATGTCTCCCCGTAAGCGTTTGCTCAGCTCAGTTCCTAAATACAGCTTTCGCTCTGGTTTATCGGCGAACAGCTCTTCGAGTTCCAGAGCTTCTACGGTTGGCATGTGGTTTTCTCTTTCGTCCATCTTCGTGATGAATTCCGGGACCTCGTACTTAACCTCTTCAGGTAGAATACCTGGCCCCGGTTGCTGTAATTGCTATTTGTTTTCCTCGGGCAATTTGAGGGCTACCGAGTAGCAATCTCGTGCAGAGCGTTGCTCTCCTCGGACCTCACGTATTCCCCACTCAGATGGGAATTTCAACACCTGATGATAAGTAGAAGGAACAGCTTGCATGTCGTGGATCCAAGGTCTGCCCAGAATGATGTTGTAGGCTAGATCCACATCGACAACATGAAAAGTTGTCTCCTTTGCTACCCCTTCAGCAAGAGTCGTTAGGGTAATCTCTCCAAGGGTCTTCTCACTTGAGTTGTTGAAGCCGGAAAGAACTCGAGATACTGGCACAATCTTATCTGCTAGCTGCATTTCTATTACAACTCGTGATTGGATAATATTCGCAGAACTGCCCGCATCAATGAGTACTCTCCTGACATCGAACTGCGCTACGCGTAACGTTATGACTAACGCATTAGCATGCGGGAATTGTGAGCCATCAGCATCAGAATCCTCAAAGGTGATTACTTCTTTTGACCGAGGGCGCTTGTTGTTTGTGATGGATACCTTTGCGTACTTCTTTGCTGTGAAGGTAACGGAATCTACCTCGATCCCACCCGAAATAACATTGACTGTTCGTTTCGGGGAGGATGCACGCGGTGGGCCAGATTTGTTCTGCTGAGCCTTCGCGTGAGTTTGCTTTCCCTTCTCGATCAGGAACTCCTGCAAGAATCCCTGTTTCAACAAATGAGCAATTTCTTACCTTAAAGCTTTGCAGTCTTCGGTGGTGTTCCCATGGTCGCGGTGGAACTCGCAATACAGGTCTTGGTTTCGCTTGCTGGGATCAGTCTTCATGTCTTTCGGCCACTTGACTTTTTCTCCCATATCTTTGAGTACTACCATGACTTCGGTCATTTTGATGTTGAAGCTTGGCAAACTTGGGGCTCCGCGGAGATTTGATTCGGAATCTTCTCTTCGAGACAACCCCCTATTATTGTTGCGGCTGCGTCCTTTGGGATTGTTACGTGATTGGTCAGGGTACGGCTCGTAGCGTGCGTCTGACCTCTCCGTTTCTGCTTTTCCGCTGGATCCGCTGTTGCGCGTCTGAGTCCTTTCTCGAGTACCTGTTCCAATCAATTTATCTTCATCGATACGTACCTTGGAATTGTAGTGGTTGTAGACGTCTGACCAACTGGCTGCTGGGAACTCGCGAAGAGACTCATAAAGTCTACGTGTGGCCTCTGAGCTCCTAATATCCAAGCTGTTGGTGAACGCGATTGCTGCCCATCTATCTGGTACTTTGGGGAGCATCATACGCTCTCTCTGGAAGCGATCCACGTACTTGCGGAGTTACTCGTCGGGTCTCTGCTTGATTTCAGAGATGTCCTCTAATCGGGTCTCCGTCTTCTGAGCGCCTGTGTGTGCCTTCACGAACAATTCAGCCATTTCTGCGAAAGACCCAATGGAGTTGGGTGGCAACATTGAGTACCATCGTAGGGCTCCATCTGCTAGGGTTTCCACGAACTTCTTCAATTGGACAGATTCGATCTCCTCGTCGGTGAGATCACTGACCTTTATAAAGTTGCTGAACATCATGAGGTGATCGTTGGGATAAGATGTTCCGCGATACCTTGGAATGTTTTGCATTTTGAACGTCTAAGGTATCGCTTTTGGGGCTGCCTCCTTCTTCCAGGGTCGCTGTGAATAGCACTGGACATCGACTTTCTTCAACGTGGGTGGAGCGCCCGGTATCTGATCGATTCTCTCATGAAGAGATTTTTGAAGTGCCTCTTGGCTTTCTTTGAATTGTTTGGTAAGGGCTTCCACGACAAGGCTCATATCCGCAGGCGCCATAGATCCTCCGTTCGGAATCTGATTGGCTTGGGTCGTTGGATCTGCAGTACCACCATCGTAACGCTCTCCACCCTGCCTCGAAGTATGTGATGAAGGTGCATCGGGGTTAGGTGATGCAGCATCAGCCCTTGCAGTTGAAGGATTGCTCCTCCGGAGAGAGGCGAGTGCCTCATTTATCCCTCGATTCACTTCTGCCTGTTCCTGCATAAAGAAGATTGTTGCTGCCCATCGGACGAATAATCGGGAGAATAATCAGGAGAATAATTAGGACTAAGTGGAGGAGTATTTACCTGTTGTCCGCCTACGATAGTTCGTTGAGAATTGCTTTCTGCCATATTAGTTATAGAGCAAAAAGATAGACGGAAATAGATATAATTCCAAAGATTAACTTTTAACCTACGAAGGCTATTGACCGGCTCCCACTGTGGTCGCCAAATTGTTTAACCTAGATCCGATTTTAGGCCAATTAACAATTAAATTTGTATTTGTGGAGTCACGATCAATAGTTGAGATTAAGAGTTTATACGGCGAGTTAAGATGATGATAATGCGAGGACGAAATATAAATATTAAGTAGTAAAGATAAAGCGTAAGCGGAAACAAGGAGAAGTAACCGTGTTGTATCGCTTGTCTCCGGGGAGAGTTCTTCACCAACCACACTTCAAGCAATCAAAAGGCTATAAAATATGAACCAAGAGAATATCTGAGCAAGAGTGAGAGAGTATTCTTATTGATAGTGTAGACAGGAAGTAAAGTTGTTGTTACAATCGATTAAGGCGAATGCTATTTATAGGCCTGATGGGCACCCGTTGGGATTTTGTAACCGCTGGGCGTGGATCCGACTGGATAAGTAACTGCTGGGCACTTATTCAGCGAAGTCATAACCGCTGGGCTGTAATGATTGCCTTAATGACCATTAAATGGATGATCGTGGATAATAATGTTAATAATTGCTCATTTAGACCGTGTTGACCTTTGAAGTCCTTAGGTCTGCTCGTCTTTCCGTTGGACGTCTGTCCGTTGAAATATCTGCTCGTGCCATGTGGGAGACACGTGTCACCTTTTCAAGTCCAGTCAGCTTTTATCCAATACAGATAGTCCCCACACTTTTCGGGCAGAGTATCTGTCCGAGGAGTGGATAAGAATTTTGGCGGGAGTTTTCGTAGACTTTTTGTCTCCATGTGATGTATCTCGATGACGTATGAACTTTATCAGATAAGTGACAAGCCCTTATGACGTGCGCATTAAATGCACCGTATAAAAAAGTAACTGCAGCTGGCACGCCTGCAGAACCGCAGTCCATTCTGAAGTGACTATCGCGTGCCTCAAGGGTAAAAGTAATGATTTTAACCGCTTCAGTCACGTGTACACGTCGTCTGTTGATTGCGAGGTGACCGCTGCTCTTCAGGATAATGATGATACTATAAAGTTTTGATGAACCCTATTTTTCCTTCGATGGCCAGATCTGATCGTAGTTTCTCTGATGACCTCCACGTGTCTCGAGGGAAGTTGTGGGGCTGAATTTTTGTTCCTATAAATAGGGGTTTGCTTGATGAGAAACTTTTTACTTGCCTTTAATTCTTCTCCGCTGTTCTTTGAAATCCTTTGAACTAGCTTTTGAGTTCTTCTTGATAACTTCATATTTTTCCTGAAATCATGACTTCAAGATCTAAGAAATGTCAAAGCACTGATATTGCTGGTAGTTCCTCGGCGGCCACTCCCAGGCCCCGAGCTACCCAGGCTACTGCTGCAGAATAATCCCCAAGAAATGGGGTGAACTTGAGTCGGACTGTAACATTAAGTCCTTTCATAATAGAGAGGGAGACACGCGTAACTGGCCGGCGTATAGGTTTATGTCTGGGATCACGAATGAGATGGTCCCACATGTGAGGATAGACTGTAACTGGGGCGATGAGGTTCCCCTTTTGCTCGTGCAATGTGGGAGACACGTGTCACCTTTTCAAGTCCAGCCAGCTTTTATCCAATACACTAACCACTAGTATTCTAATAATTAGCAAGAGTATCCATCACTAACTTTAAAAAATCATCATCAACTAAAGTGAAAATAATAGTGTCATCAGCATATCCTAGATGATTTATATACGGACTCCACTTTGGCATGTCAAACTCAACATAATTTTCATCCTGATGTAATGCGTTCAAAGCTCTGGATAAGGATTCAACTGCAAAAATGCATAAAGTAGGGGATAAAGGATCACCCTGCTTCACCCCTCTCGATGACTTGAAGAAACCATATGCTTGCCTATTAATCAGCACCGAATACTAATTGTTGCACAACTTTCGATAGACCATGTCAATAAGCATCTCAGAAAAACCCATCTTGTGCAGCACCTTAGTCAAAAATAGCCAGTACACTCTATCATACGCCTTCGCCATATCCAATTTGTTCACTACATTAGCCGGCTTGCCTCTCTCCCGGATGTCATGTACAATTTCTTGTCCTAGCAATGTATTCTCAACAATACTCCTTCCCTTCACAAAGCCCAACTGCTGAGGTGAAATAATATGTTGTAATAAAGTAGCCAACCTATCATGAATCACCCTAGAGAACATCTTGTTAGTAAAGTTACTCAAACTAATCGACCTCATGTCTGTAAAGGTAGTAACATCCTTCCTTTTAGGCAAGAGGACCAGGATAGTCGAAGTAACAAAACGAGGCAAGTCATGCCCACCAAAGAATGCGTGCACCATTTTATAAATATCCAATGGAATTATGTCCTAGCAACTCTGAAAGAAATCCCCAGTTGAACATCAGGACCACCTGCACTGTCAGCATTGTAATGACCCGATGTTTTACAATTATTTTTCCTAGTAATTCCGTTCGTTTCGGTACATTTATGTATATTTATTTTAATTATTATTATAGAATAATTATTTATGTAAATTATTAATGGGAGGAAGGACTAAAGATATAATTAGGAGTAATTGTTGGACCAATTATTCATTACCCTTATAGTTGGTATTTAAGTGAATAGAAAGGTTAATGGTGGAGCAGTGGGGGTGTTTTAATTATTTACTTGGTCATTATAGGACTTACATAGTCTAGGTTTTACAATAGAAACCAACCTTGAGGATGAAAATAAAACGAGTCTTTCGTCTGCAGCGTCTTCTGTGCAATTCTGGGCTAAAGGCCATCAGGTACTAATCTTGTGCCTACTATTTTAGTCTTTAGGTTGATATATCATATGACAATTTAGTATATTGATGCTTAATGATGAAATTTGCGTGAGACAATGGTGGACTCAGCATAACAGTGTTAATGATTGGAAGGCACATAAGGATTAGATGATTATAGTTAAAGTATTTTACTATTGTTGTTTCTGCTAAACCGTTACTAATCAAGGGGAGTTTGGTGCTTTGGAATTGAAGTAGTATTTTCCTTTACTTTTATATTAGTATATTGAGTAATGAATGCAAAGGATTGCAAGTAATTATTTTAATAACGAGGGGACAAGGTAATGGTTGCAATGACAAAGTAACGATGAAGTAATGATGATGGTTGTGAGGAAAGTTAGTACAAAGAATTATCTTTGGCTGATGTGACCTTGACAGAACGTTAATTAGGAGTTTCAACTATTGTTTTCCGCATCAGTTCTTTTTCTACTGTAATGGCGCTTAATATATTTCACATACAGGTTATGCTAATCGTTTATTTCAGGCTAGAGTATGACATAGTGCGCCTTAACGTACAATATGATACTATGATGTGGAAAGTGAATATTTAATCCTAAGTTATATATTTAATGAACGTAATTCGTTCGGTATTTTAGAATAGTTAAACTCAGGAGTTGTACGGATACATTAAATTAATTATGTATTTCATCCTTTTACTTAGAGCAAGAGCGTTTGGAGGAGATTCAGCAAGGAAAGGAGATTGTTGAGTAGTGTTTGGCTTCTTTGGACAGAGGTAGGTGGTTCTATCCCTTTCTTTGGTGAAACTAGTCCATGCGGGATATTGTACATACGTTCCTTGTATGTGCACTGCCCTAGGTATAACCGTTTACACCTTTCCGTTGTGTTTAAATCTTTATTTGGAATATGGGTTCTTTTCCTGGATTGTGTTTACTCCTGGTTGTTGTTTAAAGTATTGCAAGTTATTTGCATGTTTGACATGGAAATTTATGATTTCTTGATATGTCGGAGTTGGTCCAATTGATGGTATTTCGGAGTTTTTCCATTTGATAGCCTCGGAGTTGGTCCACTATCTATTTTAGAGTTGGTACATTGGATAGCCTCGGAATTGGTCCACTATCAAATTTTTTCGGAGTTAGCCCACATATTCTGCTGGTTTATGAATTGAGTTTAATTGTTGGTTCTTGAATGGGATTTATTGATGATGAATGAAGTTATTGGATGAACTATTTAAATAGCGAATTATAACATATTACTTTTTCTCTCTCCTCTGTTCTGTTAATTTATTGCTTAGACTAGTTCCTGTCTTTCATAGGAACTAGTCTACCCACCTACTAAGTCCTTTTGACTTACGTTGTTTTCTTTATTGTTTCTTATTATCTGTTCGGGCAGATACGGTTCCGAGTACCAGTGAGCCCCGTGGCCAGAGTTAAAGATTTTTCTATTGATCAGCGGTGAGCCAACCATCCTCATTCTTGGTGGCGCACCTTTCCATTATTTCATTCCTGTCATTTATTGTTTCAGACATTCGGGATATTTTATTCAGCATTTATCTTATAGATGTTCATGGCTTATGGTAGAGGACTAGACCTTTCGTTTCCACTATGGGATATTCTGCGTATTCAGTAATAATAGTCACAACTTGAATTTTATTATATTATTTATTTAATATTATTGAGGTTAATTGTTAATATAGCGAGTGGGTTCGCCCGATGGGGTTTGTTCGGGTGCCCTCACGACCATCCAGGATTTTGGGTCGTGACAATTGGTATCAGAGCCACTCCGTGTCAGCCTTGTTGATGTGGGTCAAGAGTTCAGGGCTGAGTCTAGGCAAATCCCGGTACGCGGGGCAAACCTCAGTGGTGAGTCTAGGCAAATCCCAGTACGCGGGGCAAACCTCAGCGAGGACGCTGAGTCCATAAGAGGGGGTGTATGTAATACACCCCAGCTAAGGGTTAAGTGTCCCACATCGGCATAACACAGGAGAGATGCTGGGTATATAAGTTAACTGGCCTTAGACCCTACTGACGCGTTTTAAAGCCGTGCGGGCCTAGGCCCAAAGCGGACAATATCACTAGCAGGCTTGGGCTGTTACAGATGGTATCAGAGCCCAGGTCTAGTGTCCTGATAAGTCATGAACAGTGCCTAATAGAGTCTTGTTGATCGATACGGAGACGTCTGTACTTATCTACGAGGGGCTATATGGCATTTAGTGAAAAATTTCCTTCCTTTCATTCTTCTATTTCGGGCGTATAGATTTCAAGTCAAAGGCTAACTTATTCCACTGTCTAATTCGCAGATGGTGGTCACTCGTTCTTCTTCATCACAACAAGGGCCGAATGCGCCAGACGCAGCAGCAGGAGTACAGGCACCTGAGGTAGTACCACTGGTGCAGGCTGCCCCGAGAGGTGGTGGTAGAGGTAGTGGCAGAGGCCGAGATAAAGGACGTGGTAGGGGTGGTCGTGGAGCTCATACTCAGACAGTCGCCCAGTCTAGGGCTAGGGCTACTCATGCTGTAGGGGAGGATGCTCAGGATGATGATCCAGTACCATAGGATCCACCAGTTGATCCGCCAGTTGTACCGGATGCTCAGAGAGGTCCGATTCCTATTGATGGGGGATCTATAGCCACCCCGGTCCTTCAGGACACTTTGGTGCAGATATTGGGATTTTTTAAGGCTCAGTACCCTCAGGGTGTACCAGTTGATCCAGCTACTTCCCGAGATCAGGCTAGGGTTGGTATCCAGACTCCAGTTATGCATACTCCAGAGACTCAGGCTGCTACAGGTCTTCATGATCCAGATGTTTTTATAATTGGTGGGACGCCTCAGACCACAGGTCAGAGTATCGACACAGGTAGACTTCACCAGTTTAAGAGGTTGAAACCGCCTGTTTTTTCTGGTACAAATGCTTCTGCAGATCCACTTGACTTTATTGAGAGTTGTGAGGAGATGATATTAACCTTGGGTTTTCTTCAGGAACATGGAGTCGAATATACGACATTTCAGCTCAGAGGGCATGCTAAGGCTTGGTGGAAATCTTTTATGGCAGGCAGGGAAGCTGGGTTACCCAAGCTCACTTGGACAGAGTTCGTGCATAAGTTCTATGAGGTATTCTTGCCTATGACCTTGAAATATGAGAAACGCAGACAGTTCGAGAAGCTTCTCCAGGGAGACATGGCAGTTACTCAGTACTATATTCGTTTCAAAAAGTTATCTCGATTTGGGGCTATATTGACTCCCACCACGGCAGAACAGGTGAAGAGGTTCATTGAGGGTCTTTCCCTTCCTTTAAAAGATCGTATGGCACGTGATGTGGGTTTGGGGATTTCATTTGAGTAGGCAGTAGAGACAGCCAGGAGGATTGAGGGATACCATATTCAGGATAGAGAAGAGCGGGACAGTAAGAAGTCCTGTGCTTCAGGTAATTATTCTGGAGCTTCATCTGGAGGCAAGGGTTCCCACATCAGATTCTCGGATAGGCAGGTTTATTCTACATCACAGGGATCTCAGGTCGCATCTATGACTCATCAGGGGCAAATTCAGTATGCTCCTCATTTACAGCAGGGTCATTTCCAGATACCTTATCAGGCCTAGCCATATCGTCCTGGTATTAATTGTCATCATTGTAAGGAGATTGGACATTTTAAGAGGGATTGTCCTAGACTTCATCAGGCTATTAGTCACCCAGCTCCTCAGTCGCAGACATTGACCCGTACTCCTGGTAATTCTGTAGCTCCTTTGGCCTCTAGGGGTCCTCCACAGCCAGGCAGAGGTCATGGGCGTGGAGGTGGCAGTTATCCTAGTGGTGGTCATTCTAGTGGTAGTTATTCAGGCCGTGGTTTTTCTGGTGGTGGTCATTCAGGTCGTGGTTATTCTAGCGGTGGTCACCCAGGAAGTGGTTATTCTGGTGGTGGTCGATCAGGCGGTGGATATTCAGGTGGTGTTCACCCTCAGGCTCAGACTAGGGATCAAATTTATGCTCTCCCAGCTAGGCAGGATGCGGTGACATCCAATGCTGTGGTCACAGGTATGATTTCTATATGTGGTCGTGATGCTTATTCACTTGTTGATCTGGGTTCCACTTATTCCTATGTATCGCCATATTTTGCTGCGGGTTTCAATGTTGATTATATGCTTATTAATGATCCCTTCTGTGTTTCGACATCGGTTGGAGAGTCTATTATGGTAGATCGAGTATATTCAGGTTGTGTAGTTTCTATTCAGGGTCAGCAAACCGTTGTTGATTTATTAGTTCTTGACATGGTAGACTATGATGTGATCATGGGTATGGATTGGTTGGCATCTTATTACGCGACTCTTGATTGTCATGCCAAGATAGTCCGGTTTTCTATTCCAGGTGCACCCTCGGTTGAGTGGCACGGTTCTTATCTTGCACCTTCGGGCAAGGTTATCTCTTTCATAAAGGCTAGACGGATGTTAGGCAAAGGGTGTTTAGCCTATCTGGCATTGATCCGGGACACCAGCATTGAGTCCCCATCTATTGATTCTATTTCTATTGTCTGCGATTTTGCTGATGTGTTTCCAGATGATTTACCGGGTGTTCCTCTTGATAGAGATATTGAATTTGGCATAGATGTTGTTCCAGGTACGCAGCCTATCTCTATTCTTCCTTATCGTATGGCTCCTGCCGAGCTGAGAGAATTAAAGGAGCAGTTGCAGGATTTACTTAGTAAGGGGTTTATCTGACCCAGTGTTTCACCTTGGGGAGCTCCAGTATTATTTGTTAAGAAGAAAGATGGCTCGATGCGGATGTGTATTGACTATAGGCAGCTGAACAAGGTGACAATAAAGAATAAGTATCCGTTGCCTCGTATTGATGACTTCTTTTATCAGCTGCAGGGAGCTAAATTCTTTTCTAAGATTGACTTGAGATCTGGTTATCATCAGTTGAAGATTTGTGAGAGTGATATCCCAACGACAGCCTTCCGGACCCGTTATGGTCACTATGAGTATCTGGTTATGTCATTTGGGCTTACAAATGCCCCAGCAGCTTTTATGAATTTGATGAACTGAGTGGTCAGGCCTTACTTGGACTTATTTGTCATTGTCTATATTGACGATATCTTGATTTATTCCCGTAGCCGAGCGGAGCATGAGGAGCACTTGAGAGCTGTTATGCAGACACTTTGGGATCAGAAGCTGTACGCCAAGTTCTCTAAATGTGAATTCTAGTTAGATTTTGTGGCATTCTTGGGTCACATTGTGTCTAGTGAAGGCATTAAAGTTGATCCGAAGAAAATTGAGGCAGTTCAGAATTGGCCACGACCTGCTTCTCCGACAGAGATAGGTAGTTTCCTTGGCTTGGCAGGGTACTACCGATGATTTGTTCAGGGATTTTCTTCTATTGCAGCTCCGCTGACCCATTTGACTCAGAAAGCTGTGCAATTTCGATGGTCAGAGGAGTGTAAGGCGAGCTTTTAGAAGCTCAAATCCTTATTGACTACTGCTCCAGTATTGACTCTTCCTACTGGTTCAGGTGGGTTTGTAGTATACTGTGATGCCTCTCGTATTGGTTTGGGGTGTGTCTTAATGCAAAATGGCAGGGTGATTGCATATGCATCGAGGCAGCTGAAGGTGAGTGAGAAGAATTACCCTACGCATGACTTAGAGTTGGCAGCGATTGTGTTTGCTTTGAAACTCTGGAGGCACTATCTTTATGGTGAGCCTTGTGAGATTTTCACTGATCACAAGAGCTTACAACACCTATTTAATCATAAGAATTTAAATGGTAGGCAACGTAGATAGCTCGAGCTGATCAAGGATTATGATCTTACCATTCGTTATCACCCAGAAAAGGCCAATGTTGTAGCTGATGCATTGAGCCGGAAGTCTATGGGTAGTCTTGCATATTTAGATGCTGATATGAGGCCCTTGTCGATTGAATTGCAGTCTTTGACTAACCAGAGGGTTAGAGTATTCAGCCCAGCACCTGACAAGGTGTTTGCTTGTATGATGACCCAATCCTCTCTTGCCAATCAGATTAAGGAGAGGCAGTATGAGGATTCTTATTTGCTAGAGTTACGAGATACGGCCTAAGTGGGGGAGCATCAAAGTTTACAGTTAGTGATGATGGTGTCCTTCGTCTCAACAGTCGTTTGTGTGTTCCTAATGTTGATGACTTGAGGCAGTTGGTATTGGATGAGGCACACAGTTCGCGATATTCCATTAATCCCGGTACCACTAAGATGTATCATGACCTTAGTGAGTTATACTGGTGGAAGGGAATGAAAAAGGATGTTGTTGAGCACGTGTCTCGATGCTCAAACTGTCAGCAGGTTAAGTACGAGCATAGAAGACCCGCAGGTTTATCCCAGGCATTACCTATTCCCGAGTGGAAGTGGGAGATGATCACTATGGACTTTGTTGTTGGTTTGCCTAGGACTTTGAGACAGCATGACTCGGTTTGGGTGGTGGTTGATAGACTTACCAAGTCTGCTCACTTTATTGCAGTGAAGACTACATATTCAGCAAAGAAGTTGGCTCAGATTTTTATTGAGCATATTATCCGATTGCATGGTACTCCACTTTCTATTATTTCTGATAGAGGTTCACAGTTCACAGCACAGTTTTGGCAGTCATTTCAGTGAGAGTTGGGGACTAAGGTTCAGCTTAGTACTGCATTTCACCCACAGACGGATGGTCAGTCAGAGCGGACTATACAGATATTAGAGAATATGTTGAGAGCTTGTGCGCTGGACTTTGGTGGTCATTGGGATGGCCATTTACCCCTAGCAGAATTCGCTTATAATAATAGCTACTAGTCTTCTATTCAGATGGCACCGTTTGAGGCTTTGTATGGGCGTAGGTGTCGATCTCCAGTGGGATGGTTTGAGTCTGGTGAGGTGATTGCTTTGGGTCCAGATTATGTACAGCAGAATTTAGATAGGGTCTGGATTATTCAGGATCGCTTACGGACTGCTCAGAGTAGGCAGATATCATATGCAAACTGGAGGACCCGGGACTTGGTGTTTATGGAGGGTGATTGGGTTTACTTAAGGGTGTCACCGATGCGAGGTGTGGTGAGATTTGGGAAGAAAGGCAAATTGAGTCCTCGTTTCATTGGCCCGTTTGAGATTATTCAGCGTATTGGTAATGTTGCTTATAAGCTTGCCTTACCCGATTCGATGCCGATTCATCCTGTTTTCCATGTTTCTATGCTTCGGAAGTGTGTTCGTGATCCTACTCACGTTATTGAGGCGAATACAATTCAGTTGGATGGGAACCTAGCTTATGAGGAGGTTCCGGTTGCTATAATTGAAAGGGATATTCGCAAGTTGAGATCAAAAGAAATTTCTTTAGTAAAGGTGCAATGGCGAAACCGTCCACATGATGAGGCTACTTGGGAGATTGAGGCGAGTATGCGTGAGAAATATCCTCACTTGTTTGAGACTTCAGGTATGTATCATGATACTTGACTGGTTGAGATTTGTTTACGTCCTTTGTCTATTACCTCTTGTACAATCGTATGGGGCCTAGATTTTTTTTAAGTGGATTATTGAGAGTTAGTCAGTTATAGATATCAAGACTGGATTCAAGTATCGTTCGAGGACAAAGGAGAGTTTAAGTGGGGGAGAATGTAATGACCCGATATTTTATAATTATTTTTCCTAGTAATTCCGTTCGTTTCGGTACATTTATGTATATTTATTTTAATTATTATTATAGAATAATTATTTATGTAAATTATTAATGGGAGGAAGGACTAAAGATATAATTAGGAGTAATTGTTGGACCAATTATTCATTACCCTTATAGTTGGTATTTAAGTGAATAGAAAGGTTAATGGTGGAGCATGGGGGTGTTTTAATTATTTACCTGGTCATTATAGGACTTACATAGTCTAGGTTTTACAATAGAAACCAACCTTGAGGAAGAAAATAAAACGAGTCTTTCGGCTGCAGCGTCCTCTGTGCAATTCTGGGCTAAAGGCCATCAGGTACTAATCTTGTGCCTACTATTTTAATCTTTAGGTTGATATATCATATGACAATTTAGTATATTGATTCTTAATGATGAAATTTGCGTGAGACAATGGTGGACTCAGCATAATAGTGTTAATGATTGGAAGGCACATAAGGATTAGATGATTATAGTTAAAGTATTTTACTATTGTTGTTTCTGCTAAACCGTTACTAATCAAGGGGAGTTTGGTGCTTTGGAATTGAAGTAGTATTTTCCTTTACTTTTATATTAGTATATTGAGTAATGAATGCAAAGGATTGCAAGTAATTATTTTAATAACGAGGGGACAAGGTAATGGTTGCAATGACAAAGTAACGATGAAGTAATGATGATGGTTGTGAGGAAAGTTAGTATAAAGAATTATCTTTGGCTGATGTGACCTTGACAGAACGTTAATTAGGAGTTTCAACTATTGTTTTCCGCGTCAGTTCTTTTTCTACTGTAATGGCGCTTAATATATTTCATATATAGGTTATGCTAATCGTTTATTTCAGGCTAGAGTATGACATAGTGCGCCTTAACGTACAGTATGATATTGAGATGCGGAAAGTGAATATTTAATCCTAAGTTATATATTTATTGAACGTAATTCGTTCGGTATTTTGGAATAGTTAGACTCAGGAGTTGTACGGATACATTAAATTAATTATGTATTTCATCCTTTTACTTAGAGCAAGAGCGTTTGGAGGAGATTCGGCAAGGAAAGGCGATTGTTGAGTAGTGTTTGGCTTCTTTGGACAGAGGTAGGTGGTTCTATCCCTTTCTTTGGTGAAACTAGTCCACGCTATACGTTCCTTGTATGTGCACTGCCCTAGGTGTAACCGTTTACACCTTTCCATTGTGTTTAAATCTTTATTTGGAATATGGGTTCTTTTCCTGGATTGTGTTTACTCCTGGTTGTTGTTTAAAGTATTGCAAGTTATGTGCATGTTTGACATGGAAATTTATGATTTCTTGATATGTCGGAGTTGGTCCAATTGATGGTATTTCGGAGTTTGTCCATTTGATAGCCTCGGAGTTGGTCCACTATCTATTTTAGAGTTGGTACATTGGATAGCCTCGGAGTTGGTCCACTATCAAATTCTGCTGGTTTATGAATTGAGTTTAATTGTTGGTTCTTGAATGAGATTTATTGATGTTGAATAATGTGATTGGATGAACTATTTAAATAGCGAATTATAACATGTTTCTTTTTCTCCTTCCCCTATTTTGTTAATTTATTGCTTAGACTAGTTCCTGTCTTTCATAGGAACTAGTCTACCCACCTACTAAGTTCTTTTGACTTACGTTGTTTTCTTTATTGTTTCTTATTATCTATTCGGGCAGATACGATTCCGAGTACTAGTAAGCCCCATGGCCAGAGTTGAAGATTTTCCTATTGATCAGCGGTGAGCCAACCATCCTCATTCCGTGATGGCGCACCTTTCCATTATTTCATTCCTGTCATTTATTGTTTCAGACATTCGGGATATTTATTATATTATTTATTTAATATTATTGAGGTTAATTGTTAATATAGCGAGTGGGTTCGCCCGATGGGGTTTGTTCGGGTGCCCTCACGACCATCCAGGATTTTGGGTCGTGACAAGCATTTAAGCTAAAAACAACATTCTTCACTTCATCCATAGTCGGCATCATACAAATAGCATTATTTTGATCCAGAGTGACCAAAATAGGAATATGATACAAAATGTCAAAATCAGTAGGATTATCATCAGCTGAAAATTGGTCTTGAAAGAACCGAATAGCCTCTTATGCAATATCAATCCTAACCTGATTAGCATCCTGAATTCTACGAAGTTGCAACACCTTTCTCTTCCCCTCAACATGTGCATGAAAGAATCTAGTGTTTCTGTCCCCATCATTAAACCATTCAATTCCTGCTTTCTGCTTCCAAATTGTTCCTCTAGAGTGTAGAATCTAATCAACTCAGCCTGAACTTTCTGGAGCTTTTCCCTATTCTCACTAGTAGGATGTTGCTCAAAGTCTAATTCTTGAACTCGAACAACCTCCTCCAGTGTAGCAATCTTCTTGAAGATATCACCATAAGCCTCTCTACTCCACGGTGAAAGGGCCTTCCTTAATTTCTTCAGCTTGTATTGGAAATTATAAAAAAGGACCCGAAGCAAAGAAGTTTGTCCAATTGTCTCGAACCACATCCGTAAAAGTATCATGTTGTACCCAAAAATTAAGAAATCTAAAATACTTCTTAATTGTGGGCCTATTCATGTTGGCTGTGAGTAATAAAGGAGAATGATCTGAGCCCTGCTTAATCAAGTGCTCTACCTCAAATTGAGAGAACAAAGCCTGAAACACCTGATTAATAAGACACCTATCAAGCTGCTTGAAAATACAAGCATCCCCACATCTCCCATTCCACCAAGTATACATACTCTCTTTGAAGCCTGGGTCAACCAACTGGCAAGTGTTAATGCAATGAATAAAATCCTCCACTTCTACAAAGGGTACAAAGAGGCCTCAAAATTTCTCTAACTCATCCGTAATTACATAAAAGTCACCACCCACAAGCCACGGAGACTCCATATCGGCTGCTTGAGCATAGAGAAAATCCCATAATTCAACTCTGGTCTGTCTGTCAGTACTAGCATACACAAAAGTAGTTGTGAACTCTAAAATGCTATCCAGGTGAATAAGTTTTAGGGTAAACACATGTGAAATATCAAACACACTTTCCACCTGAAAATCTTCATCAACTAAAACCCATATTTTTCTATTGTATTTATGCCAACAAGAACCTATTCCGACCGCCAATATGCATGTAGTGCTGAAATGGATCCGTCAAAGCAATAAAAGAAAACTGCTTCTGTCTATTCATTGTAACAAGTCTCTCAAAGGCATGTTGAGTATTCACAGACCTTATATTCAATATCAATACTGAATTCATTGTTTACCAGTGGATTTAGAGGCAATACTCCTTTTAGTAACACCACCTTCCGGAGGTACACTTCTATCTCTTTTACCCTTAGCCTACTTCACTTGTTTTCTTTAATTTGCCACATGACGAGGTGATAAATCACCTTGACCTGCCGCATTAATATAATATTGTGTTGTGGACTCAGTGTCAAGCTCCTCATACTGCCCAATATCAACCACTTTTTTAGGTTCCTTGGCTTGCTCTTGGCATGGTAAAATAACATGTTCAAAATTCTTTGCTACTAGTGGTGCACTTTTTAACCATTATGTGTTGTGCCCCTTTTACGCCTTCAATTGCTTGTACTGTAGACATCTGCGAATTAGTAATTGATGTAACAGCTTGTTGAATGAATTTTGCACATGGAAGCTCCTCTTGCTCACTACTTACTACTTGTTTCTCATCATTATCCTTGGAGACAGAGTCTCCATAATCAACAGCTTCATTTTTCGGGTCCTTGTTCTTGTTCCTCTCTATCAACAAATAGCTCGGGATGCAAAACCCTATATTCTTCATCATTGTGTCCTTGCAAAAAACACTCATTGCAATATTTAGGTATATAATCATATCGAATCTTAATAGTCTTCGAGTGTTTCTTGCCTGTCTCTTCTTCCAATTCAATTAAATCAATTTCTTGAGGAAATTCTCCTAAGAGATCAACCTCCACCTTGACATGGGCACAACTCGGCGGCCTTGTATGATTTCTTGTAGCAGCATCTACATATAACGGCTTACCCACTGCTAAAGCTAAGGAAAAAACACATTCCTTGACAAAACGATTTTGCGGAAGATTATGGAATGACAACCAAGGTATAGCAATTGAGTTTTCTTTCTTTGGATCGTACCAAGTCTCCATTTCAAGGTTCACATTAAAAAATTATCATGTCTAATTTTCAACCCGCCAACCACTGGATAAAAAATTGATATAATCTTAAACTAATGAACATCTAATAAGAATGGTAATAACAAAATGGCCCTTAACACTACATTGAGTAGGAATCACCTTTCTCAATTCATTCAAATCCGGGGCTCTATAGGTAAACTTGCCCATAACACAATATTGCAACTTCGTAACGGCTATGGTTTGTTAAATTTCTTTCTTGTACCACACTACAGTAGGACAACCATTGATCTTTTCGGGGTGTTGCGTTAGGGGAGAGAGGATATTGGCGTATGATTTTGAGGATTGCTTATGGGGATGTTAGGGCTAGAGAGAAGGGTGGTAGAGGGCTGGACAGCCCTTGGAGGGTCCTGCCCAACATCATGAGCAGCCATGGCTGCCTTGATCATGATAAGACTCCCAAGTCACCAAGAAGTCGCCAAGAAGGAGGAGAGAGAAGAGAGTTTGTAATCACTTATGATGAATTTCACGAGATGGGGATATTAAGGTTTCCTACACTTTTTTTTTTTTTTTTTGCGAAGCTTTATAACATTTTTTAATAATGTTACTGCCTCCGTCCCAAAATGAGTGTCTCGGTTTGACTTCGCGTGGAGATTAAGAAAATAGGGCAGACTTTTGAATCTTGTGGTTTAAAATTAAAGTTGTGTGTAATGTGGGCAATTGCCTTTAAATCTTGTGATCCAAAACAAATCTTTGAATTAAAGAGTTACCAAATATGCAAAAGAGTCACTCTTTTTGGGATAAACTAAAAAAGAAAGGTAGAGACATTCATTTTTGGATGGAGGTAGTACTATATTTTGTAAAGTAGAAAAAATATCTCTATATGTTGAAAATAAAATCCCTAAAACAACAAGGGATTTTTACATATATATACAAACCTACATCCCTATATTACAAAAAAATAGCAATATTTTTTAAATTACACCACATGACAATATTTTTCATAGCACATTTCATAATAATCAATCTATTTCACTTTTATTTCGCCAAATTACATATCTCACTTTACCCTCTCTTCCTCCCAACCCCAATTGAGATAAAGCCCCCCTTCCCCCACCACGCCGACCATCACCCCCACCCCCAACCACCCCGGCCCCATCACCCCCATCCCAGATCCAATAACACAGGATTCAATTCCGCTGCTCAGAACCGCCCCCAACTCGCTGCTCAGAACCGCCCCAACTCGCTGCTCAGAACCGCCACTACTTTTTCATCAATTCACAGCTGCTATGAATGTTTAATTAGTGCCTTGTTGCTGTTCTTGAATCTAGAAACTAGGCTGTTGAAATGTATCCCATGTTCAGCATTCTAGGCTTTTATCCCGTAGATTTAATTTATGCTCAAAACTAGGCTGAGAAGTTTGATTCATCGTCAAATCAAGTAAATGCTGAGATTGGATCTGTTATTGTTTTTGTAAGTGGGTATTGGGTTTTGAAGACACATTGTTTCCGTTTTTGCCAATCTTACAAGCGTTTCATCATACAAAAGAACAAAAAAATCTTTTTCTATTTTTGTTTTTGTTTTTATTTTTGTGTGTGTTAGTTTTCTCTTAGATTTGTTCTGCTGTATTTTATGGATTTAAATTTTTGGCATTTTGAGATATTATTTCTGAAACATAATATCAGTTTGAAACAACACATATACAACGAGATACACTATGATACAGTCTGAAATAACATTGAAACACTATGATACAGTCTGAAATTGAGTTGAAACAGTCTCAAACGATGTTGAAATAGTATGATACAGTCTGAAACGACATTGAAACACTATTATATAGTCTAAAATGGGGTTGAAACAGTATGATACAGTCTGAAACGACATTGAAACACTATGATACAGTCTGAAACAGAGTTTAAACTGTCTAAAATGGTATTGAAGCAGTATGATACAGTCTGAAAACGGTATTGAAACACTATGATACAGTCTGAAACAGAGTTAAAACAGTATGGTACAGTCTGAAATGGCTAGTGAAAAAATCTGAAACAAAATGTAAAAAGTAATGTGAAATAAAGCAAAAAAGGTGAAATAGTTTAGAAACAACTAGATACAGTCTAGAAATAGTTAGATACGGTGCAAAACAACCTGAAATGGTGCAGAAACAGTTAGATACAGTGCTGAAACAACGAGATACATCGCTGAAAACAATATGAAATTGGGAGGAGGGAAAGTAAAATTGGGGCTAATGGGAGGATTAAAAGTGAAATTGGGGGAAATGGTGGAGGAAAAGTGAAATTGGTGGAAATAGGAGGAGGAAAAGTGATATTGGGGGAAATGTGAGCAAGAATGTAAGTGTTTATTATGTTATGAGAAAATATTGTTATATTTTTGCTATGTTTAATAATTAACTTTTTCTTTCCTCTGTAATGGATAATTTTGCTAAAATATTACTATGTTTTGTAAATAACTTCTAAAATTCGTACTTTTTATATAAAAATTCCAAACAACAACTAGCGTAATTTTTCCAAATGTAAGAAAAGAGCTAAGAAAGTGAAAAGGGGGAAAGCATCTACTTTTGAACATTTGTGGGCATTTATCATTTTTCAATACTAAAAAAGGAGGCGGAATCTGTCGAAACAAAAGCATAAGGCACCGCACGTTCCTATTAAACATATCAAGGGCTTTGTCCACACTAAGGGTGTCTATTGACCCGGTTTGGGCCGGGACGGGCCGGACCGGACCGGAAACCGGTCCGGACCGGATCGGAACCGGCTCAAATCGGGCCAAAATTAAAAAAAAAAAAATCGGTCCGTTCCCGTCTCGGCAGAACCATTTTGGACCGGACGAACCGGACCAAAATGGACCGGAACCGGACCGGTCCGGACCGGAACCGGACCGGACCGGACCGGACCGGACAAGGCTGTGGGCTTAGCGAAAAATAGCCGTTGGGCAACGGCTATTTCAAGCTTAGCCGTTGGCCCAACGGCCAAAAACGGCTATTTTAGCCCCCCACCCCCTAGGCGCCCCCATACCCCCCCAACCTATTTTTTTCTATAAATACCATCATATTTCACCAATTTATTCACAATTTCTCAAATATTCTCTCTAAATCTCTATCAATCTCTCTTATTTCTACAAAGGCTATTTGCTAAATTGCATTACAAAAAACTATTTGGAGTAAAGTGGAAATATTGTTCGGTGCGGTTCCGGTCAAGTTTCAACTTTCACTTCTAAGTTCTACATTCTAAGTTCACGATATCAAGTAAACTCGTTCTTACTTTTTATTATCTATTTTATTTTTGTGCACTATTATTGTTTGTAGCATATTTTTGTAATTCGTTCGAAGCATATTTTAGTAATTATAAAAATGTCTAGAATTTGGAGATCAATTACGGGTAGTGGTCGTAGATCACGTGCTTCTAACCGAGGGGGGATGATAGAATGGCTCGTGCTTTAGGTAAAAGACCAGTTGGTACTTCTAGCGCCCCTTCTCTTCTAGATGATTTTACTCAGGAAGATGACTCGCAATTTTTTCATGATATAAATTATGATCAACCACTAGATAATGATTTGTTAGAGGCCCAATATCAAGAAAATACCGAAGGGGCTAATTTAGATGATGAAACACCCACTAGTCAATTTCAAGGTGAACCTGAAGAAACTGAATTACCACCTATGCCTCCTAGTAGAGAACCAACGGGACGAGTCGAAAGATCGGATGTGTGGAGATTTATAACTAAAAATGCTCCGGAGCAGACCGCTAAATGTAAGCTTTGTAAAAAAGTTTGGTCATTTAAAACCGGCAGCCATAATAGTGGGACGGGAAAGTTGAGAACACACTTAGAAAACCATCATAAGGATGAATGGGATAGGAGGCCGGGTGGCCCTCGGTCAGGGAACAGAATGGCTCCATCGCAAGGTAGTGGAGTCCAACAGGAAATTAACCCAGTGACGGGGGGGCTTATGCATTATGATAAAAAGAAAGATAGGGAACAAATGGCAAAAATGATTGCGGTAGAGTGTTTACCTTTTACATTTGCTTCTTGTCAAGGTTTTATTCGTTATATTCAAACCGTATATAATCCATCTTTTCAAGGTTTTCCAAAAACTACGGTTCGAAGTGATATTATAAAATTTAAAAATGAATATAGACAATATTTACGATATATATTTTATCACTTTGACTGTAGAGTTTGTCTTACTACTGATTTGGGTCGTGGTGTTAATGGGTATGACTATTTAACACTTACTTGTCATTGGATAGATCTTAACTGGGTAATGCAAAAAAGAATTTTAGCATATTCCGCTGTCGATGAACCACACACGGGATCATTTATTAAGAGAGAAGTTTCGGATATTTGTAAGGCGTATTATCTTAGTGATAAAATTTTAAGTATAACTCTTGATAATGCTTCAAACAATGATTATGCTATTGGTAAGTTAAGACCCGCATTGCATCCCCCTTTTGAAGAATTGTTTCATGTTAGATGTGCATGTCATATATATAATTTAGTTGTAAAAGATGGCCTTAAGTTATTTGATCCTACTATTATGAAGGTTAGACTCGCAATTAGTTATATTTTTAAATCTAAAAAACCGGATAGATGGAGGGACTTTCAAGTAGAGTGTGTGAAAGAAGGTATAGGTCCTAGAAAGGTTCCCAAGGAAGTTGCAACTAGGTGGAACACTGTATATGACTCTTTGAATGTTGCTTACACTTTACGAGTGCCTATTACTAATTATTTTAATCGCAAAGTGGCTGTAGAATATCACCTAGAAGAATCTGATTGGCAAAATGTTGAGCGTCTTCTCCTTTTTTTAGCAAAGTTTTTTTATGCTACTAAAGAATTTTCGGGTCAATATTATCCTACAATCACTACCATGTTGTATTTTATAGCTGGAATATCAGAATTACTTAATGATTATAGAGTAGTGACTGGTTATGAAGTTGCGGTAGAAGCAATGATTGAAAAATTTAAAAAATATTTTTTCCCGATTCCACCACTTTATTACATTGCATCTGTATTACATCCATGTTTTAAACGTTTTAATACGGAAATGCTAATTAGAGAAATTTATCGGACTTTGAGAATTACTGACGAAGAAACACCAAGTGTAGAAACAGTCTGTGCGCAGGTAATTGCAGATTGCCAACGGATTTATGAAAGGTATAGGAGTGCAGCTGATAATGTTGTTCCAAGTGTTCCAAGTGGAGCAGGATCAAGTTCAACGCAGGCTCCCAAAAGAGCTGCAACCGGATTGGGAAGTTTTTCCAGCCTTAATCAAAGGCTTTCTAGCAGGCATTCGAGTAGCAGCGGAGGGTTCAACGAGCTTGATGTTTATCTACTTCATGCTTGCAAGGATGTTGATTATTTTGGAAGCGAGCAACTACTGCCATTTTGGAAGGATCAACAAGCACAGTTTCCAGTTTTAGCAAAAATGGCGCGGGATATTCTAACAATTCAAGCATCATCAGTTGCTTCAGAAAGCGCGTTTAGCCAAGGAAGATTGCAAATTGGAGATCATAGACATTCATTGAAGGAAGAAGCAATGGAGACGGCCGTATTATTCAGAGATTGGATTAGATCGGAGAGAAGAAATTTTGGCTTTGCGGACGATGAACTAGCCGATGTAGAAGCAGCATCCGAAATTTTATCAGGTGATGGAAGTTTGGACAATGAAACTGAGTATGAAGAAGATGACTCTTTGCCACCAGTTCCTCCAGAGGTGCCAGACGAAATTATTAAGAAAATGAGAAGCTTTTTTATTAATATGTAGTTTTTGCAATTTAATATCTATGTACTTTGCAAAAAAAAAAAAATCAATCATTATTTAATAAAATGCGTTACGCCTTGCTATTAAGTAAATCCTTTGTTATATTCTTAATTATCCTTTAGTCTTTGGCTCTTTGCAATTCAATACTAAATAGTAAAAACTAAATACTAAAATACTAAATACTAAACTACTAAAATACTAAAAACTAAATACTAAAATACTACATTACTAACTACTAAAATAATAAAATCTAAATACTAAATATTAAAATACTACATTAGTACATTACTAAATACTAAATAGTAAATACTACTAACTTAGTATTAAAATTGAAAAAATAATAATTTACTTACATTATGCTAGATTGCTAAGTTTGGAAAAGTACTCAATTATACTTTTATAAAACTAAAAAACTACATTACATAAAAGTTCTTAGTACAATAGTAGTTTATTAGATTACTAGTATTAATGTATAAATTATTATTGCATAAAACTAAAATTTAAACAAAACAAATAGCCAAAAAACAAAAAAAAAAAATAAAGAAAGCTACCAAATCCGCTCCATTTTGAAAAATAGCCGTTGCCAACGGCCATAAACGGCTATTTTTCCCACCCACACACCCATAAACACCCCTACACCCCTCCCTTACCTATTTTTCCTATAAATACTCCCATATTTCATCAAATTAATCACAATTCAATATTTTCTACTTCAAAAATTTCTACTAAAAGGCTATTTTATTAAATTTTCTATCAACATGGCTGCAAATGCAAATAATGCTAATCAAGTTGAGGGTGCTAATGTAGCAGGTCCGTCTGGTGGTCCAACAAGAACTAAACGATCCGAAGTTTGGGAATTTATCACAAAAAATAATGATACCGGAAAAGCACAATGTACTTTTTGTAAGAGATTTTGGAATTGGGAAGATGGATCAAATACTAATGGAGGGACAATGAAGTTTAAGAAACACTTGGAATACCATCATGCCTCTGAATGGGCAGCTCGTGATGGTGGCAAATATCTGCAACCACGTGAAAATTGAGTCGCAGAAGTTTAAAATTTATGTATTTTTCTAATGTCTAGTCTATTTTTATGTTTTTATTTTCTATTTATGCATTTCCTTTTTCCAACTTAATGTACTATGTGTGTATTGTTGAATAATATGTGTGTTTTGTGTTGTTTATTTAGATTTTAGTCTACCGATATTTTTTTAAACAATAAATAATATAATGTGAAAAAAAAAAAATTTAAACGGAACCGAACCGGACCGGTCCGGACCGGACCGGGACCGGCTCGACTGCGTCTGCCGGTTCCGGTTCCGATCCGGCATTGGTGCAACTGCACCGGCCGATCGGACCGGGACCGGACCGACTGGAAATTTTTTTATTATTGTTAGCACCGGACCGGACCGGACCGGCACAGGTGGACCGGAACCGGGCCGGGCCGGGCTAATAGACACCCTTAGTCCACACAGACAGACGCAGACTCTTGAACAAGCAGAAACAAGAACGCCAGAAAGAAGTGAAGGTACATAATACCCTCATATTTTTATAAGTTGATATTTTCTGCGAATACAACTTTACATTAATCTCCTTTTCGTGAATTCTTGATCCGCCATTTGTGGTCTTTTTTTTTTTTTTTTTTTTTAATTTTACTTTGTCAATCAAATGTTATAGATGCTTAGGAGTTAGAATTCCTTAGAGTACTAGCTTTTATATTTGTGCATGTTTAAGAACCCAAGTTTCAAGTCTTCATTGTTTTCTTAAATTATGCCAAGTCAAACTATGTCTAACGAACTTATAAATAAATGTAACAAATAAATACATATACACACATTTTTCGAGTCAGGAGCCGTGTTTGTGGCTTCAACGCTGCTTCCGTAAGGATCCACCCATGCGAGGAGGTAAATTTTGTTTCATGAGGTTTTGAACACCTCATCATCAACTTCATCAGCTGTAGCAGCAATTAGCATCAATCGCGAACTAGTTAGGGATAGGGACTTGCATTCAAGGACATTTATAGTATCCTATTTTTAATGTTGATTTTTTTTTTCATGTTCTGAATTCTAATTTAAGGTTGTGATAAAGCATTTGCATGAGATAACTCTGTTTTCCAAAACATGGAAAATCGACACATATGCGTCTGCATTTTCTATTAATATCCATTTTATCTTCTTTAGGACAGGTTCGTATACCTTCCGAATTATAGTTCTGGTTAACGTGTATTCTGAGGTATCCAAGTACTGCGGCTTCTCTGTATTTGCTTTGCCCAGTGAAAATTGTTGACTGACGTTGATGCTATCAGTAGATACCATACTGCATTGTTAAAGTTGCATTGTTTTTTAAGCTATAGAGTTTCACAAGCACCTATGAATAAACTTATTCTTTCTTAAATAATATTTGTATCATTTTTAGTAACTATATTCTCAACTTCATTATGTACAGTGAGCCTGCGAAGCCATGTGATAGCAAATTAGTTGGTATCTTGTTGTGTAATTGTTAAATCTCCGAATAGATGACATTCTTTGAACTAGAAACTAACATGACACCATAAGTCATTAACGACATCACAATTTCATCCAGCAAATGTTTATGAGATTTCATCTTTTGTTGGATATGTTAGTAATAAAGAACTTATGCTTTAGAACCCTTGGAATTAGTCGAGGTGTGCACAAGCTGGCCCAAACACGAGGTTTATCAAAAAAGATTATCATATTCGCCACGGAACTTATTAGCTAGATTTTATGCTAAGGAACCCCATTTGGCTAAATAGAAGGTGGGAAGAAATGTAACTACGAAATGTTTTTCCTCGTTCTTTTGTTCGATGGTTTTGAGAGAGGGGAGGGGGGGTGGGGAGCATTTGCCTGAACAAGCAGAGAGGAGGAGTATTTGGAGTAATCATTCCTCTCAATATAGCTCAAATATATGATGTATTCCCCATGGAGAAATTCTAATTCCGCTAATATGATCTATTTACCTGCAGTATTAACTCATATGTGGATGGTTCCAAATATACTTACAGTTACATGTGAGACTTCTCTTTGTAATGATATCAACTGGGAAAGGGAACCAAAAAAAGGATAGGTGAAGGAAGATACTTCTGTATGTGGAAGCTTTATACGTTTTGAAATTGTTTGCTGCTGTTGAACATGCTTAGATGCTGCGGAATTTGCAATAGCAATGTTAGCTGGGATAGGGTTCAAAAATATGGGGGGGGGGGGGGGGGGGGATTGCTGCTTTTAGTATGCAGAAGAGTACTCGTAACTTCAGTCACATCTTCTATGTAAGATAACTTAGACATATCCTGATAGCCTCTCTTGGCATCCGAATTAATGTAGATTATTTATACTTCTGCGCTTCTGATAAATTCTTTAAAACTGTAAATGATTAATGACGAAACAATTTTCAAACGGGACCCAAGGGGAATACTTGGAAAAAGTATTCACTTTGGCTTCCATGATCCACATTCATTTTTGCAAAGAAGTGTTGTGAGTGGAAGATGTATCATGGACACTAGAAGTTAGAGCTTAATTGCTATTAAGAGTGTAGGAGTTAAAAGAAAAAGGGAGAGAGGGCCAGAAAGTGGTGGAATCCTATGCTTGTACTTTCGTTCTCTTTATTTTCTTAGGGATTGTGGTCAAGTGTTTGGGATTTCGTCTGCACTTGCGCTCAATTGCTCATATTTAATCAGAGAGAGTCGAATTAGTTGAACCTGTGACTTTGGAAATGAACTTCAAGTAAACTGGTGGAGTAACATTGTTTTGTGGACACCGTTATAGATTGATAGTTGTAAGTTTGAAGCTCTATTAGTGTGTGTGTGTTAGATTAGACACCCTTTTGGCGTGCTGCTTTCTTCTAGAAGTTCTGATGAGTTAAGAAACCATTGGTCATGGATCTTTCTTTGTCGTCTTGTTAGTCTACTTCTGTTAGTATATATTCCATGCTAAAGCCTCCTCCAGATAGCCATTATTTATTTTCTAATTTTCATTTCGTCCAGTATTCTTCAACAATGGGTGGACTGCCAATAGAGAATACATCCACAGCCATATCTTTGTCGCAACGACCAAAAGATCAGAAGTCAGCTGACCCTGCTATGCCTGATTCAAAGCCAAAGAAGAAGATTTGCTGCGCTTGCCCTGAAACTAAGATGCTGAGGGATGAATGCATTGTGGAGCATGGTGAATCCGCTTGTGAGAAATGGATTGAAGCTCATCGTAAATGCCTTCGAGCCGAAGGTTTCAACGTCTGAAAAGGTGATGCAAGCAGACCTCTACAAGGAAAATTGATTATACAAAATTTATGCAATGCCTAGTCACCGCAATACAGATCATCTTTACAAAGGAAATTGTTTAAAATTCAGGAATAAAGCAAGGAAGTTGAGTATAGGACTTGCTAGTTCCTCTTGATTGTACTCTAATGTGGATTACATTTCAAGAATGGAAATTCTGCCGTTGGAACAGACGGTATTATCTGTGTATTTGTTCTCCATACGGATTCAACCTTGGGTACATACTAACAAATGCTTTGTGAAAAAATGGTATTACTTGTGGTTTGTAATATACATCCGGGGGAAATAATAAACTAAAATGCTTTAAGTCAGTTTAATTTACTTAGCTCCGTCAAAATTGGGTTGCAAATAAATAGGTTGGAGACGCTATTGATATGCAATGATTCATTTAACTAACTTCGAGTAATAGTTGATTCAGTTCTCTTATGTGGTTCATAGGTAATCTTAGTTTGATACTAATACTTTTGTTGTTTGATGATCAGTCCTTTAACTTGAGAATATATGTTGCTCAAATGTCCTTGGAACTCCAGATGATGAAAGCAAGAGATTTTTTATGTTTAATCTGGTAGAAGGGAAAATGACCGATTCGTGTTTCCAGAGACTGAAATTAAATTCTTTGCGAAGGAAATGTAGCAGTTTAATGGAAAATCGATTGAAAACCCCAGTATTCCATTTTCTGTTTGATGAATACATTGTCTTTTTAATCAACTACTTCTCCATATAGCTAATATTTTCTGCTTGGCCTTGAATTCAGCTTCCTATTCTTTAAATATATTTCCGGAGATTGGCATGGAACTTCTCAGATTAAGTGCTAAGTGTGCTACTGGTTTGTGCACTAATGGGATGCCTTGCCAGTTTCAGCACATCATTCCCCATTTGGGTATCTGCCATGGCTTTCCTGCTCTATCCGTTCTCTTTAGTTTTGGTTTACCTTCTTGGTGACATGTTTATTTAACAGAAAAGTTAGAGCATGTCACCTCTCTTGTCGTTGTGAATAAATGAAAGGACAAGTTCTCTATTAAAGGTTTTTACGAGGTACTCCTTACTATCGCATTGCTTTAATAAGTGAAATCTTTACTTGTTGCTCCAACAGCCAGGATAAGTTCCAAAAAGAAGATGTAAAGAGAGAACACTTCTTGTTCATCAATGTGACTAAAACTGGATTTGAACATGGAACACTTTTTTATTTTCTTTTTATCTGGGGTAATACTACTAAGCTGAAGGTATCTTGCTTTACCAATATCCATAAGCATTTAGGTCCAAATTTTTCAAGACAACCTTACTGCATGAACCTACCAAGTTCAAGCAGAACTCGATCTCCATATTTTATCGAATGGTTGATTGTAACAAGTGATAATTTGCATTCAGTTACTTTCTAGTGTGACACGTATTAAATTCAACTAAAAAGAAGAAGCATTGAACTATCAAGGCAGCAAACTTCAGCTTCAGAGGATAATGAATGACTCTTTTACGATTTGCATATTCTCATCCCTTTTCGTTCGCTAGCTTGCATATGCAGTTTCCTACAAGCTATCCTATTAATGCATGGACATTCACTCGGAGGAGTGTATTCTACCATCTAAAAGCATAAAATCCCTGCAGATGCACCTGGTAACGAGTCTCCTCACCTACATTACTACTTATATTCTCCTGGAAAAAACACCTTGTAGCATGCACTAACTTCTATAGCTTCAGCTCCAAATCGACGTTTCCTCCTACTTCACTGTGACATCTTCCATGAGTTCCTTCTTGGCTGATTTGCATCTTTGTAGATGGGAAGAATCTGATGCTAGAATTTTTAACTGATCTGCTTAGGCCTGACAGTGCTGTAGTTTCTGCAGCAACTACCTGTAGATTAAACAGGTGAGGAAGGTAGTGAAACCAAGATTATGCAAAGTACAGGAACAAGAATAAAATTGCGACAGTTCTTTAGCCTCACCTGAGAGGGTACCGAGTGAAATTGCTTAAGACTTTGTGGAGCTGAATTAATTGAAGACCCTTTGGGGTGCGGGCCTTCCCCAGACTCGGCATGGTCACGGGATGTTTCGTGTACAGGGCTGCCACATTTTACTGCTTCTGAATGTGGAAAAGCTGCTGTAGGAGGAGCCAGTCTGAGAAAATTTGGGTTGAGAGTTTTACTTGCTATCACTAATCTTGATGGTTTGGACTCGGACAATACTCTTGAATTTGAAGGAACTTCTCTGGGAAAAAATGCCAAACTATTATTTATGGGCTCACAACAAGTAAAATCATGCAGTTTCTAGTGGTGATATAAAAACCTTCTTAACGTATTGCCCCCTTCTACATTGACTGAGCGTGTGTTGTTGCTAGGAGCTGATTCATGTGATCTGGGTACAGGGGCAACAGAGCTCTGAGGTAATTTGCACTGAAATGCAGGGACAGGTTGAAATTCTGGAGAGAAGGGATAAGGCCTCTTTACGCCAACCATCTACATCACAACATCAGCAGACCAAAATACAGCTAAGAGAAAATTCTATGTCAAATTTTTTGAATACACATACACAACCAAGAAACCTAGCCTTCTAAATTTGATGAGTGAGTTCCACTTCGTCCCCATCACGTAATGGCTGGCAGTAATCTATGTTTAACAGACGCTCCAAGTTCCAGAAAGTGCATCTTCCAGAACTGGAGTAAATAAAGGATGCAACTGATTCAGCCTCTCAATCTCACCCTACCTACTCCACTGTAGTTCATTAGCTTACATCTCCACTAGTCATCCACCCCATTGTTTTGCCTTAACCACTAGCCTCGTCGCCCTTAGTACAGTGAGAGGTCTTTAGAAAATGAACTTATATTAGCAAGCTATTACGTTTTCATATAGTCAAATACATTATGAGTTTTCGCTATTGAACTTCATCTGCTCCGTCCTAGTAAAATGTCACTTGAAAAGGACAAGGAGTGGGGTAGAGGTTAGGAGACTGGTATTTTTGTTACTCTAGATTCATTAGTGCTCTTTTTGGCCATTTTCTTTGAACCAGGGGATCAGGCTTAAATATATTTGTTTTGCAACAAAGTGGATTTCATTGTTACCTTTTATTTTGGGCAGAAGAAGACATAATTAACACAATTTACTACTCTAAAAGAAATGCTATTCGAGTGGAAGTATCACGTCTGATAACTTAACAACATTCACATAACTCCTCTACCCAAATAGCTAAGAGGATTTGACATCCCATAAAAGCAATCTTTAGGCCTTTTATCATCTCCTATTATGCATGGAAATGATCAAATAGATTACTAGAATTACCTTCACTTCTTCAGGCCAAGGAGGTGAACGATTAAAGCCATAGTAACTTTGGTTTGAAGGGGGCTCCATCTGAAAATATTGTACAGAGGATGTTGATTATGATGAAATCTCTGATGAGATATTCACCTTCGATCACCAGAAAAGTAATTTTCTCGGCAATTAAAACACAACCAAACAAACTATACACATGTTAATACAATCCTTATATACATAGCAATCGACTTACCAAAGATGAAGACCTAGAAGTTTGCTGATGCTGTCGAGATCTTTGCAGCATACTGCATGGTTGAAAAGTGAGATTATTGGGTTCAAGCCGAGGAACTTCTAGTCGATCAATGGTGGACGACATTGGTGAAAGTATTGAAGAAGGGTTGGAGGCAGGACGAGAATTGAGGCAGTGTACTGCTTGCAAAGTTGCATTGCTTTTATGTTGTGCCTCCAATCTAATCCTCTCAAGTTCAGCAACTCCTAGTCCTCTTCGTGGGACTTTTTTCTGCGTCAACATTTTTGAGGCCCCCGGTGTTATTGCTATACCTTTGCATATGTTCTTATATAGCCATTGAGGTTACTTGGCGATCAATGTAAAGCCATCTGTATGTCCTTTAGGTAAAGCCTAATGGGTAGCTATATATGGACAGAAAATCCATCCAGACTTGGACTATGATCCACTTAAGATACAAAGAATCTGACAGCTTTCAAAAGGACCCCAAATGGAAAATTTTAAAGGAATCAAAGAGAATCTAAGGTTAAGGGGGGAAAAATTTACTTTACAGATCATAATTACATGAACACTCCTAATAATTCGGCAAAAATGATTTTACTATAATGTGAACGATTTATGTACAGATAGAGAATGAAAAAAAAAAAAAAGGAAAGAAAGAAGTAGAATCTTAAACCTTCGGATTTTTCTCAAACCAGCTGTTAATGTTGTCTAAGAGGAAGATCATTAAATGCAATTCTAAAGCAACCTATTAAAATGCTAACAAATTCATTCTCTCCATCTAATTTCTTGCAGAAATCCTTTTTCCACTTCCCGTTTGTGTCAAAACCGACACTTAAGTACTCTGTGGTCAATTCATCGCGGACCAAACTTATGAGTCCCTTTATTGCATGCATGCAAAAAAGAAAAGAAAACAAAAAGAACCATACACAAGACACACTTGCAGACCCCTATTTTTGTTGGATGATTTAAATAAAACACAATAAAATAAAAGGTCTCGCACTCGCAGTAGCTTAATAATGTCAAGAAAGTATAGTTATCAAGCTATAACGATATTGTATAAACCAGTGCAGCCTTCCTCCTTATCTTCCTACTTTCAGTTAGGATGACAAATTGTATATACTTATGAATTTGATTTTTTTCATAATAGTTGTCTTTCTTTCTTAGAATGATTGATGAACCAAAATTATTATTATCCTCTTTTATTAAAAAATTTGTATTCAGTTATATTTTTAGATGCAGTCCTGAAGAATTGTAACTTCACCAAATATTGTCTTCTTAATTTTCTTTAGAAAGAAAAAGAATTTTACCGCCATCTCGGGTTCATTATTGTCACAATTTTTGTATTTTTGTAACAAAAATTTCTTATGTGCTCTATTCAACCTCTAAATATGTGCTCCTACTGCAAATAAACCAGTTTGAGGGTATTAAAGAACGGCTAGTAGGATGTTTTCGAGGCGAGGATTTCAAAAAGGTTCTTCAATTAGCAACTATATTTGTACTACTTTGGTCTTATTTTATTTATCATATTACTTTTCCCCATAATATTTACAATTACAACAACAACATACTCAGTATAATCCCACAAATAAAATTTGGGGAGTGAGATATACGCAAACCTTACCCCACCAAGATGAAGAGTTTGTTTTCGATGACGGAGGGAGTTTTATTTTAAAATATTAATATAAAATTAATTATTTTCTTTCTACTTTGTCTTTATTAATCTTGAAAGTAAAAACAAGAGTGAATATTTATTGAAAAAGAAATTAATATGGTGTGAGATTGAAAATACAAATACGAGTCAAATAGTCTAAAACCTCCCTTAATTTTTTTGTAAGGAACGTGTAAATTGAAACTGAGATAGTAGGATCTAGAGCTTCTTGGCGTAAAATTCATTTCCTACTTTATAAAAAGATCTTCTAAAGATTTAATAATAACAAATTCTGAAACTAATTATCAGGAAGGATCTTTATTGATGGAGTAGATATTTTTGTTAGAAATTACTAGTATAGTAAATACTGTACTTTTATTTCATGTGTTGAGCCAGTAATAGTTACTATCTGCCTATATGGAAACATGCATGGAACTTAGACGAGGGATATCCTTTAATTAATGCTTAGATACACTTTTCGCGTTTATTGAATGCTCTAGATTGGCTAAAAGACTTCTCTCCACAATAATCAACTTACCTATAGATTTTGTCCATAGCAGCCTTATAGATTTACTGACATTTATCATTCTTAATGTAACACAATTTATTTATATAATAATCGTATATTAATGGTGGTGATACCTGTTTTCACTATAAGGCCTTTTCAATTCGAAAAATACAAAAAATTTCACCCAGTACCCTCAATAAGAGCTGGTCTTACCTAATTGTCCCCACTTAGAAATGTTTTAAGTAAATGCCCTCCACATCATACCCCCTGTGAAAGTACTATTTTGGCCCCGACTAACATAATTCACGCTGAAAGGGTTTCTCTCTCTCTTTCGACGTTCCTGGTTTTCTTTCCTTATTTCTTCGTTTTGTGTTGCCGATTTAGGGTTCATTTTTTCTCGTTTTCGTGTGTCTGTTGTATTATTTTTTATTTAAATTGTTATTTTTACTAAGCCTAATAATTTATCTGCAAATTTTTTCTCCTACAATTTTATTTGTATACTTATTGTGGCTGTTTATATATTTATTTGTCAGTTATTTTTATTTTTATTTATGTTTGAGGTTTTTGTAGATTCTTTTGGTTGTGTTTGTTTTATTCCGATGATTTGAAGCTTCAAATTTCATATAGCGTAAAGTCTTGCTTATTGCCAAGAGTTATATAGACTTTTTCTAAATTGGTTATTATAGTAGAGTTTAAAGTATTGGCAATAGCCAAGACTGTAGAGATTTTTCAGTGTAAGGTCCCATTTTCAGCAGAGCGTAAAGTCTTGGCTATTGGCAAGAGTTGCATAGACTTTTTCTAAAATTGGTTATTGCAATAGAGTTTAAAGTCTTGGCTATTGCCAATATGTTTAGATATTTTTAGTAGTATGTGTTCCCTTTGCAACAGAACTGAAAGTCTTGGCTATTGCCAATACTTTTAGAGACTTTGTGTGCAAGCCTCCCATAGCAACAGTCTGAAAGTCTTGGCAATAGCCAAGAAGTCTCTCCTTTGTGCTTATTGCACCAGAGCTGAAGCCAAGACTTGCAGAGAGTTTGTCTGCAAGTACCCCATTGCAACAGGTCTTTAAGTCTTGGCAATAGGGAAAAAGTATCTACAAGGACCCCATTGCATCAGAGCTTCAAGTCTTGGCTATAGCCCCTCATTGCAATAGGGTTGAAAGTCTTGGCAATAGGCAAGAACTTTCTACAAGCCTCCCATTGCACCAGAGCTTAAACTATTGTCAATAAGCCAAGAGTTGCAGAGAACTTTACCCTTGCAACTAGGCTTAAAGTCTTGGCAATAAGCAACAGTCTGTGACATGTGCTAATTGCAATAGATCTTTGCTTGAACGAAGCAATCTGTAAAAGGAATGGGTGTTTAAGGTTTCTGTGATCGCGTGACTGGTGAAAAGGAAGGGGAGGGACTGAGCGCGTCTTTTTATTAGTTTGTAGGGGTATTTTGGTCCGAAAAAAGTTTCATTAAACTAATGGAGGGCATTTTTGCTAAACCACTGTTATTGAGGGAATTTTGGCAAACCACTGCTTCCGGTAGCATATTTTTGCAAATCAGCCCGAAAAATATAATTGACCACACTAATTGTGGCCCAAACGTTCCAAATGGGGACATTATAGTGATTTCACGCCCATTTTTAATAAATACTACGTAATTTTGTTTCATTTATACCCCTCATCAGATTTTAAGTTAATTTTGAATAAATTGTGTAATTCTCTCTCATGTTATTAATTTCATGTCAATTCTCAAAGCACTTTCACAACTACACATGCATTTGATTATTTTCCATAAAGTAGTTAATGAGGTTAGGTAGACCATAAAATACATATGGAATACACACGAAATACATATGAAATACATACGACTAGTATACTATACTCAATTTTCGTGTATTTACTACAAAATTGTATACTATACTTATAGATTAATTCCCAACTCGTTTTTTTGATTGGTCATTTTATAACCCTAATACTTTGAGCAATATATATATATACACCTTTTATTGTTGACTGCCTCACCTAAACTTGTTCCATATCTACTTTCTTCATGTCTTCACTTCAATAGAGTAAGGAGGACAATTGAACCATGGTCAATGTGAATGAGAATAAATCATCAAAAATCTATGTGGTATTTCGTGGTAAGAGACCAGAGTTATACAATTCTTGGTGTGAGTGTGCCCCTATGGTTAATGGAGTTAAGGGTAGCATTTTCCGAACTTTCAAATACTATGATGAAGTTATATCAGCGTTCAACGACTTCCAAAAGAAATGATCAAGTTAAGAAGAAGTCCAAATCGAAGGTGTATGTGGTATTTCGTGGTAAGAGACCCGGATTAAACAATTCTTGGCGTGAGTGTGCTCCAATGGTAGTAGGTTTCAAGGGTAGCATCTTCCAGGCTTTCAAGTCTTATGATGAAGCCAAAGAAGCTTTATATGATTATCAAAAAAATAATAGTGGCCATAAAGAACCATCTTCAAGCTCGTTTGTAGATGAAAGTGTTGTAGGGTTTGAGAGTGACAATGATTCAAGTGCTATTTCTTCTGCTTTATTAGGTGGAATGTTTGTAGGGATGAAGTTATCAAGTTGATTGTAAAAATATGTTTCCAATCATGAAATGACTGCTTTGGTATTATTCTTAGTCGTTAATGAAAAGTTCAATTCTAAATCAATTAGGCATATCATTTTACTTATTTTTTGATAAAGTATTCTCAACTAGAAATTATAAATTTGTTTCCATTAGTTTACATTTTTCTAATGTGTCATACATAGAAATTAACTTAAATTCATTAAGTTAGATGAAATTGAAATATTCAAGTTGGTTGAAAAACTAGTTTATGAATTGTGAACCCATGAGTTTAGCCTTTTGAAGTTGGATTATAGCATACACTTAGAGAAAAGAAACATGATAATGCAAGTAAAGCTTGTAATCTTAATAAGTGATCACACCCTCATTATGGATTTCGAATCCATGATCTAAGCCATTGTCCAATATGGTGCTAGTTTGGAAATTGGTTGCACATAAAATCTATTTTGAATCAATAATTAATAGTGAAATGCTTATTCATATTTATAAGGACGGAGTCATTAGTAATAAATCGTGTAAAAAGCAAAGAAGAATTGGAGAATAATTTTACCATAATATAAGATTCATTAATAGATAGTTCATGGAATGATATTCCATTACATAATTTCAGCAAAAGACCACGACCAAATCAAGACAAGAACCAAACTAAACAACCATAAGTAAAAACAAAAAAAACACCTACACTAGCATACCATGCTATATGTATGGCATGCACAATAGACAAGTTCATAATGGACTGCTCCGTTTTTTGGGAAACAGACACAGACTTAGAGGACTTGGAAGCAGATTCAGTGTCACTAGTGATAACAATAACAAAATGCTCCTTAGGCGCACTTTCGATGGAGGCTATGGGCAGGTCATCAAGCATGGTGTAAAGTATGGATAGGGGGTGGTCTTCCAATAAAAGACTTTGGATGAAGCAATGTGACTCTCTTTAACCAACCTCCCTAGCAAGTCATTAACCTCACTCTCTAGCTTCTTATGGGCATTCTTAAGCTCCTGATACAAAATATTATGGCTAACTGGTGAACCTTGTAGTGGTTCAGCAACAATGTTCTTCTTTGGAGTCCTATCCATTGTAATGCTTATAAAAGGTAGTTGTTTAGGATTAGAAGTGGATTCGTAATTTGTATTTCAAAACTATTTATAGGATTTTATTTTGTTTTACCGTATTAAATAGTATAATAATCCCTATGTGGACTCATAATTGTTTAAGCTTGCTTTTAAGTTTTCTATATAGCTATTTCACTTCTCTATGCAGCATTTTCACTCTTCTCTGCAGCCATTGCACTTCCCTGTAGGACACGCCTAGTTACAATCAATTGACTTAGAAAATCTTTTGGGTTGCACTTCTCTATCATGAACAAATGATTTATTAAGTGTTGTAACCTATAATTGATTGAGTTTGCAAATATATTAGGCATAACATTTATTAAGTGTAGCAACATATACTATAAGTTGTCAAGCAAACTAAATAGTCCCTATTAGAAATCAAAACATAATGACTAGTTGCATTGATAAAATTGAAAATGAACAATACAAGTTCAACATTGAAGAATTTCTCAAACTTTCACTTCAACATTGAAGATAACAATTGTTGGTGTAGCTTGAACAAGTTTAAAGAAAAGAACATGTCCTTTTTTAATGTTATTGTCCTTGACAAATATTTTCCATCCCTTCACGGGTCTTCGCCGCACACCACTACACAGTGTTGCAGTCCATTTCTTCCCCTTACATTGGATAATTGTTTCAACCGAAGTAGGAGGAAGATAATGATAGATGCTCTTTGAAAGGTATTGTGTAAATATAAGAAAGAGTAATATTATTGTCGTAGTTAAATTCCTATATTAGATTAGAGTATGAGATAAAAAATAAAATAACATAAGGCTAAAAAAAGATACCAATTCATCACGGCTAATGTATGAATAGGGGATCTCCATCTTGAACCATGTTATGAAATCCTCTTCAATCCATTTAGTTTAGATTTGTTTTAACTATTTTCTTGATTTAATTGTGTTTGTGACAATGCATGGTGCAAGTATTTAAAGACTCCAAAACATCACTAAATCTTTAATAATTCCCTCTTCTTATTTGATTTTTCCTCCACGAATTTCATTTGACATTTTAATTTTTAAAATTTGTGCCTACATTTTTCCCTCCATGAATTCCCCCGAAATATAATAAGCTACAATAGTAAACGAAAAAGATAAAAAGTTAGTCGTATGGCAGATGATTATATTCCAGCAAAGTGGTTGTGAGTGTATTAAATAAGGTGGGGGTCTAGGGTTCGAGTTTGATTAGGCTCCTTTTTTATTATGTGTGCTTTTTTAAACCCTATTTCCTATTCCCTATTCCCTATTCCCTAACCCTAAACCCTAAATCCTAAACCCTTAACTATTAACCCTTATGGGTCGTTTGGTTGGTTTGATAAGGAGAATAGTTATCACACGTTTGATTAGTAATATTAATTAATTGCGTTATAGATTTTATTGTTAAATTATTTTTATAACTTATACCAAGGAGGTGGTGGGGTTATTTATGGGATTTTCTTGATATGTAGTCTCACCAACCAAACGATTCCTTAAGGTTACCGATATAAATGTCTACAAATAATCACATATAAGTGTGTTCTTTTGCCTACATGATGCAATTGCAATGAGTGATCATAGGTAATGATACCCTTAGATGTCCCACATTGGTCCATGTGGTGAGTTAAGGTCATCGGTTACATGTCCTAGTGTTCATGATGCTATTGTGTACATGTCATCAATTGTTATTCTGTTCTTATGCCTTCATGATTCAATTAAAGTGAGTGATCATATGTATTACACACTTACACCTCCCACATTGGTCCTTGTGGTGAGTTAAGGATACCAGTAACATGTCGTAGTGTTCATGATGCTATTATGTACATGTGATCAATTGTAATCGTGTTCTTGTGACTACATGATGCAATTGAAGTAAGTGATCATAGCTAATGAAACCATTAGATGTCCCACATATAATATTTTTCATGATTAATTAATAAAAAATTAAAATATTTGAAATTTTTATTAAATGTAATTTGTATAGAGTCATTAATTAAATGACACAATAATATCAGTCCAAAATATGCAATTAGGGTCATTATTGAAAGAAGCGGTGTCATTAATGTTTATGTTTGTAATTTCACGTCGTTAAGTGTGCGTTAATTAAATTACACACCTATTGAGACCAACTACAATATTAATTAAAGAAATTAAAATTTAGTTGTTTTGGTAGAACATGTTATTCCAGCATAGTGGGGTTTAGTGTAGTGACTTGATGTAGTGGTTTAGGGTTTGAGTTTTGATAGGCTCAAATAAGGTTTGTTTGTTTGTTTTTTTTGTTTTTTTTTGTTTTTTTTTGTTTTTTTTATAATCTGCTTATTGAAATCCTAAACTCTTAACCGTAGACCCTAAACCCTTACCCTAACCCGAAACCCTAAACCCTAAGGTTTACTAGTGTAATTTCGTACTGTTCATCATTATATTGTATACAAGGTATCAGTTATAACACATTTCTTGTTCTTATATGTTGCAATTAAAGTTAGTGATCATATGTATTGACTACCCATAGATGTACTTTATTGGTCAATGTATTACTTAGTAATCACCGATAATATGTCGTATTGTTACATGATGCTATTGTGTACAAGTGATCACTTATAATTTCCAGCCTTGTGCCTTCATGATGCAATTGTAGTGATTGATCATAGCTATTGACACCCTTACACCTCCCACATTGGTCCTTGTGGTGAGTTAAGGTCACCGGCATAATGTCGTAGTGTTCATCATGTTATTGTATACAATTGAACATGTATAATTTCCATCCTTGTGACTTCATGATGCAATTGTAGCGATTGATCATAGCTAATGACACCCTTACACCTCCCACATTGGTCCTTATGGTGAGTTAAGGTTACCGGTATAATGTCGTAGTATTCGTCATGCTATTGTATAAATGCGATCACATAAATTTGTATTATTGTAACTACATGATGCAATTAAGGTGAGTGATCATAGTTAATTACACCCTTACACCTCCCACAAATAATGTTGTTCATGTCAAATTAATTATGTCATAAAATATTTGATATATTTTTATTAAATGTATTTTGTATTGTGTCATAATTTAATTAAACTAAAAAATCGGTTCAAAATATACAATTAGGGGTTATTATTTTAAACAAACAGTCTTATTAATGTGTATGTTTATAATTTCACGTAATTAAGTGTGCAAAAGTTAAATTACGCACCTATTGAGTGTCAATTTTAAACAAACACCCTTTCTGAACGGGTATGCTTGTCTATTTAAGAAGGCAATTAGTGCTTTTTCAACCTCATTATCACTACACTTATCCTTTATCATCCTTTAAAGCGTCTGTTTAATTCTTGAGATAAAAAAACCGCCATTTGTAAAGACAAGTAAGTTTTGCTACATTTCTTTTACATTTGTTAGATTTTTTTAGTTAAAGTTCTAGGGTGTTTGTACATTATGATTTATTCTGATTGATTATTTTTGTAGGCATGGAAGGTGAAAGTAGCAACTCGTGGCCAACAACTACCAAGTATGATAACATATTTTGTATGAAAAAGTGTGTGCGTGAAAGGATAATAGACATGCAGTGCAAACTTGAGGACATTGAAGAGAAGATCAAGGTGCTTGAGTGTAACCAGGCGATCATTATGAGAATCTTATCAAAGATTGAGAGGTTAGCAGAGGCTGCTGTTGGTGGTGCTGGCCTTAATCTTTCTGATTTTGTTTTTCCTCCCCCCTCACCCATTATCTAGCTTAGTTAGTTTGTTGTTGAAACCATTTATTCCCCCAAACTCCCGTTAGGTACTTGTTTATCAAGTGCGGGTAGTTGATTTTGCTTTTTATTGGGGAGGATTGTATTGGAGGGGTATTATTATGTTATGCATGCTGGTCCAAATTCAAGACTTGTTTTTTGTTGTTTGTTTAATAAATGATTAAGTTAATCTACACCCTTGTGTTTATGTTGTTAATATTGTTGTTTACGCTATTGTAAAATCTTCATAATCTCATAAAATGATAGATTAATTTCACATATCTAAAAAACTGGAAAAGGCATAATAAATGTAAAAAAAATTATAGCATAGTCAAATACTGGGAATTACAATTTGAACAGGATTTTATTCCAATTGTTAATAGGAAGAAAATGATATTTACTAATTTTAACTTCACTTAAATAATTAGGCAAATTCATATGTGTTTTGAACCCTACACAAAATGCAGTTTAAAACTTCACATTTTATGAATATGTTTTAAAGGTTGCAATGTTCTCAAATAAACAACCACATTTAGGACAGATAATAGTAACATGAAGGGAATTAATGATGTCATAAATCAATTAGAAGCATTTTATATTGACGAATAATAGATAGTTTTCATGGAACCGGAAAAGACTTAAAAATTCTCAATTTAACCACTATAATTCATTCTCTCATAATTTAGAACATTAAGAAAGTTGAAATATTAAGGACTTGACTTTTTTTCATGTCTTGCAAAGGTGAAAATGATAAATTAAATATACTAAATTTAACAACTAGAAAATGGAATAATTTAACCAAAATTAAGAGAGTTCATTATCTCAAAGAGTACCTTGAAATGTGATTTGAACCGATAAATTAGAGCTAAGTTAAGGTTTAGGTCGGTTATAGGCATTAAAGAGCTCTATATGAATGTGTGTACATTGGACATAGCAAAAGACACAAATTTTTTTCAATCCCAAGACAAGGCACCAGTCCAATTGGTTGGGCGTGCATGGATTCTTGCAATGCATGCATCAAATAATGCCTATTGCCTTTATATATACTCATCCTATTTAAACCCTAACACATTTCCATAATCTAATCATCATCCTATACCATACCTTTGACTATCACATAGAACATTTTTTGTCCATGTATCATCATTCCTATCCTAACTCTACAAGGCAAGTCGGGTAAGTAATCTCCCACATGGTGAAGAATATATTCTTGATAGATGCCAATTCTTACATCACGATTTGGTATATGCAATAATTGTTATTCTTCACTTCTATTTAATAGTGTGTTGCTTTTTGGCAGGATGAGCATGCATTATCCTTTTCCTATTGTTACTTCACAATATATTATGAATATCAATTGGGCATTGAACAATGTTATTATTTATATGCAAAAACTTTGTGCTGAAATTGCCAATCCGTCGCCGTGTGGATCAATAAGTTTTTCCAGTAAATTGGACATTGAAAAATGTTAATTTTTAGGTGCAAGAGCTGCGTGGTGAAATTGCAAATCTTAGTCGCCTAGGGGATCAAGTTAAACGTAGCCAGGAGATGATGATGGTGCGTATGGAAGCTGTCTCAATTAGGATTGAGAGCAAGTGTCAATTACCCAAACTTGTTATTGAAGCCACAAGCTCAAGTGGTGTAGGGAAGTTTATTTAGGTGTATTTACTAAAATTCTATGCGTGCTATGCAATATGGTGACAATTTATGAAGGCTAGTTTCTTCATAAATCAAATGGTCCATGATGTTTCTCTTTATGATATCAATAATATTTATCTATGGTCCATGATATTGCTCTTAATATTCTATGAGAGATATTTTATGACTTATTACAATATATTGACAAGCTATTTATTCTCAATTGATATGACTTGACATTTTATTCGTCTTGCAAATGTTAAAAATATAGACTAAATATTATAAATTTAACAACTATAAAATCGAAGCTGGACTTAAATACAGGACTTAAACATGTAAATAACATGGACTAATTCTCAGGAATTAAATTCTAGTTATGAAATCTACTCTTTTGATTTTAACCTAATTTTTTCAGAAGTTGCAATTCTATTGTTACATTAGATCTTACATTCACAGATGAAACAATATAATCAATAGAAATTAAGCATACAATAGTTATACCAAGGAAGTGAAACATGATAAATTGAACAAATATTAAACATAGATTAAACAAGATAAATAGTTAACATTGTTCAACCGACCAAACCTAAATAAAACACACATACAATTTATATTGCCAAGACAAGAACTTAGCATAAACAACCATAGATTAAAGTCTTCATAATACAAAACAACAAAAACCATAGACGAACATAGCCCATTGATTAAAGTCTTCTAATCAATCTGAAATGGATCAGCACATGTTCCATCACCATCATAATCCAACATTACCCTAAAATCAGAACCATCACTTGAACTTGATGAATCATCATCAGAATCAGCATCAAGATTTAGAGGCTTTCCCATAATGTGAACTTGACAAACAAAGTGACCATCACAAAGAACATCCACAATACTAAAATGTAGTATCTTACCAATCTTCAATTTGTTGGCCTTTACAAATTGTAACAAACCATTCTCTAGTATTTTCTTCCCTTTATATATAATCAGGCGCATATCGTGTTCCTCAATCCCACATATAACTCGAGCAGGAAGTGATTCATCAGGCAAAAAAGGGAGTACAGGTTTTGGAAAGATCTATTAACAAAAAATATTCAAAAAATAAAATATTAGAAGCTATGGATATTTAAAACACGTAAAATGGTAATAAAACGATAAAACTTACGAAATCATCCGTAGTTACATATGATTTGCTTAACTTCATGGTAAAGGTCTCCCATGCATAAGTGTGTATAAATATTCCGGGTCCATAGTACTTAGAGTTGGTTGCATCAACCGATTTTTTTGGGTTAACAAGTAGAATGAAGAAAATTATTGAGGAAATTTTCATATTTCTTACAAAGGAAGGAGAACCTTTGCGAGTCTTTTAATAAGGAAAGTTGAACGTCACACCCGTTACTTAAAGGAGGTGACAATTAGGGTTTTGGAGTGTATAGTTTGGATAAAAATAATATAGTGTGTGGAATAGCAGATGATGCTATGCCAGCAAAGTGGTCATAAGTTACATATTATGAGGTTGGGGTTCGAGTCTACTTAGGCACATTTTAGGATGTTTTTTGCATACAAACTTTAAGCTAGGCTTTAAGTGACCATATACTTTGGATAAAATAAAAAGGGTTTGCGGAGTAGGAAGATGATGCTATTCCAGCAAAGTGGTGATAAGTTTGATATTGTGAGTTTGGGGTATGGGATTCGAGTCTAGTTAGGCACTGTTTTTTTTTTTTTTTTTTGCATACAAGCTTTAAACTAGGAGTTAAGTATACTTTGGATACATCAATTCATACTATTGAAGTTGCACATAAACTAGTTTAGACCATATGACACGTAAAATACTCAAACCGTAACATAAGCATGAAAGGAACCATTTTCTAAGAATGAAACTTAAATAAGTTGATTTTCATTAAGTTTCATTACAAAAAGAAAGTAAATAAATTAAGAGGAATTCTATGTCAAAACCAAGTAAAAAAAGCTCAATCCTATATCCTATCAAATTAAACAGTCAAGTCTTCAGTTTTCTCGTTTAGATCGGGCAAGCTACCAACTGGTGGTGTTGGAGCACCATCTTGCTGCATGCAGAAAAAAAAATTTAATAATTATAAAATATGCATTACTTATAAAAAAATATTCAATGAATTCTAGTGAATATGCAAGTAAGTTTTACCTCATTTCCTTCATCTTGCACATTAGTTCCTTGACCGCCTCTACCACCAGCCCTACCTCTACCCCTACCTCTACTACCTCTACCACCACCTTTGCTACTCCCACCGCCTCTACCGCCACTTTGTGAACTTCTAAAGTATGTTTCAAGCCGTCCTCTATATCGGCTCAACCGCAGACGTCCTCGTGAATGAGTGTATCGAGGATACGTAAAATAGTTTCTTCACCCTCACCCACACTTGAAGGGTCAACGTAAACCTCAACCTCATTTATCTCTTCCAATGAGATGAATTGCTCAATAATTTTATTATTCCAAAACCTTGAGTATATGGCAGGATAGATATCCTCTACTTTCAAACCATTTGCAGGAGCAACTTAGATATTCACCAACAGTAGTGTACCTAATAGTGAAGAAAAATGGATCTCTACGGCTAAAACTTCTCTTTGAATAATCAGTTATAATGTATTTCTCCATGCCAGGTTCTGCCTCATCATCCTCAGGGGTGTTGATTTTCACAATGATACAGCTTCTTTAGTTGCTTTTGGAACAATTCAAATATTTTGCGAGTATAGAAAGTTTGAAGTTGTGCCTCCCACGGGAATTCAGAAAAACATTTTAATTCAAAACAATTTGAGCTACATTTTGCTTCCAGCTCTTTATCAAACTTATCTCCTATAGCTAACTCATATTGCTGAACAAACTGCTTCATAGTGCTTTGACGGGTGATAAATCCATCAAAGAAAGCATGCATTCCTTCGCTTCTTTGAGTAGGCAACATCCCTACCCAAAACTGATCATCTAGGTATGTAGGAACCCATTTTTCCTTCTCTAGAAAGAGATTATGAAACCAATCTCTTCTATTTATGTTATATTTTGCAATATATTCATCCCATCTCCTCTCAAACTCAACTGTAGTAGTGCTTTCTAGCACCATGGCCTTAAATTCTGACTTTGCTCTTTTAGATTCACTAACCCCGCTTAACCTCAAAGGCAACTTAGAGAATATATGCCATACACAATATCTTTGTACCGTATTTGGCATCAATTCATGTATAGCTGCCTTAATGCTTTCACATTGGTCAGTCAAGATAGCCTGTGGACAAACATCTCCCATGGCCCCAAGCCATGTAGAGATCATGAACATGTAACTTGCAATATCCTCATTCGACAGGAGAGCACATCCTAAAAGTATGGACTATCTATGCTGATTGACACCAACAAACAAAGCAAATGGCATATTATACCGATTCACTATGTATGTTATATCAAATCATATAATGTCATGGAACTTGATGCCGGGCAATCCACCACTAGGAGACCATTCACTTGGAGCCAAGTCAAGGATGTTCAAGAGGTGCATTTATACTTGGAGAGGAGAGGACTTGAAGAAGGGAGCGAGTGGAAGCCATTTCGGGTGATCAAACTAGGCCACACGCCTAAGGAAGAAAGTGACACAGCAGAGCCAGGCGCCCCGCCTAGCCCGGGCGCCCCGCCTGGCAAGCTCACTGCCTAAGGAGCTGAAAGTGCACAGGCGGGCCGCCTAGCCAAGCGTCCAACCCAGGCGCCCCGCCTAGCCAGGCGCCCCACCTGATCTCAGGCGCCCCGCCTAGCTGAAGCCTAACCCAGGCGCCCCTCCCAGGATCCAGGCGCCCCTCCCAGCTGTGAAGGCCTATGTTTATTTTACGGTTTTGCCCTACGTGGCCTACTTTATAAACCTTATTAGTAAGGGTATTTTAGTCATTGTGCAAGCTTGGTAAACACTATAAATATCCATGCTTAGCCTATTTTGAACTTAGTTTATGATTGATGAATATTGAACATGAGCATAGCTCTTGAGAATTGAATGAAAACCTTGTTTATGGGACTTGTTGTTCTTCTAGCGGATCTAGATGACTACCTTTCCCCCCCGACCATTCTACTTGCGTGCTCACGTTAGCTCGAGGGTAGTTGCCTAGCGTAGGTGTTCTTGTCCTTCTCTCGGGGTGTAACGGAACAAGTTCTCCGTTGCTACTTGAGATTAGAGATCGAGTTACGTCTCGTTCTTATCTTTTACTTTCCGCGTTTGATTTCCTACATCATTTGGTATCAGAGCAAGGTTCGGGTCTCGTTTCTACGAACCCCCGACCCTTGATTCTTCGTGCCTAGGTTAGTTTGTTTAGTTTTCTTGTGTTTGAAGTTGTTAGAAAAGAGAAAATTACAAAAAAATTGAAAAATTGAAAATACAAAAAAAATTTGGTGAATCTTGTTGATTTGGATGATTTATGATATGGGTGTTATGGATTCTTGATCGTGATTGAATTCCCGTTGCTTGGGTACCAAGATTGCTTGAATTAGTGAAGTTTGAAAAATTGAAACCCCAATTTTCCTTAAACCCTTGATGAACTTGTTCTTGATGATTTGGGCTTGATTCTTGGGTAGGATTGATGTTTGATTGGAAACTTGATATTGGGGATTGATCTTCTTTGAAAAACAAACAAATTGGTACCAATTTTTTGGGAATTGAACATGTATAACACCTACTTTGAAGAATCACAATCCTTGTTGAAACCCATTTGATAAACCCTAGTGTTCTTGAAGTTCTTGACCTTGAACCTTGAATTGATTGCTTGTTTGGATACAAATTTGATTGGGTTTTTTTAAGGAAGATCAAACACAACTTTGGGTATCATTGGATTGTGAAAACAAGTTGAAAACATCGGATTTGGGGCTTGAAAATCGACTTGGAACAAGTTTGGAATGAATTGAATCTGTCTCAGGCCCAGGCGCCCCGCCTAAGCCAGGCGCCCCGCCTGACTTGCTCACTGCCTAAGTCTCAGGCGCCCCGCCTAGACCCAGGCGCCCCGCCTGGAATATTGTACAGTCTAGGCGCCCCACTTGAGTTCCAGGCGCCCCTCCTGAGTGCTGAACGAGTTGTTTCGGGTAGATTTTCGTAGGTATTTTCCTTTGTTTGATAACATAACATCTAGTTAGTACTACTTTGAGTAACCGTCTACTTGAATAGTGCTAACCCTTTAATTGCTCTTAGGTGAATTCGTGCCTAGAAAGGAGAGTAGGAATTCCAAGAAAAGCGTAGAACCTTTTACTCAAGTGCTCACTTCAAAGTGCCTAGCGTTCATTGAGTCCCACTAACTCCACACTCACCCCGGAGTGTACGTGACTCGTGAATAGTTTAGTTGAGTTGAGGGATTGATAATCATCTACGTGAAGTTGTTGAACTACAAGTCGAGTGAGATATCCACCGCCCACTTAAACGAGTGATCCGAGTGAACACAAGTGAGGGAGTGTGTGAGGTGTTTTAACTAACTCTTGTTTTCTTTCTTTGTAGGTACCATGGCTAACGACGGACAAGAATTCATTAAGGAGGCCTTGGCTAATCTTCTTGCCAAGATGGACCTCATGAACCAAAGAATCGAGTCTCTTGAAAAGGGAGCCTCGAGTACACAAGGAGAACATGGGACCCCGAGTGTCCAAAATGAGAAAAGGACCCCGAGTGTCCAAATTGAAACCGGAGAAGGCTCAAATAGCCCTACCTTTACCCCGGAACAAGTTGTTGAATTGCTTAAACAACAACGGGTAAAGGAGGATCGTGAGAGGATGGATCAAGTGTTGGGCAATACCCAACGAATGGGCATTCCCCGTATTTTAGACAACCCCCAAAGGGACATTCCACTTCCAAGACCCGTACGCAATGTCCAAGCTCTTGAGCAACCCGTTGAAGCTCAAGAAGGGGAGGAAGCCGGGTATGATGATGAGGCTTATGGGTATGATGATCACTTTCAACCGAGAAGAGGTATGAATTGGGGTCGAAATGTGGATCGGGGTAGAGGCCGAGGTCGAGGGCCACCCTTAGGATATGGAGGGAGGAATGCAAGGAGGGACTATGTGGCTTATGATGATCACTATGGAGGCCAACCGGAGCCATTCCAAGGGGGTCGTGACAACAACAACAACCTTAATAGTGTGAAGCTCACTATTCCTTCTTTCAAAGGAAGTAGTGACCCGGTGGAGTACATTGGTTGGAAATTGGCTATGGAGCGTATCTTTGACACTAATGATATGCCCGAAGTGAAGAAGACCAAGTATGCAATATCCTCCTTTGAATCTTTTGCTTCTACTTGGTGGGAGTCGGTGAAGAGGAATAGAAGGAGGACGGGTATGGCTATTAATCTTACTTGGGAAGAGTTGATCCGTGTGATGGATGAGAAGTACTTGACAAACCAATACCGGATTGAACAACAAAGGCGTCTTTATGAGTTAAAGCAAGGATACAAATCGGTTGGTGAATACTTCAATGAATTTGAGCAAATCCGAATGATCCTTGACCTAGATGATGAAGACAATGAGACGGCCATGATCCGTTTCAAAGGGGGCTTGAACCAAGACATAGCTTCACAATTGAAGTTCCACAAATATGATGATCATTACAAGCTATGTGAAGATGCGGTTGAGGCCGAGAAGTGGTTAAAGGAGGAGAAATCCCTTCGCTACAAGAGTAGCACTACTACTCCAACAAGCAAACCAAAGGATTGGAAGCCTCCTACTACAAATGCAAGATTCCCAAGTGCAAGTGGAACAAGTGGTGCAAATGCTAGCAAGGAAGTGAACAAGCCATATGAGAAGAACACATCTAATGTGGGAGGTAACCCTAAAACTTAATTGAATGCTCCTACTTCTTCTTCAATACAATGCCACAAGTGCAAGGGATATGGGCACTTTGCTAGGGATTGTCCTACAAAGAGGACCATGGTTGTTGTTGGTAATAATGCATATGAGAAAGAGAGTGAATCGGAAGATGAGGAAGTAGAGGGAGTAGAGGGAGATGAGGGAGTAGAGGAGGATGATTTGCTTGATGACACGGTGGAGGAGGAGGATCCTCATACTTTCTTGGTTGTGAGAAGGAGCCTAGGGGCTATGATTGTTGAAGATAGTGAAACCTTGCAAAGGGAAAATTTGTTCCATGCTAGGTGCCGGGTCAAAGATGTTGTTTGCTCTATGATAATTGATTCCGGGAGTTGTGCGAATGTAGTGAGTCAATCACTTGTGTCTCAATTGAAGTTGACTACTATGAAGCATCCTAAACCTTACCGGCTACAATGGCTAAGCGAATGTGGGGAGCTTAAAGTAGTTAAGCAAGTGATGATTCGATTCAAAATAGGGAGTTATGTTGATGAGCATTTGTTTGACGTTGTGCCCATGCAAGCATGCCACCTACTTTTAGGGAGGCCTTGGCAATTCGATAGGCAAGTGGTGCATGACGGTCATGTCAATACTTACACGGTCAAACATGAAGGGAAGAGATTTGTGCTTAAACCTCTCACTCCTAAGCAAGTGAGTGATGACTACAAGAAAATGAAGGAGTTGAGAGAGGTGGCCAAGGCTAAGTCTATCATTGAGACTAGCCCTTTGTCCAAAAGCATGGTGGCAATCCCACCTACTTCATCTACCGGTGGCATATGTGCCATGATGCAACCGGGCGAGCTCTTAAAAGGAAATGATGGCAACAAGCTTCTTCTATGCTTAGTGCACAAAGGTATGGTTCTCTCTTCCGAATTTGATTATTCTTCTAACCCATTACCTAGTGCCATTGAAAGTGTTTTGAAGGTGTTTGAAGACTTGTTCCCGGATGAAATGCCAAGTGGACTCCCTCCCTTGAGAGGGATTGAACATCAAATTGATTTCATCCCGGGGTCTCAAATCCCAAGGAAACCGGCTTATAGGAGTGATCCGGAGGACACAAGAGAATTACAAAAGCAAGTAGATGACTTGCTCTCTAAAGGCTTGGTCCGGGAGAGTTTAAGTCCATGTGCCGTACCGGTTATTCTTGTGCCCAAGAAGGATGGATCGTGGAGAATGTGCGTGGATTGCCGAGCCGTGAATAAGATAACGGCAAAGTACCGTCACCCTATTCCACGACTTGATGATATGTTGGATGAATTGAGTGGGTCGTGTGTCTTTTCCAAAATCGACCTTAGGTCCGGTTACCATCAAATCCGGATGAAACCCGGAGATGAATGGAAAACCGCATTCAAGACCAAATTCGGTCTCTATGAATGGTTGGTAATGCCCTTCGGGCTTTCCAACGCACCTAGCACTTTTATGCGACTCATGAACCATGTTTTGAAGCCTTTCATTAACAAGTTTGTCGTTGTCTATTTTGATGATATCTTGATCTATAGTAAGACAATAGATGAGCATGTTGGCCACTTGAGCCAAGTTCTTGAAGCGCTACGAGCCGAAAAGCTCTATGCCAATTTGAAAAAGTGTGCTTTTTGTGTGGAGAAGGTTGTCTTCCTTGGGTTTGTTGTGAGTGCCCAAGGAGTGGAGGTGGATGAGTCTAAGGTAGAGGCCATACGTGATTGGCCTACTCCTACTACCGTGACTCAAGTGAGGAGCTTTCATGGTCTTGCTAGCTTTTATAGACGATTTGTGAAAGACTTTAGCTCCATCGCCGCTCCACTCACCGAATTGGTGAAGAAGGACCAACCCTTTGTTTGGGGAGAGCCTCAAGAGAAGGCCTTCCAAGAGTTGAAAGGTAGGTTAAGTACCGCCCCCCTATTGCAATTGCCCGAATTCGGGAAGGCATTTGAGGTTGAGTGTGATGCCTCGGGGGTGGGAATTGGTGGTGTATTAATGCAAGATAGCAAACCCATCGCCTACTTTAGTGAAAAGTTGAAGGGGGCCTCCTTGAATTATTCTACATATGACAAGGAGTTGTATGCCCTTGTGAGAGCCCTTGCCCATTGGCAACACTACCTTTGGCCTCGTGAGTTTGTAATCAAGAGTGACCATGAGTCACTCAATCATTTGAGAGGCCAAGAGAAGCTCAATAAGAGACATGCCAAGTGGGTTGAATTTATTGAGTCCTTTCCCTATGTGATCCAATACAAGAAAGGGAAGGACAATGTTGTGGCGGATGCGCTTTCTAGAAAGTTCGCACTAGCCACCACTCTCACCTCTAACCTCATGGGATTCGAGAGCATCAAATTGATGTATGCTCATGATCCAAAGCTAAAGAGTGTCCATGATGCTCTAGAGAAAGGGGAGAGAGTTGAAAAATACCAATGGTCTAATGGATTCATCTTTAAAAATGGTAAAGTGTGCATACCCGAGTCCTCATGGAGGGAATTGCTTGTGCAAGAGGCACATTGTGGAGGACTCATGGGTCATTTTGGTAGGGATAAAACCTTAGCAATCCTTAGGGAGCAATTCCATTGGCCTAAAATTGGAACACATGTTGAGAGACTTTGCAACTCTTGTCTTGAGTGCAAGTTTGCCAAGTCTAAGTCTAATCCCCATGGCTTATATACCCCACTCCCCGTACCTACTAGTCCATGGTTGGATATATCAATGGATTTTGTCATGGGATTACCAAGGACTAGGGGGGGCCACGATAGCATCTTTGTTGTCGTGGATAGGTTCTCAAAGATGGCTCATTTCATTCCGTGCAAGAAATGTGATGACGCCCAACATGTAGCTTCCTTGTTTGTTGCAAATGTTTTGAAGCTACATGGGGTGCCTCAAACTATAGTGAGTGATAGGGACACTAAGTTCCTAAGTCACTTTTGGAGAAGTTTATGGGGTGCCCTTGGCACCAAACTCTTGTTTTCTACGTCCCACCACCCCCAAACCGATGGTCAAATGGAGGTGGTAAACCATACCTTGGGTGCTCTTCTTAGAGCCATGACCCGAGGTAAGGGTGGGACTTGGATTGACAAGCTACCTCTCATGGAGTTTGCCTACAATCGCACCGTGCATAGAATGATTGGCATGACTCCTTTTGAATGTGTTTATGGTTTTAACCCCTTGATTCCCCTTGATCTAACCCCTTTGCCAAGGGAAATGGTTGTTAATTTTGAAGGGAAAGCTAGAGCCAAGGCTTTGATGGAGCTACATGCCAAGGCAAAGAAGAATTTGGAGGAAGCCTATGCTAAGGTTGCCTCCAAGAAAAACAAGGGACGCAAGAAGGTGGAACTCAAGAAGGGTGACTATGTGTGGGTGCACTTCCGGAAAGAAAGGTTTCCAAACCTTAGGAAAGGGAAGTTGGCACCCCGTGGAGATGGCCCGTTCCAAGTGCTCTCAAAGATAAACAACAACGCCTATGTGGTCGACTTGCCAAGTGAGTATCAAGTTTCTAATACCTTCAATGTTTGTGACTTGGTTCCTTTGGATGTAGGTAATGAAGAGGTCGTGGATGATGATGCTTCAATTTCGAGGACGAAATCTCCTCAAGAAGGGGAGGATGATGCCGGGCAATCCACCACTAGGAGACCATTCACTCGGAGCCAAGTCAAGGATGTTCAAGAGGTGCATTTATACTTGGAGAGGAGAGGACTTGAAGAAGGGAGCGAGTGGAAGCCATTTCGGGTGATCAAACTAAGCCTCAGCCAGGCGCCCCGCCTAGCCCGGGTGCCCTGCCTGGCAAGCTCACTGCCTAAGGAGCTGAAAGTGCACAGGCGGGCCGCCTAGCCAGGCGTCCAACCCAGGCGCCCCGCCTAGCCAGGCGCCCCACCTGATCTCAGGCGCCCCGCCTAGCTGAAGCCTAACCCAGGCGCCCCTCCCAGGATCCAGGCGCCCCTCCCAGCTGTGAAGGCCTATGTTTATTTTACCGTTTTGCCCTACGTGGCCTACTTTGTAAACCTTATTAGTAAGGGTATTTTAGTCATTGTGCAAGCTTGGTAAACACTATAAATATCCATGCTTAGCCTATTTTGAACTTAGTTTATGATTGATGAATATTGAACATGAGCATAGCTCTTGAGAATTGAATGAAAACCTTATTTATGGGACTTGTTGTTCTTCTAGCGGATCTAGATGACTACCTTTCCCCCCCGACCATTCTACTTGCGTGCTCACGTTAGCTCGAGGGTAGTTTCCTAGCGTAGGTGTTCTTGTCCTTCTCTCGGGGTGTAACGGAACAAGTTCTCCGTTGCTACTTGAGATTAGAGATCGAGTTACGTCTCGTTCTTATCTTTTACTTTCCGCGTTTGATTTCCTACATCAGAACTCCTCATATGCCACCTTTGATTGAGGATGCACCCATACGATGTTACAAATCCTACCTACACTATCAACATCAATTGAGTAGAAAAACTCCCTATCTTTTTGTTGCATATTAGTAAAGAACTTGAGTAATGCTTGTGCGTCCCCTTCTTGAAATTCAAACTTTCTACTATTCATAATATCATTCCTACAGTCCTTAGGAGTGCAACCCAAATTCTCCGGCCCACCAGAAAGTACTTCAGCTATACTTATGTTCTTGGATGGTCTTAGGCCAGCTAGAACATTGGCTTGAAATCATCTCTTAAGAGAATTACTAAAATTCCTGTGTCCAGCCATCAACTGTGATAGCGATGGTTCCAATTTATGATTATGCTTTCTAATAACCTTGGAAACCCGACATGATCCATCTTTATCAAAAATTTCATTGATTCTAGCCTTAGAATTTATTCTTTTGCCAGATATCTTATGTTTTGGTATCCTTGACTTATCACAACCAAATTGCACATACCTTATCGTATCCCTCCTTTTTTGTTGCATGTTTGTTTTAAAATACAAAACCCTAATAATCTAGCATGGGCTTTGTAAAATTCATATATAGCTTGTGTTGACACCCAATTTTGTCCGGAATTTTAATTAAATGTATAATTATTTTAACTTAAGTTCAATTTTGAAAATTGCAAGTAAATAGCTAATTTTAAAGAGAAATTGCAAAAATTGCAAGGCATCCCTTTATTGCGGCCTACTATGTAATTCTTTGTTAAATTTAATTGAAGGCTATAAGGGTTATTAGACCTAAACTCAGTCTATTCGTGCAAATACCTATATATATATATACACACACACACACACTACATCCACAAAACCCTACCCTCTTACCCTCACTATTCATCATCATCTTCACTCCCCTGCAAAAATAATCAGATCTTCCTTGCACAAGATTCATCATCTTCCTCACAAAAACCCATCATTCCTTACCCTTCATCTGACAAGCATACACACCACACACACGACACCGTGTATACAATAACAGATCGAGGAAGGGTGGCAGTGACGCCATCAGAGAACTGGTCGGAGTCGCTCCCCTTACCCTCGCTTTGCTGCTTGCTCTGATTCGCCGGAGATTCGACAGTGTTTTGGCCGACGATGCTTTCTCTGTTTTGGCTGAATCTTTTGACGTTTCTCTCACAGATTTTGTTTATGTTTTCCTTGCATATGTTAAGTGTGTTTGTTTGTGAAGATATGAAGTTTCTCGCCGGAAATATTCATCACCGGCAATAATGGTGATACCGACGCCGGTGTTTGTTCTTGACCTGAAGTTTCACATATTTCTCCATCATTCTTCTCCGATCTATCATTAAAATTGAAAAAGGGTGTTGGAGTTGCAGCGATGCCGCTGCGGCAGAGCTGGTTTCGCTCCTCCTTCACTGTGTTTCTGCTGTTTTTGTTCACCGGAGATCCGGCTAAGTTGCCAGCGACACCATTTTATTTTGAAACTCGTGATGTGGGTTTTAATTGATTGCATCATTGGCTGTTACAACCACTGCTTTGCCGAAAATTCCAGTGGTGATCGCTGTCCCATTTGTTTATTGGAGCAAGTTATTAGAGCCTACCCATCGTTATCTCGCCTGACGTATTGATTCCCTTTACTCTGTATTTGGGAGTTGTAATTGTTTGACCCTATGGTTTCACTACTGATCTGGGAATGCATTTTGCTAAAATTCTTTATGGGATCCTACTGATTTGGAACATATACTATGTCGTGTTATTGGCCTATGGAAAATATTTAATTTAAGGCTTTACGGACTGATTCGAATGGATACTACACTGTTTAGGCCAGTGACGCTTGGAGGCTAATACAGGTCCCTTCCCGCATTTACCGTCCCTTACGTGTCTCGAAAACAAAGGCGATGATGAATGTATGAATTTAATGCAAAGAAAGTCGTAAATAGAGTGGTGGTTTTGGTACTTGGCATGACAACCGGCCTGGGCTCCGTGTTTGCAGCCGTACCAACATCCCGAGCGTCTACTCGATGCGCCATACAAATCTGAGCCTAAATTTTATAAAATAAAACCCCATTACTATTATTATTATTATTTTTATTACTATTATTATTATTATTATTATATATTTTATTATTATTATTATTACTTTATTACTTTATTATTATTATTTTATTTTCATTAGTTATTACACTTTATTATCGTACTAATCCAATTTCATTTTCATATTTTTTGCGAGGTACATTTTGGCACGGACAACTTGGGGACGAGTTTGGCTAACTCACAAATGGGGATAGTCCATTGCATTGGAGTCATTTTGGATTGAATTCGAGCTCAAGCAGTTAAGAAATAAGGCTTTAGAAATTTTAGAAAATTCAAAGCTCCCGCGAGTTGATCAAATATTCGGGTTCTATCCTTAACCTTGCCTTCCTTTCCTTAGGTATATTTATGTAAATAAATGTGTAAAATATTTTATTTATCAATAATATTTGATTGTTTGTATATTGCTTTACTTTATGTTCATTACCTTTTATTTTGAAGTCGTTATTTAATTTATTGCAAATTGGGGCCATCTTAGCGAATGCGTGCAAGTAAAGAAATATTTTTTGCAAATAAGCTTTTATTTAATAGATTATTATTATTATTATTATTATTATTATTATTATTATTATTATTATTATTATTATTATTATTATTATTATTATTTTTAAATAATTCTTTTGCAAGAAAAACGCACTTGAAAATATTTGGAAACCTATCTGATTAACCGTAATTTACGGAATTTCGAAAGTGCCTTAAAAACTTTCTTTCGAAATTAGAAAAACCTCTTACTTAGAATCTCTGAAAAGACTGCCTTTTTCCAAAAACAGAGTTTTTACACGCATTTGCTAATTTGGTTCCCTATTTTCCTTAAATTGGGTGGCGACTCCAAAAAACTCCAAAAGAGTTAGTCCATCCCGTTGATATTCCTAAATTTTAGCCTTTCGGGGTTATTTTTTGGGAGTTCAACAGCATGGCAACTCCGCTGGGGATTGATAAAGGGTTTGACCATAAAGGTTTCCAATTATTTGCAACTAGCATGCCTAATTTATTTGCATTATTATATCTGTTTGTTTGGCTTGTTATAGAAAGCATGTATTACGTTTTATTTGTGCATAGTCCGTATTCAGTTCATATTTCCTCCCTCATGGAGCCTGTCAATTCTCTTTCACCTCCTCGATTTCATCACGGGGCACCCGCTTGATGGGTAGTTACGCAGGAAGGGCATTGCCCTTACCTCACTCTTTGAAACTTCTTTCGTGTCACCAAAAGTTAGTTCGGAATATTGATGTTGCCTGGTTTTGTCATGGCCAGTTCTACTGCATTGCGAGGCCAGGTCTATCCTGCATAGGTCGAGTCAGCCTCAACCGTTAGCCTACTCTTAGAAGTAGATTTAGGACATGCATGCATATACACCATAGTTTGGACCCGGTCCTTGATACCGTTTCCAGGAATTAAGAAACCGCCCTTTTGTTGACGGGTTATTGAATCCCAACGACACTGCATATTATGTGATCGTGTGGATATTATAACGAATCCCAAACCATTTGCCATGTCAAATTTGAGAAGTTGACAATTATGTCGGTTTATATTTATCTCAGATGTTGTATTGACAAATGGCTTGTGTCGTTATAATAACCCCATGTGTGTGCAACTTGACGATTAGGCTTACCTCTAGCACAAAGAGGTACCTTACAGGGTAGGACGCGTTTGCATATTTATTTACGCTCAACTACTTGTGATTGTCAAATGTTAATTGCTTGCCTTGCTTTATTTGCTCAAAATGTGTTAAATACTAGATGTTGCTTTCTTGTGTGCAATCTTATGAATGACATGCAAACTAACATAGTTACCCTTTGAGGTTTCTTTGTTTTGTTTATTTCTCTAGCAGAAGTTTGATTTGTAAAGTGGTTGACCATGCAAATCACGCAAGATTCAAGATCTGATTGATGGTAGACGCTCTATTCGTGAACGATGCAGTACCAGAAGCTAATGGCATTGTACGAAAGAACTTGGCGATTGAACTTAGTAGCATTATTTTCAATTTTAATTCAGATTGAGGCCCTAAATTGTATTGTACTTTAAAGCTTATGTTAATCTGAATCAACTCATTTTGAATTTATGAAAGTTGAAATAAAAAGCATCGCATTTCTATTATATTATTTACGCTTGCGTTTATATTTGTTCTTGTTTCAAAATTAAAGCTGATAAACCTGCCAAAGTTTTGCTTGTGACGTATGGCAAAGCAACTGAACAGTTTGAAAGCGACGCACTGAAAAGTTATTGTCTGCGCTCTTTGGATATCGCACTACTGTTAGAATTTCAACTGGGACAATTTTTATTTGTTGGTATATGGCGTTGAAGCAGTGTTATTCGTATAAATAAAATTTCCTTCTTTGAGAATCTCTCAAGAAGATGATTGGAAAGACGCAGAATGGGTAAAGAGTTGTTAATCCTTGCTGATAAAACACAGTCCATATGCAATTTTATCAAGGTCATCAATGCATTTAGCAAGAAATTCAAGTGGATGGATTTTTAAACCGGGGCAATCTGCATGCAGAACTACGCACGGTCTGATTTCCAAGGAGGGATACGTAGGCTCCCCCATCGGGCTCGACTCTTTAGCATTTGAATTTTCATTTTTCCCCGAGAAGGACAACTGGGGCAATTTTGCAAAACAAGTTGGAGATGCGAAAGATAATAACTGGGGCAGAATTTTGCAAGAAACAACATTGGTTATTAAAGATGAATTGGAAAGAACTCTGTAGTCGGCTAAGCGAATAGTGCAAAGTCTAAGACAAAGGACGTTCAGTTTGTTTTAAAATACGTTACAAGTTTAAGTCAAGGCAAAATTTTCAAAGTGCATCTTTGACTTCATTTGCATGCTTATTTCACTTGCTATATTGCATTAAAATATTTTATCTTGCCTCTATTTTTCAAAAATCTATGCTATTTGAGTTCATGACCAAGTTTCTGAACGCAATTTGCAAATCCAAGTCCTATGAAGACGAGGAAGCAGCAGAAGCAGCAAGATCAAGATCAAATCAGCACAAATCAAATGCTTCCCCACTCCCTCCCCAAAACTAACAATTTTTCTTTGAGAGCAGGAACATGCAAACTTGCAATGAAAGGATCATTCGCACTATGGATGAACAATTTATTGAACGCGCATTCAAAGTTGCCTTACAGATTGCGTTGCATTGCTTTTTTCATGACTTAAAGCGTTATGCTTTGCCATGAGTTATTGCCGAACAGGCGGCATTTCTACCTCTATGATTTTCATTCCCAAATAAGCAATGAAGCCGAGGCATGGGTTATGTTTTCAAATCACGCCAAAATAAGCATTGCCTTATTTTTAATTGACAACCTGCTCAAGGCCATCATTGTCCGATTGTCTCACCAATTGATTTATCAAATAGCTATTGCACTGATTACATTTCCGCACTGCTTTGCTTTGCACTTGCTTTAAATTATGCCTTTATATTTACTTTAAATTAATGCCTTGCTTTACTTTTTCAGGTCAACCATCAGTTTCTCAGAGATTATTCACCTTGTTGCATATGCAGCGCAAATCTATTTCTTTCTTTTTCATTATAGCCTTTGCTTTATTATTCATTCGTCTTCCAACACATTTACTTTAAATTTACAGGAATTGAACATCAGATTCAAAATGAACTAAAGGCAGCATTCGACGCTTTGCATCACTATCAATACAAGCAACAGGATCCATCTTTGCTTATTTGTTTTGCATTATCTTGCCTTATTTAATCCAATTTGCAACTTTATTTCGCAGGCTGCTATCAAATTTAGGCCCGTTCACCTTATAATTGAACGTTTTGGGCTCGTTCGTTTTATAAATAAATAATTCGGGTTCATCCACCTGTAAATAGGATATGCAGGTTTATTTGAAGTTGCATTAGGAGGCAGGAGGCTTTGTAACCAGATGCCTCATTGCTTTATCAAGTTATTGGAGCATAGTACAAGATTGCGTTGTAAACTGCCTCTTCATGAATAAAAGTATTATGCTTATCATGGTTTGTTGCCGAACAGGCGACATTTCTATCTTTATGATCCGTATTTCAAAATAAACATTATTCTGAAACTTGCATAGATGATAGAGAAAGACAAGTCAGCTAAAGCACCACTTTCGGAGTGTTTTGCGATGTCGGTTGTCTTGCAATATTGGCATGTTATATTTAAAGTAGATTGATAGTCTAAGACAAGTCGGCTGAAGCACCACTTTCGGAGTGTTTCGCGATGTCGGTTGTCTTGCAATATTGATAGGTTATATTCAAAGTAGCTTGATAGTCTAAGACAAGTCGGCTTGAGGCACCACTTTCGGAGTGTCTCGCGATGTCGGTTGTCTTGCAATTTGGCATATTATATTTGAAGTAGGGGATAGTGATAGACAAGTCAACTTGAGGCACCACTTTCGGGTGTCTTGCGATGTTGGTTGTCTTGCAATATTCGCATGTTATATTTGAAGTAGATGATAAAGATATACAAGTCGGCTTGAGACATCATGACTCGTTAGTCGACTTATCTTATGAAAGCCTTTCATGTTACAATTCGTTTTCACTTTACTTACTGTCTTGCTTTACTGTTTCAGAATAAGGATCAGCCTAGAGGTTCCCGGAGCGGAGCGCCTCGTCAGTTGATCGAAAGAAGAACTTTGTTGATGATATCACAACCCGCATTTATAATTTTATGTTATCACTTTATCTATTTCTTATCCAATTATTAGAGTTTATTAACAGTTGCTCGCTTACCATTTGTTGAGATTATTACAGGATTTTTAGCAGCACCGCAGCAGCGTTTGGAGCATAACATGAAACTTTTCTTAGCGGTGAACTGGGGCAATCGTTGATATGAGCTAGACTCGTCAACGAAGACCTGAAGAATTGCACCCGCATAAGTCATCAACCCTAGAGGTAAGTCTCTTGTTAACCCTAGAGTCTGAGGTTTGAGATTGAAGACAAGATGGCTTGGTTATCGAGATGCAGTGGAAACTATGTCCGTGTAAACCCCTCTTTATGGGTGTGTCATCGACCATATTTTCATAACTTGGGTGATTACAAGCCTCTTTTCCCGCGCTTGAGTAGTCGTTACTATCTCGTCTTTAATTTTCAAATTGCGTCGAACTATATATGGCCTGATTCACTTTCAGCCCGAGATATGTAGGCAACTCGAAAATCGGAGTTCGGCCATATCCATAAGCCTCGCATTTTGATCCCAGGAATCAGAGTCTCGGCTTTACCGTGACAAAATTGGCTTTCACGTCAACTTTCTTTACCCTGAAAACTCTTTCATCCTTTTCGGGTAAAGAGGGGCAGCTGTTAACACCCAATTTTGTCCCGAATTTTAATTAAATGTATAATTATTTTAAATTAAGTTAAATTTTGAAAATTGCAAGTAAATAGCTAATTTTAAAGAGAAATATCCAAAATTGCAAGGCATCCCTTTATTTGCGGCCTACTATGTAATTCTTTGTTAAATTTAATTGAAGGCTATAAGGGTTATTAGACCTAAACTCAGTCTATTCGTGCAAATACCTATACATATATATACACACTACATCCACAAAACCCTAGCCTCTTACCCTCACTATTCATTATCATCTTCATTCCCCTACAACAAAAATCAGATCTTCCTTGCACAAGATTCATCATCTTCCTCACAAAAACCCGTCATTCCTTACCCTTCATCTCACAAGCATACACACCACACACACGACACCATGTATACAATAACAGATCGGGGAAGGGTGGCATTGACGCCATCAGAGGACTGGTTAGAGTCGCTCCCCTTACCCTCACTTCGCTGCTTGCTCTGATTCGCCGGAGATTCGACAGAGTTTTGGTCGGCGATGCTTTCTCTGTTTTGACTGAATCTTTTGCATTTCTCTCACAGATTTTGTTTATGTTTTCCTTGCATATGCTAACTGTGTTTGTTTGTGAAGATATGAAGTTTCTCGCTGGAAATATTCATCACCGGAAATAATGGTGATACTGACGCCGGTGTTTGTTCTTGATTGGAAGTTTCACATATTTCTCCATCGTTCTTCTCCGATCTATCATTGAAATTGAAAAAGGATGTTGGAGTTGCAGCGATGCCGCTACGGCAGAGCTGGTGTCGCTCATCCTTCACCGTGTTTCTGCTGTTTTTGTTCACCAGAGATCCGGCTAAGTTGCCAGCGACACCATTTTATTTTGAAGCTCGTGATGTGGGTTTTAATTGTTTACATCATTTGCTGTTACAACCACTGCTTTGTCGGAAATTCCAGTGGTGATCATTGTCCCATTTGTTTATTGGAGCAAGTTATTAGAGCCTACCCATCGTTATCTCGCCTGACGTATTGATTCCCTTTACTCTGTATTTGGGAGTTGTAATTGTTTGACCCTATGGTTTCACTACTGATCTGGGAATGCATTTTGCTAAAATCCTTTATGGGATCCTACTGATTTGGAACATATACTATGTCGTGTTACTGGCTTATGAAAAATATTTAATTTGAGGCTTTACGGACTGATTCGAATGGATACTACACGGTTTAGGCCAATGACGCTTGGAGGCTAGTACAAGTCCCGTCCCGTATTTACCGTCCCTTACGTGTCCCGAAAACAAAGGCGATGATGAATCTATGAATTTAATGCAAAGAAAGTCGTGAGTAGAGTGGTGGGTTTGGTACTTGGCATGGCAACCGGCCCGGGCTCCGTGTTTGCAGTCGTACCAACATCCCGAGCGTCTACTCGATGCGCCATACAAATCTGAGCCTAAATTTTGCAAAATAAAACCCCATTACTATTATTATTTTTTTATTACTATTATTATTATTATTATTAATATTATATATTTTATTATTATTATTATTACTTTATTACTTTATTATTTTATTTTCATTAGTTATTACACTTTATTATCGTACTAATCCAATTTCATTTTCATATTTTTTGCGAGGTACATTTTGGCACGGACAACTTGGGGACGTGTTTGGCTAACTCACAAATGGGGATAGTCCATTGCATTGGAGTCATTTGGGATTGAATTCGAGCTCAAGCAGTCAAGAAATAAGGCTTTAGAAATTTTAGAAAATTTAAGTCTCCCGCGAGTTGATTAATTATTCGGGTTCTATCCTTAATCTTGCCTTCCTTTCCTTAGGTTTTATGTAAATAAATGTGTAAAATATTTTATTTATCAATAATATTTGATTGTTTGTATATTGCTTTACTTTATGTTCATTATCTTTTATTTTGAAAATCGTTATTTAATTTATTGCAAATTGGGGCCACCTTAGCAAATGCGTGCAAGCGAAGAAATATTTTTTACAAATAAGCTTTTATTTAATTGATTATTATTATTAAATAATTCTTTTGCAAGAAAAGCGCACTTGTAAATATTTGGAAACCTGTCGGATTAACCGTAATTTACGAAATTTCGAAAGTGCCTTAAAAATTTTCTTTCGAAATTAGAAAAACCTCATACTTAGAATCTCTGAACAGACTGCCTTTTTCCAAAAATGGAGTTTTTGCACACATTTGCTAATTTGGTTCCCTTTTTCCCTTAAATTGGGCGGCGATTCCAAAAAACTCCAAAAGAGTTAGTCCATCCCGTTGATATTCCTAAATTTTAGCCTTTCGGGGTTGATTTTTTGGGAGTTCAACAGCTTAACTTCCTTTAAACCTCATTCCAGGAAGGGTATTATTGCTAGATCCTTTTCAGAAATCTCATCACCCATTTCCCTATCCTCTCCATTTTCTAACAATTCTTCAACTTCATCATCTTCATCATCAATATCATCATTACCTTCATGTATTTCAAGATCATTGTGGGCCCCTTCAGAATCAGTGTCATCCAAATGGTCTTCATCATTTGTCAAACTATCGTCTGATGTCAGTCCTAGAGCTCTATGTAATTCATTTCTTAGTTGATCTGTATTAGGACTTGATGGAATGGTGTTCATGTTTAAAAATGATTGTGAACTTTGTGTTTAGGGTTTGTGAAATGATGTTACTCAAAACAGTAAAGGAATAACAATGGAAACTAATAGACATGGTACTGTTAGTGGTAGTAGTCAAAATGTGTATGGTATAAGAAATATATTTTAATTAATAAAGAAATCATATTTAAAAAAAAGAAATACGTAAAAAATACAGTCTATGTACATACATATTACTATGTAAAATTATATATCACTTAATTAATAAAGTGTATTTTAAAAATAGAAATACGTATAAATACAGTCTATGTACATACGTATTACTACGTAAAATTAATATATCACCCTTTCATCTCCCACGCATGATATTTTGTAGGGCTCAAGGTTTTGGGAATAAGCTTCATTTAATAACTTGTTTGGAGGGAAGATTTTGGAGGGAAAAAATTATTTAAGTGGCCAAACACATATTAAGGATACATTAGTAATTATACGGGTGTGGCCAAGGTTGGGACAAAGATGGTGTGGCCGAATAACACTCTCATTTTCAATTTTCTTTTGTTGTTATGATAAAAATTTGTCCCCATAGTCTGTTTGCTCCTCGCTAAATGAAAACTAACCAGCGGTGCAAAACTCTTTGAAGGCTAGTCAGATCCGAAAATATCTTAGTATAAAATACTGGGATTTTTGAATTAAATTTTCAAAATACTGAATATTGAAATCACTTAAATATGAATCCAGTAAAAAATATTGGAACTTTGAACATGTTAGTTCAAAGTCTGAGTAAAAAATACTGGGACTTTTAATATGAAACTCCGGGATAAATGCAAATCCCTTAAATATGAATCACTTAAATATAAATCCCAGTAAAAAATACTAGGACTTTGAACATGTTAGTTCAAAAGTCCCAGTAAAAAATACTATGGCTAGTCTGGGTATTGGCAACGTCAATAGATTGTAAGTGTGCGCGAGGTAATTTAGCTATTTCTCAATTAATTTTGAAACAGTGGAGAAAACTCACTTAGAGCATCCAAAATTGTCTAGTTATCAATTTTTCACGTTGCTATGCGCGTAAGATCGACTGATGCTGAATTTAGGCCGATTTGCAGAAATATGACACTATAAGCAATTGTTTGCCTTTTTGCCCGCGCTAACAGTGGTTTTGCGAAAATTCCACCATTAAGTTTAATGAAAAAAATCTTCACGGAAAGCTCCTGCCTATCACAAGATTCAGCTGCTAGTAATATCTGGTGATGGCAGGATCTTTTATTATGGGGGCCAATATTATAAGACTTTTTTTACGGGGTTTAAATCTGTGATGGTGCACCAGAAGTGTCCTATTTCTATATGTCTCTTAAATTTGTAAATGGAAAACATCAAATGTGTTTGGAAGTGGGGGTTGCGATCCCTTTGGATCTACTTCAAATTACTCCATATCCCTACTTATTAGTGTATTGGATAAAAACCATCGTCACTCAAAAAGGTGACATGTGTCTGCCACGTGGCACGGGCAGAGGTTTTTCCGGACAGACATCTAATGAACAGATGACTGGCTAGGCGGTTACCACGGACAGCCTAAGGCAGTTACGTAACGCCTCCCCGAATCAGCGCTATTTAAATGAACAGTTACCTATCCATATGCGACTGCTCAATAAAAGGTTGTGAGGGTAACGGCTACCAAGCGGTTACACACCCAGCGGTTACGTATCCAACGGTTACATACACAGCGGTTACATACCCAACGGATGCCTAGTAAATCTATATATAGCGTTTGATTTCTAATCATTGTAACATACATTCATTCTCTTCTCTATCTACAATATCAATAAAATACTCTCTCTACTCTCGCTCTCTACTGTTCACCATTTACATTATTGCCTACTTTGTTCTCAAATCTGCGAGTATAGTCAATATCAAGGGATCCTCACCGAGATCAAGCGATCTAATACGGTTCCTTCTACTTGTTTAATTTATGCTTTGGTCTTATTTATCTTCGATTATTTCGTATTATTCTCATATTGTCGATTAATTATCATTGCATATCCATCGGAAATCGTGCATATATTCGTAATCTTGTAATTAATGCAATCCTATATTCAAATTGGCTAAACTCTTAATCTAAACTATTGATCGTGACTCCGCAAATATAAATTTAATTATTAATTGGCCTAAAATCGGATCTGGGTTAAACAATTTGGCAACCACAGTGGGAGCCGATCAATAGCCTCTATAGGTTAATAGTTTATCTTTTTCCGGTATTGTATTCTTTTCTGTCGATCTTTTGTTTACAACTAACATGGCAGAAAGCGGTTCACAAGGAACTATGGTGGGCGGAGATCTGGTACGTACTCCTCCATCAGGCTCTAATTACTCCCCAGATTACTCGTCCGACGGGCAAGAACGCTCTTCCTAAGGACCAAGTAGGCAACGGAACAGGCGTGAGTACTCTCAGAGTAGAATCCCACCTAGAAGACGACGCCATAGAAGTCTCTCCTCTGGCACACGCCGCAATCCGCCACCCCGGGATCAATGGAATCTCCAAGAAACAATCTTTGAGTTTATGCAACAACAAGCAGAGGTCAACAGGGGAATAAACGAGGCAATCAGTTCTCTCCGAGGGCAAATCCCATCAGTTCCAGGGACTAATCCTGCAGCCCAAGGTCGAGATGTTCCTTCTTCACATACTTCAAGGCAAGATGGAGCGAAAAATGCGGCCAACAACGGAGGAACCACAAATCCGGCAACCCATGCAAATCAAAACCAAAACGGAGGATCTGTGGTATTCACTGAAATGAGCGTCATCGTGGAGGCTCTCACCAAGAAATTCAGAGAGAGCCAGGAAGCGCTTCAAAAATCTCTCCACGAGAGAATTGATCAGATACCGGGCGCTCCACCCACATTGAAGAAAGTTGACGTTCAACGCTACTCGCAAAGGCCTTGGAAGAAGGAGGCAGCACCAAAGGCGATACCAAAAACGTTCAAGATGCCAAACATTCCGAGATATCGTGGGACAACTGACCCCAATGATCATCTCATGATGTTTAGCAACTTTATAAAAGCAAGTGATCTCACCGATGAGGAGATCGAATCAGTGCAATTGAAGAAATTCATGGAGATGCTAGCGGATGGAGCTCTACGATGGTACTCAATGTTGCCACCAAACTCTATTGGGTCCTTCGCGGAGATGGCTGAACTGTTAGTAAAAGCCAACACAGGCGCCCAAAAGACGGAAACTCGCGTGGAAGACATCTTTGAGATCAAGCAAAAACCTAGCGAGTCTCTCCGAAGATATGTGGACCGATTCCAAAGGGAGTGCATGTTGTTGCCCAAGGTACCAGATAGATGGGTGGCCATTGCGTTCACAAACAGCTTGGATGTCAAAAGCTCAGAAGCCACTCGCAGGCTATACGAATGTCTTCGCGAATTTCCCTCAACCAATTGGTCAGATGTCTACAATCGCTACAACTCAAAGGTACGCATTGATGAAGACAAACTGATAGGAACCAGCGCCCGAGGAAAGAGTCAATCATGAAGCGGTGGCTCTGGCGGGAAGATAGAGTCAGAGAGGTCAGATGTACGTTACGAACCGTACCCTGACTGATCGCGCAACAATTCCAAAGGGCGCGATCGCAATAACAAAGGGCTAGCACGAGGAGACGATCCAGAATCAAGTGCTCGTGGAGCCTTAAGTCTACCAAACTTCAACGTAGAAACAACTGACCTGATCGCAGCCCTCAAATCGCAGCCCTCAAAGATATGGGCAAAAAGGTCAGATGGCCAAAAGACATGAAAACCGATCCAAGTAAGAGAAATCAGGACCTTTGGTGCGAATTTCATCGTGACCACGGTCACACCACTGAAGATTGCAAGGCCTTAAGATATGAGGTCGCACATCTATTAAAATAGGGTTTCCTGAAGGAGCTTCTAACCGAAAAGGGAAAGCAAACTCATGCGAAGGCCCATCAAAACAAATCTGGCTCTCCACGAGCATCTTCCCCGAAGAAGACAGTTAACGTCATTTCAGACGGGATCGAAGTTGACTCCGTTGTTTACACAGCGAAGAAATACGCAAAGGTCTCTATTACAAAGATCAAGCGTCTACGGCCAGACAAAATGATAACGTTTGAAGATTCAGATACGGATGGCTTGCAATTCCCACATGTCGATACACTGGTCATAACACTGCGCGTGGCAGAGTTTGATATCAAAAGAGTTCTCATCGACGCGGGCAGTTCCGCAAACATCATTCAATCACGAGTTGTCAAGGAGATGCAGCTAATGGAGAAGATCGTGCCGGTATCGCGAGTTCTCTCCGGCTTTAACAACTCAAGTGAGAAGACCCTTGGCGAGATTACTCTCACAACTCTTGTCGAAGGGGTGACAAAGGAGACGGTGTTCCAAATTGTTAACGGAGACATGGCCTACAACATTATCCTTGGGAGACCATGGATCCACGAAATGATGGTCGTCCCCTCCACGTATCATCAGGTATTGAAATTCCCATCAGAATGGGGAATACGCGAGATACGAGGAGAGCAACGCTCTGCTCGAGACTGCTACTCGGTGGCCCTCAAGCTGCCCGAAGGAAATAAATAGCAATCACAGCAACCGGGATCTGACGCAGCGAATGAAGAAGCAGAATATAAGGTCCCGGAATTTATTACAAAGCTAGAGGCATGGGAAAGTTACACACCGGCCGTGGAAACTTTGGAACCAGAAGAACTGTTCGCGGACATGCCGGAGCGGAAGGTCTACTTAGGGACAGAATTAAATGAACACCTACGAGGAGATATCCTCCAATTCCTCAAGGAACGGCACACGACGTTCGCTTGGTCGCATGCAGATATGACGGGTATTTCCCCAGATATTATCTCTCACAAGCTGAACGTTGACCCGTACCACCGTCCAGTGAAGCAGAAGAGCGCCCCCAGGGATCTTTTCGGAAAATCATATCATAAACGACGAGGTTGATCGACTGCTGAAGATTGGATCGGTACGCGAAGTTAAATACCCAGACTGGTTAGCCAACGTGGTCATTGTGGCAAAAAAAAAATGGGAAATGGCGAGTTTGCATCGACTTCACTGATTTAAACAAAGCCTGTCCGAAGAACTCATATCCTCTCCCCTGGATAGATCAGTTGATTGATGCAACCGCCGGGCACGAGGTGCTCACTTTATTCAGGATACAATCAAATATTGATGGACCCCAACAATCAGGAGAAAACGTCATTCATAACATGCAGAGGGACGTATTGCTACAAATTCATGCCTTTTGGATTGAAGAACGCAGGCGCAACGTATCAGCGACTGGTCAATCGTATGTTCCACGATCATATCGGTAAGACCATGGAAGTATACATTGATTACATGCTGATCAAGTAAAAACGGGCAGAAGATCACCTAGCACACTTGAAGGAAGCCTTCCGAATACTTGACCAATACAACATGAAGCTTAATCCAGAGAAGTGCGCATTTGGAGTTGGCTCAGGAAAATTTCTAGGCTTCATCATTTCTCAACGTGGAATTGAAGTCAATCCCGCTCAAATCAAAGCAATTGAGTCAATTACAAACGTGCTGCACAACCGGAAAGATGTCATGAAATTGACTGGAAGGGTGGCAGCCTTGCGCAGGTTTATATCCCATTCATCCGACCGGTGCAAAAGTTTCTTCGATGTTCTGAAGCAGAACAAGGAATTCAATTGGACTCCTGAATGTCAACAAGTGCTGAGAGATCTGAAGAAATATCTATCCAACCCACCACTACTCTCTACGCCTCAGCATGGGGAGCAGTTGTTGATCTATTTGGCAGTTTCAGAATCTTCGGTAAGCGCCGTTTTGGTTCGAGAAGAAAAATGTACGCAACTTCCCATTTATTACATTAGTAAAGCCCTAATTGATGCGGAAACACGTTACCAACCCTTAGAAAAACTGGCTTTAGCACTCATAACCGCTGCTCTTAAATTACGTCCTTATTTTCAAGGCCATTCAATAGCTGTAGTAACAACCTTTCCTTTACGCAATATCTTGCATAAACCCGAATTTTTGGGAAGGTTGGTTAAATGGGCTGTAGAATTAAGCGAATTCACTATTACCTACCAGTCCCAGGTAGCGATTAAGTCACAAGCCCTAGCAGACTTCGTAGCGGACTTTAGTGCTAATATATATCCTGATGCAGAAAAAGATGCAATTCTCTACGCTGGGCAGGCCCCTGGTGTATGGACCCTATTCACTGATGGCTCCTCGAGCATCAAAGGGTTCGGTCTTGGATTGGTTCTTATCACCCTGTCCGGAGAGACCGTCAGGCAGGCCATCAAGTGCCCGTTTATTACTAAAAATGAGGCCGAATATGAGGCCGTAATTGCAGGATTGGAGTTAGCCCGAAGCTATGGAGCAAATATTATCAAACTCAAGAGTGACTCCCAACTAGTAGTCAACCAAGTAACCAGAGGTTTCATCGCATGAGAATCCAGAATGCAAGTGTATCTCGCCCGTGTAACAGAACTTCTGGCTCAGTTTGACGAATGGGAAGCGCTCCAAATTCTATGAGAAGAAAACCATGAAGCAGACGCCCTGGCAAATTTAGGGTCAGTAGCGGAAATTGGGGCAGCCGGTTCCTCGGCTGTCGTTCAACTCCTCTGCACGACCATAGATCGAGAGAAGTTCGAAGTTAATACTATAAACACAACTTGGGACTGGCGAAATGAAATCACAAATTACAATCCTCATGGGACTCTGCCCGATAACGCGAAAGCTGCCTGCAAACTCAGAATAAAAGCTGCTCGGTATACAATCGTCAACCGCGATCTTTATCGCAGGACGTTCACAGGTCCCCTTGCCAAATGCCTGGGACCAAACCAAATCAATTACGTGATGCAAGAGGTTCACAAAGGTTGTTGCGGTAATCATTCTGGGGGCAAAGCGTTAGCACGCAAATTGATCTGCGTGGGATATTATTGGGATAAGATGGAGAAAGATACAAATGATTTCGTCAAGAAATGCGATAAGTGTCAAAGGTTTGCGCATCTTCTCCATCAACCGGCAGAATCGCTCCACTCAATAATCTCCCCGTGGCCATTCTTGAAATGGGGAATGGACATAGTTGGCCCTTTTCCTGCTGCGCCAAGAGGGGTACATTTCTTGCTAATCGTCACCGATTAGTTCACCAAATGGGTCGAAGCGGCGGCATATGCAAAGATACGACAAACAGAGGTAATTGACTTCCTTTGGCTGTATGTCGTATGTCGCTTTGGAGCACCTAAGGAAATAGTCATGGATAATGGTCCACAATTCATCGGCCAGAAAGTGACCAGGTTCCTTGACGACTTACACATCAAAAGGATTACCTCTTCTCCATATCATTTGGTTGCCAATGGGCAGGTGGAGTCAACAAACAAAATAATCATTGAATCTCTCAAGAAGCGCCTCGAGCGGGCCAAGGGATGTTGGGTAGAAGAACTGCCCGGTGTACTATGGGCTTATCGCACGACAATAAAAATGAGTACAGGAGAGACACCTTACTCGTTGGTATACGGCGCAGACGCTCTAATCCCAGTCGAAATCGGGGAACCAAGTCTACGGTATGCACATGCTACCGAAGAATCCAACTCAATCAATCTCTCCGAAGAATTAGATTTCCTCGAAGAATGAAGGGAATTGGCACTTGTACGAGTGGTCGCCCAGAAGGAACGAATCGAGCAATACTATAATCAGGGATTGCGCGTGCGAAGTTTCCAGGTTGGAGACTTTGTATTAAGGAAAGTATCCCAAAACACACAAGAGGCAAATTCGGGAAAATTAGGCCCTAATTGGGAAGGCCCCTACATGGTATTCGCATCAGTCGGTAAGGGATCTCACCGTTTGGCACGACCAGATGGCTCAATCATCCCAAACAGTTGGAACGTGATTCACCTCAAAAGGTATCACTTCTGAGTGGTAAAACAGTCAGTTATTCTATTCCTACCTTTTACTTTTATGGCATTCTTGCTTCTATTATGTTTCTCCTAAATGGTACTAACGGCCTAAACAAGGCCAGATCCGTTTAGCTCAACTGGCAGAGCTCAAAGTTCTTCAACTTCGCGGCTGTGGGTTTGAATCCCTCGACGGACACACTCCTCGTTTGGTTATATGTGTTCTTTTATCTACGACCAGCCTTAACTTTTTTTATGTTACAACTTCCCGTGATTCAACATAAAAACAAGGAGGGTGGTGAGAGGCCCCCGTAGGCTAGATAAGACCTTCATAAAGGCAAAATACCTTGTAAAAAGGTGAGTTTTTAAAAAACTTTTTTATGTGACAAGCTTCCACAAAATTAAGAGAAGTTGTTCACAAGGCCAGCGACTCGGCCAGAGTTAAAACTTTCTGCGACGACTTTCAACTATCAAAGACGGTAAGCAAAGTTGTTCGCAAGGTCAACGATTCGGCCAGAACCTATTGACCACGACTCGGTCAGAATGAAATATCTGCGTAGATCATTCCCAACTTATGACCTCTTCCTTGAGAAAGGCTAAGTTAAAGCATACGAACAGCCTTTTAAAGACCAGAACTTAGCAAAGATCAATCTTCTAAAAGCGCTTAAACAAAAGGCACAAAGGCCACAATGCGTCCAAACGTAATTACCAAGATCAAAGATTCAAGCTGTATACGGCCATTGAATTAAAAGGTCTGAAAACATATACATGGTCTTGACAAAACAATAGAAATGCCAAAAATGGCTGACAGAAGTTTTGTTGAGTGATACAAGGCCAATGAAACCGGCCAAACAAGGATCATAGAGTCCCGAAGAGACCTCTATCCACAACCAACTATCCGGCTCTCGCCAGATACACAAACCTACAAACTTGATCAATTTGGGGGGGGGTATTAATTTTGGGGACTACGACCAGAACCCGATGCACCAGCTCCATCGGTTCTGTCATCGTCGCCCGAGCTCTCAGCGCCATCTTCTTCTTCATCTTCTTCAGACTCTTCAGGAAAGAGGTGCAGCACTTGCCTTACTTCGCGAACGACGCACTTTATTTTCAGTATCGCTTCCTCGAGGTTGATCTGACCTGCGTAGACCTGCTCAAGCAATGTTAGCCTGGTCTCGAGTGCAGTAAGTTTCGCCTTGATCTCAAACTGGTCGCACAAGTTGGCCAAGTCCTTGGATAACGCGTCTTGAACGCTCATGGACTGGGCAACTTGGTCCTTGGCAGCTTGAAGCTCAGCTCGAGCACTAATGGATTCCTCCTTAGCTGTTCGCAGGTCCATCTCTAAAGATCCATGCTCATCGAGTGCCTTATTCAACAAAGAGTTGCGTTCTTCAAGCAGAGCCTCCAGGTCTCGAGCAGATTGTGCAAACCCTTCTTTCTCTTCAGAAAGAAGGTCCTTTTCCTTGGTGAGCTTGCTAATCTATTCAAATTGCTTGTTGTTGGTCTCAGCCAACCGGTTAGCTTCACCCCCGAGGAAACCACACCTCTCTGCCAGAGCCTCATTCTCCCTCAGAGTCCTTAGCAGCTCTTTTTTTAGTTCGAGCACTTGATCAGGGTTGTTGATCCTGGAGCGGAACATCAATTCGGCAGCCATCAGGCTTGACTGAAACAAACAAAAAAGATAAGGTTAAAAGTGTGAATTCACAATTACTTCCGACTTGAAAAATGATCAAGAAGCATTTACCCGGGCAGAATCAGCAGCAATGGCGAAAGCCAGATCCTCATCGCTCATTTCCCTCATTGTCCTTTCTTCGCGGGGACCAATGGGCGATAAAACTGCCTTGGCTAAGCCGCCCGGCCTGGTCACGAAGTCGACATTGGGGGCCAATTTCATAGTGCATTCCCTCTCGCAGTACTTAGGCTCCCTAGCCTGCTCAGAGGGAAAGTTTGGGCCAAATTTGTAGCGCACGCCCCGAATGTCCCTCGCTCCAGTCAGACCGCTGATGGTAGTCCGCCGAATGAGCCTCGTCTTCGACATCTCAGAATCATTCTCCACTCCAGGATCTCTTGTGTCGCATTCAAGTAAAAAGACAGGCACCTCCCCCTCAGCGACCACATTCTCCAAGTCCTCGAAATAAAAAAACACGAGGACTCTGGCCACCCTCTTGGGGGATCTCTTCTCCTTCTTCTTCTTCTTCGCCAACCTTTCCCTTACCCTTGTCTGCACGGGAAGCACCCGCCTTTGACCTGTCACCAACTCGAGGACTCCCTTCCGGAGTACGGGCAGGCTCCTCCTCGACCTTCCTCTTGTCACTTCGAAGAAAGGGCTTTCTCACAAGGTTTTCAGTAATTTCAGTTTCAGTATCTGAAACGTCAATCACCTCCTTGCCAAAACCCTCTCCCCGTGCAGACTCGGGGACTTCAGCAGAGGTCTTGACACGCTCTTCTTCAGGCTTAGGCACACCAGCACCAAGCGGGGTCTTACCTCCAACAGCTGAGGTCTGCCCAGCAGCAACGGAAGTCTTACGAGCAGCTTCCTTCCGTGCTCCGCCCTCGGCTTGGCTCTTCTTCTTCCTCTTTAGGGAGCTAATACCGCCAGACAGTAGCTCCTCGCCACCTTCCCTCCCGCGCATTGCCTCCACTGCGACCCTTATGGCTGCGACCTCATCCTCAGGATCAACAGCAGGGCCTGACGGTACAGCCTGAGGGGAAGGGGCAGGGAAGAAGTCTCCTTGTATGCCTAGACCTGCAAAAGGGCGGAACGGTTAGATACAGCAAAACCATGAAGAGAAGAAATAGCTGCGACAGCGAAAAATTCTCACCGTGAGTCTTTGCGGTCAGACCCTTTTGCGTGGCAAAGTACGACCATTCCCTCTGCTCAGCAGGGAACTTCCTCAGAATAGCCTCGACCCACGCTGCCAGCTCATCAACCGATATGAGCTCATCGTAGGGCAGCTTGGCAGCTGTAAGGAAGAATCAAAGGAATGAATACTCAAAAAGGGGAAAATATGAAAATTCCAAAGAAAAACTCGGGGACTTACGCTTCTTATTCCAGATCTCGGAGAGAGGAGCCTTAGAGTTATGGGACAATGCCTGGGTGCGCACAAATATGTACCGGTGCAACCAACCCCGGTCATTGGTGTCCTCAGAACTGCGTATCAAGCCCTTGCTCCCACGCATTCTAGCATTGACAAAACCATCCTTAAAAATTTGTATGCTGTACAAAGAAATAAAATGCTCGTATTCAAAATTTTGACCGGTTTCCTCGGCAAACCAGTCCATGAGTGTTATCATTCTATACATGCTGGGGCTCAGTTGTCCCGAGCAGAGAAAATATTCCCTACATAGCCTGTCGAGTACAGGATGCAGGGGTAATGTGCAACCAACTGTGAATGGGTAGGTGGACATGGCTGTCCACCCTGCCCTATGGGAGGTAATGTTCTCATTTTCAGACACCGGCAAAATGGGGACACTCGCATCCCAACCGCAGTCCGCTCTAACTTGAGGGATCATCTCCGACGTAATCCCAGATTTGAATCTGTACGCTGGCCATACGCGTACATCGCCGTAATTATTAAAGGACTTAACATTGCAGTCTTTTTCCAGTTCACCCCAATTCTTGGGGATAATCTCTGAAGCAGTGGCCTGAGCGGCCCTAGATCTAGGGGTAGCTGTGGGAGAGCTACCAGCGGCGGCGTTTATGTTCAAGTTCTTCTTGGCTTTTGGAGACATAATGGAAGATGAATCGAAAAGTTAGAGGAAATATTGAAGAAGATTCAAAGGGTTTCAAGATTCGGAAGTTGTAAAATGAAAGCAAGCAAAAGGGTTAACATTCAGCAAACCCCTATTTATAGGAGTAAAAAGTCCGGCCCATCAAGCTTCCACAAGACACGTGGAGGTCATCGAAGGAATCACGATCAGATCCAACTACCAAAAGAGAAAGTAGGTTTCGCCGAGTTACGAAGCAGCATCATTACTCTGAAGCGCAGCGGTTACTTTGCGGCTGACAACAGACGTGTGCACGTGGCTGAGGCAATTAAAAATCATTACCTTTGATGTTGGGACGCATAATAGTCACTTCGAAGCTGACGGCGGGCGTGTGAACGTTGCTGGCAGAGTTACTTTTTATCTCGCGCATTTAATGCGCACGTCACTGAAACTTGTCATGTTGCTGATGAAATGCGCACGTCACTGGGATTCGTCATGATGCAGTTAAAGGTTGGACTTTACGAATAAAATTTCCCGCCAAAATTCACATCCACTCCTCGAGCAGAAACTCTGCTCGAGAAGTGTGGGGACTATCCGTATTGGATAAAAATCATCGTCACTCAAAAAGGTGACACGTGTCTGCCACGTGGTACGGGCAGAGGTTTTCCCGGACAGACATCTAACGAACAGATGACTGGCTAGGCGGTTACCACGGACAGCCTAAGGCAGTTACGTAACGCCTCCCCGAATCAGCGCTATTTAAATGAACAGTTACCTGTCCATACGCGACTGCTCAATAAAATGTTGCGAGGGTAACGGCTACCCAGCGGTTACACACCCAGGGGTTACCTATCCAACGGTTACATACCCAGCGGTTACATACCCAACGGATGCCTAGTAAATCTATATATAGCGTTTGATTTCGAATCATTGTAACATACATTCATTCTCTTCTCTATCTACAATATCAATAAAATACTCTCTCTACTCTCGCTCTCTACTGTTCACCATTTACATTATTGCCTACTTTGTTCTCAAGTCTGCGAGTATAGTCAATATCAAGGGATCCTTACCGAGATCAAGCGATCTAATACGGTTCCTTCTACTTGTTTAATTTATGCTTTGTTCTTATTTATCTTCGATTATTTCGTATTATTCTCATATTGTTGATTAATTATCATTGCATATCCATCGGAAATCGTGCATATATTCGTAATCTTGTAATTAATGCAATCCTATATTCAAATTGGCTAAACTCTTAATCTAAACTATTGATCGTGACTCCGCAAATATAAATTTAATTGTTAATTGACCTAAAATCGGATCTAGGTTAAACAATTAGTATTATTTCCACGAATCACTTGGATCAAATAACTAAAGCCTATGTCAGTAATTGATTTATCGGGAAGAGATTCACAATGCTGAAGTGGTTTTAAGTAATGGGCGGAAACGGGCAATTGATATGTTCAGCAACAACAAACTTTATCTTAAACTTTTCCAAAGTGTACAAAGTATTAGCTCAATGTATAAATAAATACAACCGGATTGTCCCGATATTATTTTTTCTTGTGGATTTTTGTGGATAAGCGAAGTGAGGACGATCTGGCCTCAGTTATATATAAAATGTACAGATTATTTTGGCTCATTATATGAATAAGTGCACCCAGATTATCCTAAGTACTGCTTTGTGTGTGTATGCAATTAATAGTGATGTCTGATTGTCCTTACTTACTTCTTGTAGTTTTATCTAAGAGGCACTAATGAACATGAATTACGACAATTCGTTTACAACTTTTTTCAAATCTAATTTTTATCAAATTTCTAGTGATCATTGTGTATCTCATGCCATTGAAATTGTTACAACTCATTTAGGCTCTAATTAAGTCTAGTTTCTGGGATCGAAGTATGCAAATAAACTAAAAGTTTCGAAAAAGTAGAGATAATTATGTCTGTTCAAATGATATACCCAATATTCACGAGTGTGTTATTTCACACAAATGTTTGTCCAAAATATGTCTAATGCACCCCTCGTGCGCTATGTGGCACTGAGTATATTACAGACACAGAGTGAGTGAAGCCTTTAAAAGTTTTGTCTGCATCAACTTTACATTTTTTTTTCTTTTTAGGAATATATATATTTTTCTTCTCTAGGCCAATGCCCTCCCTTCACCACAGAACCTCTCCCTTTGATCTTCCTTCTCAAACCCACCCCTTTACACTTCTTTCTTATTTTTGATTTTTTTATTGGTTATTCTCTACAAGAAAATTCAAAGAACGTTATGTTTAAATTGTCACCATCAGAAATCATCTATGGACTTCAGCGACCAATATCTGTTGCTCCTTCTTCTCAAGTTCAACAATGCTATGTAAAGGGCTATTTTCCAAGCTATATTGGGAACAGGGTGTTTGGTTACTGTTGGGTGTAACAAAGGCGATGGAGAAGCGGAGAATATTTTGAATCGAAATGGTAAAAGAAGACTAGTTGTGTTGGACGAAGATGGAAGAGTACTGTGATGGCGAATTTATTGTGGAAGAGTTGTGGCGGCAGTGGAAATCCAAGAAGCTTAATGTGGGTTTTCTAATACTCGAGAATTTCAAGTCAAAACCAATACCTTTGCCCAAAGTTAGTCACAAATTTTGTGACTCAAAATTAGGAATAGCAATCGGGTGGGTGATAGGAATCAAATACGCGGAACAAAAGATAGAAGAGCGAGACACTTCTCGAACTCCCTTCGAGGTAACCACGGGGAACTTGTCCCGAGATACCCTCGAATCGGCGTCAAGGAGGACCTACACTATGCAACGACCCTCGAGACAACACTGGACTCGCAAGTCGAATGGTCGGGTTAGCGGTTCAAGACTCAACTAGGTTACACTAGTGAATTCAAGCAACCAAGAGACAAAGGTGTTTCCAAGAGTTCAACTCTATTTTCATTCAATCAATAATCATCAAAGTGTAAGGTGTATGTTTGAAAGAGGTTTGTGAAGTATTTATAGACTTCACCTAAATGTAATGAAAGCTCAAAAATACCCCTAAAATGTGTTTAAACAATAAAGGCCTCGTAGGGCTAAACTTGTCCAAAACATAGCATAAAACTAACAAATCCCGCATCAAGTCAGCAACGTAGGCGCCCAGCCTACATGGAGTAGGCGCCCCGCCTGTTTGTGCCCAGCTGAAGGAGTAGGCGGCCGCCTAGTTTGCAGAGGCGGTCCGCCTGCTTGGAAATCCAGAGAGTGCTCAAAAACTAGGCGGTCGGCCTAGTTGAGTAGGCGGTCCGCCTGGTTCTGTGGGCACTTGATTTGCCTCCAAACGCGCTCCGAATGCCTCGTCAAGTGTACTAGAAGGTCCTCCATCCATGGCACACCAAAGCACAGTCTTCAAGTCGCTCTTGGAGCCTTCTTCCATACTCTTCCATATCAAGTGAAGATGGACGTCTTGGATCAACTTGACTTGGCTCCGAGTGAAGGGTCTTGAGGCGGTTTGGGTCTTATCATCCTCCCCTTCTTGAGAGGATTTCGTCCTCAAAATCGAAGCATCATCTACGACCTCTTCATCATCATTCACGACCTCTCCATCATCATTCACGACCTCTTCATCACCTACATTCAAAGGAACCAAGTCACTAACATTGAAAGTATTAGAAACTTGATACTCACTTGGTAAGTCGACCACATAGGCATTGTTGTTTATCTTCGAGAGCACTTGGAATGGGCCATCTCCCCGGGGTGCCAACTTCCCTTTCCTAAGGTTTGGAAACCTTTCTTTCCGGAAGTGCACCCACACATAGTCACCCTTTTTGAGTTCCACCTTCTTGCGACCTTTGTTCTTCTTGGCGGCAACCTTAGCATAAGATTCCTCCAAGTTCGCCTTAGCATGTAGCTCCACCAAAGCCTTGGCTCTAGCTTTACCTTCAAAATTAACAACCATTTCCCTTGGTAAAGGGGTTAGATCAAGGGGAATCAAGGGGTTAAAACCATAAACACATTCAAAAGGAGTCATGCCAATAGCGCTATGCAATGTTCGATTGTAGGCAAACTCCATCATAGGCAATCTATCAATCCACGTCCCGGCCTTACCTCGGGTCATGGCCCTAAGAAGAGCACCCAAGGTTCGGTTTACCACTTCGGTTTGACCATCGGTTTGTGGGTGGTGGGACGTAGAAAACAAGAGCTTGGTGCCTAAAGCACCCCATAAACTTCGCCAAAAATGGCTTAGGAACTTAGTGTCCCTATCACTCACTATAGTTTGAGGCACACCATGTAGCTTCAAAACATTTTCAACAAACAAGGAAGCTACATGTTGAGCATCATCACATTTCTTGCATGGAATGAAATGAGCCATCTTAGAGAACCTATCCACGACAACAAAGATGTTATCGTGCCCCCCCTAGTCCTTGGTAATCCCATGACAAAGTCCATTGATATATCCAACCACGGACTAGTAGGTATGGGGAGTGGGGTGTATAACCCATGAGGGTGGGATTTAGATTTGGCACGCTTGCACTCAAGGCAATTAGTGCAAAACTTCTCCACATGCACCCTCATCTTCGGCCAATAGAACTGTTCTTGAAGAACGGCCAAAGTCTTTCTTACCCCAAAGTGACCCATGAGTCCCCCACAATGTGCCTCTTGCACAAGCAATTCCCTCCATGAGGACTCGGGTATGCACACTCTACCATTTTTAAAGATGAATCCATTAGACCATTGGTACTTTGCAACTCTCTCCCCTTTCTCTAGAGCATCATGGACACTCTTTAGCTTTGGATCATGAGCATACATCAATTTGATGCTCTCGAATCCCATGAGCTTAGAGGTGAGAGTGGTGGCTAATGCGAACTTTCTAGAAAGCGCATCCGCCACAACATTGTCCTTCCCTTTCTTGTATTGGATCACATAGGGAAAGGACTCAATAAATTCAACCCACTTGGCATGCCGTTTATTAAGCTTCTCTTGGCCTCTCAAATCCTTGAGTGACTCATGGTCACTCTTGATTACAAACTCACGAGGCCAAAGGTAATGTTGCCAATGGGCAAGAGCTCTCACAAGGGCATACAACTCCTTGTCATATGTAGAATAATTCAAGGAGGCCCCTTTCAACTTTTCACTAAAGTAGGCGATGGGTTTGCTATCTTGCATTAACACACCACCGATTCCCACCCCCGAGGCATCACACTCAACCTCAAATGCTTTCCCAAAGTCGGGTAATTGTAATAAGGGGGCGGTACTCAACCTACCTTTCAACTCTTGGAAAGCCTTCTCTTGAGGCTCTCCCCAAACAAAGGGTTGGTCTTTCTTGACCAATTCGGTGAGTGGAGCGGCTATGGAGCTGAAGTCTCGCACAAATCGTCTATAAAAACTAGCAAGACCATGAAAGCTCCTCACTTGAGTCACGGTAGTAGGAGTAGGCCAATCACGTATGGCCTCTACCTTAGACTCATCCACCTCCACTCCTTGGGCACTCACAACAAACCCAAGAAAGACAACCTTCTCTACACCAAAGGCACACTTTTTGAAGTTAGCATAGAGCTTTTCGGCTCTCAAAGTTTCAAGCACTTGCCTAAGGTGGTCAACATGTTCATCAATTGTCCTACTATAGATCAAGATATCATCAAAATAGACAACGACAAACTTGTTGATAAAAGGCTTCAAAACATGATTCATGAGTCGCATGAAAGTGCTAGGTGCGTTGGAAAGTCCGAAGGGCATTACCAACCATTCATAGAGACCGAATTTGGTCTTGAATGCGGTTTTCCATTCATCCCCGGGTTTCATCCGGATTTGATGGTAGCCGGACCTAAGGTCGATTTTTGAAAAGACACGCGACCCACTCAATTCATCCAACATATCATCAAGCCGTGGAATAGGGTGACGATACTTGATCGTTATCTTATTCACGGCTCGGCAATCTACGCACATTCTCCAAGTGCCGTCTTTCTTTGGGACAAGAATGACCGGTACGGCACAAGGACTCAAACTTTCCCTCACCAAGCCCTTTGAAAGCAAGTCATCAACTTGTTTTTGCAACTCCCTCGTATCCTCGGGATTGCTTCTATAGGCCGGCTTATTTGGGATTTGAGAGCCCGGAATAAAATCAATTTGATGTTCAATACCCCTCAAGGGAGGTAAGCCATCGGGCATCTCATCCGGGAACATGTCCCCAAAGTTCTCCAAAACATTTTTCAAGGCACTAGGCAAAGGACTAGAAGAAAAATCACAATTAGAGTTAAGGATCATACCTTTGTGCACTAAGCATAGGAGAAACTTGTTGCCATCATTACCTCTTAAGAGCTCTCCCGGTTGCATCATGGCACATATGCCACCGGTAGATGAAGAAGGTGGGATTGCCACCATGCTTTTGGACAAAGGGCTAGTCTCAATGATTGACTTGGCCTTCGCCGCTTCCCTCAACTCCTTCATTCGGTTGTAGTCATCACTCACTTGTTTAGGAGTTAGGGGCTTCAACACAAACTTTCTTCCTTCATGTTGGAGCGTGTAAGTGTTACCACGTCCATTGTGAACCACTTGCCGGTCAAATAGCCAAGGCCTTCCAAAGAGAAGGTGGCAAGCTTGCATGGGCACAACGTCGAACAAGTGTTCATCAACATAACTTCCCATTTTAAACTTGATCATTGCTTGTTTCACTACCTTGAGCTCCCCACATTCACTAAGCCATTGTAACCGGTAGGGCTTGGGATGCTTCATGGTAGGCAACTTCAATTGGGTTATGAGAGATTGACTCACCACATTAGTACAACTCCTGGAATCAATGATCATAGAGCACACAACACCCTTAACACGACACCTAGCATGGAAGAGGGTTTCCCTTTGCAAGGTTTCACCATCCTCCGCAATCATAGCTCCTAAGCTCCTCCTCACTACTAGAAAAGTATGAGGTTCCTCATCCTCCACCATGTCATCTTCACCATCCTCCACTACTCCCTCATCTCCCTCTACTCCCTCTACTCCCTCATCTTCCGACTCACTCTCCTTTTCATATGCATCATTACCAACAACAACCATGGTTCTTTTAGTAGGACACTCTTTGGCAAAGTGCCCATACCCCTTGCATTTGTGACATTGAATGGAAGAAGAAGTAGGAGTATTTAATTGGGTTTTAGAATTACCTCCCACATTAGGTGTGTGCTTCTCAAATGGCTTCTTTACATCCTTGCTTGCATTGGCACCACTCGTTCCACTTGCACTCGGGAACCTTGCATTTGTGGTAGGAGTCTTCCAACCCTTTGTATTGCTTGTTGGAGTAGTAGTGCTACTCTTGTAGCGAAGGGACTTCTCCTCTTTGATCCACTTCTCGGCTTCAACCGCATCCTCACATAGCTTGTAGAGATCATCATATTTGTGGAACTTCAATTGTGAGGCTACGTCTCGGTTCAAGCCCCCTTTGAAACGGATCATGGCCAACTCATGGTCTTCATCATCTATGTCAAGGTTCATTCGGATTTGCTCGAATTCATTGAAGTACTCCCCAACCGAATTGGAACCTTGTTTCAACTCATAGAGACGCTTTTGTTGCTCAACCTGGTATTGATTAGTCAAGTATTTCTCATCCATCACCCGAATCAACTCTTCCCAAGTAAGATTAATAGCCATTCCTGTCCTCCTTCTATTCCTCTTTACCGACTCCCCCAAGTAGAAGCAAAAGACTCGAAGGAAGATATTGCATACTTGGTTTTCTTCACCTCTGGCATGTCATTAGTTTCAAATATTCGTTCCATAGCCAATTTCCAATTTTTGTACTCCACCGGGTCACTACTTCCTTTGAAAGAAGGAATAGTGAGCTTCACACTATTGAGGTTGTTGTTGTTATCACGACCCCCTTGGAAAGGCTCCGGTTGGCCTCCATAGTGATCCCCATAACCACCATAACCTCCATAATCTCTCCTAACATCCCCTCCAACATACCCCATAGGGTGCCCTCGACCTCGGCCCCTACCTCTATCTACATTCCGACCCCAATTCATACCTCGCCTCGGTTGAAAGTGATCATCAAACCCATACATGTCATCTCCATCATTAGTTTCCTCCCCTTCTTGAGCTTCATCAACTTGCCCAAGAGGTTGCACATTTTGGATGGGTTGTGGTAGTGGAATGTTTCTTGGAGGGTTGTCTAAGATACGGGGAATGCCCGTTCGTTGGGGATTGCCCAACATTGGATCGACTCTCTCTCGTTCCTCCTTTACCCGTTGTTGACTGAACAAATCAATGACAAGGCTCATTTGTTCCGGGGTAAAGTTTGGATTACTCGAGACTTCAACTTGGACACTCGGGGTCCCTTTCTCAACTTGGACACTCGGGGTCCCTTTCTCCGACTGGGCATTGGAAGTCCCTTGCTCAACTAGGGCACTTGAGGCACCCTTTTCAAGAGACTCAATTCTTTCGCTCATGAGGTCCACCTTAGCGAGAAGGCTAGCCAAGGCCTCCTTTATGAAATCTTGTCCTTCGGTAGACATTGTACCTGCACAAGCAACAAACGTTAGCGATAACAACCTCACACACTCCCTCACAAGTTTTCACTCGGATCACTCGTATAGTAGGTGGTGGATTTTTCACTCTTGCTTGAACCCAAAGTTTCACTAAGTTGAATAGTAAACCTCAACTAGATCACTCAACTCAAAAGCCCAATGAGCTCCGGGGTGAGTGGAGTTAATAGGACTCTATCGGAACGATAGCACTTTAAGTGCGGACTTGAGCCAAAAGAGACTACGAGTCTTCTTTGAGTTCTAATCTCCGATCTAGGCTTGAGTTCCTAATAGCTTAGAAGGGTTAGCACAATTCAAGTAGGCAAGTTTACTCAAAGAAGTGCTAACTAGATGCAATGCAACCAACAAAACACGAAAACCTAGAAGAAACTACCCGAAACGACACCCAACAGAAGTAGGCGCTCCACCTGTTTCCAGTAGGTGGTCCGCCTGGTTGCCTTCAGTGGAGAGTGGGCGGTCCGCCTCTGCAAGTGGGCGGTCCGCCTACTCCAAAATCCAGAGAGTTGACAGAAAAGAGGCGGTCCGCCTGCTCTACTAGGCGCCCCGCCTACTGCAAGTTTCAGCACAGTTCAAACGCGATGTTCTTGGTTTTTGCACTCAAATTCCAACGATTCCAACGTTGTTTTAGCAATTCAAAGGTACCCCAATGTTGTTTCATCCACAAAGAACGATCCCCAATCAGTTTTAATCAAACCCCAATCAAAATTCAACAATCTACCATGTTCATAGCTAGGGTTTCAATCTTTTCAATTTTCAAGGGATTCAAAATTTCCAATTTTTGTGTTTCAACTCCAAATCAAACGTATAGGGTACCAAAAGAACGGGTTTCCAATAAGGAACAAACCCCAATAACAATTCAACAACGAATGCAACAATCCAAGAATCTATGATTAAAATTTTTTGGTGTTTTTTCTTCTTTTCAATTTTTTTGTAGTTTTTCTTCTTTTCAAAAGCAATAAACAAGAACCTAAAAACGAAACTAACCTAGGCACGAAGAATCAAGGGTCGGGGGTTCGTAGAAACGATACCCGAACCTGGCTCTGATACCAAGATGATAGGAATCAAATACGCGGAACAAAAGATAGAAGAGCGAGACACTTCTCGAACTCCCTTCGAGGTAACCACGGGGAACTTGTCCCAAGATACCCTCGAATCGGCGTCAAGGAGGACCTACACTATGCAACGACCCTCGAGACAACACTGGACTCGCAAGTCGAATGGTCGGGTTAGCGGTTCAAGACTCAGCTAGGTTACACTAGTGAATTCAAGCAACCAAGAGACAAAGGTGTTTCCAAGAGTTCAACTCTATTTTCATTCAATCAATAATCATCAAAGTGTAAGGTGTATGTTTGAAAGAGGTTTGTGAAGTATTTATAGACTTCACCTAAATGTAATGAAAGCTCAAAAATACCCCTAAAGTGGGTTTAAACAATAAAGGCCTCGTAGGGCTAAACTTGTCCAAAACATAGCATAAAACTAACAAATCCCGCATCAAGTCAGCAACGTAGGCGCCCAGCCTACATGGAGTAGGCGCCCCGCCTGTTTGTGCCCAGCTGAAGGAGTAGGCGGCCGCCTGGTTTGCAGAGGCGGTCCGCCTGCTTGGAAATCCAGAGAGTGCTCAAAAACTAGGCGGCCGGCCTAGTTGAGTAGGCGGTCCGCCTGGTTCTGTGGGCACTTGATTTGCCTCCAAACGCGCTCCGAATGCCTCGTCAAGTGTACTAGAAGGTCCTCCATCCATGGCACACCAAAGCACAGTCTTCAAGTCGCTCTTGGAGCCTTCTTCCATACTCTTCCATATCAAGTGAAGATGGACGTCTTGGATCAACTTGACTTGGCTCCGAGTGAAGGGTCTTGAGGCGGTTTGGGTCTTATCAGTGGGTGTGGGGCAGATTTGGCCTTAACCTGCAGTAATTCCAACCTGCCTCGCCCTGCCCCCACCAATTTTGACTGTTAAACCCAACCCGCCCCACTCAAAAAAGTTCGTTTAATTAAAAGACTAGTATAGTACCCGTGCGATGCGCGGATAATGTTAACGAATATTAATCATAATCAAATTGTGATAGATATGCACACAACATTGAAATCCTACTCTTATGAAACTAAAGGAATCAAATTAAATCATATAACCATTGAATAATTTTTAAATTAATCAAATATCTTTATAATTAATTGCTCTCCTTATCCAATGGTGACAAAGTCCAAATAGTTTCACATTGTCGAAGTCTTAGTTGATTTAGGTGTCAAACATATTAATTTCTTTTTCAACTTAAATGTGATAAAGACGAAAAGAAAACTGTAAAATTTTTTATAAACACATTAATTTCTTTTTCACTTATCTGGTATGAATTGTTAAAATAATTTTTACAATAGTATGTGGGAGAGCAGAGGGCTTTGCTCCAATGAAAAAAATCAAACTTTCAGCATACAGGATTTTAAATTACCATAAGGAAAAACTCTCCAAATATTAAACCCCCAGAAGACAACAACAGGATGACAAGTACACTGTTCTTTACATTCCATGTATGCTGAGACAGGTGCTTATCTTTTAATCATGTATAGAATTGTGACTGTAATAGGCTAATATCTGAGATTTGGTTCCAATAGTCTAAAAGAAACTAGTGAGCTGTACTGATACATTTGGTTAAATAAAATTATTTTATTTGACCAAAAGAAAATAAAACCCGCAACCCGCCCCGCCACACCAAGAACTTTTAAGAAAATTTCTCAATCCACCTCGCCCAGTATATGCTAAAACCTGCCCCTGCCCCTGCCCCGTTCCATTGCCATCCCTACTCAAAATGAAAATTTGGCTGATGAATCCAGCAAAAAATGAAGAATCCATTGATTCTATTTAGTCTAATTCTAACGCTTTTCTCTGGTAAATGGTGATGATTTGATGGGCAGTTGCAGCCATACTAATGGTTTCCAAGGAAGAAGATAGACTGGGGACATGATTATAATTCTAATTATATATTTTTGTAAATGAATTAATGATGTGTGTCACCACACCATTGGGATGTGACGTAAACATATTTTAAAGAATTGGCCCAACACAAAAGAGATATGTATTAGACACACTTTGGACAAACATTTGTGTGCAAAAGACACGCCCGTAAATGTTGGGTGTGTAGGTATTTCGGTATAAGTACAAGGGTAAAGTATGTATTCAGGCATAATATAATATTATCGACTTAATCATTAAACTGTAAAATGAGTCCAATAAGCATAGATTTTTGAACCATGAGCATTTTAATTTCACAGTGAGACAATGAGGCTAATTTGGTCGTAGCTCGTTACAGAACAATGACATATTAAGACAATACAGCTGTATTTCTAAATAATATAATATTATTGCATTTCAAGACAACAATTAGCCAGAAAATTATTCTTGTTGAAATTAAATTTTGTCAATTTTATATCAAGTATTTGTAAACATATATGTCCAGATCTTCTTATATTAACTTTTTCACCTCCAAAACATTTGTATTTGTCTATGCCACCATTTTGCTCGTATAATACTTTGCCAGTCACATGGAATTACAAAGCTTGTTTTTGTTGGTCTTGTAATACATGTGAACAAGACAATACCTTCCACAAATCACAAGATTATAATTATAGAAATTAATTAACACTATCTTTTGATAGATAAAAGGAACACACCAAACATACAATAAACAATCTTCCTTGCATCTCATCCTCACTCTTTAGGGCCCACTTCTCAATTTTAACTCTCCATTGAATTGCACATGTAGTAATGATGCAATCAAAGATGGAAAATAAGAAAGAAGGATAAAAACTAGACATAAGTTGAACTTTAATAAGACAATAACTAGAAACTAGTCTAGTTAACCAAAAATCCAACTTCCTGGATTTGGAAATTAAACATCCCGAATAAAATAAAATTTTTCCTTTGGTCCTTCAGCCTTGACAAACTTCCAACAGCCCAAAATCTTTATAGTAGAAATATTATCCCAAGTGCTTTATGTAAACACTGCCCGTCTATAGTTGAATCCCTTTATCACATCTTTGTTGAATGCCCTTCAGCGGAAAGGTGTATCTGGGACACTTTAAAGTTATCGCCCACTCAGAACTTATCCATGATCTTTGTTCAAAAAAAGGAACCACCTTGACCTTCAAAGGTATTCCTTTTGAAACTTATATTCCATTTGCTTTATGGAATATTTGGAAAAACAGAAATAAAAATATCTTCGAAGATAGCTCTCTCTGGGTGAACTTGAAGCTAATTTATTCTCAAGCAGCTGAGTATTACCACTTGCACTATTTAGCTATGGGATTGCGTCCAACTAATATTATTTATATAAAGTGGCACCCCCCGGAGGAAGGTTTCTTTAAATTGAACACAGATGGGGCATTCACCAACACAAATGGAGTAGGAGGTATAGGAGGAGTCATTCGAGATCATAGAGGTTTTTGGATGATAGGGTTTTCAAAGCGACTCCCTCAATCTTCAGTAGTCCATGCAGAAATAAGTGCTCTCTATCAAGGCCTAGTTATGGCAAAGTCTTACAACCTAATGCCTCTAAAAGTTGAAGTTGATTCAAGCATACTTCCACTCATGCTAAACGGCACAAGTGAACCTTTTGCTAATATTGTATTTGATTGCAGGTCCTTACTATCTGACTTAGGCTACACTGAAGTCAAGCATATCTATAGAGAAGCTAATTTTGTTGCTGATTTACTATCAAAATATGGATGTAATGCTTCTCAAAACTCTTTAGTTTACTTTGACTATGTACCTGCCTTTGTTATGGCTGATCTGGATTATGATTCCTCCTCTCGTCTCAGAAAGAGAAAGGGGGTTTTTGTACTATGAACTTCTAACTTTTATAAATATATGATATGCTCTCCTTAGCAAAAAAAAAAAAAAAAAAAGAAACTAGTCTAGTTACCTTCTTGTTGGAGTCAACGAGCACCTAAGCTACGCAAACAATCCTCAAGAAGACGATGCTTCTTGCAAATAGTATGATCAAGGAAAGGAAAATTTTCAATTTGATTATTACCAAAGAACAAGTTCACAATGTGTTTTTGCTAGAGAGTAAAGGTAAAACGTTATAATCTGAATATTGTAAGGTGCTGAAATAAAAGACTAAGTGTAACTTATATAGGAAAAGCACACACGCCTATAGTGTTTTAAAGTAGCCACAAGTTGGGTATATCAATATCTAAAAAAGTAAACTAATCCCATAATGAAACTCAGCAAGGGAGCGGCCCATCCTGGGACAAGGGCATCCCACCTCAAGCAATCTTCAGAGAGGTTCTTCTTCGGGCCTGATCAATGGGCGCTCTGCCCTAGAAACTTTAGAGAGCATGCAATCCGACACTTAGATAAATTCAAAGGTTTTGAGCATTGGGCGGCCCACCCTGGACTTGAGGCACTCCGTCTTGGGAGATACTGAGGTTGGGAGTCTCTGAACTTGTCTGGGGCACCTCACCTTGAGATATGGACGACCCACCCTTGGAGATATTGAAGTTGCGTGCCTCTAACTTTTCTCCAAAACTCTCTCCATCCATGCTCTTCCATACCAAGTGTAGGTGAACATCTTGTAGCTCCTTAGCTTGGCACTTCGTGAACAGTCTCGAAGGCACGAATAAGTCTTGATCAGTCTGGACTACATCATCCTCCCTTTCTTGAGAAGTTTCATCCTCGAAATCAAACCATCATCAACCACACCTGCAACACAATGAGTCAAGTCAGAAACATTGAAAGTACTAGAGACATTATACTCACCAGGCAAAGGTATCACGCATGCATTGTTATTGATCTTTTGCAACATTTGGAATGGACCATCTCCTCTTGGGGCTAGCTTCCCCTTCCTATAGATCGGGAACCTCTCCTTTCGGAAGTGCACCCAAATCCTATCTCCCTTCTTCAACTCTAGCATATTTCGCCCCTTGTTCTTTCTAGATGCCACATTCTCATAGGCTTCCTCCAAGTTCTTCATCACCTTAGTATGAAGCTCAAGCAACGGGGCTGCCCTGCTCTTACCTTAAACACTAACAACAACATCTTTAGGCAAAGGGGTAAGATCAAGTGGAATTAATAAATTAAACCCATAAACACATTCAAATGGAGTCATTCCTATCAATCTATGCAAAGTACGATTATATGAAAACTCCATAATGGGTAACCTATTAGCCCACGTCCCCCTTACCTTTGGTCATAGCTCAAAGTAGATCTCCTAAGGTTCGGTTAACAACCTCAGTTTGCCCATCCGTCTGAGGGTGACAAGACGTAGAGAACAACAACGTGGTGCCAAATGTACCCCACAAACACTTCCAAAAATGACCCAAGCATTTAGAGTCCCTATCACTAACAATAGTATGAGTCACACCATGCAACTTTACCACATGATCAACAAACAAAGAAGCAACATGTTATGCATCATCACAGTTTTTACAAGGGATAAAATGGGCTATCTTAGAAAACATGTCAATGACAACATAAATGCTATCATGACCCCTTCTGGACCGTGGCAACCCCATAAAGTCCATCGAAATATCAACCCATGGGCTAGTAGGAATAGGCAAGGGTGTGTACAAAACATGTGGACTAGACCTAGACTAGTTCTCTTGCAGTCTAAACAAGCACTACAAAAGCGCTCCACATCTCGCCTCATCTTACACTAATGGAACTGCTCACCTAGGATAACTAAGGTCTTATCCACCCCAAAGTTACCAGCAGCCCCTACAATGTGCTTCTCGCACCAGCAACTCTCTTCACGAGGACTCAGGTATACATACTCTCCCCTTCTTAAAAAGGTATCCATCTAACCACTGATATTTGTCCACCAGTTGTCCACTCACTGTGGTGTCACAAACGCCGTTAAGCTTAGGGTCATGCTCATATATCGACTTCATGCTCTCCAAACCCATTAGCCTAGAAGCTAGAGTGGTAACTAAGGCAAACTTCCTAGAAAGTGTGTCGGCTGCGATATTCTCTTTTTCCTTCTTGTAATGAATTATATAAGGGAAACTCTCTATGAACTCTACCCACTTTGCATGTCTTTGTTTAGCTTTTCCTGGCCCCTAAGGTGTTTCAACGACTCATGATCACTCTTAATCACGAACTCCCTAGGCCATAGATAGTGCTTCCAATAGGCTAAAGCTCTCACTAAGGCATATAGCTCCTTGTCATACGTAGAGTAATTCAAGGTTTCACCCTTCAACGTCTCACCAAAGTAAGCAATAGGCTTCCCATGTTGCATTAAGACTCAACCTATCCCGACCCCTGATGCATCACACTTTATCTCAAATTCTTTACTAAAGTCGGGCAGTTGCAATATTGGAGCAGAACTTAACATACACTTCAACTCTTGGAAAGCCTTCTCTTGAGACTCTCCCCACACAAACAGTTGGTCTTTCTTCACTAACTCAGTGAGAGGTTCTACCACGGTTCTAAAGTCTCTAACAAATCGCCTATAGAGGCTAGCTAGACCATGAAAACTCCTAACATAGGACACAGTAGTAGGAGTAGGCCAATCCCTAATAGCTTCAGTCTTAGACTCATCGGCTTCTACACCATTAACACTTACTAAAAATATAATAAAGACAACTCGCTCCACACAAAAGACACACTTCTTAAAGTTAGCATATAACTTCTCAGTCTTAAATCTTTAAGTACTTGCCTTAAGTGTTCTACATGATCATCTACAGTTTTGCTATATATCAAGATATCATCAAAGTAGAAAACAACAAACTTGCTGATAAACGGCTTAAGCACATGGTTCATTAATCTCATAAATGTGCTAGGTGCGTTGGAGAGGCCAAAAGGTATCACCAACCATTCATATAGACCAAACTTGGTCTTGAATACAGTTTTCCACTCATCACCCCGGTTTCATTCGAATTTGTGGTAACTGGACCTAAGATCTATCTTTGAAAAGACACTACAACCACTTAACTCATCTAGCATGTCATCTAGTCTAGGAATGGGATGACGATACTCTACCGTTATATTGTTGGCTGCCCGGCAATCAACACATCCTTCATGTCCCGTCCTTCTTTGGCACAAGTATCACCGGCACGACACACGAGCTCAAACTCTCATGAACCAGCCCCTTAGTCAGCAGCTCATCCACTTGGCGCTGCAGCTCCTTGGTGTCCTCCGAGTTACACAGATAGGCTAGTTTGTTAGGGATTTGGGACTCCGGGACGAAGTCAATTTGATGCTCAATCACCCTCAAAGGAGGCAGCCCACTAGGCATCTCCTCGGGAAACATGTCCTCAAATTCATTCAAAACATTTTTGACATCCAATTTTGTCCCTCCTTTTTCTATAATTGGCTATATTTAACTTAAAAGTGCAATATTAATTGTTTGAACAAATGTGCTTTATAAAGCATGCATTTTTTTTAGTAGCAAAATATTTGATTCACTCACTCACTTTTTTTTAAGCAAAATACCACTAAGCATATAGCTTAGTGGCTGATTTTATTAATAATACTCAATAGAAACGTAAATAAGGTCTTTACACTTTGAAAATAATAAAACCTTGCTAAGACTAGATAATGGCTAGCTAGAGCATTAATAGCTACGTGCCTAGTTACTATAGCCATCCCATTGGAATGAGCACATGAAAATGCTAATACCACCAATGCAAGCAAACATAATAACTTGACACTAAGCTTTACAAGCAAACTACTAGCTAGCAATAAAATTAATAAAACTCTAAGTAATAAAGTATACTCCTATTAATCACATAAACTAGCATCCTTTTCTTAGTTTTTTGGATTGAACCATGTCCTATTTAATGATCATGGATCAACCTTTGATGCCTTGAAACAAGTGAAGATAGCATGCCACCAGATACTGGGACGCTATAACATAGGCGACGCCTGCAAAATCGCGCCCAACTTGTGAAGGCTGTAGTCCATGCGTCGCCTGAGAAAAGCCTGCAGAAAAATCGTACCCACTGTTTTGTCCAGGCTGTACTGAAGGCATCGTCTTTAAAATTGCCCATGTGCAAAATGCTGAATGTTGTCTTCCATGCGTCGCCTGCTCCACAGCCTGCGCTGAAAAAGTTGAAAGCTGTATAGTATGCGTCGCCCACCAAATCGCATGGATAGAGTTGATGGCTCGTTGAGGTGCATGTTGAGGACGAAAAATTTCTGCCCTTGTGTACCTGCGCGCGATTTCCAATGCGGCGCCTCCTCTACAACGCACATGCACGTTCCATCATCAAACGCGATCATCACACCAAGCTTGAAACATTCCAAAGAACTCCAACCTTTCCTATCAACCCATTGAGCATGAGAGAATTCACATCATGAATTATAACTATGAGTGTACCTACAAAAAAGAAAACAAAGTTAGTAGTAAGAGCCTCCATGCTCTCCTCCACATGGATTCGAACATGAAGAAAAATTCCACCTCCCTTGTTTCTAGACATTCCTTCTCGGCCTAGTGCGAATATACGGCTCATTCACTTATCGCTATTCACCAACCTCCTTCCCATGCTATCCAACTCATGAAACGAATTAACTATGACATCTCTTGATCAATAGCCAAGTTCGCCAAGTAATTCGCCAATTTATTCCCTTTTTTAAATACATGCATCACCACCACCTCTCTACCCTCCATTAAACTCCAAATCTCCTCCATTATTTGTACAATTTTCCAAGGCACCTCCCAAGTTTTTGTTACTACGTTCTTGAGCAACATTGAGTCCGTTTCAATAATAACTTGTGCGTAAGAAGTAGAAACCACATACCTCAAGGACATAAGAAATGCAGTTGCCTCCGCATGAGTATTTGTGGCCATGCAATCATCCATCTCCCTAGCACAAGCATGCACAATATCACCCCTGTCATCCATAACACAAAAAGCCCAAGAATTAAGACCTGGATTACCTCTAGAAGCACCATCCGTATTAATTTTAATCCACCCCACCTAAGGCAGACTCCACACAACCTTTGTCATCACAAGCTTAGGCGTATGATTCCTTAACACTGGTCAATTCCTCCCACCTACCAGGCGCATACTGAAAGTTCCTCCTGCAAACTCTCAACAACATGATAATATGCTGAGTGACAAGATACACCAACCTATGAGCTGAGGCCGACCCACCATGCCTCAAATTATTCCTCCATTTCCACAACTCCGACAAAATAAAGATGGGGATAGTAGGGTAATCAACCTCAGGATCGGTTACCAGGAGCATCCCACCACAAATTTATCACTTGTGTCAAGTGTAACCCATCAAATTAAGACCTGCAGGACCTCCAGAATATTTCTAGACATACCGTGCTACAGGCGCAATCAAAAACACATGGGAAATGATGCGGAATAAAAACGGAAGTAAAAATAAAAGGATAGGAGCAAGACGAGTCTTGAACTCCCTTCAAGGTAACTACGAGGAACGGGTCTCGTAACACCCTCGAATCGTATCAAGAATAGCCTATACTATTCGAACAGTCGTCAAGAGGCACTCGACTCTTGCAAATAGTCCGGTAGGGTTTGGAATGAGATTCAATTAGTGCTACCAATTGATTTAAACCAAAAGAAAGGGTTTTATTCAATCAAGAGACCATATCTCAATTTGTTCTTCATTGTTCAAAAGCTAGATAATTGAAATGAAAGCCTAAGGGGTCCTTTTATAGGTGCCCTCTAAATATAATATAAGGTCTAAAGTACCCCCAAAGTGGGTTAGAAAGATATAAGCCACGTAGGGCTAAAGTAGGAATTACATAGCAAAATAAGTAAAATTCCCGTCAAGCAATAACAGAAGTGGGCAGTCCGCCCAAGGGTCTAGGCACCCCGCCTCTGCATAAGCTGGTGGAGTAGCACTGTAGAGTGGGCGGTCCGCCTCAAGATCCAGAGAGCATATGTTTTGACACTTAGCCGAATTTCCACCAATCTTCAACTAGGCGGTCCGCCTCATACTGGAGCTTCTTGAGGAGCCTCAAAATGGTCATGGGAAGCTCTTCCTTGGCCTTGGACGCTCCACCCTTCGTCATATCTATGAAATGTGCCTTCAACTCTTCTCCAAAGCTCTTGGTTTTTTAGGGTTGGCGTCTTAGCTTGATTTGCCCTGCATCATCCTCCCCTCTTGAGAAGATTTCACCCTCGAAATCAAGGCGTTCTCTTCCATGGTATCATCATCTCCTCGGGGTGCCCAATGCTCTTCTCCTTTGTCCTTTTTGATCGTCACTTTGGCATAGGCTTCTTCCAAGTTCTCCCTTGCCTTAGCATGGAGCTTAGGACCTGCAAGCAACGACAAGCAAACACAAAACCTCCTACTACGAAAGTAGGTTAGTGAAAATAGTATGGAAAACACACTCTTATGGTATAACCAAGCATGAATAGCAATAATAAAGATCAAGTCTCCAAGGAGAACAAAAAGTACTTGGTTTAATGAAGACATGCACTCGACACAAGAATGAGCAAATAAGTCATGGAACATGGGAAATGTAAGATTAATCTATCAAAATCCATTTGATCTTTAAGCTCACGATCAACACACATAAACATCTTCAAAGTGTGATCAACATGTGGGATGGAGTAAGTCAAATAGCCCAAGCTACAACTGGAATCAATTACTCCACTCCCCTGCTATAGAGCATACTTACTCACACTAAGATTTTCTTTTTCACCTCCAAGTTCATCACCTAAGCAACCCTTCTCATAAGGCAAACTCTCAAGGAAGGTATTAATAATGGCTTCTTCTTCATTATAACCCAAACAACCAAAAGTAGGGTCACTTCGAAGAGTCATTTACCTCACTCAAGGTCGCAAATAATGAGTTTCCTAAGAAATCTAATCCTTCACACCATGGAGGTTCTATTCTACTACCAACCCTAGTCCGATACAATTCACTACCACAAATGAAGATGCCTTCAAACAATGGATTATTAAAAGCATGCATCTCAATTTCATGATCAAACAAAGGCAAGGTATCAAGACTAGGTTCATCACCCACACTTGAGGAGTCATCATAGACAACTTGGTCCAACTCATCAAATTTTGACTCCTCAAGGTCACTATCATCCTTACCATAACACATAGGTCCACCAAAAAGTAGCATATCAACAAGGGTATGATCAATTATATCATCTTTTCCTTTGTCGAAAATTGGTGGTGTGTCACAGGAAAGGTTACAATCAAAGTCAACTATCACATCTACACTAGATAGAGGTTCATTAAACAATGGTGTCACATCATGATGTGGCTTAGCATCTCTCTCAACTAGTGACACAGAAGCACACACAAGTTGACTACTAGATTCTTCACTAGTGGCATATTCACTAGATGCATCACAAGCACCAACTAGCGTTGAGTCATCACAAGACAAGTAACTAGTAGGCTCATGAGAAGGTGAAGAAAAACTTACACTTGAGTTACTTCCTTGAGAACTCACATTGCTTGAAATGTCATGTTCAACTCCTCCTTCATGAAACTCACACTAAAGATTTTCATCCTCTTGTCTTTCCTTCCAAGAAAATGGTTGAGGCTCTAATGGCTTGTCTTCAAAGGTACCTACACAAGAGCTAACACAAGAAAAAGTAGAAGATGAAGAATGGTTAGAACAATGGGTGCTCTCACTCTTAATTTTCCTTTCCTCACCTCTCCTTTCTCTCATTTTTCCTTCAACATCAAGTGTAGTTTGTGGTGACAATCCACTCACTTCACTCCTCACATCCTCTCCTTTTTTCTCTCTAGGATTGTCACGGGTCACTCCCTCACTCCTCTCTTTCTTTTGTCACTCATGTTCAAGTATATTGGATTGAGACTCAAGATTGTCCTTATATGGAGTAGAGTGACTTTCACTTTCAACTTGCAATGGCATGACAACAAGATTGATGGCTTCGGGCTCAAGTACCATAGGTGACTTAGGTTTAGCCATTTCCCTCAACTCCCTCATGTGTTTATAGTCCTCTCTTACTTGCCTTGGTGTCAAAAGCTTGAGCACATATTTCTTTCCTTCTTGCTTGACCGTGTAGGAGTTGGTTCGGCCATCATGTACCACACATCTATCATATTGCCATGGCCTTCCAAATAAAAGATGGCAAGCTTGCATCGGTACCACATCAAACATGATTTTATCCTGATAGTTCCCAATGCTAAACTCGATCATGACTTACTTCACTACTTTGAACTCTCCACACTCGCTCAACCATTGTAAACGGTATGGACTTGGATGCTTTAGAGTGGGCAATTTCAATTGGAAAATCAATGTTTGACTCACTATGTTAGCACAACTTGCCGAATCAATAACCATTGAGCACACTTGCCCCATCACACGACATCTAGCATGGAAAAGGTTTTCACTTTTCTCATTTTCTACCTCCTCTTCCATGAGTATGGTACTCAAACTCCTCCTAACCACTAAGAAACGATAAGGATCATCTCCTTACGCCGTAGCCTCTTCACAAGCAACTACATCACTCTCCGCATTCTCGGGCTCACTCTTTTGTTCATACACCAACCCATCATCCATAAAAACCATGGTTTTTCGAGTAGGACAATCTCTAGCAAAATGACCATACCCCTTACACTTGTGGCATTGAATAGAAGAAGAAGTAGGAGTGTTCAATTGAGTTTTAGAGTTACCTCTCATATTAGTGTTGGCTTCTCATAGGTCTTCTTCATATCACGACTTGCACTTGCACCACTTATGTTTGGAGTCTTCCATTCCTTTTGTCTACTTACGGGAGTAGAAGTAGTACTCTTGTAGCGGTTGGACATCTCTTCTTTGAGCCACTTCTCGGCTTCAGCCGCAGCTTCAAATAGTTCATGAGGAGAATCATACTTGTGAAATCTCAATTTAGAGACTACCTCTCGATTCAAGCCATTCTTGAATCGAATGACAGCTTGTTCATCTTTCTCCGCATCCATGTCTAAGGCCATACGGATTTGCTCAAACTTATTGTAGTACTCTTCAACCGTATTGTAGCCTTGCTTCAACTCATAAAGCCATTTGAGTTGATCATTACCATACTTATGAGTCACATATTGTTCATCCATCACATGATTCAATTCATCCCAAGTAAGGTTCACGGGCAAAGCATTCCTTCTTCTTGACTTCTTGAACGATTCCCACCAAGTGGAAGCAAAGGATTCAAAGGAAGATATAGCATATTTGGCTTTCTTCTCTTCGGCCATGTCATTCGTGTCAAACACTCTTTCCATTGACACCTTCCCCGCAATATACTCAACTGGATCACTACCCTCCTTGAATGTAGGAATAGTAATCTCTACAGTATTGAGATTATTATTGTCACAACCCCCTCGGTAAGGCTCCGGTTAGCCCCCCAAATGGTCATCATAAGCATCATAATCCCTTCTCACATTCCCTCAAACATACCCCATGGGTGGCCCTCGGCCTCTACCGCTATTCATTCCCTGGCCTCCATTCATAGCTCTCCTTTTCGGATAGGGAGCTTTAAAGTCATCATCATCATCTCCGGGTTCCTCCCCTTCTTGAGCTTCATCAACTTGCTCAAGAGGTACAACATTCCTACGGGGTTTAGGGAATGGAACATCTTCTTGAGGATTTCCCAAGTTATGGGGAATGCCTACTTGATGAGCCATGCTCAACACACGCTCCCTTCAAGCAAGATCATCCTTTAGCTTTTGTTGCTTAACCAATTCGGCAAAATGCTCGGGTTTCATGGTTGAGCATTCACTTGTGCCTTCACCGGCTTCAAGTTGGACACTCGAGGTCCTTATTTCAAGACTTTAACTTGGCCATTATAGTAGCCAAGGCATGCTTAACGGTATCAACAGCTTCACCAGCCATAGTACCTATAAAAAAAGCAAACGGTTAGTGAAATAACCTCACACACACACCTCACTTGAATGTCATTCGGGTACACTCGTTTAGTGGTGGGAGATTTATCACTCAAGCTTGAACCAAAGGTATCACGTAGTTGAACCACATTCCTAATCAACATTCAAACAATCCACAAGACAAGCAATCTTCAGGACGAGTGGAATTAATGAGACTCGATGGACGCTAGGCTCTTTAAGTGCAGACTTAAAACAAATGGTTACAAGACAAGCAATCTTCAGGACGAGTGGAATTAATGAGACTCGATGGACGCTAGGCTCTTTAAGTGCGGACTTAAAACAAATGGTTCTACTCGTCTTCTTTGAGTTCTACTCTCCACTAAGTATGATTATCCTAAAGGCTCAAATAACTAGTACTAATCAAGTTGGAATGTTACTCTAATAGTACTAGCCGGAAGTAATACAAGTGAACAAAACACGAAAACCTACGAAAAATAACTACCCGGGCACCCTACAGGAGGAGGCACCCTGCCTCTGCACAGCGTCGGTCCACCTGCCCAATATCCAGAGAGTTGTCATAAAAGTGGGCAGTCTGCCTCCCAGAGTGGGCGGTCCGCCTACTGTATTCTTCAGCACAGTCCAAAATTCGTGTTCTTGGTCTTTTGGCTTCCAATTTCCAATGTTTTCAAGGTGTTTTCCCAATCCAAAGGTACCCCAATGTGTTTTAAACTACTATAATCAAACCCCAATGATTTATATCAACGCCCAATTAACAACAATCAAAATTCAATGTTCATCAAGTTCACAGCAAGAGTTTTTCAAGAACATGGGGTTCAAATCATCAAATCTTGTTTCACAACTTCAAATCACAAGATATTGGTACTAAATCGACAGATTTTTGATAGAGAACAAACCCCAATATCAATCAATCAATGGGTCAATCAATCCAAGAAACACTAGCAAATTTTGGTGTTTTTAAACTTTTTCAATTGTTTTGTATTTTCTTCTTTTTCAACAACAATAACAAGAAACTAAATAGAAACTAACGTAGGCACGATGAAAAAGGATCGAAGGTTTATAGAAACATATCCCGAGCCTTGCTCTGATACCAAACTGATGAGAAATAAAAACGAAAGTGAAAATAAAAGGATAGGAGCAAGACGAGTCTTGAACTCCCTTCAAGGTAGCTGCGAGGAACGGGTCTCGTAACACCCTCGAATCGTGTCAAGAATAGCCTATACTATTCGAATAGTCCTCAAGAGGCACTCGGCTCTTGCAAATAGTCCGTTCGGGTTTGGAATAAGATTCAATTAGTGCTACCAATTGATTCAAGCCAAAAGAAAAGGTTTCATTCAATCAAGAGACCATGTCTCAATTTGTTCTTCATTGTTCAAAAGCTAGCTAATTGAAATGAAAGCCTAAGGGGTCCTTTTATAGGTGCCCTCTAAACATAATATAAGGTCTAAAGTAGCCCCAAAGTGGGTTAGAAAGACATAAGCCACGTAGGGCTAAAGTAGGAATTACATAGCAAAATAAGTAAAATTTCCGTCAAGCAATAACAGAAGTGGGCAGTCCGCCCAAGGGTCTAGGCACCCCGCCTCTGCATAAGCTGGTGGAGTAGCACTGTAGAGTGCACAGTTCGCCTCCTTAAGATCTAGAGAGCATGTGTTTTGACACTTAGCAGAATTTCCACCAATCTTCAACTAGGTGGTCCGCCCCTTCTAGTAGGCGGTCTGCCTCATCCTGGAGCTTCTTGAGGAGCCTCAAAATGGCCTTGGGAAGCTCTTCCTTGGCCTTGAACGCTCCACCCTTCGTTGAATCTGTGGAATGTGCCTTCAACTCTTCTCCAAAGCTCTTGGTCTTTGAGGGTTGGCGTCTTAGCTCGATTTGTCCCGCATCAGGAAACAGTTTCAACATCAGGGTTCACACAACAATGACACCTAGAGGGGAATTGAATTCTCAACCTCTTCAGCATATCATCTAAGGGCAGCTTATATTTTCACAACCTCCATACGAAAAATGACATCTTAAAAGGAATACCTTTAATCCATATGTGCTTGTAGAGATCACTTGGCTTCTTTCTTTGCCTCACTAAATGATAAGCTGACAGGACTGAAAAAGTGCCTCGAGGCTCCAGCATCCAAAAAGGCCTGTCCCTCTGGTCAGGACAAATAGGAGGCTTGGCATTATGAATCACGTGCTCAGCAATGTCTTCAGGAAATAGCTTCCTTAGGCGCTACTCCAGCCATACTCCATCCTTAGCAACTTCATAGACACACTACGGTTTCATCACACAGAAACTCAAGAGGAACTGCATGATATAATGGACCAAGGCCAGTCCAGTTTTCAAGCTAGAAATATGAATTGCCCTTTTTCAGCTGCCAAATTATCTCATGATCCATCTCAGGCCTGCTCTGTAACATTTTCTTCTATGCATAAGTCCCCTTCTTCTATGGCACCACCACAGAGTTATGCTTTTTCAAGTATTTGTTGCTCATATAGTCCCTCCATAAAGACTGCTTGGTACGAAAATTCCACTAAAGCTTTGCAAATAAGGCCTTAGAAATATCATACAAGCTCCTAAAGCCAACTCCACCTTCATTCAGTGGATGACACAGAGTCTTCCAAGAAGCCTAATGCCTGCTATCCTGGCCCACAGTGTTACTCCAGAAGAACTTGGAAAATATCCTGTGAAGTTGAGCAACCACCCCAGCAGGGAGGTCACAGGCAGATAACAAGTGAATAGGCATACTCTTAAATACTGAGGAAATCAGAGTCGCCAGTCCACCTATTGAAAGCAGTTTACCAGTCCAGGAGTCAAGTTTTTTCTGCACCTTCTCCACCAACTCATTGTAGTCACTGTTCTTCCTCTTAGCATAATAAATAGGCACACCAAGATACTTGAAAGGAAAATCACCCCTCGGTATCTCAGTGATATCAAGCACCCTGTCAGATATCAACTGTAAAATCTGGCCATGCATATACTCATTACTCTTTTCCTTATTGATTTTCTAACTACTGGAAAGCTCATAACTAGCAAGAGTCTCCATCACGAATTTCAAAGATCCATCCTCAGCAGATGAAAAAATAATTATATCATCCGCGTATGCCAGGTGATTAAGGTGGGACTCCACTTTGGCATCCCATACGACACAAAGTTATCATCCTTATGCAGTGCATTCAGAGCTATAGAAAGGCACTTAGCAGCAAGCAAAAATAAGGTAGGCGACAGTGGATCACCTTGTTTCACCCCCCTGGAAGACTAGAAAAATCCATATGGCTGGCCATTAACTAGTACAGAGTACCAGTTATTACACAGGGTCCTGTATATCATGTCAATAAATACCTCACAAAATCCCATCCTCCTCAGGGCCTTCGTCAGAAAAAGCCATGACACCATATCATACGCCTTAGCCATATCTAGCTTGATTACCACATTAGCTGGCTTCCCCCAGTCAGCAATATCACACACAATTTCTTGCACCAGCAAAATATTCTCAAAAATGCTTCTCCCCTTCACAAAACTAGGCTGCTGCGGTGAAATAATTCCAGGCAATAAAATAGGGAGCATGTCATGAATTACCCTGGAAAATACCTTATTGCTGAAGTTGCTCAGACTAATTGGTCTCACGTCTGAAAAGGTAGCAAAATCTTTCCTTTTAGGAAGGAGAACCAAGTTAGTAGCAGTGATGTACCGAGGCAGTAAGTGACCCCGAAAGAATGCCTTTACCATTTTAACCACATCAGCACCAATAGTATCCCAACAAGAATGATAAAGCACCTATAAAACCATCAGGCCCCCCTGCAGGGTCAGCATTAAAGCCAAAAACCGCCTTCTTCACCTCCTTTTCATCTAACTCAGCAATAATAGCAACATTCTGGTCCTGTGTAACAAGACTAGGCCGGTGATCAAGTATAGAAAAATCATCTGGCACCGGGTCATTAGAAAACTGAGCCTGAAAAAATCTGATTGCCTCCTGGGCTATGTCTGTATCGTTCTCAACCCAAGAACCAGTAGCATCCTGAATTCTTCTAACCTGCAATACCTTTCTTTTTCCATTTACATGAGCATGAAAAAATTTTGTGTTTCTATCCCCGTATTTGAACCAATGCATACCAGCTTTCTGCTTCCAAAATTGTTCCTCCAGAGCATAAAAACGAAAAAGTCTCTCTCTATTGTACCCAGTGGGATGCTCCTCGAACTCCTGGTCATATACCCGGACCATTTCCTCTAGCGTAGCAATCTGCCTGAAAATGTCACCATACGTCTCCCTGCTCCAAACAGACAATGCCTTTCTCAATTTTTTCAGCTTGCCCTGAAAATTATAAAAAGGATCCCTGCTAAAGTTTTCAGCTCAGTTTTCTCTGACAACAGCCTGGAATGAGTCATGCTGCACCCAAAGGTTTAAAAATCTAAACGACTTCTTCACTGTAGGGCTATCCATATCAGTAGTAATCAACAATGGTGCATGGTATGATCCCTGCCTAATCAAGTGCTCCACTTCAAACTGAGGAAATAGTTTCTGAAATGCTTGATTCACAAGACACCTATCAAGCCTTTTGAATATGCATGCATCATCCGATCTACCATTCCACCAACTGTACATGCTGCCCTTGAAACCCATGTCTGACAGCTGACAAGTGTTTATACAGTGCACAAAATCTTCAACCTCTGGATAATAAACTGGCAGGCCCCCAAACTTTTCATGTTCATCAACAATGACATCAAAGTCACCCCCACCAGCCATGGGGATGTCATGTCATTAGCCTGAGCATACAAAAGGTCCCACAGTTCCACCCGATTGAAGCGATCAGTACTAGCATAAACAAACAACACTACAAATTCCAGCAAACCATCCAAGCCCGTCAGCTTCAAGGACAACATTTGTGATGTATCATACACCACCTCCACCTGATATTCATCATAAAAAAAAGCCCATAATTTTCCATTAAAATTATGCCAAGAAGAACCCATACCTAGCCACAGACGATACTTTTCAATATGTCTATGGTGCTGAAACGGCTCCATTAGTGCAATAAATGAAAAGTGCTTCTGCCTATGCATTGTGACCACTCTATCAAAGGCCTTCTAGGTGTCGACAGACCTTATATTCCATATGAGTGAGCTATTCATTGCAATTGAGAGGCTTTGGAAATTGTCCTCCTTGTTGATACCCCTCCAGGTGCTGGAGGAACACTTGCACCTCTTTTCACCCATGCCTGCTTGGTTTTTTTCTTTTGTGGTTCCACCTATCTGGGTGATATATCACCCTTTTTAGCAACATTAACATAGTTCTAAGCAGTAGACTCAGTATCAATCTCTTCATAATCACCACTTTCCACCTTCTTTTCAGCCGGTTTGTCAAAAATATGCACTAAAGATGGTGTGGGCTCAAAATTCTTTGCAACTAGGTGTGTATTTTCCTTATTAGCACTATCATAGGCTGTTTTCAGCTCCTGTAGCTACTTATCAGTGGCTGGCCTACCCTCTGATAGCACAGGACTGGCATTAACCACATCAATCTGCATGTCAGCACCACCATGTGGCTTTTCAGCACTTGCATTTTTCTGACTTGAACCACCTTGATCTTTGTCTTCCTTATCTTCCTTGCCACTATTATCCCTTGAAATATCACCCTCCAGCCCCAAGTATTCATCAGAAGAATCTTCTTCAAAATTTTGTGGATTGGCAGCATCATTTTCACTCTTCTTCCTATCATCCACCAATTCATGATCATCCTCATCCGAATCAACTACCTCCAGCTGGTCATCCTTCACATCACCATCATCTATAGTAACCTTGGCCACCAAAGAGTTTGAAGGAACCTTCTGTTGGGAAGTGTTTACAGGCACAGGGACAACATAAATAGGCACTGCATCAGTAATAAGAGCTCCCTGTGGAGCTGTTTCACCAACTGTTTCACCGTTCTTTTGTTGCTGAGGCTGGGGTTTAGAAATATTTTTCCCATCATTCTCACCTTTATTATTAAACCAAATCTGTTTTACCCAGTCCACAGTCGATTTAGGCATAGAAACAGTTCCTTTCCCGGCTGATTTTTGAGTTGCAGCGCCATTCTTGGTTGCACTTTTCTTACCACCATTCTTTGGTGAAACATCTCCTTTCCAAACATTAGCAAGTGTACCGTCATCTTTTGATATAACTAGTGCCTTGTTACCTAAGTCACCAACTTCTTGCGTGTCATCCTCCTGTAGTGCTGAAAATTTATTATTCTCAGTCTGTACCAAAGCTAACTTGTCATCGGATTTCAGAGCACTTTTTGTAGCCTGAACATTGTCATTCCCCTTTCGTGTTTTCTTACTCTTTGGATCATTCCACTCATCCTCTTTTCTCACATTGCCCACAACCTTCCCACTAGTTAGGATACTAACTGGAGGAGCTGGAAGAGCAGGATTAACTTTTGGAACGTTTGCATGTGCATCCCAGGCACCAGTACCATTTTTCTTTTCCCAGAGCTCTGGGTGAATTACCTTGCACTTGCTTTCATCATGACCCTATAACTTGCAATTTTTGCAATACAATGGAAGATAATCATACATGATATCTACCCATGTAGAGATTACAGCACCAGTGTCATCAAAACACGAGTAGGGTGCTTTGCCAACAAATCTAATTCAACTTTATCCTGGCACAACTTGGTTTAGTCTTCTTTAGAGTTGCAGTATCAACTTTCAATGGGGTTCCCACTGCTGAAGAAATTGAAAAAATAAACTCTGTAACAAAACAGTTTGGAGGCAAATTTGGAAAACTAATCCATGCAAGAGCCATTGAAGTCTCCTCCTTAGGCTTCCAATGTCTTGTCCACTTCAATGATCTCATAGGAAAAGATTTACCTCTAAACTTAATCCAATAGGCTGGGGTTGATAAGAAATTAACATAATCTTCTAATAGTGTTAGTCTAATCAACACGTACCTATTGTCCAAGTAACAAATATTTGCAATCACCTTTGATCCCACATTGGCTCGGGATGATTTTACGTAAAGTTTCCAAGTCAGGTCTATCATACGAAAATTTCTCAATCACTACTAGTTGTAACTTCTCCTTTTTAAGAGATTTCTTAACTTATGATGTCTTCCATGTAAGAGTAGCTATTCCTTGAGAATAAACAGCAGTACGAAATAAACGTTGGTCAATATCAACTTTTTGAACCTGTGGTTTTAACATATGAGCATAAGGGATTAATAGGCCGGGTGGAATTGTACTGGGGTTTGCATAGGGAGTGGGGACGGGTTGAGCAACCCCGCGGAGGGGGGAGGGGCTGCCCAACGGGTGGCACGGCCATGACCATCGTTTGCAAGAGGGTGGCGCGTCGTTCTCCTCCAAATCTATTCACTCACTCATTCATTCAATCGCAATTCTCTTTTTAAAGCATGCATTTACAAGTGATTATCCCCTATTTATATATTATATATTTAACTGTGATTATATCATGCAATTTGGCATCATTTAGGCTATATGTTAAGTACGTGTCAAGAGTCAAGACTGTAGCTATTTGTGTAATTTACTATATCTATAACATTTAAATATTTACTTGTAACTATTTATACTTATTTGATTTAATTTGACCATGATTATCTTTTATGTGTGCATCTTTACATAATATCTATATTTATATTATTCACTCATTCTGCACCTTTAGTTAGATATCGGTCCAATAATAAAACTCATTTTTATTTTTATTTTATTTTATTTTATTTTATTTTATTTTGATTTATCATTTGCCCATTCTTTTGAATTTAAATTCATTTGAATTCAAATCCTTCCAAATCTTTCATAAATCCCACAATATTTTCAACATCCATCTTTTATATTTTTACCTCCTCTAAATAAAAATTCCTCGCTTTGAACCTGGATAAGTATTTGTCTGGATACATTCATAATAGTTGCACTATATTTTATTTCTTGAATTATTCCCATAAAATTGGCAATTATCTTTACAAAAACTTGTCTTTTGATTGCTTACACATTTTCTTATCTTGCCTTTTTATTCTTACATGTTTTGTCTTGGGGTCACTTTAAAAATAAAAAATCAGATCCCCAACATCACTCCCATAAGAATCTCCCCTCAATCTTCCTCCATAAGAATTCTCTAAAATCCCTCCAATTCTCCAACGTCTCCAATCTCCATCAGGATTCCCCCAATTGTTCCAATTTCCAACGTCTACTTTTTGATTTATTATTATATAAAAACCATCTTGCACATAATACAAGGCTGACATCAATACACTACCATCACAGTACCAGTGCAAAACAGGGACGGACCCTTTCATTCTCTCTCTCAGTCGTTCTCTTCTATAGAGAATACACATTTCTTCTTCCTTAAATCGATACACACTTCAATACACAGATACACAGATCGAAAACCAGAGAACAAGATACACAGACACCCACAGAGAAAATAGGGGACGGTCGGAACAGAGGAGGGTACCACCGGAAAACCCATTTCCGATCGACTCGTATTATAACCCATTATCGGGTTCCCTGTTCTCATTGTTCTCCGTTATTGGTTGATTTTTTATTGAAATTGAAAAGGAGTGGTGGAGTTGGTAGCGGCGCCACTAGTTTATACTGGGCAGTATAGCTCCTCAACCTCGTCTCGACTACCGTTCTGTTCGTTTGCTCTCACGAGTGGTCTCATTGACGAAAATTGGTTTTCCCAATTAATTTGTTCCTTTATCCGCGTTTTCACTGTTGGATATATTTTGGTGCATAATTTTGCTACTTGCTTTGGTCTCATCTGCTTATGGTTTACAATTTGATGCGTTATGGCTTGGCTAGGCAGATTTTTATACTAACAGTGGCACCGTGGACCTCTATCTGTTATTGGATGTATATGGGTTTGTTTGGCTGAAAAGGGTCCAATTTGACAATTGATAATCCCTTGGATTACTTTGATTCTGTGGCTGAGCTGGAAAATACTACATTGTGTTAAGCTACTCGCCTATGAAAAATATTAATTTTGAGGCACCTTGACTGATTCAGACATGATACTACACGACCAATGATGTTTGGAGGCCAATACAAGTCTCGTCCCGTTATATACGATGTCCCTTTCCGTGTCCCTAAAACAAAATAGGCGATGACGATACATATACATATACCTTGTTACAAAACAAGCGGGATAGACAATGGGATCCGCGCTTGGAATGGCAACATGACCAGTCGGCGTGTTTGCAGCCGTGACGTATCTTTAACCCCTATCACCCAAATCTGAACCTAAATACTTACAAATTATTTTTTCCTTTATTTTCATTACCCTTTTATTTTCTTATTATTATTTATTTTCATTATTATTATTCTTATTATTTTTATAATTTTATTGTACTAATTCATTTTCATATTTTAGCGAGGTACTTCTCGGCGAAATTCGTTAAAAGGGATACTATTGGAAAAGACGAACATTTTAACTATTATTATCATTTTCTTTACCTTTACTTTATTTCATTACTAATATTTTGTATATTGACATACTAACTAATTTATTTTTATTGCGAGGTACAATTGGATGAATATTTTGAAGATGACATTCCAGAAAATGCTTCTAATTCAATTTACCATTGCATTCTTCGTATTGTTATTAATTTATTTTTGGCATACTAACTGACTTGTTTTAGTTTTGCGAGGTCTATTTGATTGAAGTTCGCTACGGAAGAAAGCAATTAGAGAAGACGAGCCTCTTATTTAATTTTAAATTTAATTATGTGTATCTAACATAGTACAGTGAAAATCGTTCTACTTAATTTAGTTTCATTTAACCCCAATTATTTAGTTCGGCAGGGAACCACATTTGGTAGAACCTGAGAGGTGCCTAACACCTTCCTTTTGGGTTAACTTGAACCCTTACCTTGAATTTCTAGTTCGCAAGACCATATTTCGGAGTTAACTATAAAAATGGCTAGACACAAAGTAGGTGCCCTAATATGCCTAGTTAAAAAATATGTTAAGTGGCGACTCCAAGTTTTACCCGTGAGTTCCAATAAGTTGAATCCTGTTTCGAACTCTAACCGGTTCGGGAAAAAAGGGTGTCGACAAACATTCTCAACAACACTAAGAAAAGGGTTAGCATTCGAAACAGTATCATCATTTGAACTCGGGAGAACACCCTTATACACTAGACACATAAGCAATTTTGTGCCATCATTACCTCTCAAATGCTCACCAGGTTGCATCATGGCACAGATGTTACCTGACATGGAAGGTGCTATGGCGGTGGATACGACTTCAGACTTAGCCTCCACGGGAGACTTAGCTTTAGCCTCCTCTTTCAGTTCTTTCATGCACCTATAGTTTTCACTAACTTGCTTGGGTGACAAGGGCATGAGAGTGAAACTCTTACCCTTAAGTTTGGTCGTATATGTGTTGGCTCGACCATCATGGATGACGGTTCTATCATATTGCTAAGGCCTTCCCAATAACAGATGGCAAGTCTACATAAGCACTACATCAAACATTAGTTCATCTTGATAAGCCCCCACCTTGAACATTATTAGCACTTGCTTTGTCAACCTCAGCTCACAACATTCACTCAACCATTGCAAGCGGTAGGATGAGGTTGTTTTAATATGGACAGCCCCAATTGTGACAACAACATTTGACTCACAACATTGGCACAACTACCCGAATCAGCTATAAATGAGCAAACGTTACCCCTCACCCGGCACCTCGCATGAAATAAATTTTCTCATTGTACATCTTCCTCCTCCTCTATACTTACGATGCTCAAATTCGTACGCACCACAAGAAACATATTTGGCTCATCATCCTCTGCCACCTCTTCCTTGCACTCAACACGTTCATCTCCTTCGTTATCCTTTACTTTTGGATCACTCTCTTGATCTTGACTTGTCCCATCATCAAACATTACCATTGTCCCACAAGTAGGGCAGTCCTTGGAAAAGTGCCCATAACCCGTGCATTTGTGACATTGAAAAGAAGAAGCACTAGGAGGGTTAAGTTGAGTTTTACCTCCTGACTCCTTAGAGTTACCTCTCGGCTTTCACTAGCACCACAAGAACTCGGGCTCTTCAAATCTTTGCTTCGGCTCAAAGGAGTAGAAGTTGTACTCCCTCTATATCTGTTGTCCTTTTCCTCTTTAGTACACTTCTCAGCTTTAATGGCGGCATGGAAAGCATCATGGAGTGAATGGAACATGTGAACCCTCAATTGAGACGACAACTCTAGGTTCAGTCCATTCTTGAACTGGATGATGGCTTGCTCCTCGTCTTCTTCCTCCATATCAAGGGCCATTCAGTTCTTCTCAAAGTCATCAAAATACTCCTAAACTGATTTGAGGCTTTGATTTAACTCATAAAGCTTCCGGAGTTGCTTTTGACGATTCTTGGCTGTCACATATTTAGCATTCATCACTCGTTGTATTTACCAATTCCCACCAAGTGGAAGCATATACCTCGAATGAAGAAATATCGTAGGTTTCCTTCTTCTCATCTGATGTATCATTTGTTTCAAAAATTCGCTCCAAGCAAACCTTCCACTTTAAGAACTTGTCTGGATTACTGGTCCCTTTGAATGACGGAATTGTGATCTTGACACTGTTCAAGTTGTTGTCATGACCACCACAGGCTGGTTCTGGATGTTCCCTATAGTAGTCAGCAAACTCATCATACTCATGCTCCAAATTCCTTCCAACATAACCCCCATGAGGCCCACGGCCCCCTTGATTTCCTCAACTTCCTTGCATGTGTCTTCTCCATGGGTATGATGGCTCAAAGTCATCAAAATCTTCCACATTCTCGAGTTTTTCATCATCATGAGTTGCACCCACTTCTCCAATGGGCACTACATTCCTTTGGGGTCTCATAAGTGGTGGTATGTTACCTTGGGGAATGCCCAAGACTCATTCATTACGAGCAGCTTCTTCTCTCAACCGTTGCTGACGAGCTATTTCGTTAAACTGAACTGGCTTCAAGGTGGAAGTATCACTAGTTCCTTCTCCGGCATCTTTTGGAACCATAGACGTCCTTTCCTTTTCAAGACTTTCAAGTCGGGCACTCATTGCTCTTATCTCGCCCAAAAGGTCGACCAGAGATACCTCGGGCAAGCCTACTTTCTTTTCTCCTTTTCCAACCAGGTACCTACACAATCAAAGATTAGAAAGAAAGATTAGCTTATAAAATCATCACACGCTCCCTCACTTTTTGGGGGACACTCGGGTTCACTCAATTTGTAAGGTAGGATCACTCAAACTCGCTTCAAATGGCTTCCTCAAATTGAACAAATTCCTCAACGACCTTCCAAGTTCACAAGACTCACTAGTCCTCTTCGGGATGAGTGAATTGATGCGACTCGATGAATGGACGGATTTTTAAAATAAGCACTTGAAGCGAAGAATGTTTCTACGAGAGTTGGAAAAATTTTCTGCAGACACGAATTTTCCCTAAAATCTTAAGACTTAATAGTAAATTGAGTAGAAGGATTACCCAAGAAATACCAACTAGAAGCAATTTAAGCCAAGTAAATAAGGAAATCCTAGGAAACAAACAAGCGGACTTGTCTTGGGTGCTCCACCCTGAGACTGGGTGCTCTATCCTATGACAGGGGCACTCAACCCTTTGGAAATTCTGCAGTCTCGCTCTTTTGCTTCTCCAAATCCATTTTGGACATGTTTTTTCTATTTCTCTCTCTCCTTTTTCAACTGTTTTTTTTCTTTCCTTTTCTTTAGGGTTTCAGTGTGTTCTTCCTTCAACAAACAAGATTCAACAATGTTCTTGAAGGATTCAATCAACAACACACTTCAAGACTCCAGCATAGGGTTTCAAGAATTGCTTCTAACAACCAAGAACTTCAAGAAATCTAACCCTAGATGTGTATCAATCAACAAACAAGGATGAAACAATCACTACATGGCAGAATCAACAACAACAACAACAATAACAGATGGAATTTTATGAACCCTAGCCGCCGCTCTCTTCTTTTCATATTTTTCTTTTCCAGTCTTCCAGAGGGGTGAAGCAGGGTGATCCACTATCTCCCACCTTATTTTTGCTTGCTGCAGAGTGCCTTTCCAGAGCTCTGAATGCACTGCATAGGGATAATAATTTTGTGCCGTATGGGATGCCTTTATGGAGTCCGCACCTCAATCACTTGGCGTATGCGGATGATATGATTATTTTTTCGTCAGCTGATGAGGACTCTTTGAAGATGGTGATGGACACTTTGTCTACTTATGAGCTGGCCAGCGGACAGAAAATCAATAAGGAGAAGAGTAATGTGTACTTGCATGGTAAGGTTCCACACTTGTTAGTTGACAGGGTGCTTCATGTGACTGAGATACCGAGGGGGGATTTTCCTTTCAAGTATCTTGGAGTTCCTATTTATTATGCTAGGAGGAAGAACTGTCACTACAAAGAGTTGGTGGAAAAGGTGCAGAAAAAGCTGGACTCCTGGACTGGTAAGCTGCTTTCTATAGGTGGACGGGCGACTCTGATTTCCTCAGTGCTTCAGGGTATGCCCATTCACTTGTTATCTGCCTGTGATCTCCCCGCTGGGGTGGTGGCTCAGCTTCACAGGATGTTTGCCAAGTTCTTTTGGTGTAATACGGTGGGTCAGGACAGCAGGCATTGGGCTTCGTGGAAGACCCTGTGCCACCCGTTGAATGAAGGTGGGGTTGGTTTTAGGAGCTTGTATGATGTCTCCAAGGCGCTTTTTGCAAAGCTGTGGTGGAATTTTCGCACCAAGGATTCGTTATGAAGGACTTATATGAGCAACAAGTATTTGAAAAAGCATCATTCTTTGGTGGTTCCATGGAAGGAGGGGACTTATGCTTGGAAGAAAATGCTGCAGAGCAGACCCGTGATGGATCATGAGATAGTATGGCAGCTGAAGAAGGGTAATGCTTACTTCTGGCTTGATAACTGGACTGGTCTTGGTCCTTTGTACCATGCCGTCCCGCTTGATTTTGAATGTGATGAGACTGTAGTGTACGTCTATGAAGTAGCTGAGGGTGGAGAATGGCTTGAGCAGCGCCTTAGGGAGCTGTTGCCTGACGACCTTGCAAAGCATGTGATTCAGAATACTAAGCCTCCTATGTGTCCTGATCAGCGGGATAGGCCATATTGGAAGCTGGAGTCTCGGGGTACCTACTCAGTTCGGTCAGCTTATGACTTGGTGAGGCAGAAGAAGCAGCAGAGTGGCCTTTACAAGCACATTTGGATCAAAGGTATTCCTTTTAAAATGTCATTTCTATTATGGAGGCTATGGAAGTTTAAGCTGCCGCTGGATGATATGCTGAAGAGATGGGGAATTCAGTTCCCTTCTAGGTGTCACTGCTGTGTGGACCCTGACGTGGAGACTGTCTCTCACGTTTTTCTTAATGCACCTGTAGCGAGGTATGTATGGAAATATTTTGGAGGTGCTGCAGGTCTTAATTTTGATGGGCTGCACTTGACACAAGTGATTAATCTATGGTTGGATGCTCCTGCTGGCCCGGTCCTGAGGTTGATCTACCACGCTGTTCATATCTTTATTGTATGGAAATTGTGGAAGCGGAGGAATGTTATGAGGCATGGTGGGTCGACTTCGGCTCGCAGGGTGGTGTATCTCGTTATGCAGCATATCATTATGTTGCTGAGAGTTCGCAGGAGGAACTTTCGGCATGCGCCAGGTAGGTGGGAGGACTTGCTTCCGGTGTTGAGAGATCATACGCCTGCTTTGGTGATGACAAAGGTTGCTTGGAGTCCGCCTCAGGTGAGGTGGATCAAATGTAATACGGATGGTGCGTCTAGAGGTAACCCGGGACCTAGTTCGTGGGCTTTTTGTGTTCGAGATGAGAGGGGAGATATCTTGCATGCTTGGAGATGGAGGATTTCATGACCACAAATACTCAAGCGGAGGCAGTGGCTATTCTTATGGCCTTGAGGTATGTGGCTTCTATTCCTTATGCACATGTTGTTGTTGAGACGGACTCATTGTTGCTAAAAAATGTGGTGACTAAGGTTTGGGAGGTGCCTTGGCAAATTGTTCAAGAAATTGAAGAAATTTGGAGCTTGATGGAGGGAATGGAAGTAGAGGTGGTGCATGTTTTTAGAGAGGGGAACAAAGTGGCGGATTATTTGGCGAATTTGGCGTTAGACCAAGGAGATGTCGTTGTTAATTCGTTTCATGAGTTGGATAGTGTGGGTAGGAGGTTGGTAAATGGGGACAAGTGCAATGAGCCGTACATCCGCACTAAGCCGAGGAGGAGTGTTTAGACACACGGGTGGTGGAACTTTCCTTCATGCTCGAATCCTTAAGGAGGAGAGCATGGAGGCTTTTTTTACTAACGTTGTGTTCTTTTTTGTAGGTACTTTCATAGTTATATCTCAAGTTGCTTGGAATGGATTTATGCAAGGCATTGGAATGGACAATTTGCTCACCTGGATGATGGTTTCCAGATGTTCTTGGACCGTTGGAAGTGTGGGATTGATCATGGTGTATTTGGGCAAAATTTTGATGTTGCTTCAGCTGTTGGACGCGCCTTGCCCGGCGCCCCGCGCGCCCCATCGCGCAAGCCTTGGCAGAATGCTCGATTTCCTGCACGCGGTTGGCCCGCGCCGCGCTCAACGTCGCGCCCAGCAGAAAAATTTCGCCAGCGCCCTAGCCTCCGCGCCGCGCCTACGAAAGCATGACGGATAAAAATTGCGCAACACCTTGGGCGCTGTATGCCCCGCGCCGCGCGCCCATCGCGCCATGCAGATTTTGAGCCTTGGTTCCTTGGGTGCTGCGGGATGGTTTCGAGGGTTGGTAATTATTGGTTCTTGCTTGGATTATCACGGGAGCGAGTTAGGATATTGGTCTTATGTGTTTACTCGCATTATTAGCATACAACATAATATTAGTAGATCATTACTTAGTTACTTCATTATATTAGCATATGTATTTAGCCTAAGTAGTGCGGTAAACTTTGTAAAGTATTATATCAAGGCGTTAAATTCATTTCGATTGGTGGTATTAGCATTTTATAATGCTCAACCCAATGAAGTGGATGCGACGTTTGGATATGATGCTATCTTACCACTACTTAGGCGTTCATTAGATTTAGTCTTAGCTAGTTCGTATTTATTTCAAGATTGTAAAGACCTTATTTATTGTTTTTGTTTGATATTATTAATAAAAAATAGCCACTAAGCTCTAAGCTTAGGTGGATTTTGCTAAAAAAAAAAAAAAAAAAAAATCTAAGGCACGATGAACAGGATTGGATTGTAAGAAAAATCTCTTTGCTTGTTCTGATACCAACTGATGCAATCAAAGATGGAAAACAAGAAACAAGGATAAAAGCTAGACACAAGTTGAACTTTAACAAGGCAAGAACTAGGAACTAGTTTACTTACCTTCTTGTTGGAGTCAATGAGCACCTAAGCTACGTAAACAATCCTCAAGAAGATGATGCTTCTTGCAAACGGTTTGATCAAGGAAAGGAAATTGTTCAATTTGATTATCATCAAAGAACAAGTTCACAATGTATTTTTCCTATAGAGCAAAGGTAAAATGTTATGTTCTGAATAAAAGATTAAGTGTGGCTTATATAGGAGAAGCACACACGCCTATAGTATTTTAAAAATAGCTACAAGTTGGCTAATAAAGCAAGACCATGCAGAGCCAATAAAGTATTAATGTCTAAACAAAGTAAGCTAATCCCGTAATGAAACTCAGCAAGGGGTCGGTCTGTTCTAGGACAGGGGCGTCCCACCTCGAGCAATCTTCAGAGAGGTTCTTCTTCAGGCCTGATCAATGGGCCCTCCGCCCCGGAAACTTCAGAGAGCTTGTAACCCGACAGATAGACAAATTCAGAGGTTTTGAGCATGGGGCGGCCCGACCTGGACCTGAGGCGCTCCACCCTAGGAGATACTGAGGCTGGGAGTCTCTGAACTTATCTGGGATTCCCCACCCTGAGATATGGGTGGCCTTCCCTTAGAGATACTAAAGTTGTGCCGCTCTAACTCTTCTCCAAAGCTCTCTCTATCCATGCTCTTCCATAACAAGTGTAGGTGAACATCTTGTAGTTCCTTAGCTTGACTCCACGTGAATGGTCCCACAAATAAGTCTTGATCAGTCTGGACTGCATCAAGTAACTACCCACCTAAATTGTTCAATACTTTCAAAATTCAGCCCTAAGTCCTATGTTATTTCTTGACAGTTAGGTAAATTATCAAACTCCTCTTTCTGTTATTTTCAACAACCTTCCTCTTGTGTTCTCCATCTAATTAATCTTCCGCATCCAAGTCAAAACCTCCAACTTTAGAAGAGCCAAACTAAAGCTCATCAAAACCAACTCAATCTAGATATTTATTTGTCAAACTACCTATATACAGCTCATTATAACTTTGTCAATACGAATCTCATCTGAGTGGCATAAATCTAGGGTATTCCTCTCTTCTAACTCACTATAAATATTTTAAATATCTATTTCTGCTAGTATATTTACTAATTTATCAATCATTTCCATTACACAGATATATAGCTCAACCACATATCACACCACTTCCCTAGGGGTAGTCCATAAATTCAAAAAATGATAGCCTATCTATTTCCACATATAAAGCTAATGTTTGAAAACACCAACATACTAACAAGAAAAACCAGGAATCAATTCATAATCAACATATCATTTTAAAATAATGAGCTTAAAAGCCATAGTATCTTAAAGACGACAATAATTTCAGCGTGTTTATACTATTTAGGCGTCTCTAAATTGAACAGACACGCCTATTTGGGAAAAAAATGACTTTTTTAAAAAGCTACATTTTAAAGCTATAAATAAGGGTATCCACCGGTCCGGTTCCGACACGCCTTGCCGGTTCCGGACCGGTCCGGCTTAAAAAAAATAATAAACGCTACCGGTCCGGTGTCGGTCCGGTCTACCGGTGCAAGTGCTCCACTGCCGTGTCGGAACCGGTACCGGCAAGGGTGAAACGGTCCTGTACCGGTTCGGTTCGAATATTTTTTTTATTTTTTGATTCTTTGAATTAGATTAAAAAATTGTTGTAGATAAAATAAACAACACAAAAACACATTTTATTCAACAATACGAAAATACAATAAGTTGGAAATACATAATTAAAGACTTAAATTGACATACTAGAAAATAAAAACTAGAAAGTAGACTAGAAACTAGAAAAGTACATAAATCATAGAAATTTCTCAAGTGCTTCAGGCCTTCTTCAACGACTCATTTCATGTCACGCAGATATATTCTCCCAACACGAGCAGCCCATTCTGCGCTATGTTGGTTTTGTAAGTGAGTCTTAAACTTCCATGTCCCTCCATGAGGTGATCCAGGTTGATAATTCCAAATTTTCTTGCAAAGATTACACTGAGCAGTGCCAGTATCATGATTTTTCGTGACAAATTCCCAAATTTCGGATACAGCTCTTGGTTGGGAGGGAGCTTCAGCACCTTGAGCTTGAGTAGGTTGATTTCCAGACATTTTGATAGAAAATTCAGAAAATAGCCTTTGATAGAAAATTTTAGAGAGAAATGAATAGAAAATATTGAATTGTGATTAATTTGATGAAATGTGTGAGTATTTATAGGAAAAAATAGGTGGAGGAGGCTGTTGGGGCATTTATGGGGGTGGGGGAGGGAAAAATAGACGTTTATGGCCGTTGCCAACGGCTATTTTTGAAAAGGGGAGAGCTTAATTTTTTGGTTGGGCCGGTTCGAACCGGCCCGGTTTTGGACGACTTTTTTTTTTTGGTTATCATTTTTTTATTTATTTGAAAGTAGTTTTTGAATTTTAAATTAAGTATATGGCTAAAGAAAAAATAACAAATATTTATAAATTAATAGCAAGGCCTATAACTTGTTATTTTTTATATAGGTATACTATAAGATTTAATATTTTCTATTTAGAGTATTTACAATTTTACTAACGTAGCAAAATAAAATTGCAAAACTATTTATTAATAAGAATTATGACAAATAATTATAATTTAATAGTAAAGCATAACACTTGTTATTTTTTTTCAAAGTAAAATACCAAATAGTAAGTTAATATAAGTATTTAGTATTTCAATATTTAAGTATTTACTATTTGCTACCATAGCTAAATAAAATTGCAAAACTATTTATTAATAAGAAAACATAACAAACAATTATAACTTAATAGCAAGGCATAACACTTGTTATTTTTTTTAAATAAATACTAAGTATTAAGTTAGTATTTAGTATTTAAGTATTTAAGTATTAAATTACAAAAAGATATAACAAAGGATAATTGAGAATATAACAAAGAATGATAACTTAATAGCAAGGCGTAACACATTTTATTGAATTTTTTTTTATTTTTTTGCAAAGTACATAGATATTAAATTGCAAAACTAAATATTAATAAAAAAATCTTCTCATTTTCTGAATAATTTCTTCTGGCACCTCAGGAGGAACCGGTGGCAAAGATTCATCTTCTTCATAATAATTTTCATTTTCCACACTTCCACCACCTGATAAGATTTTGGATGAATATGCTGTATCTGTTTGTTCATTTTCTTCAGGAAATCCAAAACTTCTTCGCTCCGATCTACTCCAATCTATGAATAATATTGCCGTCTCCATTGCTTCTTCCTTCAATGAATGTCTATGATCTCAAATTTGTAATGTTCCTTGGCTAAACGCGCTTTCTGAAGCAACTGATGATGCTTGAATTGTTAGAATATCCTGTGCCATTTTTGCTAAAACTGGAAACTGTGCTTGTTGATCCTTCCAAAATTGCAGTAGTTGATCACTTCAAAAATACTCAATTTCCTTGGAACCATGAAGTAAATAAACATCAAGCTCGTTGAACCCTCCGCTACTCGATTGCCTGCTAGAAAGCCTTTGATTAAGGCTGGAAAAACTTTCCAATCCAGCTGCAGCTCTTTTACTCGCCTGCGTTGAACTTGGACCAGCTCCACTTGGAACAACATTATCAGATGCACTCCTATATCTTTCATAAATCTATTGGCAATCTGGAAATACCTGCGTACAAGCTTGTTCTACACTTGGTGTTTCATCAGCAGTAATTTCCAAACTCCGATAAATTTCTCTAATAAGCATTTCGGTATTAAACCGTTTAAAACATGGATGTAATACAGAAGCAATGTAATAAAGTGGTGAAATAGGAAAAAAATATTTTTTAAGTTTTTCAATCATAGAAGCAACGGCTTGTTCATAACCAGGCACTAATTTATATTCGTTAAGTAATTCTGCTATTCCAGCTATAAAATACAACATGGTAGTAATTATAGGATAATATTGACCGAAAAATTCTTTAGTAGCATAAAAAAACTTTTCTAAAAATGTAAGAAGACTGAGAACAAGTTTCCAATCAGATTCATCTGGGTGATACTCTATAGCCACTTTGTCATTAAAATAGCTAGTTATAGCCGTTCGTAAATTGTAAGCAAGAGACAAAGATTCATATACAGTGTTCCGCCTAGTTGAAAATTCCTTAGGAACTCTTCTAGGCTGCAAACCTTCTTTCATACACTCTACCTTAAAGTCCCTCCATCTATACGGTTTTTTAGATTTAAAAATATAACTAATTGCGAATTTGACACTTCACAATAGTAGGATCAAATAACTTAGGCCATCTTTTACAACTAATTTATATATATGACATGAACATCTAACATGAAACAATTCTTCAAAAGGGGGGGGGGGGGGAGGAGGGGTGCAATTGTGGTCTTAACTTACCAATAGCATAATCATTGTTTGAAACATTATCAAGAGTTATACTTAAAATTTTGTCACTAATAAAATACGCTGTACAAATATCAGTTATTTCTCTCATAATAAATGTTCTCGTGTGTGGTTCATCGACAGCGCTATATGCCAAAATTCTTTTTTGCATTACCCAGTTAGGATCTATCCAATGGTAAGTAAGTGTTAAATAATCATACCCATTAACACCACGACCCAAATCTGTAGTAAGACAAACTCTACAATCAAAGTGATAAAATATATATCGTAAATATTGTCTATATTCATTTTTAAAATTTTATAATATCACTTCTAACTATAGTTTTTGGAAAACCTTGAAAAGATGGATTATATACGGTTTGAATATAACGAACAAAACCAGTACAAGAAGCAAATGTAAAAGGTAAGCACTCTACTGCAATCATATTTTCCATTTGTTCCCTATCTTTCTTCTTATCATAATGCATAAGCCCCTCCCCCTCGTCACTAGGTTAATTTCCTGTTGAACTCCACTACCTTGAGATGGAGCCATTCTGTTCCCTGATAGAGTGACACCCGGCCTCTTTTTCCATTCTTCCTTGTGATGGTTTTCTAAGTGTATTCTCAAGTTCCCTGTCCCACCATGATGCTTGCCGATTTTAAAATCCCAAACTTTTTTGCAAAAATTACATTTAGCGCTCTGAGCCAGAACATTTTTAGTCATAAATTTCCACACATCTGATCTGTCCGGTCGTGTAGCTGGTTCTCTACTGGGAGGCATACGTGGTGATTCAGATTCAGTTTCTTCAGGTTCACCATGATATTGACTAGTAGGTGTTTCATCATCTAAATTAACCCCTTTGTTATTTTCTTGATATTGTGCCTCTGACATATCATTATCTAGTGGGTGATCAAAATCTACATCATGATAATATTGCGTGTCATCTTCCTGAGTAAAATCATCTAGATGAGCAGGAGCGCTACCCCCTCCGGTTAGCACGTGATCTACAACCGCTACTCGTACACCCATTAAGTGCTCTCCACACTCCAGACATTATTATAAGTAAAGCAAATAAATAAATTACTAAAATATGGGTATATGCTAAAAACAAGATTGCAAAAAAATTAAAATAGATCATAAGAAGTAAGAACGAGTCTACTTGCTGTCGCGTTAGAACTTAGAACTTAGAATTTAAAAGTGAAACTTGAAACTTGACCGGAACCGCACTGAACAATTTTCCACTCCACTCCAAATATTTTTTGTAATACAATTTAGATCTTAAACCCTTTTTGCGAGAGTAATTTTGAATTATTTAGCAAATAGCCTTTGTAGAAATAAGAGAGATTGAGAGAGATTTAGAGATAATATTAGAGAAATTGTGAATAAATTGATGAAAAATTGTGGTATTTATAGAAAAAATAGGTTGGGAGGGGGTATGGGGGCGCCTAGGGGGTGGGGAACAAAAAAGAGCCATTTTTGACTGTTGGCCAACGATTGCTGGTGAAAAGAGCTGTTGCCAACGGCTATATTCCAAGCAGCCCACAGCTTTTTTTTTCCCAGTCCGTTCCAGTCGATGCTAAATGGGGGTGACGGGTCGGGGACGGATTGTTTGGAAATTTTTTTAATTGGCCCGGTTTGCACCGGTCCGGTCCGGTCCGGTTGCCGGTCTGGCGCCGGTCCGGTGCAAACCGGACTGCTAGATAGCTTTAGCTATAAATACAAGGACTACCCTGAAGTAGTTAACTAAATTGGCAGTATACTTCAGGCTTTGTTGGATTTTCGAGTAGAACTGCTTGTAACCCCTAAAGAGAATATAGATAGTGGTGTTCACGTCAAAGCCTTTCTTCTTTTCGTTTTCCTATTTTTCTAACAATCTAAAAGAGATATTGAGTTATTGAAAGAAGATATTCACAGTCCAGAAAAATTTCAAATCATTTAATAAAGTGTAGGTTATGATTTTTGTTTTTGTTTGACGAGATACAGATCCTAGTTATCAAACCAGAGAAGCCAATTGTGTTGCTTAAATTAATATATTTAAATGCGGTTGGTTTGAACATTGCGATATGAAGACTTCTTCCACGTCAAGGTTTCATGATCATGCCTTTTGCTAAAAGGATCAATGAAGGGGTTTGTGAGACTCTATATCAGATCAAGCAACTAATGGGAAAAGGCCATTATTACACCGTTGGTATAGCACTTCATGCAACATATCATATATTGATGGATATGAATTATTTGCTAATGGGAAAGCTTTTGATGGCACTGTCTTATGGTGGATGGAATTTGCCTTAGGACGGACTGCATTGGAAAGTCTTCAACAAAATGGACATCCATGAATATGATTTGTCCTGGTAGGAGTGGTGGTTACATTGTGGCTTAATATGAAAATTTAGAAGAGACACTTTGGCAATCAGGTTTTAGTTTCTTTAACTCTACTATAATTATTTATTTATGAATTTTTATCCATTGTAGTTTACGTGGAACTTGTTTTCATAAATCGGGGTAGATGATCATCCTGTGATGATCTTGAAATGCAAAATAAATTTGTGAATGATATGTTTTAGAGGCTTATTATTCCATGGAAAATAAAGGCAGTCATAAGTTGGCATAATTATATTGCTAATCACATATATAAAATCCTTTAAAGTTTATTCTTAAGTTTGTTGAATGACATGAAGTATTTTAATATGATAATCTGAAAGTTGTTACAATGATTTGAAATTGTTGATCATTTTGGGTACATTAAGGGTTGAGGACTTATACAAATTTAACGTCTTCTAATTATAAATATGCCTTATAGAATTTGATTGTTATAATTAGTACCAAAATGGCTTACTATTGTTAAGTTGCTTTATATGTGTTATGGAAAAGGATATTTGACATATTGAAGTTGTGGGGGTGTTTAATTTGATTTATACTTGGAAACAAGTAATAGACTTCGTGTCTAATATGATTTTGAAGAAGTTAGACATACAAAATTATTATTGTATTTTGTATGTTTGCAACCTCACAAAATTCTTGGTGGATATCAATATGGTAGTTAATAATTTTACAACTGATTTCATCTTAGTGACGAGTAATGATTAGTTGATGAAACTTGTGAAACTACAAATTTGACGTTAGGTTATACCTTTCATAAAGATTATGTTCTTTCATAAATATGTCACTTAAAGGGTTGTGACTTATCATGAAAGGATGCATCATCTATTGAAAGACAACTTTAATTTTGTATAGACATGACTGTTCTTGTACGGCTACATTAATGTGTTGGTCTATGATATGGTCAACCAACCGATGATAGTAAAAAAAATCATAGCAAATTGGATTTGTATCACGAATGAATGTGTTATAATCTGGCAACAAAGAGACTTGCATTCGTTTATAAATAAAGATAAATAGCATGAAATGCTAGAAAGGCAGAATGGTTGAAAATATGTTGAATGTTAAAAAGTTGAGGCCACAATTAATGCCAACAATTGTAGCTATTATAGTATTGTTTCTACATTAAGTGTAGCCAATACTTAAATGTGCGACCAAAAGTCTAGACATGTTATTTTAGTCGACAACATAAGTAAGATTTTCTTTGATTCTGTCATGACAATGAATTATGTTTATTTTGCAAGATTTATTTACAAGAAATAAAGTACAATAAACTTGAGAAGGAATGAGGCTAATACCCTTAAACTTAACACAAGTAGTGGGAACCCAACTATGAGTTAGTATACACTCTAACAACATAAGTTCAATGGGTACTAAAAATTTAGTTGTGTTGTTTAAGCACTGATCTCCTTTATTAGAGCTTTAATTCAAATGTTTACTGTTATGTGAGGAGCTAAGGAATTGTCGAATACTTGTTATAATATGGGCATAATGACAAACTCCAATATGCAAACTGTTACTAAAAACGGTTGAATTATAATTAATGGAATTAGAAAATATCTGTAGTAACAGGGATATTGAATCTTAATTCCACCTATATAAATATTGAAGTGGTTCCGCTTCAAACAAGATCTAAAAGGTTCGTCTTTTATATAATTATGAAACCGAGATTAGTAGCACATGAACGTATTCGTGCTAAGAGCTAAATATTGGATTGCTTGGCTACTAAATTATATCATGTGTGTGATACTTTCTGTTTTGACATAAAGAGTTGTGGTTCAAATACTTCAGGATACCGATAACTTTGTCAAGACTTTAAAGTATTTACACTAATTAAAAGTTCAGAAATCTATATAAGATACTTTTCGATATGCATGATACTATGTGATATGTTACAAACTAGTGGGAGATTGTTGGAATAGTTTGAAATATTTGGGTGTCTCAAAATTGAACAGACACATTTGTTCGTGAAAGAGAATGACTTTTCTGAAAAATCATTTCTCAGTCTATAAATACAAGGACTACCCTAAAGTAGTTAACTAAATTAGCAGTATACTTCAGGATTTGTTGGACCTCCAAAGAGAATTGCTTGTAACCCCTTAAGATAATATGGGAAGTATCTCTTTTAAGACAGTGGTATTCACGTCAAAGCCTTTATTCTTTAATTCTATTTTCCTATTTTTTTAACAACTACAACAGTGGTAGACTAATTTTTCAATTTCACATGCAGTGGATAAAGAAGTAAATAGGGCCACTATCAAACATAGACAAAAGCATCTCACAATATTCAAAGTAAGTGTAACCCTAATTCCCGACAAAACACATAACCCTACATGTGAATCTCTGATAAAACACAACGATTTAAACTTTGTAGTAAATTTTAACAATGAAAAATATATTCCTTTAAATTAGTCTAAAAATCCTAAAAAAGATTTTAACAATTTATAAAAAAAAACCTGAATCCGACCACACATTTAAAGAACAAAACAGATAAATCTATAAAATATCTAGCCATAAATGATGATCTTCACACTCAAATGTTCATCTTCCTACTGCAATCGCCTCCAAAGTCCTAATGAAGATTTGGCGAAGATGAAGTAGCATTTAGGGTTTTAATTATAATCTATCGTTATTTCATAATAAGTAGGAATGGGTTGTTTTTAATGGGTTAAAATTTAGTTTATAATTCACTGAGTGGATTAGGTTTAGCATATAGCTAAAGGGTTATATATGGCATGTATGCAGTAGGTCTAATGGAGTCTGGTAAAAATATAAGATACAATTTGATACTCTGGAGTGACTTAGATTGACTGTGATTTCATGTATATCTACGAGACTCCATCCTAATTCAGAGGGTATTTTATTTATTAAGCCTAAAAGAAATACATGATCACTTAGAGCGTGGCTACACTTAATTAGTATTACATGTTCTTTTATGCTTCAATTTATACAGTGTTTAGGAGATAATTGAACATTTGGTGTTTCTGATTGTCGAGCTGTGAGAACTTAACCAGTTAAGACTATTTTTTACACAAATACAATGGGTGCTTTAAATCATTCTATTTATGCAAAATCTCGCAATTGCTTCAGACATCGTCCAATCTTTTGTCTACGAGAGGAGAAGTGCACATATACCCACTTTTAGCATAGCAATTGTGAAAACGGTAGAAAATTTAAAAGCTTTAAATTTAGCCACCTCATCAACTTTAAACCATCAACCTCTAAAAAAATCCAAAAAATTTTACCCGGTGTCCCCAAAATTGACTGATTCTGAGAGTTTGTCCTTATTTAATATGGTTTTAGCAAAATGCTCGCCCACCTCCCCCCCCCCCCCCCCCCCGCAGGTCCGTATGCAACACTTCAAGCTATCAATTCGCAAGTGTTACTTTTTAGAAAGAGGTCAAGTGGCAAGTGTTCTCTAGTGTCACGACCCAAAATCTGAATAGGACGTGAGAGCACCCAACTAGCCCAGTCGGGTGAACCCACTTGATTACGAATAAATAATATAAATTTATCTACGAAATATATAAATATCTCAATACCAATTCATAGAATAAATAAGGAAAGTAAAAGTATCCCAACAATGAAAGGTTTAAGTACTCCCCAAATCATGAACATCTAAGAGTGTCGAATAAGTTATACAACTCCAAAATCACGAGAATACATTATAGGGAAAGATAAACTATATAGGTGACCATCATGGACGAAGGGTTGGCTCACCACTAAGTGCTAACAATAGGATACTCTGGCTAGGTCAACCTTGATGCTCACTAGTAGATGGCGTAGAATTTGACTCAATAAGCGGAGATGGGGCTCCAAGTAAACTAGCAAGTTGATCATATATGGAAAGTAAAACAACTCAAAGATAATGGGAAGTAAAGACAAACCATTTAATTAACAAACAAGTAATATTCATTCTTAGACATCAAAGTACCACGACACTTTCATTATAACTCGGGGATAAATACATAACCACTCTATACTACAATAATATACACGGAACTACATCGTGCTATGATAATACATACGGAACTACATCGTTCCAACAATAATATGTACGGAACTACATCGTACCACAATAATATGCACGGAACTACATCGTACCACAATCATTTTTAAAGAAGTATATATCATACATAGAGTGTGGAGCAAGTCCACCAAGAAAGTGAAATACACTTACCTCACTCTGAAGCTCACTAGCTACTTAACAATGATTTTTCCTTTTCGAATCTCTTCTAAAAGTTCTCGCTCTAATAAAGCAACTGAATGCAATCAATACCAAATCTAAGATTAAATATTTCAAACCTTAAGCTAAAAAGATTAAGAAATCAACTTAAAAGTTAACCCCAGACCCATGGGGTCGAACCCCAAAATTGAATTCATAATCGTGTTACCCATAAATACACGGGAGAAGATATTTAATCAAGTCTCGATCTTGATAGGAATTGGGATGTTGAACCTCAATTATACTAAATAGATAATTTAGGGTCAAATATTACTTCCTACCACTCAAACACTAGTGAATTAACATGCCAATTATTCAATTTCATGAACTCAATATATTACTGTTATATTCGGATAAATCATACACAGAAGAAAATAATAATAATCACTTCCTAATAGACTTGAACAGAACCTGCAATGGCATGCCAGAATCAACAGAAAACAGAGAAGCTTCACTAGTTTAAATCTCATTTATACATTCAAAGGTGTAAATTATCATCCCATCATTATGTCTCCCATTAACACAATTGTACTTAATAAAATATCATTAAAATGAACGAAATGGATGCAGATACAGTAGTATACTTTCCAATCCATCGAAACGCTTACACCAGAAATAGAATTCACTTTTAAACCACCAATCCAAGTCGTAATGACTAAAATCATTAATAGTTACTCAATTTTGTTTCCATTCAATTTTCTATCATAAACTAATAAAGTAAAGCTTAGTTCCTACATCAAAACACTACTACGAAATGAACTAACAGAGTAGGAATCAGTACAAGAAAATGGATTAGCTCAATTCAGAATACCTGATGTTTGAACAAAAAGTTTGAGAGCTCCCTTGGTTAGTTGCTGCACCCGCCGGTACATTTTTCCAAAGTTTTTTATGCTTGTTTTTCCTAATTGGTAAGATAAGATCTTTTAAATACCCTAAAAATAGGGCTAGCAAATAATTCATGGGCTTAGTTTATTAGTTCACCACTTTACCCAATAGAAATAACCATTTAGTCTAATAGTCTATTTTTCTCATAATTTTCCATCTCACAAATTTACATTTCTATTCTTAATAACTTGCTTGATAACTAGACTATAGGTATAAAATATCGGGTCATTACACCTAGGCAATACTTTAAGTTATCTGGGAGAATGTTGGAAGAGATTTGAAGAGGCAAGTGCTGCCTAAGCAATATTTTATTTGGGAGAATATGAGATTTTAGGGCAAGTATTGTCTAAGAAAGAGGGGTCAAAGGCAAGTGTTGCCTCTTAGGTAGTACTTATAGAGAAAGGGAAGGAAATTATACGAGCGGCATTATAAAATTAATAGGGATATTTCTGTCCAAAATTTATTCATTAAACCAAAAGAAGACTATTTTTACTAAAGCCTTATTATTGGGGGGGGGGGGGGGTCAAAAAGGCAAATCCTTGCCTATGATTTCATAGTTGTGCAATTCAGCCAACAAAATCTTTCAGAGCAAAGGTTTGTTTGAAGATATGCTCAATTTCAAATCAAAAGTCTGAACTCAACTTCACATATGCTGTAACACTTAAAGGTTATTCATTTAAATAGGACACTTCTAGCAATCTTTCACAATTTTGGCCCTGTAAGAAAAGTTCCTTATTAAAAGCAGGACTTGGCGATCACCTTCCCTATGAGTTTTAGCGATCGCTGGGAGCTTTTTTTTAACCGAAGTAAAAAATATAAAATTTTTCTTACAATGATCAAAATTGTAATAGCAGGGCCAGATCTATACATTTCACGCAAAAACTTGTAAACCCACTACAATACTACTTTATGATAAGATCTTTTAGGAGCTTTTGGACCTAGCAATTCGTTTATCCCGATAGAAACACTTCAAATGATACGAATTCCCTTCTTTCACCAACTACGTCCAGTCTGTCACCTGCTTACCTTTATTAATATTAATTTTCTTTTACTCAAGTGCTTTTTTCCGATATGTTCACTTAAATACTCTGTTTAAAGGCAAAATAGAAACTTGGGGGCTTTGACTATAAAAGACTTTTAAGTCTTGAAAAAAAGAAAATGGGACACAAATCTAAGTATTAATTAGAAGGGATACTTTTAAGATTAATACTAATGACTAACATTGTAAAAGCCCCAAAATAAAATTTATTTACACAAAGTCCCTACCTCATCATCTCCCCCCCCCCCCCCCCGCCCCTCCACCACCATCATCAACTCCTCCACCACCTTTTACCATCCTCCACTATCATCCACCACTCCACCGCCGTCCACCACCCCGTACCTCCCTCTATCATCCTCTACCGCCTCCACCACCCTCCCACTGCCTCCCAACACTCTAATATTGAGATATTTCAACATCTCTTGGGAAGATGTGTACACATTTGTCAAGATGTTCACCTATGTCAAGATATTTACACATCTCTCAAAATGATGCTGACACATCTGAAGAAATGTGTATATATCTTTCAATATGTTTACACATCTGATGAGATGTCTAAACATTTCTTGCGAATATTTAAAACATCCCCAAAAATGTTTCAACATCCGGGAGAGATGTTTAAAACAACATCGAGATGTGTATTTACAAATGTGTAAAAATGATTAAAAAAATCAAAAGAAACATTTATAAGAATGATAAGTTTTTCTTAATATTTTCAAAACACTAAAAAATAAAAAGTGGACAAAGAATTAAAAAAAATGAAATAAGTAGAAAGAAGAAGAAGAAGAAGAAGAAGAAGAAGAAGAAGAAGAAAGTAAAATAAGATGGTGATGAGGGAGTGAAATTAGAGAAGAACTTTGAAAGAAGAAGAAGAAGAAAGTAAAATAAGATGGTGATGAGGGAGTGAAATTAGAGAAGAACTTTGAAAGAAGAAGAAGAAAGAAGAAAAAAAAAAGGAAAGAAATGAAGAGAAAGAAATTCAAATTTGAAATGATTTTGAATATGAGAAGAGGATAGAAGAAGGGGGAATGAGGGAAATTAAAATTTTGAATATTTTTTAAAAGTGGTGCGTTTTGTTCTGGAGGCTTTTTATTTTTCCTATAAGTTTTTAAACATTATATTTTGGTCCTCACTTAAACTAATCAAGCTTTAACTTGGTCTTGTACCTTTTTCTTCTATTGAGACTTTTAGAAGTCTTTTTGCCTCTTTTTTTCTCTAGAAACTTGCTTTGGGGCGAACTACTCATATAATGCCCTTGGGCTTATGTCTCAATTTGTGCTCTTATCACATAAGACTTTATCTCAAGCGTTCAAGCTTATTCCCCAAATGCGCTCAGTGCCTAACACACAGGGTTTGCCTAATAATTCTTTATACAATTGTCTGAACTTAACCTTATAAACACTCAAAATTCCTTAACTAAACAATGACTCTTCAAAATTACTTCTATTGTCACAAAATAAAAGTTGAGAATATTGCAAGTCATAGTTGTAGTTATAATATTTTATGTTATATACTAAAATCGTATTATATGAAATTTAAATGAAATATTTTATCTAAGAAAAATCCTGTTAAGCCCCGTGTGTCTAAATGATGTATATCATCTCAATGACATGCTAAGTATGATTTAAGTAAGTTTAAACTCATAATATGACAATATATGACGTTTATATGTTGAATATAAAGTTTGGGAAAAATCGAATTTAAGTTGCGGAAAAACCGACTAAGGATTTGCCTTGTAATGGAGCTTTTTCAGCAATTAATACTGTGTGTTATATGAGGTCTTTTAGGGACATATCATATACCAAATTGAAGTTCTTGGAGTTTAATTTCCAACTCTTTTGACCGTTTGTTCATACAATGTCTGGATAAAAAGATATGAGCATCAGAAATTAGGCCAGAAAAAGGGACATAAGCACAAAAGAGGACTAAAACTAAAATGTTTCAAGTATAAAAGAAAAATTCGTCTTCCTTCTCGTCATTTCAAGAAATCTCTAGAGAGAAACAGTGCTTTCATGAGTATTGAAGCTATCTTTTGGGTTTTGAAGGAAGGAAGCCAATCCTAATTCGAAATTGAAGACGTATTGCGTCAAAACGCTCTACGCGATTAAGGTAACATTATGCTACCTTCAATTTCGTCTATAGTTTGAATTTTAGAATTACTTCATGGCTAAGTAAAGTACCTAAATGCTATGTTATAGCTTATTTAGGCTTTAGAATGTGTTGAATTCAAAGGAAAAAGGTTTAGAAGCAAAAAATATCAAAGGTATGTAAGGCTAAACCTTTCTTTCGACAAGGCATCTATCTTATAGCTTTTGAAGCTTTTCTTAGTTCCAACCATGGTGTTTCTTGTTGGTTACTTGTATATCATCAAGGTATCCTTGTATATACTGAATTTAGTACTAAAATCTAAGGTGGAAGATGTCCAAAATAGCAAGACAAAATATTTCAGAATCTGGAAAAATTATTTTATCTTCGGACAGCTGTTAGTAGTTTTATCATAACTCCTGGTACAAAATTGATATTGAGATTATTTAAGATTTCCTGAAACTCTAAGACATATATCTACAACTTTCATGAAGACTATTAAGTCTATAACTTTGATCTATACCCTAAAAACTATGATGCAATACAGGACAGTGGTATTGTCAAGAAATTCTGTAAAGCCGTGGAATTGTTACGTCATCCGGTAATCTCATCTTGTTATCCATTTAATTTATTTATGTTATCAGTTTATCCGGGTACCCATTCACGTGTATATTATAGTGCTGGTTCTGTTTTTGCGGATCATCCAGTTTCAGGGGAAACTCCGCCGAAATTTTTATAAAAAGTCAAAGAGTTAGACAAATTCTGAGTTCTAGATTTTGTCTATAATTCCATCTCGGGTTTTCTTATCATTCCTTTGAGTCCATATCTATTGTTGTGACACGACCCGGAATCCGGTTAGGCCGTGCGGGCACCCGACATCCTCCCCTAGACCCGTCGGGCGAACCCTTATAAATTAAATCAGGAAAATAAATATAACAATTTGTAAATAAGGACAAGACTTAAAACCAAAACACAGACATACCGATACCTCTAAGCTGTACAACAGAAATTACAGCAGACTACCCAACATACTAGGTTTAGGGCTATCCAGACCAGACATCTAAGAGTATAAAAGAAGACAAATACCTCCTGAAGGGAGCAAACTGCGCCTGAAATGATAACCAATAAACTGGTGGCCATCCGAAATAAAAGCTGGCTCACCCTGACAGCTGAAGTCGTCTACGCTCCTTCACAACGCGGCGAACTCAATCCTGGAGCGAACCTGCCGAAACGAAATAGATAGACAAGAAACAAAAACAAACAAGGGTGAGTCAAAAGGACTCAATAAGTGGGGCAGACTAGCCACCTCAAGGAATAGGATAGCTAGCCAGGGAGAAGAAAAACAGATAAACTAAATCCATCTTATTTGAACTATGAACAGGCAGAGCCAGATAATAACTAGAAACACGTATGGAATCACAAACTCATTAACAACCAGTAATGTAAGATAGCCAGAACCTATAGATATCCCGAACATATCAACAATCAGAAATACATCCTATTGCGGCGTGCAACCCGATCCATATATTCATACTGTCGCGGCGTGCAACCCTATCCAAATATTTATACCGTTGCGGCGTGCAACCCGATCCCCGCATCTCAGAATACGAGCCAGAAATACGTAGGCAAACTGAAATATGTCCACTATATGGTATACATACCGCATACACAAAGCACAGCACGATAGTCACACAATAGTCAGCACGAGGTGCAATGAAATGGGATGAATGCAGTATGATGCAATGGTGTCACATGTGCCAAATAGATGGAGCGGAATCCTCCTGCTCCGAGGGCGGAATCCTCCTACCCTCAATATGATGCAATGGAGCGGAATCCTCCTGCTCCGGGAGCGGAATCCTCCTACCCTCAATATGATGCAATGGAGCGGAATCCTCCTGCTCCGGGGGTGGAATCCTCCTACCCTCAATATGATGCAATGGAGCGGAATCCTCCTGCTCCGGGGGCGGAATACTCCTACCCTCAATATGATGCAATGGAGCGGAATCCTCCTGCTCCGAGGGCGGAATCCTCCTACCCTCAATATGATGCAATGGAGCGGAATCCTCCTGCTCCGAGGGCGGAATCCTCCTACCCTCAATATGATGCAATGGAGCGGAATCCTCCTGCTCCGAGGGCGGAATCCTCCTACCCTCAATATGATGCAATGGAGCGGAATCCTCATGCTCCGAGGGCGGAATCCTCCTACCCTCAATATGATGCAATGTGCATACGAATGCAACATGATGCAATAATAATCCATCACCAGCGCGGGACTCTCATCGACAGCTGGAAAGTATATACCAACTCATAGCCAAAGTACAATACTCAGATTCTCAATGCAATACCAATAACAGGACATAACATATAATATAGAATATAAATCCAAAGCTAAGGCGTAATGAGTACGCCTATCGGCAGCTACACACGTAAGGAACACGTGGTAGAAAATCCACGAGGCCAGGTGCCTCCAAAGAAATGGATATAAACACTTACCTCTCTCAAAAGTTAGCATTGCGACCAACAACCGCGTTATTTTTTGAATTCATTGCCAAACGATCCCACTGTAATCAATAAGCAGAAAAATATATCACATTAGGCTAAAGGCTTCATTCCTCACATCTTAGGGCAATCCAGGTAGGAACCTGATACCCTATTCGCATACGCAATACGCAGGCCAGGCCTATATACAGGGTTTAAGGCCACATAACCAAATCCCAAATAAATTACATTTATAAGTTGCCCATAACTCACTGAGCACGAATACATAATCAATTTCATTATCGGGGTCCATTTGACCCTTTAAACTATCAATTTACGTCATTAGGGCGATGTCTAATATTCCTATTTTTACCGCAAAAATATATTTAAACACACGTAATAAACTCAAATACTATATTAGGATCATTACCTGAATATTTCGGGGTAAAAATTCTACTTTTCTCCATCCCCTTTTCTTATTTTCTAGCATTTTTTTCTGATAATTTCTCTGTCTCACGTTTCTGTTTTGTTTGTTCTCCTGTTTCTGTATTCGTTAGTATATATATCAGTTAGGTAGGGGTGATGAAGACCACCGCCTACCTTTTTCCCTTTTTTGTCTTTTTTTTTTTAATTTTATTTTATTTTCTTTTCTTTTCTTTGCGCGACGAAAATTAAAACGGTACCCTGCGATATTCAAAATAATTCCAACTTTTGCATACAAGTTATACAAAATATATGTAACATACTCGCGAAGGCGGATCTCAAATTGGACTCCCGAAACTCAAGATGCGAATTTAAATGGAAAAGAAGTCAAATTATTTAACTTTCGGCATTTTAGCGGAAACTAGCCGAACAACATCGAAATTCACTTTCGAAAGTTTACAAAAATCACAAATAATCATACGAACCTAACGGCGCTTTCGGATTTCAAATCGGAGCTCATTCGGCAAAACCGAGCTCGAAAATCTCTTTTTAATATTTATCCCCAATAAAAACTGAAACCTTCTTCCGATGCCTACCAAACGAGGTCTGATTTAGCTCAAATTTTACAGACATGTCCTAATAGACATTACGAATATTTTAAAAATATCAATACGCCAATCGGAGTCCTAACTTCCGAAACGACTGACCGAGGTCGTTTCATGTTGCCACATGTTTTATGCCTCATACATGTTTATGCTTATATTATGATCATATTATGTGTGATTTGGAGTCCATCATAGAGGCCGGACATTGGACACATAGTCTGGTCGCGTGTGATACTACCCGTCTAGGGGACACAGCCCCTCTGGTTCAGGCAGAAGTTGAAACACCTAGTGTGACCGGGTGTCATTCACACATTCTGAATGGAGAGACTAGATATTACTGGCTGGAGAGGACATAGCCCATAACACCCGCCAGGTTTGTTTTATACGGGTATATAGCCACAATATACACCACATGACTATACATGAGGCTAGTTCAGATGTTCAGTTACCTGATTTGGGGGGATATAGCCCATAACACCAAACAGGTACCAGTTCAGATAACAGTTCAGTTTTAGCTCAGTACCAGTTATCAGTTCTCAGTTATCAGCCACCAGTTCTTAGTGTCAGTATCAGTTGACAGCTATCAGTTCCAGTTTCTAGCTACTAGTTATCAGTCATATTACAGTCATTTATCAGTATAGTTCACCTCAGTCTTCAGTTTCAGATTTAGCTAGACTTCAGTTTATACTCGGATCATGTTTAGTACGTTCTTCAGATTTCCAGCTACATTGCTATGCTCCAGCTCATATTTACATATTTATATTCCAGCCTTACAGTTTCATTCAGCTATGATATATTATATGCTCATGCCTTACATACTTTGTACATATCGTACTCACGCCCTTTTCTGGGGCGTTGCGTTTCATGCCGCGCAGGTACAGAGAGATCAGACCCTAAGCCACGTAGCAAGCTATCTACCAGTTGTTGGAGTCACTCCGTCTCCTTCCGGAGTTTACTACTTTTGGTATGTTGTAGAGATGTCGAGTAGGTATGGGGGTGCCTTGTCTCATCCTTTATATATTCAGTTCAGCACTCTTAGAGACCTGTAGATATGTCTTTGTGTGGTTCTTTCAGTATGTTATGTTTGTCAGCGTGTGTTAGTCGTGTCATCTTTCCAGACTTTATGCTTTCAGCAGTTATGTATGTATATATAACAAGGTTGCCAGCTTATCTCTATTATTAATAGATTATTAGTAGGTTTAGCGATGATCGGCATCAGTGTAGATTTCTGTCGCGGCCCTAAGTTGGGTTGTGACAAATCCTCTTTTCTTAACTTTTGCTAGATCTTCATTTTTCTTATCGTCCATCGTTCTTCTCTTCAAATTTTATTTTCCTCAATATTTTTCATCTTATATCCACGAAGTACAAGATTTGGTTTAATAAGAAAGTGTTAGCAAAATACTTATAAATAATTATTTATAGGTAACTCTCTAATTTTAAATTTTAATGTTTCTGATATTTTTATATTATTTATTATGTTACAATATTAATGTATTTAATTTATTTTATTTTTTAAAAGGAATTCGATTTTAATGTATTTTTTTCTATTTATACTCTTTTAAAAGTGGGGCTTATGTTTCATGTCTGTCTCGCCTCATCTGATGTAAAATGCCTTGCCTCATGCCATGTCCTTTTAAAATGCTGCATTGACCCGTCTTATTTCATTAAAATTAATATTTTTTACCAAAAAATATATATTGACTTGATCTACATAATTACTTCTTGTATAAGGCTCAATATTTGAGGCAGTTCATTAAATAACTAATTTCTTCAACAATCATGATGATCTTCACAAATATCATGGTAAACGTCAAGCGGGAAAGAAAACTGATTCAAGTAGGAAAAGCAACCCACTGACTTTGTTAAGAGTCTGTAATTGTCTTCAAAATATGAGTACTTACTTAAAATCCCCGTAGGATTTTGTTGAGAGCAATGGCTCCCCACAAACGTGTAAATAGGTCTGCAGATGCAGTTGAAAGCAACGATGATCTTGTTATTAACATTCTACTATTTCTCCCAGCGAAATAATTAGTCAGATCTGTAACAAGTAAATTCGCGTCAAGAAATAAATAAATATCAAGACAAGAAGATATTGTAACAACTGTAGTATTTGATTTCAATATATATGATGAGTAGTACAATCTCTATAATTCCTCTGATTCGTCTTTTCAACTATAAATATTACAAGAAGAAATCCAAGGGCCTTTGAGCTTGATCTTGAAGGTCTTTCTTATAATGAACTTGTAGAAATGATCCAAGGGCTTTTGAGCTTGATCTTGAAATATAATGAACTTGTAGAAATAATCCAAGGGCGTTGAGCTTGATCTTGAATCTCTCTTATAATGAACTTGTAGAGATAAATCCAAGGGCCGAAGCTTGATCTCGAATCTTCCTTATAATGAATTTGTAGAGATAATCCAAGGGCCTTTGAGCTTGATCTTGGATCTTCCTCTTGATGAACTTGTAGAGAAATAAATAACTCCTTGAAGATTTATAACTCCTTCTAATTTCTGATCTTCACAAATGAGGGATTTGGCCCCTTTATATAGATGTGGGGTGAAGTAGCCACCAAGAAACCCCAACGGGCCAAGGCCCGTGGACCGGCCAATCATATTTAAGCAGTGACAAGGCTGCATTTTATTGGCCAGAACATGTCACTTGTCCACGTGGCGCATATTTATTGGCCTTTTGGACTTCACTTGGATTGCCATGTCATTCGGCATATGGCATGATCCTATTGGCTCTTTTATTTGACTTGGCGCCATGTCACTTGACACGTGGCACTGGCTTGGGCCTTTAGGATTTACATTTGGGCTAACAAAGTGGACTCATCATTTGTGGCCCAATGAAATTGGACTTTTATTAGTTAATCGAATAAAATTATACTAGCCCATTTTACCTATTTGGACTAATATATCTTCAATTTAATATATAGCCAACTTATTTCATGGATTTAAATCCAATAAAATTTACTTGTCTACAAGATCCAAGCTTGTTTCCAAATGGTGGCTGTCCCTCGTCTCTCATCCTTCTTTTTCTTCCCTTTGGAAGCCTCAACCCTTCCCTACTGCACTATTTCTGCAGCAGTTTTTCTGGGATAGTAAACCCAACCTCGACAATTACTGTTATGTTCTCCTTAAAGATTAAAGAACATCTAAGGCTTATCGTGGAGTCTTGGATTTTATCAAAGATATTCCCTCTAACATTGTTAATATTTTGAGTTCTTGCGGTGGTTTAATTCTTTGTTTTTGCATGAACAAGTATCTTTACGTATGTAATCCAACTATAAGGAAATTTACTACTCTTCATAGTACATATCATATTTTTTATTCTTCGCTTTGTTTGGCCTTTGATCATTTAATATCCTCTCATTACAAAGTAATAACTGTTGGCATTGCGGGACATATTGAGATATACTCTTATGAGACCAACAGTTTGAGGCAATCTAGAGCTCAGTTTACAGAACCATTTGTGGCCGACTCTTCGAAGGATTGTGGTGAGGGGGTTTTCTTTAATGGAACCGTCTTTTAGATAAAGTTACATAGATTTTACTATTTTGATATTGGTAGAGATACTGTCCTATTTATCTAATGCCAAAACTGGTCGTAATAACTACTGTGGATGTGTCGGCCATGAGCACATGTATCTGGTTGGCTCTCCACAGATTTATCAGTACCTTATATTTGACATCTTTGAATTGGGAAATGACTACTCCTCTTGGATACTAAAATGTCGCGTTGATCTACAGGAACTACAAATGGTTTATAGTCTTAGACAAGGTCCAAGAGAGTTTTCTCCCTTCGAATTTATTGTGCTTTCTGTTTTGGCTAGAGACAAAAATCAGGAATCATATTTGGCCCTCTACATACGACACTGCATTATATTACTCAGGTCAAAAGATAACAGTTGCATTAAACTATGCAGGTTGTCATTAAGCTATTCTATAGAGCATCTGCTAAAATGCGAGTCTGTTGAAATATGAACAAAATAAACTTGTTTCCATTTAGTTCACACTAGTTATATTTGTCTACATGTCTTTACATTAGTTCATGAACTAGAATATTAAGTTAGTACATGTATTAGAGTGTGAATTCATCTATGTATTAGTGTCTTCCATGTATCTTGGGAGAGGTAAAGTGTAGACTAAATTAATGTGTTCACATGTAGTGTAGGCTAGATACATGAAAGAGTTTTCCTATAAATAGCCATGTATTCCTAGCCATTTGAGCAAGTCAAGTTGAATAGAAACCCTCGTTTCCTCCATTTTATTCTTTGTGAGTTTTGAGTGTTGTTTTGTGTTGTCTTGCTCTCCCAAATTTTCTAACATTTGGTATCAGAGCCGGTGTGTGTGAGAGACAACCAAACTTGGAGAAAGATGACAAATAGTAATGGAACTCCATTCCAAGTTCCTATGCTCACAAAATAAAACTATGGAAATTGGTGTATCCAGATGAAGGCCTTACTTGGTGCCTATGATGTTTGGGAACCAGTGGAAATTAGAGGTGATGAAGCGAAGGATGATGTTGCCTTTAGAAAGAAAGATCAAAAAGTGCTCACTCTCATCCATCAAAGTTTGGATGACAAGATGTTTGAGAAGGTTGCAAATGCAACTACCTCCAAGCAAGCATGGAGATTCTTCAAACATCCTTTAATGGTTTGGATAAAGTGAAAAGAGTTCGTCTCAAAACCTTAAGAGGAGAGTTTTAATCATTGCATATGAAGGAATCCGAATCCGTTTTGGATTATATTTCAAGAGTTTTGGCTATTGTCAATCAAATGAAGAGATATGGTGAAGACTTAAGTGATGATAAGGTCGTTGCAAAAATACTACAATCTCTTGATTCAAAATTTAATTATAGTGTTGTGGCTATTAAAGAGTCCAAAGACTTGGACACCATGAACATTGAAGAACTCATGGGTTCTTTGCAAGCACATGAAGAAAAGTTGATGAAACCGAAAGAAGAATCGGTTGAACAAGCGTTGCAAGCAAAACTTTCTTTCAAGGAGAAAGATGAAAGGCGCAGCTCGCAACAAAGAGGTCGTAGACGTGGACAAGGTCGTGGAGGAAGAGGAAGAGGTGGTAGTCAACCACCAAGCAAAGAGAATAAAAGCCAAGACTATAACTAGGAAAAAGGCCGTGGAAGAGGTAGAGGATGTAGGCAAAATCAAGGAAGGTATGATAAGTCTAATATTGAATTTTATACTTGTCATAAATTTTGTCATTTTTCCTGAGAATGCAAAAATAATATGGAGGAGAAAAATAATTTTGTGGAGAGCAAAAATGAAGATGGAGATGGCACTTTACTTCTTGCTTGCAAAGGAGAATAAAGTGTAAAGAGAAATCAATGGTACCTTGACTCCGGTGCAAGTAGCCATATTTGTAGAAAGAAGAATTTATTTGTGGAGCTTGAAGAGTTGAATGGTGGCAACATCACTTTTGGAGACTCTTCACGGGTTAAAGTCAAAGGAAAATGTACGATTTTAATTCGTTTGAAAGTTGGTAGTCACCAATTAATTTCTAATGTTTTGTATGTACCGGAGATGAAAAGTAATATTTTATGTTTGGGACAACTTTTGGAGAAAAATTATGATATTCATTTGAAGAATAAAAAATAGTTCATGAGAGATGAAAATGGGAGATTGTTAGCTAAAGTTCCTATGGCTAATAATAAAATGATTATTTTGAATCTTCGAAGTAATGTTCCAAGGTGCTTGCTTTCATGTGCCAAAGATTCATCTTGGCTTTGGCATATGAGATTCGGTCATATAAATTTTGATAGTCTAAGATTAATGAAGAAGGAGAGCATGGTGATTGGGTTGCCAACTATTGATCATCCGAGCCAACTTTGTGAAGGATGTCTCTTTGGAAAGCAAGCAAGGAAAAGCTTTCCTAAAGAATCTTTGACTAGAGCCCCATGCCCACTGGAGTTGATTCATATGGATGTGTGCGGACCAATCAAGTCGTCTTCACTTGGTAAAAATAATTATTTTTTACTTTTCATTGATGATTTTTTTTAGAAAAACTTGGGTTTATTTCTTGAAGGGAAAATCAGAGGTGTTTGAAATTTTCAAAAAATTCAAGAGCATGGTGGAGAAACAAAGTGGCTACCAAGTGAAGTCATTGTGGTCCGATAATGGTAGAAAATTCACTTCAAATGAATTCAAGGCTTTTTGTGAAAAAAAAGGAATTCGTCATTTTTTGATAGTTCCAAGATCACCACAGCAAAATGGTGTCGTGGAAAGAAAGAACTAGACTATTCTCAACATGGCACAGAGTATGTTGAAGAGCAAGAATATGCCAAAGGAGTTTTTGGGCTGAAGCAGTTGCTTGTGCGGTGTACTTGTCAAATTTGTGTCACACCAAGAGTATTAGTGACAAAACACCTCAAGAGGCTTGGAGCGGTTTCAAGCCAAAAGTTGCTCATTTGCGAGTTTTTGGGAGCATTGCTTATGCACATGTACCGGATGAGAAGAGGTCCAAGCTTGATGATAAAAGTGAGAGGTATGTTTTCATTGGCTATGATCAATATTCTAAAGGTTATAAATTATATAACCCAAGAAATGGCAAAGTCACCATAAGTAGAGATGTAGAATTTGATGAAGAGAATGCTTGGGAATGGAAAGCTAAAGAGCAAAATTACTCTTTTAGTCCTTTCTTTGATGAAGATAGTGATGAAGAAGTTGGAGAGCAGCCTTTAACACCACCGTCAACACCTCCAGCACAAGATCAAGAATAAGATGAGTCAAGTCCAAATTATTCAAGTGAAGTGCCTCAGAAGACTAGAAGTCTTCGTGACTTGTACGAAAATATTACACCCCATATGTCTAAAGTGACGTATATATTTTTAATGACATGTTAAGAATGATTTAAGTGAGTTTAAAGTCATAATATGACCATATATGATGTTATTATGTTGAATATAAAGTTTGGGAAAAATCGGATTTAAGTTGCGGAAAATCCGACTAAGGAATTGCCTTGTAATGATGTTTTTTCAACAATTAATTCTGTGCATTATATAAGGTCTTTTGGAGACATATGATATACCAAATTGAAGGTCTTGGAGTTAAATTTCCAACGCTTTTGACAGTTTATTCATACAACATATGGATAAAAAGATATGAGCATCAGAAGTGAGGCCAGAAAAAAGGGACATAAGCGCAAAAGAGGACTAAAACTGAAATGTTTCAAGTATAAAAGGGAAAAGTTATCCTCATCTCATCATTTCCAGAAATATCAAGAGAGAAACAGTTCCTCCATGATTCTTGAAGTAAGTTTTATGATTTTGAAGGAAGGACGTCAATCGTAACTCAAAATTGAAGACGAATTGTGTCAAAATGCTCTACACGATTAAGGTAACATTATGCTACCTTCAATTTCGTCTATAGCTTGAGTTTTAGAATTACTTCATAGCTATGTAAAGTACCTAAATACTGTATTATATCTTGTTTAAGCTTTAGAAAGTGTGGAATTCAAGAGAAACAAGGTTTAGAAGCAAAACAACATCAAAGGTATGTAAGTCCAAACCTTTCTTTCGACAAGGCATTTATTTTGTATCTTTTGAAGTTTGAATTAGTTCCAAACTTGGTGGTTCTTGAGGGGAACATATATGGAATAAAGGTAATCGTGTATGTGCTTAATTTAGTGTTAAGAACCACGGTGAAAGATGTCCAAAACAGCAGCACGAAGTTTTTCAAAATCTGGAAAATTGTTCTTATTTTTGAACAGTTGCTTGTATTTTGAGCATAACTCTCTGTAAAAATTTGATATTGAGATGATTTAAGATTTTCTAGAACCATGAGACATATATCTACTAATTTTATGAAGACCATAGAGTCTATAACATTGATTTAGATCCTACAAAATAGGTCACAAGGCAGGGCATTGGTGTTGTCTAAAGATTCTGTCCGCGAATTTGTTATGTTGTCTGGTCATCTCATTTTGTTATCGATTTAATTTATTTATGTTATCAGTTTATCAGGGTAACTATTCCCGTGTATATTATAGAGCTGGTTCTGTTTTCGTGGATCATCCAGTTTTAGGGGAAACTCTGCCGAAATTTTTATTAAAATTCAAAGAGTTGGACAAATTTTGAGTTCTAGGTTGTGTCTATAATTCAATCAAGAGTTTTCTTATCACTCTTTGAGTCCATATCTATTATTGCCACATGCATTATGCCTCATACATGCTTATGCTTATATTGTGATCATGTTATGTGTGATTTGGAGTCCCCCATAGAGACTGGACATTGGACACACAGTCCGGTCACGTGTGATACTACCCGTCTGGGGGATACAGCCCTTCTGGTTCATGCGGGAGTTGAAAAACCTAGTGTGACCGGGTGTCATTCACACACTCTGACGAGAGAGACTAGATATTACTAGTTGTGGGGGACATAGCCCACAACACCTGCCAGGTTTGTTATATGCGTGTATATAGCCACAGTATGCAGTGCATGATTATACATGAGGCTAGTTCAGGTTTTCAGTTACCTGATTTGGGGGGATACAGCCCATAACACCAGACAGGTACTAGTTGATATGTTCAGTTACCTGATTTGGGCGGATACAACCCATTACACTAGACAGGTACCAGTTTCGATAACTGTTCAGTTTTAGCTCAGTACCAGTTATCAATTCTCAGTTATCAGCCACCAGTTCTTAATGTCAGTATTAGTTGACAGCTATCAGCTCCAGTTTCGAGTAACCAGTTATCAGTCATATTATAATCATTTATCAGTATAGTTCAGCTCAGTTTTTAGTTTCAGATTTAGTTAGACTTCAGTTTATATTGAGATCATATTTAGTCCATGTTTCAGATTTCCAGCTTCATTGCTATACTTCAGCACATATTTTCACATTTATATTACAGCCTTACAGTTTTATTCAACCATGATATATATTATATGCTCATGCCTTACATACTTGGTACATATCGTACTCACGCCCTTTCTGGGGCGCTGCGTTTCATGCCGCGTAGGTACAGAGAGATCAGACCTTAAGCCACGTTAGTAGGCTATCTATAAGCTGTTGGATTCACTCCGTCTCCTCTCGAAGTTTACTATTTATAGACGTCGAGTAGGTATGGCCGGGCCTTGTCCCGTCCTTTGTATATTCAGTTCAGCACTCTTAGAGGCCTGTAGATATGTCCCTGTGTGGTTCTGTCAGTATGTTATGTATGTCAGCTTATGTTAGCCTTGTCAGCATTTCGCATTGCATAATTCTTATCAGCTAGGTTTATTCTTATTCTGTTTATCAATTATACTCATGGTTAGCAAATTATCAGCACGATTAGTGATGATCGACACTTAATGTTGGTCATCCGTCGCGACCCTAAGTTGGGTCGTGACAAAAGTGGTATCAGAGCAGTTCAGTCCTAGGGTGTCTACAGGCCGTGTCCAGTAGAGTCCTGTTTAGGAGTATGTTGCACGCCATACTTTTGAACAGGAGGCTACAAGGCACTTCAGGACAGTTGTCTTTCTTTCTTCTCTAGATCATGCGATAGAGCCATGATTATAGAATTCAGCCCTCTAACAATAGTGTTTTCAGCAAAGCGATGCCGCCGAAAAAACTAACAGCTACCCAAAATGGCAAGCCCATTACCGGCCATGGTATTAGTAGAGTGCCACCTGAGGTGGATGAGAGTGAGGAGTCCAGACCTGAGGCTCCATCTGAGGCCTCACAGATCCCCTCAGTTCAGGGTGATATTAGAGGTACTGCAGCTACCATACTTGCAGCTCCTCAGCCTGATAGCCAGGGTCAGGAAGTGAGGGATGCCATCAGATTATTAACTAGTCTTGTAGCTTCTCAGACTTGACGGCATAGTGCAAATGCCCAGGCAGATACTGGATCCAGGATCATAGATTTTATCCAATTAGAGCATCCAGCCTTTACTGGATCTCGTACAAAAGAGGACTCTCTGAATTTTTTAGTGAGGATAGCCAGGGTACTGAGTGTCATGCACGTGTCAGACACAGAGTTAGTATAGTTAGCTGCATTTAGATTGCATGACCTAGTAGTAGGGTGGTATCAGACGTGGGAGCTACCAGAGGGCCAGATTCTACTCCGGCGACTTGGTTGGAATCCTTGGATACCTTCTTTCATCCGTATATGCCTATAGAGACACAGAGAGAACGTGTCGATCAGTTCCTGACCTTGAGATAGGGAAGTTTGAGTGTAGAAGAGTATAATTATTGCTTTAATTTTTTAGGAAGGTTTGCCCCTACGGTGGTAGTGAGTATGGAGGATAGAATTCACAGGTATGTAGTGGGACTAGGTCCACAACTGGTGAATGAGTGCATGACAGTCGCTATGAAGCCAGGTATGATCCTATTATGCATTCAGGCATTTTCTTTATCACTTGAGGAGAATAAGCAAAAACAGAGAGCCGACAGGGATAGAGGGTTACATAAGAAGGGAAGATTATCTTGTTCATTTAGAGAGACATCTGGAGTGAGTAGGCAACAGAGTGTTAGATAGCCACCAGCTAGTATACCTCAAGAGTTCGTGGCTTGAGATCTGATAGACCTCCTCAGTCCAGATCCAGTCACGCATCACAGACTTCATGATTTAAGCATCGTGGTACTTCTGTACAGGCCGGTTAGACATATCCCAGATGTCCAGATTGTGGTGGACACCACTTGGGACCATGTCAGTGAGGAGTTGATACTTGTTATATTTCTCAAAAGGCAGGACATTTCATGAGAGATTTCCTGACTAGGGGTGGTAGTTGTGCAGCCCAGCCAGCTAGATCAGTAGTTGATTCCTCAGCACCAGCAAGCCATCAGGGGCATGTTCTTTAGGATGGCACCTGCATAACTGAAAGAACTTAAGGAGCAACTGAAGGATTTTTTAGATAAAGGCCTCATGAGACCCAGCATTTCCCCGTGGGGAGCCTCAGTATTATTTGTGAAAATGAAAGATTGCTCTCTACGCATGTGCATAGATTATAGACATCTAAATAAAGTCACAATCAAGAATAAATACCCTCTGCCCAAGATTGATGACTTGTTCGACCAGCTCCAGGGTGCCAAGTACTTCTCGAAGATAGATTTTCGATCAGGCTATCATCAGGTTAGAGTCAGAGGATGTGATATACCTAAGACTGCGTTCAGGATTAGGTATGGCCATTATGAGTTTTTAGTGATGTCGTTTGGACTCACTAATGCCCCTGCAGTATTTATGGATCTGATGAACAGCGTACTCAAGGCTTACTTGGATTTATTTGTGATTGTATTTATTGATGATATTCTCGTCTATTCAAAGTCTGAATCAGAGCATGCGGAGCATTTACGCCTAGTATTGGGTACTCTTCGAGACCAATAATTGTATGCTAAGTTTTAAAAGTGTGAATTCTGGTTAGATTCAGTGGCATTTCTTGGCCATATAATTTCAGCAGAAGGAATTAAAGTAGATGGCCAGAAGATTGAGGCTATGAAGAATTGGCCCAGACCTACGATGCTAATTGTGGTATATAGTTTTATGGGTTTGGCAGGTTATTATAGAAGGTTCTTAGAGGGTTTTTTTTTCCTTCGTTGCAGCACCACCGACCAAATTGACACAGAAAACAACCAAATTTCAGTGGTCTGATTCTTGCGAGCACAGGTCTAAGAACTAAAGAACAAGTTGATAACGGCAGTGCTTAAACTTCTACAGGGATCTGAGAGCTATGTCATTTACTGTGATGCTTCTCGAATTGGTCTTGGTTGTGTATTGATGCAGCATAGAAGAGTAATAGCTTATGCTTCCAGGCAGCTGAAAAAGCACGAGCGGAACTACCCTACCCATGATCTCGAGCTTGCAGCAGTCATTCATGCATTGAAGATTTGGAGACATTATTTGTACCGTATTCATGTTGATATTTATACAGATCACAAGAGCCTCCAGTACATATTTAATCAGAGTGAGCTAAACCTACGACAAAGGCGATGGCTAGAGTTGCTAAAGGACTACGACATGGAAATTCTTTATCATCCAGGTAAAGCGAATGTTGTAGTTGATCCCTTAGTCATAAGTCCATGTGTAGTTTATCTTACTTACAGCCACAAAAAAGAGAGAGTTAGCTCATGCACTCCACCAGTTAGCCAACATTGGAGTCAGATTAATAGATTTAGATGACGCAGGAGTTCCAGTTGAGAACGCAACCACTACTTGCCTAGTAACAGAAGTAAAACAGCACTAGTATGAGGATCCTGTTCTAGTTGAATACAAACAGATAGCCAGAAGAAAACCGAAATTACCATAGAAATTACGATACAGGTTACTAGTGACGGGATTCTTATGTAAAAAGATAGACTTTGTATTCCTGATGTTGTAGATTTACGTGGATAGATTATGTCCGAGGCATATTATTCCAGACCCACTGTTCATCCAGGTTCGAGTAAGATGTACCATGATCTTAAGCAGATTTATTGTTGGGACAGAATGAAGAGTGACATAGCAGAATTTGTGGCTCAGTCTCCTAACTGCAAGCAGGTTAAAGTCGAGGATCAAAAACCTAGTGGCTTGTTGCAGGAAATAGACATTTTGTCATGGAAATAGGAACCAGTGAATATGGACTTCATTACAGGCTTGCCGCATATGCGGAGCAAGTATGACTCTATCTGGGTTATAGTTGATAGGCTTACTAAATCAGCTCATTTCTTGCCTGTTAGAACTACATATACTGTAGAGGATTATGCCAGACTTTATATCAGAGAGATAGTGCGCCTACATAGTATTCTAGTATCTATCATTTCAGAAAGGGGCGCACAGTTACAGCTAATCTCTGGCGATCGTTCCAGACAGGTTTAGGGACACAGGTGAATCTGAGTATAGCATTTCATCCCCAGACAGATGGACAGGCTGAATGGACCATTCATACGTTAGAAGATATGCTTAGAGCTTGTGTGTTAGATTTTGGAGGCAGCTGGAGTGAATATCCACCGTTGATAGACTTTGTATACAACACTAACTATCATTCTAGCATACAGATGGCGCCATATGAAGCTTTGTATGGGCGCAAATGCAGGTCTCCTATAGGATGGTTTGAGGTTGGCGAGTCTCAATTGATGGGTCAAGATTTAATCCAACAGGCAGTTGATAAAGTCAAGTTGATCAAGGAAAGATTATTAGCAGCGAGGAGCAGACAGAAGTCCTATGTAGATAACCGACGTTGAGATTTAGAATTTCAGATTAGCGATTGGGTATTCCTGAAAGTATCACCTATGAAAGGCATTATGAGATTTAGAAAGAATGGCAAGCTTAGCCCTAGATTCATTGGTCCATATCAGGTCATCAAGCGAGTCGGGCGTATTGCCTATGAATTAGACCTTTCAGCAGACCTTCAGGAGGTCCATCCAGTATTTCATGTTTCCATGCTCAGAAAAATATGTCGAAGATCCTTCTAGAGCTGTACCAGGATATGATGTTCAGATCACATAGCAGTTGACTTATGAAGAGGTGCCAGTTGTAATTTTAGATAGACAGATTCGTCGACTAAGGACGAAAGACATTCCTTTAGTTAAGATGCTATAGCAAAGCAATAATAAAGAAGAAATAACTTGGGAAGCTGAAAATGACATGAGAGCCAAATATCCACATATCTTCACTACTTCAGGTATGTAACAGATCGTTGCTTAATGCTTCTGCATACTTCATTTAACATTCGATGACGAATGTTCCTAACGGGGGAGATTGTTACACCCCGTATGTCTAAAGTGACGTATATCATTCTAATGACATGTTAAAAATAATTTAAGTGAGTTTAAAGTCATAATATGACCATATATGATGTTTATATGTTGAATATAATGTTTGGGAAAAATCGGATTTAAGTTGCGGAAAAACCGACTTAAGGAATTGCCTTGTAATGAAGCTTTTTCAGCAGTTAATTTCATGTATAATATGAGGTCTTTTAGGGACATATCATATACCAAATTGAAGTTCTTGGAGTATAGTTTTCAACACTTTTGATGGTATTTTCATATAATGTCCGGATAAAAAGATATGACTATCAGAAGTCAGGCAAGAAAAAAGGGACATAAGCGCAAAAGAGGACTAAAACTGAAATGGTTCAAGTATAAAAGGGAAAAGTTATCCTCATATCGTCATTTCCAGAAATATCAAGAGAGAAACAGTTCCTCCATGAGTCTTGAAGCAAGTTTTTATCATTTTGAAGGAAGGACGCCAATCGTAACTCAAAATTGAAGACGGATTGTGTCAAAATGCTCTACGCAATTAAGGTAACGTTATGCTACCTTCAATTTCATCTATAGCTTGAGTTTTAGAATTACTTCATGGCTAAGTAAAGTACCTAAATGTTTTATTAGCTTGTTTAAGCTTTAGAAGATATAGAATTCAAGGAAAACAAGGTTTAGAAGTAAGAAACATCAAAGGTATGTAAGGCTAAACCTTTCTTTCGACAAGGCATTTATTTTGTATCTTTTGAAGTTTGAATTAGTTCCAAACTTGGTGGTTCTTGAGGGGAACAAATATGGAATAAAGGTAATCATGTATATGCTTAATTTAGTGCTAAGAACTACGGTGAAAGATTTCCAAAACAGCAGCACGAAGTTTTTTAAAATCTGGAAAATTGTTCTTATCTTTGGACAGTTTCTTGTATTTTGAGCATAACGTTTTGTATAAATTTGATATTGAGATGATTTAAGATTACCTAGAACCATGAGACAGATATCTACAACTTTTTTGAAGACTATAGAGTCTATAACATTAATTTAGATCCTGCAAAAAAGGTCACAAAGCAAGGCACTGGTGCTGTCTAAAGATTCTGTCCGCTAATTTATTATGTTGTCCGGTCATCTCATTTTGTTATCCATTTAAATTATTTATGTTATCAGTTTATCAGGGTACCCATTCCCATGTATACTATAGAGCTGGTTCTATTTTTGCTGATCATCCAGTTTTAGGGAAAACTCTTCCGAAATTTTTATAGAAATTCAAAGAGTTGGACAAATTTTGAATTCTAGGTTCTGTCTATAATTCTATCCAAATTTTTCTTATCATTCCTTTGAGTCCATATCTATTGTTGCCACTTGTGTTATGCCTCATACATGCTTATGCTTTGAGTCCATATCTATTGTTTTCACATGTGTTATGCCTCATACATGCTTATGCTTATATTGTGATCATGTTATGTGTGATTTGGAGTCCCCCATAGAGGCTGGACATTGGACACACAGTCCGGTCGCGTGTGATACTACCCGTCTGGGGGATATAACCCTTCTAGTTCAGGCGGGAGTTGAAACACCTAGTGTGACCGGGTGTCATTCACACACTCTGACCAGAGAGACTAGATATTACTGACTGGGGGACATAGCCCATAACACCCGCCAGGTTTGTTATATACGCGTATATAGCCATAGTATGCACTGCATGATTATAGATGAGGCTAGTTCAGGTTTTCAGTTACCTGATTGGGGGGATACAACCCATAACACCAGACAGGTTATAGTTCAGATGTTCAGTTACCTGATTTTGGGGGATACAGCCCATAACACAAGACAGGTACCAGTTCAGATAACAGTTCAGTTTTAGCTCAGTACCAGTTATCAGTTCTCAGTTATCAGCTACAAGTTCTTAATATCAGTATCAGTTGACAGCTATCAGCTCAAGTTTCTAGTAACCAGTTATCAGTCATATTATAGTCATTTATCAGTATAGTTCAGCTCAGTTTTCAGTTTCAGATTTAGTTAGACTTCAGTTTATATTCGGATCATATTTAGTCCATGTTTCAGATTTCTAGCTTCATTGCTTTATTTCAGCACATATTTTCATATTTATATTCCAGCCTTACAGTTTCATTCAGCCATGCTATATATTATATGCTCATGCCTTACATACTTGGTACATATCGTACTCACGCCCTTTCTGGGGCGCTGTGTTTCATGCTGCACAGGTACAGAGAGATCAGACCTTAAGCCACGTTAGTAGGCTATCTACAAGCTGTTGAGTCATTCCGTATATTTCAGCACATATTTTCACATTTATATTCCAGCCTTACAGTTTCATTCAGCCATGCTATATATTATATGCTCATGCCTTACATACTTGGTACATATCGTACTCACGCCCTTTCTGGGGCGCTGTGCTTCATGCTGCACAGGTACAGAGAGATCAGACCTTAAGCCACGTTAGTAGGCTATCTACAAGCTGTTGAGTCATTCTGTCTCCTCCCGGAGTTTACTATTTATAGACATCGAGTAGGTAAGGCGGGGCATTGTCCCATCTTTTGTATATTCAGTTCAGCACTCTTAAAGGTCTGTAGATATGTCCCTGTGTGGTTCTGTCAGTATGTTATGTATGTCAGCTTATGTTAGCCTTGTCAGCTTTTCGCATTGCATAATTCTTATCAGCTAGGTTTATGCTTATTCTGTTTATCAGTTATACTCATGGTTAGCCAATTATCAGCAGGATTAGTGATGATCAACACTTAGTATTGGTCATCCGTCGCGACCCTAAGTTGGGTCGTGACAGAAAATACGGAAGTGGTAAGAGAAGATTTATATGATTTGACTCACTTTATTTGTTGGTGGATAGTGAGCCTTTAACTTATGAGGATACTGCCCAAAATACCAAATGGAAAGATGCCATGGATGAAGAAATCAACGCAATCAAGAAGAATGATCCTTGGGAGTTGGCCACACTTCCAAAAGGCAAAAGCACTATTGGTGTCAAATGGGTGTACAAGTTGAAGAATAGTTCCAAGGGAGAGGTGGAAAGGTATAAAGCAAGATTGGTTGCCAAGGGATACAAGCAAAAGGCCGGTATTGACTATGATGAAGTATTTGCGCCGATTGCTCATTTGGAAACAATTCGTTTTATTATTTCTTTGGCAGCCCAAAATCAATGGAAAATCCATCAAATGGATGGTAAGTCGGCTTTCTTGAATAGTGTTTTGGATGAAGAAGTATACATTGATCAACCTTTGGGCTGTAAGGTTGAAGGACATGATGACAAAGTGCTAAAATTGAAGAAGGCACTTTATGGTTTGAAGCAAGTCCCACGGGCTTGGAATAGTGGAATTGACAAATATTTTTAAGCGAACGGTTTTTCAAAATGTCCACATGAACATGCTCTTTATGTCAATATTGCTAAAAATGGTGACATCTTAGATGATTTGATCTTTATAGGAAATAATCCAAAGATGTTTGAAGAATTCAAGGAGGCTATGGCAAGAGAGTTTGAGATGACGGACATTGGCTTAATGTCCTACTATCTTGGAATTAAAGTGCAACAAAGGAAAGATGGAATTTTTATTTCTCAAGAAAAATATGCAAAGGAAATTCTCAAGAAGTTTGATTTGGAGGAACTTCACCAACCACAAGAAGATGCATCAAAGATTTTTGTTGACAACAAATCGGCTATTGAATTGGCCAAGAACCCGGTGTTTCATGAAAGGAGCAAGAATATTGATACTAGATATTTAGAGATTGCATATCTAATAAAGTTGTAGAGCTTGAGCACGTGAAGTCGCAAGATCAAATTGCGGATATTTTCACCAAGCAGTTGAAGATTGAGCTTTTTCAAAAGCTAAGGATGGCACTTGGAGTGATGAAACAAGTTTAAGGAAGGATGTTGAAATATGAACAAAATAAACTTGTCCATTTAGTTCACACTAGTTTACATTTGTCTACATGTATTTACATTAGTTCATGAACTAGAATATTAAGTTAGTACATGTATTAGAGTGTGAATTCATCTATGTATTAGTGTCATTCATGTATCTTGGTAGAGATAAAGTGTGGACTAAGTTAATGTGTTTACATGTAGCTTAGGCTAGATATATGAAAGAGTTCTCCTATAAATAGCCATGTATTCCTAGCCATTTGACCAAGTCAAGTTGAATAGAAATTTCCCTTTCTCTATTTTCTTCTTTGTGAGTTTTGAGTGTTGTTTTGTGTTGTCTTGTGTTGTCTTGCTCTCCTAAATTTTCAAATAGAGTCCACAAAAGTCCATCATTTGATTGATAATCCATTTTGGGTAGGAAGCAGAGCGACAAGTAGTTCTATAGATATGTGTCTGACACTTTAATTAGTTTCTCTTTCTTAATCATATCAATCAGAATATGGGACGTCAGGGTTCATAATCTTAGGTTTATGTCATTGTTTGCTTTTCTTCTTAATTATGCTAAAAGCAGATTAGCAGAGTAATAACTTTTGAATCAAATTTATTTCCATACTAAGTTCTTGAAGGTATGGATTCAAGGTTGAACAGCATGGCCTACTAGGCATCGTTTAGTGAATAGATATGATTCTATAAACTATACATTTCAGTTCTCAATATAATAACCCGCGAGACAGATTGAATTACTGTCTTTTTTAAACCCCACCCCCTCACTCTCTTGGAGCATATAGTAGACCTCCCACTTTTTGCTTCTACTGTGACTAAATTAATGTTGATTGCATGATTGTATTCAGATTTTGTCTATTTATCTTAAAGAAAAAAGAGTAACAAGATGAAAAAGGGTAAAAGACTGGGGAAATGTTCTCTTACATTCATACTATAGTTTTGTTTTTGAAGGAGATTGTATAAAGAGCATAGGTACACTCTTATCTCACTTTTGTTGTTTGATGATCGTCCATTAACTTGAGAAATATATGCTGCATAAATATCCTTAGATGAATTAAACAACATAACATATGGTTTTACTTTTTACACTATTAGAGGGAAATAATCGATTCGAGGTTCGACAGCCATCTACTGCTACAATTAACTTCCTTCCTGATATTCCATATTCTATTTTGATGATAAATTTTCTCTTCAAACAGTTGCTTCTCCATGTAACCAACCTTTTCTGCGTGTCCTTTGAACCATATCATTTTATCGGCTAAGAGGGGAACACCAAAACGTGATTGTTATCTTAATTTCCTTCTCCATTACGTTCTCTTTAGAACACGTCAAATAAGAGATTTATTTGATTACCCAAAAATCTAGAGTAGATTTCATTGCGTAAATGGTTATCATTGTGATGATCCCAAATAATAGCAGGTTAGAGCATTGAGCTAAATGTTATACCTTGGCACTCAAAACTTTTGTTGCCGAAGTGAGCTTTGAGATAGCAATATCTGCATGAAAAACAGGAGTTGAATTCTCAGACAAAATTGCTTTTGCAATGCTATCTTAGGAATTTTGTCTAACGCGGTAGTTTATGATACACACGACTATACTCTGAGAAGAGTTGGAAAAGTGTAATAACTTGAGCTCGTGCTCAAGTGTAATTTCATAACTAACAGTAATTAAAGACAGAAAATTAAATTAAGAAAATTAAAATAACTTCTTTCTCAACATGGAAATCCTAGCTACTACTATTACAAGTATTTATAGTAACCTGAGAAATATGGAAATGACCTTAAATGATAGATAAGCCCATTGGGCTGGACTACTACTTGACTGCTAATACATAAAAGTTGAAATAAATCTACTAATATTGACGCAACTAAACATATGACTCGGGCCCAACTGTGACTGTACTGAATAATTGACTTTTACTCTTCCAAACCGCTACATTGTCTTTTTTGTTACACTCCGCCCATCCTTAACGCCGATCAAGGATCAAAATCAGGAAACTGTGCCTTCATGAATGAGTAATCTTCCCAAGTGGCCTCCTCTGGGGATAAATTGGCTCATTGAATCAAAACCTGCACATTTGCCTTGTTTCCATTTTTGACCATTCTCCGATCCAAAATCAACGCCGGTTCTGTTAAAATTTGCCCGTCACTGGTTCAATACGGCGGATCCACAAAGTAAAAACTCGATCCCTAGTTTTTTACTTCAATTAGGGAACATGGAAGACATGGTGTATTTTCGACCCTTCTGGCAACTTTAATTCATACGCAATTGCTCCAATTCTTTGATGACTTCATAAGGACAAAAGAAGCGTGCTGACAATTTCAAATTTTTCCTCACTGCCACGAACATCTACTGGTAAGTTTGAAGTAACACAAAGTCGCCAACTTTAAACTCCCTTTCACTTCTTTTTGCATCTACATACAATTTCATACAGTTTTGTGCTTTTTTTAGGTTAACTTAAAGGATTTTGTTCATGATTTGTCAATCCCTAAGAACTTGATCAACTGTGTCTAGTTTGGACTGTGAGATGAGCTCAAAGGTGGGTTAAGGAGGATCATAGCCGTATAAGGCCTTGAAAGGGTACATGCAAATTGATAATTGATAGTTCGAATTGTACCAGAATTCAGCCATGGCTAACCACATACTCCAGTTCGAGGGCTTGTGACCAGTGATACACCAAAGGTAAGACTCCAAACATCTATTTAGTCTCTCTGACTGCCCGTCTGTTTGTAGATGATATGTTGTGCTAGGCTTAAGCTGAACTTGCATATTTTTGAATAGTTCCCTCCAAAAATTACTCATGAAAATAGGGTCCCTATTTGAAATGATTGAACTTGGGAGCCCATGTAACTTGACCACCACATCTAAAAATAGTTGGGGAATCTGGAGAGAATGATAAGGGTGAGTTAATGCAAAAAAAATGAGTCATTCTTGTGTATTTGTCAATCACTACCAGAATGGAGTCTTTGCCAAAGGATTTAGGTAGCCTACTAATGAAGTCCATGGCTAAGTGATCCCATGCCCTTGCAGGAACTAAAATAAGCTGTAGAAAACCTAGGTAGCCTACATTCTCTTCCTAATTCCTCTGACAAATTTCACATTCCTTTACTACTATGGTAATATCATGCTCCATTTTCTGCCAAAAGAACAAGGGTTTTACCCTCTGTAGAGTAGAAAAAATACCTGAGTGGCCCCCACATTATATGGGCAAAAATACGTCACTTGCTATTATGGAGAGAAAAGTCCAGCTGGCAAGACTAGACTTATCTTATAAGCCACTGGGTGCAGAAGATACACGCTCGTTCCCGATGTCAACGACCATTTAGGCAGCACGGCTGTACGACGCAGGGTATACATCCTGCCGCCAAGGGTTTACAGTCTCCTAGTTAGGGTTTAGTATATACCACTACCTTGAGTTAAAGGCTCATAGCCTTATTAGTCTTTATGTTTTACCTTAATTAGGACAGGATATCATTATTATAAATACCCTTCCTTACATTGTATGATACATCATACGATTCAACACCGAATCCAGTTATTCTGAAGGAATAAGAATTACTCTATCTTTCTCTTAATTATTTCGTCTTGTTTATTCATTATTACTTTCATTGTAGTTGCATACTTTTCCATTGTAGTTGCTGTATTGCTTGTGACCCTAACCATAAATAATTGTTTAACCCAGACATACGATTTTAGGTATAAACAGTTTGGCACCCACCATGGGGCCCAGTAAATAGTAGGATTCCTACAAATGAAAAGGCAAAATCATGTCAAGTCACGATGACAACGCTGCACGAAATGCCGGTAATGAGATCTAACAGATAATTCATAACTCGGTCAACACGACTAAAATTATGAACTACTATCTAAGTTCAGAACCCAGTTACCCATCATCATAGCTGAGATCTTTCCAGAATATCACCCCTCATTATAAAACACTACCGCACCTAGAAGGCTCGCCAGCACGATCTTCGGAGGGCCCGAGTTCGGCAGTGCCGAAACCAAAGCCATCACGGGCTGCGAGGCTCACCAGTAGATGACCAAGAAGCCACGCATCAACACTATCGAATTCAACGACGAGGACTTAAGACGAGACTGTCATCTCCACCGCGATTTCTCTAATAATCACCCTGCATGTACATGACGCTCGAGTCAAACGTGTATTGGTGGATCCTGGCAGCGCAGTCAATATCATTCATTGGAAGGTTTTATGCCAAATGGAGATGCAGAATCAGGTAATCCCCAGCCCATACACTATAACAAGCTTTAACAACTCCAGCGAGAAGTCTGTGGGAGAGATACTCCTTCAGGTACACCTACGAGGAGTAGCACGGTTAACCTCCTTCCAGGTAATGACATGCGACCTCTCGTATAACATTATCCTCGGGAGGCCCTGGATTCATGAGGTACACGCAGTGCCTTCTACACTTCATAAAATCCTAAAGTACCCGACTCCTTAGGGGTGAAAGAAATTCAGGGCGAACAGAAGTTATCTTAGAGCTGTTACGTAACTGCGGTGACAGATGCTACCAAAAAGGAGACAAAAAATCAGAAGAAAAAGTTGAATAAGCTGCTTGGCCCTGATCTGATCACCAGCGTACCTCTCAGATACGGGGTCCATGAGGTGACCAGGTCTCGGGAGCCGGCCATCACGCCCTCAAACCCGGAAGAAGAAGATAAGCCAGCCAAAGCCACGGTCGATGATCTTGATCCGGTAATCTTCGATGAGGAGGTTCCGGATAAGAAATTTTATGCAGGGGCTAAGCTCTCAATCAAAGCCAAGCAAGAATACGCTAACTTTCTACGTGCTCGGTCGGGCACCTTCACCTGGACTCACACTAATATTGTCGGGCATATCGTCTAGCGTCATCACACATAATCTGAACGTCGATCCAAACTTTAAACTGGTCAAGCAGAAGAAACGACCGATTAGTCGTGAAAAAGGACAGGTGGTCCATGAAGAGGTTGAAAAACTACTAAACAACGGTTCCATTCACGAGGTTCAGTACCCCGACTGGTTATCCTATTTTGTGGTAGTTCCCAAGAAAAATGATAAGTGGAGGATGTGCATCGATTTCACAGATCTATACAAAGCATGCCCAAAGGATTCCTTCCTGGTGCTCAACGTCGATCAACTCATCGACTCAACGACAGGCCATAAAGCCTTGAGTTTTCTGGACACATACTCAAGATACAATCAGATCCTCATGAACCCGGATGATCAAGAAAAGACCTCATTCATCACAGACAGGGGACTTATTGTTACAGGGTGATGCCTTTTGGACTAAAGAATGAAGGAGCAACTTATCAGAGGTTGGTAAACCTATTGTTCAAGAAGCAGATCGGCAACACCATGGAAGTTTACATCGATGACATGTTGGTCAAATCAGAATTTGCCTAGGATCACGTCAGCTATCTAGAGATAGCATTCGACATCTTAGATAATTTAGAATGAAGCTCAACCCCCAAAAGTGCGCCTTTAGCGTATCCTCTGGTATGTTCCTTTGGTTTATTGTTTCCAACAAGGGCATAGAAGCAAATCCCTTGAAAATCAAGGTGATTGAGGCGATTACGGAAGTCTTGAAAAGTGACATTGAAGTTAAAAGGCTTAGCAGTCGAATTGCAGTACTCAGCCATTTTATCTCACGATCATCAGAGAAGTGTCATCAGTTTTTTAATGTCCTGAAAAAGAATAAAAGTTTCGAATGAATGGAGCAATGTAGCAAGGCATTACGGGAACTAAAGAAATACCTGGCAAATCCCCCGTTGCTCACCAAACCACGCGAGGGAGAACCATTATTGTTATACCTAACTATGTCTGAAGTTGTTGTTAGCTCCATTCTGGTACGAGAAGAGAAGGGAGTGCAATCCCCAGTCTATTATGTTAGCAAGTCTCTCCTGGACGTAGAGACTAGGTATCAACACCTGGAGAAACTCGGGCTTGCCTTAGTCATGGCAGCAAGGAAGTTGCGACCATATTTTCAGAGTCACACCATTATCGCAGTTTCCTCTTTTCCCCTACAAACTATTCTGCACAAGCCCGAATTATAAGGCAGGCTGGAAAAATGGGCCATCAAACTTGGCGAATATGACATCATTTATCAGTCACGTACGACTATCAAGTCGCAGGTACTAGAAGACTTTGTAGCCGACTTCAGTATCGATTTGATACCGGGAGCTGAGGCAGAACACGGGATGATAGAAGGCGCTGCCCCTGGAGAATGGTTGATCCACACTGATGAGGCCTCGAACATATAAAGGGTCGGGCTTGGTATAGTGATCAAACCCCAGCGAAGAACGTATTCAGGAAAGCTGTCAGCTGCTCCCAGATGACGAATACCTTAGCAGAATATGAAGAAGTAATTCAAGCTTTAGAATTAGCTTACATATTTAAGGCCAGGGAGATCAGTATCAATTGAGACTCCCAGCTCGTTGTTAATCGAGTAACCATGGCTTACGCCAACAAGGATGTCTGCATGCAAGAGTACTTGGCCAGAATAGAAAAATGTCTAAAGAAGTTTAAAAAATTTAAGATTAATCAGATACTGAGAGAAGAAAACGTGGAGGCTGATGCCCTAGCCAGTTTAGCGGCCACTGTAGATCTAAACGCAGACATCCCTGTTTTCACAATTGAGCTAATATACGTGGACATTAAGCGTCGTGAGGTCAACATAGTAGGATCATTGTAGGACTGGCGGCACCCGATCATTGAGTACCTGGATAAAGGAGCACTCCTGGCAGACAGAAAGAAGAGTAGAAGGTTGACAGCCCAAGCGGTTCATTATGTTTTAATCAATGGCGAGATGTATCACCGAATGTTTAGTGGACCTCTGGCTAAATATTTGGGACCCTCTCAAGTAGATTATGCGCTCAGGGAAATCCACGAGGGACAATGTGGAAATCACTCCGGCGGGCGATCTCTAGCGCGTACACTAAACAGGGCAGGCTATTTCTGGCACCGACTGGAAGATGACGTGAGCAAGTTTGTCCAAGCGTGTGATAGCTGCCAAAGATTCTCCCACATACTTCATCAACCGGCAGAGTTATTACATTCAGTAATAGCCCCTTGGCCTTTCATGAAGTGGGGAATAGACATCGTGAGGCACATGCCTAAAGCACCCGGTGGTGTCAAGTTTCTGCTTATCATGACATACTATTTCACAAAATGGGTCGAGGCATCGACCTATGCCCGGATCAGGGACGGGAAGTCATAGAGTTTATCTGGAAGAAAGTTATGTGCCGATTTGGCATCCCAGTAGAAATCACTTGCGACAACAGTCCTTAATTCATAGGCAAGAAGATCACTGTTTTCCTGAAGGAATGGGAGATAAAGAGAATCACCTCTACTCCCTATCACCCTTCGGCAAACGGTCAAGTTGAATCTTCGAACAAGACAATAGTGGAGAATCTGAAGAAGCGACTCAAGGAAGCTAAAGGAAGGTGGCCGAAGGAACTGCCTGGAGTCCTGTGGGCCTACCAAACCACATTCAAAGCCAGTACCAAAGAGACACCATTTTCACTGACGTATAGAACAAAATCAATGATTCCTTTAGAAATTGGAGAATCCAGTTTGCGCCGATCATTCACCGAGGAAGAACCAAACAATGAAGCTTTGAAGTTTTTCCTCGATACCTTGGACGAGCGAAGAGAAATAATAGCTATATGCCTCGCAGCCCAGAAGCAACGTGTGGAGCAGTATTACAATGCAAGGGCTAATCCACGATCCTTTAACATTGGGGACTTGGTCCTCTGCAAAGTCACTCAGAACACGAAGCAGGCCAGTGCAGGTAAGCTCGCCCAGAATTGGGAAGGACCTTACAATGTTCGAGGCATAGTTGGGAAAGGTGCATATGTTCTTCAAGACATGGAAGGAATAGCCTTTCCAAATAACTGGAACATCACATGGCTAAAGAAATACTTTAGTCAGTTTTACTTGCTTATTCAAATCCATCTACGATCCAACTATTCATAGCCCCGGCCAGATCTAAGTTGAAGTAATACACTCACTTTTCGCTACAAAAAGTAGGGTACACTACTCGCTTAGAGCTAGACCATGTCTAGCTCAGCCACCAGGCATTATTCGTAAGTTGAACTCGTTAATTCAACAACTGCACCTACACGCCGAAGGGGACGCCTGTTCGCGTAGTGCCAGAAAGTCTTAAATACTCAAGTAACTAAGCATAGACGTTTGAAGTGGGACGTAAAAGTGCATGTTATCACACGGGCTGCTAAAGTCATCCCATTGTGGGTGCCATCAGCCATCTCCTACAGATGCGGCCTAACCGCCAAATATTGGTGCACAACGGACGTAATTTCTAAAAGAAGGCAGACTGATAAACGTTCTAAACATTAGGACATTCAAGACGACCGGAAGCCAGCTAATCTTTAGGTGCACAAACATACTTCTTGACTATACATTACAAAACAAGTAATAACACAAGTACGTATAAAGAGTATTGATGAACGGCCATTTAATTAATAACAAACAGCCCGTAGGCTCATAATATACATTTAGTTCTTCCTAAATACGACATTTGTTTATAACAATTTTAGGAAAAAAAGGAAGACTAAATTCGCAGGTTCCTTCAAATTTGCGCGGCCGGAGATTATTCTTCATCTGGATTGTAGCTCTTATATCGAAGTCTCTCCCAAAAACAAGAAGGCGAAATTCCCAAGTTGACGCCCAAGCAGCAACATCTTTGTGACGATACGCCACAGGAATTGGGAAAAGCAGCCCAACTGAGGAGTCCCTCAGTAAAAATGTGGAGGTAGCGGAACGGGCACCGAAAACTTCACATGGATTCAGTTGGAGAGACTCCAATGAGGAACCCTCGTGAATCTCGGGAATGCCTTATACTCTCTCTTCCCCGAATGATTGGAAGCCTATGCAAACTCCAAAATCGAGGAACAGGCCGGAGCTATACAGCAACCCTGAATGTTGCTGGTATGGAGAATGCTTTCGGGCGTCAACCACTCGAAGAAGGAGAGGATATCTCAGGACGCACTCCTCGTGCAAAATGAGTTGCTTCTGGGATATGTTCCCTAGCAGCTAGAAGATGAGCGAACTACAAGAAGCCCGAATGGGATGGCATTCCTCTACTGCCGCACGCCACAGACAAGAAGAATATCACAGCAAATAATAATGTGTGAAGACACACATACCAAAATCAACATGTCTACCACAACAAGGACGTTACAAAGAGCATCATCACCAGAACCCGGTCAAATTTCATGATTTGGGGGACTCCAGTCACTCTTCTACGACCGAAGAAAGAACGGAAGGTGGTTACAGATGAGTTCCCTTCCACTATTTCCTCATGCAACATCCAGTCATAGCGAAGAAAATTCTCTATGAATATCAAACCAGGATTGGAGGTCCTGGAGGCAACATGTTTTTTGTTTTTAAAAAAAAAAAAAAGGGTTCTTCACTATCATAAGAAATTGTTAAGAAAGTGTAGTATCTTTCCTAAAGAGGAGTTTGTAATTTCTCCACTACCATGAAGCCCCTATTTATAGATAAGAAAAAGAAAAGGATGATGTGTGAGACGAACAAGCGTCATTATTGCTGAAGATATGAACCGATTCGGAGCAGTTAATGGCAGTTCCTGAAAAGATGCATATGATCGGTATCATCCAATCAGAAGGAAGCATGCGAATTTCTCAAAGAGATCAATATCATTCTTGGTCAAAGAGACTGCGAGTCTCAAGGAGTCAGTGAGTTATCTTTTCACATCCACTCTGTTTTCTCTTCCTGACTGCTTGCGTCAGCACTCAGCAAGTGGGAGGACTGACTGCGTGGGCAAAAATACGTCATATGATATTACGGGGATACGAGTCAAGTTGGCTAGACTAAACTTACCTTACAAGCCACCGGGTGCAGAGGATACACGCCCGCTCCTTGAGCCAACGACTGTTTAGGCGACACAGCTATATACATCCTGCCGCCTAGGGTTTACAGTCTCCTAGTTAGGGTTTAGTATATACCACGCCTTGAGTTAAAGGCCCATAGCCTTACTAGACTTTGTATTTTATCTTATTTAGGATAGGGTATCACTACTATAGATACCCTTCCTTACATTGTGTTATACACCATGAGATTCAACACCAAATCCAGTTATTCTCAAGGAATAAGAATTACTCTGTCTTTCACTTAATTATTTCGTCTTGTTTATTCATTACTGTTTTCATTATACTTGCATACTTTTCCTATGTAGTTGTTGTATTTCTTGTGACCCTAATCATAGATAATTGTTTAACCTAGACGTAAACTTTTAGGCATAAACACCCATGGAGAGGAGTGAAGCTCCCTAATGAGTTGGCTCCTCATTTGCCCATTGTTACGAATCAAGACCTTCCCTTGCCTCCTTAGGATGCCTTGCTACTTGAAATTAACCTCTGCATCTTGATCAATTACTAACTTAGTGATCATTTCTTGTGCTTGTGGATCATCAACATAACTCTGCATGATTTCTTCCATCCATTTTGGTTGCACCACAGAGAGTCCATTGCATTCAGCCTAATCATACCTTCTGGATAGGGTATCTGCTGCCCCATTTTCACTTCCCCTTCTATAGTGAATCTGTTTATGCCTAAAATCGGTCCCATATGTTAAAAAATTAATTTAGAATGAGGTCGCAAGAAATATAGTAAATACGATGGAAAAGTAAGTAAGTAAGTAAAAGAGAGAAATAATGAGCAAGAAAAGTAACGTAGTCTTATTCCTTGAGAATAGACGGATTCTGTGTTGAATCGCTCTGTTGTACAATACAATTTGAGAAGGGATATTTATAGTAGTGGATACTCAGTCCTAATTAAGGAAATATACAAAGAGAAATAAGGCTATGGGCCTATAACTCAAGGTGGTTGTATATACGAAATCCTAATTAGGAGACTATAACCCTAAGGCGGCAGGATATATGCCTTTCGTCCTACGCCCGTACCGCCTGAACGGTCGTAACTCGTAGAACAGGTGTGTATCCTTTGTGCCCGGTAACTTGTAAGATAAGTCTACTCTAGCCAGCTGGACTCGTACCCTCGTAATAGTAGATGGCGTATTTTTGCCCACACAGTCAGTCCCCTACTTGCTGAGTGCTGACGCAAGCAGTCAAGAAGTGAAAGAAGCGTGATGGGAGATGTAAAGGTGTGACTGTACTGGCACTCATTCCCTGCCTCTTTGCATGCGTTGTATTTAATGCAAATCCCTTAGTACAATGACGTGTCCCTCTGCAATTGGATGGGTTTTCTACGTATCTTCCCAATGTTGCCACTACTCTGCTCATGTCTCATAATTATGGGGATACACATCATATAAACTGCAGTAATCATAATTAAAATTCCACATGACCGTGATTGTTCAGCTTCTCATTCAAGTAATCCCTACAGGCGTGTATATATACATAACAAACATAGGGATTTACTCATTGATCTTTAAGGAATTTCTAGAACCTCCTTCAAAAAGACAAATATTCCTTCATTTTTATCATAACACAAGGACCGAATTTCCTCCATGAACACTTCAGAGCCCAAGATTATCTCCCTACCTCCCTTAGTTTCAAAGGTGATGGCCGCATGCAGGGCCAGACTCCTAAACAAGAAGGCGAGAATAACAACATTTCCATAGAACATTACCCTTCTGCAGTTATGAAGGATGATCTGATGCGCATCAGGCACGAGTGTAAGTGGCCAGAGTTAGTTGATATCATTATTTCTGATGCTGAGGAAATAATTTCTTCTCATCGGGCTGGTTATTCGATGGTCCATACATACCCTTTCACTCTACATCTCAATAGGCGTGTTCACGTGATTGTTGAGGACATATGCCGCCGGTACAACATCTTTTTAGGCCAAATTAGCCCTTCTACTTGGCATTTAGTGGCCGTGCTATATCACTTGGCTAATTATGCTCAAGTTGTGTTCTCCTTTGGACATCTTCTGGCTTTCTACTCTCCCCATTTTCAGAAGGCTGACATGTTGATGTTTATAAAAGGAGGGAAGAAAGGTGTAGTTCCCAATAGCGAAGATTTCAAAGACCGCGGCTGGGTTTACAGATACATCATTGTATGAACAGCCGACATAGTTTCCTCTCTTCCCTTCCCAGACTTCTTCAACATAAAGTGTAAGTTCTTGTGAACCCTTCCTTATGCCTTGATACTAGCTACTTTTTGGAAATAATTTCCATTTTTCTTAGTGAATCTTGTGACTGCTATTCATTGAGCAAGGATGAGTTGACGACATGGATCACTGTGATCTTTGCAAGAAACCACCCTGATTCTTTGACCTTCACAGCCCTGGCTAATGCAAACGGATGGCGGGCGAAAGACCATGGTAATTTAGTGCTAGCAAACTTTTCCTTTCACCTTGAATCATCCAATGTCTTCACCAGCTCATCTTTTTGCCTCAGCATTTTCCCGTCGTGAAATGCCCCTGTTGAAAGAGATCAAGATTGTTGCCCCCAACATTGCTGCTCTTCTTGACAGGCAGGCTTCTGGTAGGAGAATCTTGGAGAGAGCGAGCAGTTCCCGCTCTTCAAAGAGGAAAAGACCTTCCAGGTCTACTAACATGGTGGTTGTTTATGCCTAAATTTGTATGTCTAGATTAAAAAATTAATTATGAATGAGTTCACAACCAATACGGTAAATTACGATGGAAAAAGTAAGTAAATACGATAAAAGTAAGACAAGTAATTAAGCAAAAAATAATAGAGAAGTCAAAGTAATTCTTATTCCTTGAGAGTAGCCGACTGCGGTAGCCAATTGTGTCTTGTGTACAATACAATGTAAGGAGGGGTATTTATAGTAGTGATACCCAGTCCTAAATAAGGTAAATTATAAATACTAATAAGACCATGAGCCTACAACTCAAGGCGGTGGTATACTAAACCCTAACTAGGAGACTGTAAATCCTAGGCGACGGGATGTGTGCCCTGCGCCCTATGACCAAACCGCCTAAATGGTCGTTGGTTCTAGAAACTGGCATATATCCTCAATGCCCGGTGACTTGTAGGATAAGTCTAGTCTCGCCAGCTGGACCCGTATCCCTGTAACAATAGGTGGCATATTTTTGCCCACACATTCAGTCCCCCCACTTGCTGAGTGCTGATGCAAGCAACCAAGAAGTGAAAGCGGTGTGATGTGAAATGGCATATCACTGACTCCTTGAGACTCACAGTCTTTTTGATCAAGAATGATACTGGTTTCTTCGAGAACTTCACGTACTTCAATCTGATTGGTTGATGCTGATTCAATACATCTTTCTCAAGGGACGCTAATAACATCTTCGAATTGTTTCATATCCTTAGCAATAACGACACTCAAACGCTTCATGCTCCATGCTTATCCGTCCCTACCTATAAATAGTGACCTCATGATGCTGGAGAGATCTCAAACTTCTTCGGAAATTCTTCCTCTTCCTCAGAAAAATAAATTCATAGAGCTTCCTAAACTCTCTTCTTTTCGAAAATATTCGCCTTTGGTCCTGGCTTGATATTCCCAAAACTACTCTTTGGTTTGAATAGATGAAATGTGAAAGAGCTTTAGGAGGGAATTCATACCCAATCACCATGTTTCCTTTCTTCACCCTAGACAAAATCAGCACAGTCCCCTGAGTTATGATGTATTTTCAAGACACTGATAAGGACTTTCTTCGGGAGATCTTCATTATGGTGGGCACCTTTATTCTGGTGTGTCTCATCGTCATGCCCGATGGTTAACTGTGATATTCTTCTTGTTATGTGGCATAGTTCAGCAGAGGAATGCTAACCCTTTTTGAGCTTCTTCTAGTTCTTTTATCTTCTGGTTGCATTGGGACATAGTTCCTGAAGCAACGTAATTTGAATGGGAAGTGAGTCTGGGGATATTCTCTCCTCATTCTGACGGTTGGTGCATGGAAAACTTCTCCAAATCCTTTGCATTCAAGGTAGTTGCATAGCTCTGCTCAGTGCATTGGTGATGGAAATTGCATCATCTTCCAGTCGTTAGATGGAAAAGGGATTATAAGGCGTTCCCAAGGTTAAATCTTTCCAAGTGGATCTAAGTGAAGCCCTTGGTACTCGTTCTACTGCCTCTACCTCTTTACTGAGGGTTTCCTCAGTTGGGCCGATTTTCCTTCCCCCCGTGGTGCAGCATCTAAATGATGTTGCCACCAGGGGTATTAGGTTGGAGTTTCGCCTTCGAATCCTAAGAGAAACTTCGATACAAGAGCTACAATCCAGACGAAGGATCTTCGGGGTGCAAATTCAGAGGAACTTGCAGTTTTTTTTTGTCTTCCCTTTATCTACAATAATTATGAACAAAAGTTGTATGTTTTTAGTCTTCCCTTTATCTACAATTGTTATGAACAAAAGTTGTATTTAGGATGAACTAAATGTATATTATGAGCCTACGGGCAGTTTTTTATTATTGAAATGAATGTTCTTCAATATTTCATACGTATTTGTGTTATTACACATTTCGTAATGTATGTTCAAGCAGTATGTTTGTGCACCTAGATATTAGATGGCTTCCAGTCATCTTGACTGCTCTAGTTGTCTAAGAACGTGTGTCAGTGTGCCTACCTTGAGAAATTATGTCTGTTGTGCACTGATAAATGGTGGCTAGGTTGTATCCATGGCAGATGGCTATTTGCGCCCACAATAGGATGACTTTAGCCCGTGTGGCAATAGTCCTTTTGCGTTATGAGACATAACGTCTTCGCTTAGTTACTCGTGTATTTAACACTTTCTAGCACTACGCAGATAGGTGTCCCAATCGGTGTGTAGGTGCAATTGTTGATTTAGCGAGTTCAACCCTCAATTAATACCTGGTGGCTGAGTTAGACGTGGTCTAACTCTAAGCGAGTAGTGTACTCTACTTTCTTGTAGCGGAAAGTGAGTGTATCACTGCAACTTAGGTCTGGCCATGGCTATGAATAGTTGGATCGTAGATGGATCTAAATAATTGGACAAAACTGACTAGTTGGAATAGTAGTTTTATTGATACAGCGCGGAGCCATGTGAAATAAGAAACAGGGCTAAATGCCTATTGTAAAACAAAGAGCGGGGCTGAGAGCCCGTTGTAAATAATTTTGAGAAGACCAGGAAAAAGAAAAATACATGTCTCGAGTATTCAGGCTTAGTCAGCCTTTCAAGAGTAGTACTTCTTCAGCCATGTAATATTCCAGTTATTTGGAATGGCTATCCCCTCCATGTCTTCGAGAACGTACACACCTTTTCCAGCGATGCCCCGCACTTTGTACGGTCCTTCCCAATTTGGAGCAAGCTTTTCTGCTCCGTCCTGCTTGGTATTCTAAGTAACTTTGCGAAGGACCAGGTCCCTGATATTGAAGGACCGTGGATTTTCCCTTGCATTATAATATTGCTCTATTCGCTGCTTCTGGGCTACAAGGAGAATGGCTGCTATATCTCGTTGTTCGTCCAAGAGGTCATGGGAGGCTTTCGGGGCTTTGTCGTTGGGCTGCTCTTCAGTGAATGTCCGCTGCAAACTGGACTCTCCAATTTCCAAATGAATCATAGCTTCCGTTCCATACAACAGCAAAAATGGTGTTTCTTCTGTGCCAGCTTTGGATGCAGTTCGGTAGGCCCATAGGACTCCGGGAAATTCTTCGAGCCATCTTCCCTTAGCTTCCTTGAGCCGCTTCTTCAGATTCTTCACTATCGTCTCGTTTGAGGATTCAGCTTGTCTGGTGGCCGAAGGGTGGTAAAGAGTGAAGGTTATCCTCTTGATTTCCCATTCTTTCAGAAAAGCAGTGATCTTGTCGCCTATGAATTGGGTACCGTTATCGCAGAGGATTTCTACTGGAATCCCAAATCGGCACATAATATCTTTCGAAATAAACTCTATGACTTCCTACTCTCGAATTCGGGCATATGCGGCCACCTCGGCCCATTAGGTGAAATAGTCTGTCATGAAAAGAATGAACTTGACACTACCGGGCGCTTTAGGCATGGGTCCTCCGATGTCCATCCCCTATTTCATGAAAGGCCATGGGGCTATTACTGAATGTAATAAATCCGTCGGCTTATGAAGTACATAGGAGAACCTTTGGCAGTAGCTATCACATGCCCGAGCGAACTTGCTCACGTCATCTTCCATTCGAGGCCAGAAATAGCCTGCCCTATTAACTTTCAATCTAGAGACCGCCCGCCAGAATGATTTCTGCATTGTCCTTCGTAGATTTCTCTGAGTGCGTAATCCACCTGAGAATGAGCCAAACATTTAGCCAAAGGTCCGCTAAACATTCGCCGGTACAACTCTTCATTGATCAAGACGTAATAAGCTGCTTGAGCTCTTAGCCTTCTGCTATCCTTCTTGTCTTCTGGGAGCGTTCCCTTGTTGAAATATTCAATGATCGGGTGCCGCCAGTCCCATGGTGACCCTACTGTGTTGACTCAATGGTAGAAATCAAGCTGTCTACGTTTAATTCTGCAGTGGCTGCTAGGCTGGCTAGGGCATCAGCCTCTGCGTTTTCTTCTCTTGGTATTTGATTAATCCTCCATTTTTGAATATTCTTCAGACATTTCTCCACTCTGGCCAGGAACTCTTGTATGCGGGTATCTTTGGCAGTGTATGCTCCGGTCACCTGGTTCACCACAAGCTGAGAATCGCAATTGATGCTGACCTCCCTGGCCCCCAATATGTAAGCTATTTCTAGGGCTTGAATTACAGCTTCATATTTTTCTTCGTTGTTCGTCACCTGGGAGCACCTGACAGCTTTCCTAAATGCCTTCTTCATCGGGGACTCGATAACTAAACCAAGCCCGACCCCTTTTACATTCGAGGCACCGTCGGTGTGGATCACCCATTCCCCGGGGGTAACGTCTTCTATCATCTTGCGTTCCTCCTCAACATTTGGCATTAAGTCAGTGCTGAAGTCGGCGACAAAGTCTGCGAGAACTTGTGACTTGATGGCCGTTCTTAGCTGATAAATGATATCATACTCGCTGCGCTCGACAGCCCTCTTCAACAACCTACCTGACAACTCAGGTTTGTGCAGTATGGTTCGTAATAGAAAAGAGTAAACCACGACAATAGTGTGACTCTGAAAGTACAGCTGCAACTTCCTCGCTGCCATGACTAAGAAAAGTGTGAGCTTCTCTAGATGTTGATACCTTGTTTCTGTGTCTAGGAGAGACTTGCTGACATAATACACTGGCGACTACAACCCCTTTTTCTTCTCGTACCAGGACGGCGCTAACAGCGACGTCGGACACTGCTAGGTACAGCAATAACAATTCTCCCTCGCGTGGCTTGGTAAGCAACGAGGGATTTTCCAGATACCGTTTTAGCTCTTTTAGCGCCTTGATGCATTGCTCCATCCACTCAAAGCTTTTATTCTTTTTTAGGACGTTGAAAAATTGATGACATTTCTCTGATGACCGCTAGATGAACCGGTTGAGTGTTTCGATTCGACCATTGAGCCTTTTAACGTCCACTTCACTCTTAAGGACCTTCGGTACTGCCTCGATTGCTTCGATCTTTACTGGGTTTGCTTTTATGCCCCTGTTAGAAACAATGAACCTAAGGAACATCCCAGAGGATACGCCAAAGGCACACTTCTCGGGGTTGAGCTCCATTCCAATCTTGTCCAAGATATCGAACGCTATCTCTAGATAGCCAGTGTGATCTTTAGCAAGTTCTGACTTGACCAGCATGTCGTTGATGTAAACTTCCATGGCCTTGCCAATGTGCTCCTTGAACATCAGGTTCACTAATCATTTATAAGTCTCTTCTGCGCTCTTCATTCTGAAAGGCGTCACTCTATTATAGTAATTCCCTCTATCCGTGATGAAAGAAGTCTTTTCTTGATCATCTGGGTTCATGAGGATCTGATTGTATCCCGAGTATGCATCTAAAAACCTCAAGGCCTCATGCCTTGTCATTCAATCGATGTGTTGATCAATGTTAGGCAGTAGGAAGTAACCCTTTGGGCATGCTTTATTCAGATCTGTGAAGTCGATGCACATCATCCACTTTTCGTTCTTCTTGGGACCACTATGACGTTTGATAGCCAGTCGGGGTAGTTTCTCAATACTTCATGAACCGCCTGCCCCTTCTTGCAGCTTATCGGTTGTTTCTTCTGCTTGATTGGCTTGAAGTTTGGATCGGCGTTTAGATTATACGTGATCATGCTAGTTGATATTCCTGGCATGTCAGTGTGTGTCCAGGCGAAGGTGCCCGACCGAGCATGCAAGAAGTTAGCATACTCTTGGTTTGCTTCGGTAGAGAGCTTGGCCCCTATGTAGAATTTCTTGTCCGAAACTTTCTCGTTGAAGAAAACTGGATCAAGGTCGTCAACTGTAGCTTTAGTCAGCTGATCTTCTTCCTCTAGGTCGGAGGGTATGATAGTTGGTTTGTAGGATCCAATCAGCGCATGGACCCCGTGTCCTAAGGGTACACTAGTGACCAGATTGGGCCCAAGCAACTTTTCTAGTTTCTTCTTCTGATTTTTGGTCTCTTTCCTGGTGGCATCGATCACTGCAGTCATGTCACAGCTCTGAGATAGCTTATGTTCCCCATGAATTTCTTTCACCCGTCAAGGAGTCGGGTACTTGAGGACCTGGTAAAGTGTAGACAGCACAACGTGTACTTCGTTAATCCAGGGTCTCCCAAGGATAATATTATACGAGAGGTCGTATGTCATTGCTTGGAAGGTCGTCGACCGCGCTGCTCCTGGTAGGTGTACCTGGAGAATTTCTCCCATAGAATTCTCAATAGAACTGATAAGCTAGTTATGGTATACGGGCTATGGATTACCCGACTCTGCATCTCTATCGGATAGACAATCTTCCAGTGAATGATATTGACTGCAGTGTCGGGATCCACCAACACACGCTTGATTGGAGCATCATGTACCTGCAAACTAATTATTATGGAATCGTCATGAGGTTGGTGGGCTCGCTGCAGATCTCCGTCATCGAAATCGATGCTGTTGAAGCGTGGCTTTTTGGCTATTTGCTGGTGAGCCTCACAAACCATGATGGCTTTGGTCTCGTTGCTTTCGACCCCAGGCCCCCCGAAGATCGTGCTGATAGGTCTTTTATCTGTCGACTACGCTTCTTGATGAAGATCAATACGCTGGTACAACCCTGACCTTGACGACGGATAACTGGATTTTGATCTTAGATAGTAGTTCACAATTTCAGTCGTACTGACCGAGTCACGGATTATCTGTTGGATCTCATTATCGATGTGTCGTATCGAGGTATTGCAGCATGACATGACTGTGCCTTTTCCTTTGTATTATACCTACAACTGCCTGCGCCCCGGTGGGCGCCAAACTATTTATGCCTAAATTTGTACGTTTAGGTTAAACAATTAATTATGAATGAGGTCACAAGAAATACGGTAAATTTTGATAGAAAAAGTACGTAAATACGATGAAAGTAAAGACAAGTAATTAAGCAAGAAATAATAGAGAAAGCAAAGAAATTATTATTCCTTGAGAGTAGCCGTCTTCGGTGGCCAATTGTGTCTTGTGTACAATACAATGTAAGGAGGGGTATTATAGTAGTGATACCCAGTCCTAAATAAGGAAAAATAAAAATACTAATAAGGCCATGGGCCTACAACTCAAGGCGGTGGTATACTAAACCCTAACTAGGAGATTGTAAATACTCGGCGACGGGATGTGTGCCCTGCACCATATGACCAAACCGCCTAAATGGTTGTTGGTTCTAGAAGCTGGCATATATCCTCAATGCCCGGTGACTTGTAGGATAAGTCTAGTCTCGCCAGCTGGACCCGTATCCCTGTAACAATAGGTGGCATATTTTTGCCCACACATTCAATCCCCCCACTTGTTGAGTGCTGATGCAAGCAACCAAGAAGTGAAAGCGGTGTGATGTGAAATGGCATCTCACTGACTCCTTGAGACTCACAGTCTCTTTGATCAAGTATGATATTGGTTTCTTCGAGAACTTCACGTACTTCAATCTGATTGGTTGATGCTGATTCAATGCACCTTTCTCAAGGGACGCTAATAACTGCTTCGAATCGTTTCATATCCTTAGCAATAACGACACCCAAACACTTCATGCTCCATGCTTATCCATCCCTACCTATAAATCGTGACCTCGTGATGCTGGAGAGATCTCAAACTTCTTCGGGAATTCTTCCTCTTCCTCAGAAAAATAAATTCATAGAGCTTCCCTAAACTCTGTCCTTTTCGAAAATATTCGCCTTTGGTCCTGGCTTGATATTCCCAAAAGTGCCCTTTGGTTTGAATAGATGAAATGTGAAAGAGTTTCAGGAGCAAATTCATACCCAATCACCATGTTTCCTTTCTTCACCCTAGACAAAATCAGCACAGTCCCCTGAGTTATGATGTATTTCCGAGACACTGATAAGGACTTTCTTTGGGAGATCTTCATTGTGGTAGGCACAATTATTCTGGTGTGTCTCATCGTCCGTAACAATAGGTGGCATATTTTTGCCTACACAGTGGCTGCCAGTGAACTCTGGTGATTTCTGACGGTGAGGGTTAAGTCCCCCAAGTGCCCGTGCCTGAAGCTGTTGAGACTACTCTGGTTGCTGCTACTAAATCTGGTCCGTCTATACAAAAGCGTAGGTACATGATAGAACAGACCCCCATAGCTGAAGAGGAGGCCGGCGTGAAAGATGAAGTGGTAGCACTACCTGCCTTCTTTGAGCCTCAGTTGCCAGGTTGGAACTCCGCTTCCTGTCGTACTATTGTGCTTTTCCCACCTACTCTATAAGTTGACATTTCTCGTTTATGTTTAGAAACTGTTGTGTCAACTCCTGCTCCTGAGACCACTGACTCTTTCTAACACTGTCCTGGCAAGAAGATGGCTGTGGATGTTGTGGCTGAACTCGTGAGTGGAGCTAATGAGGTTGTTATCCCTATTGCTGTGGGATTTAACTTGTTCAGGACTCCAAGGGTTGTGACAGATCATACCACCAAGTTCATCGGTCCCGCTGAATAGGGTCACCTTTCTGGTTATAATTCTCGCGAGTTGCTTGAGATTGTTGCGGGATGCTCTCTTTGGGTAATTCCTTCCTTCCTCGCTTCATGAATTACAAATTTTTCTTCCCTCGCTGAATTCTCGTTCTGTAAATCATCAAGGGGTTGATGGTATATCATAAGATACTCCGCCGAGAGGGCCCAAAAGGAAGTCTTTCACAGGAGATAGAAACCTTACGTGGGTATTCTGCCAGCTTACAACCGTTCGTAGAGAAAGTTGAAGAGCTGAAAGGAGAGCGCCAGACTACTCATGAAGCCTATCGGATTGAGGCTTTGAAGAGCAGGAACCTGGACAATGCACTGGCCAATGAGGTTCGCAAGCGTAAGTGTATATCCTAAAATTCGATTTCAGGTATTAAAATTAAATTTATATTTAGTTGAGTCTTAGGCGACCGTTTTGTATCGAAATTCAATCAACCGATGGATAGTCTTACGTTCATAAGGTTGGCCGTTTTAATAATGTCACGACCCAATTTCTGGGACCGTGATGGCACCTAAGCGTTCTACCCTTAGGCGAACCAAGAAATGAGTAAGAAGTTCAAAATGATAATTAGGCTAAATCAACACATAGTTTTAAAAGATTATCGAACTAAATAAGAAAAGAGTAATACCATATTTAAATAAAAGCATCCCAAAAATCTCGACATAACTATCCCCAATATATAGTGTCAATGGAGCATACTAAGAGTTTATAACATCCAGGGCACATCCCGAATCCTAAGGAAAGTCTAAAATATAAAGGAAGATAGGACAGTGCGCCACCACGAATAATGCAGTTGGCTCACCTCAACCGACTCTACTCCACAGCTCGAACGGATCAAGAAAGTCCAGCTGTCCGGCTAGAAGATGGATCTGCACATGCAAAAAGTAAGCTATGAGCCGAAGCCCAGTAAGATCATTGACAAGCCCGATACTTTACCCTTCGGAACAAGTCTTTGAAATTACATAAGAAGATAACATTAATAAGGCCTACATATCAAAATATAATAAAGGAATACTCGAGTACCATCATTCACTATAACTTCTTTCTTTATATAATATAATACAACTTAGTAGCATAGGCCCTCACCATCATCGTGGCAAGACCAGTGGCTCATCAACTCTATAGCATAGGCCATCACCATATAAGGCTAGACCAGTGGCTAAATTTATCTAATGGCATAGGCCCTCACCATATAAGGCTAAACCAGTGGCCCACAATCCAAATACCAACGAGAAAATAGAATCATAAGAAGGATAATCCAGAATGTATATATATAACTTCATAGTATAGAAAGAAACACATCTAGTGTTAAATACACATGTAATGCACATATAAATGTCGTGCTCTTTTACTCAAATGTAGTAAGGTATGAAGTAATATCATGTTCAAGTCAATACCAAACCTTGTTAAGCTAACTTGATTGTTCAAGTAAGGTAAACGATCTCAATCTAACGTATATGGACAAGTATGTGTTTGACCCAAAACCATACTAATCATTTAGAAGCTCGTAATTCATTATACAAGTTCAAATCATGCCCATTTAGCAAAGCAAGCAAAGTAGAGGTCAAGTCTCACTTACCTCAAAGGCGGTCCAAGTACTACGGCCGAGTAAGTCCCAAAAGGTCACCAAGACGAATTCCAATCAAATCACACTATTCAAAATCATAATTAGATCATTAAAATAGGCTAGGAGGGTGAAAACCCCCAATTTTTGGAGCCCGGGCCCACCCCGGCCCGAAACCCATCCATCGGGCCCTATCTCGGATTTCAAATCCGAAATTAATAAAATATTATCCATTAACCCACGAGTTGATACATTCGAAAATCAAGTCAATCCGACCCCATTAACATTCTCAAATCTCCATTTTTCTCCATTATTGAGTTCAAACTCAAGAACCCCATCATCTCTCAATTTCACAATTTTTAAGAAAAACTTCATTGTAGAATCATGGAATAGGGTCAAGGGCTAGAGAAAATCTTTTATATTAATTTATTAGATGAAACCCTCGATTTAGGACCTAGACATTTAGCAAAATTTCAAGTCTTAAAGAGTAGTTAAAAAAATAGTTTAAGAGAACATGTGGGTACCTTCAATGAGGATAGAATATAAAACTCGTTTTGTGCTAAATCTAATACTTGATTCTCACGATTTTTGTGAATTTGAAACAGGAATGGTCACTCTGTACAAGAATAACGGAAGAGCAAAGCTGAGGAGTTTTGCCTCTGAATCGGCACTCCTCTAACCAAGAGAACCCAGAACTATAATACACTCTTTCCAAAAGAAGACTTTTTTCCTTTATACTTTAATACATATATGTCAATGGAAATTATATGGCTAGCACAATAATTGACTCAACTTAATATTCTTTCAACCTCATGTTCCTACTCACGTGACTCATAAAGAAAAGTATTTAAGTTAGTTTTGGATTGACTAAAATTCTCACCATTTCACAATGAAAAGTTATGATCATTCAGCCTTAGGATTGAGCTTGCTCCAGCACGTCATTCTCACGTGATAAGTGGTGAAAATAATACCAAATTTAAGTTCTCCATCAAATAATCACTTAGTATTTTTATTGCAAAAGTTTGTACTCAATTCTTTTCTTTTTGCAAAACTTTGTACTCATTTTCCTTTCTTTTACCTAGCCAACCATTATATAACATGGCATCAAGTTAATTACTTCATCATCCAAACTCCTACCTTGCCATCATATAAAGTGACGCCAAAATTTTTTTTGTCTAACCTTGAATGCCCAGATCTTAATTCCGGCCGAACTTCAAGCTTGAAATCTCACGTCTTCTTATGCATTTTCTTCATTCATATATCCCATACGACAATATGAATACTTTCTTTTCTCTCTAACTTGAGTAATTACACTTAACATAGCAACTCTCAAGCATATAAATTAACAAACTTTTACGGGACATTACATTCTCCCCCCACTTAAGCTCGTTCGTCCTCGAACAATTTCTTTTTTGTGACTTATTTCACACTTCCCATAATTCATCTATCACCTCAACAACCTTAGGGCCTCAAAATTTTGCTAACTCTCTAAATTTTTAAAAATTTCGGCAGAGCCTCCCCTGTAACTGGACTATCCAAAAAAATCTACACCTGTATATTTCAACAATCTGGGGATGCACACCCAACCAGAACAGATACCAGCAATATTATATAAGAAGCTTATAATCAATTAGGCCTCTCACGACCATCAAGTAGAAATGAAAATACAATAAGATAAAGGCAAATAGCAAATATATTAAGAATTTTAGATGTACCTGAACCTTCAAACAAGTACGAAAATCGCTCCCGCATATCGGATTCAAGCTCCCAGGTAGCCTCTTCTGGGGGACAGTTTTTCCACAATACTTTGATTAATGGAATCTCTTTTGACCTTAGCTTACAAACCTCTCTAGCCCCAACAGAAATAGGCTCCTACAAATAAGCCAAATCCTTGTCGATCTCAACTGAATCCACATCAATCACATGAGATGGGTCATAAACATACTTCCGGAGCATAGATACATGGAATACCGGATGAACTAACAGAGATGGAGGCAAAGCAAGCCTATAGGCAACATCGCCAATGCGCTCCAAAATCTCAAATGGACCAATGAACCTAGGACTAAGTTTTTCCTTCTTTCCGAATCTCATAGTACCTTTCATCGTCGATACCTTGAGAAACACCTGATCCCCCTCCATAAACACCAAATCTCTACTCCTCCGATCCGCATAAGATATCTGTCTACTCTGAGCTGTACGGAGCCGATCCTGAATGATTCGGACCTTATCCAAGGTCTGCTGAACTAGATCTGGACCCAAAACCTTCACCTCTCCAGGTTCAAACCAACCAACTGGAGAATGACATCGGTGACCATATAATGCCTCAAATGATGCCATCTGAATAGAAGACTGATAGCTGTTGTTGTAAGCAAACTCCGTTAAAGGCAAATAACTATCCCAATGACCTCCAAAGTCTATTGCACAAGCTCTCAACATGTCCTCAAGAATCTGGATAGTCCGCTCGGACTGACCATCAGTTTGAGGGTGAAATGCGGTGCTAAGCTCCACTCGGGTACCCAGCTCTTTCTAAAATAATTTCCAAAACTGAGCTGTGAACTGAGTACCACGATCTGAGATAATAGAGAATGGAACACCATGCAACCTCACAATATGCTCAATAAACATACGAGCCAAGCGCTCAGCAGTATAAGTAGTTCTCACTGGGATGAAATGAGCTGACTTGGTGAGACGATCCACCACTACCCATATTGAATCATGCTTGTTCAATTTCAAAAGAAATCCAACCACGAAGTCCATAGTGATACGCTCCCACTTCTATTCCGGAATTGGCATGGACTGAGCCAACCAGGCTGGTCTCCTATGCTCAAACTTTACCTGCTGACAATTTAAGCACCGAGATACATGATCAACAACATCTCTTTTCATTCCCTTCCACCAATATACCTCCCGAACATCTTGATACATCTTTGTAATACCGAGATGAATAGAATATCGAGAATCGTGTGCCTCTGCCAATATCAGATGTCTCATCTCCAACATCCGGAACACACAACCGACCATTCAGCCGAAGAACACCATCATCTCCAATCATAAATGCAGTCATTCCCCCACTTAAGACTCTATCTCGAATATCACACAAATATGAATCATCAAATTGCTTCTTCTTGATTTGTGAAGCTAGCGATGACTGAGCCCCCATATAAGCAAATACTCGGCCTTATATAGAATCATCAAACCTTACTCCACTAATGGACAATGCCTGCTACTCTCAAGCTAATGGTCTCATATCAATATCAAGATGGGCAAGACTACCCATAGACTTCCTACTCAAAGCATCAGCCGCAACATTGGCTTTCCCGGGATGGTACCGAATAGTGATATCATAATCTTTAAGTAACTCCAGCCATCGACGCTGCCTCCCATTCAAGTCCTTTTGTGTGAAAAGATACTGGAGACTCTTGTGGTCGGTGAAAATCTCACAAGGCTCGCCATATAAATAATGCCTCCATAACTTCAACGCGAACACCGCCGCCAATAACTTCAGATCATGCACAGGGTAGTTCTTTTCATGCACTTTCAATTGTCTCGAGGCATATGCTATCACCTTACTATTTTGCATCAAAACACTACCTAAGCCAATACCAGAAGCATCACAGTAGATTGTGAATCCTCCGGATCCAGTAGGCAAGGCCAATACAGGTGTTGTGGTCAAGACAGTCTTGAGCCTATGGAAGCTAGACTCACAAGTATCAGACCACAGAAAAGGAACATTCTTCTGAGTCAATTTAGTCAATGGCGCAGATATGGAAGAAAATCCCTCCACGAAACGCCGATAATAGCCCGCAAGCCTAAGAAACTCCGAATCTCAGTAGGAGAAGTAGGTCTAGGCCAGTTTTGAACGTCCTCCACCTTCTTGGGATCAACTCTAATTCCATCCCTGGTCACCACATGACCCAAGAATGATACAGTATCCAACCAGAACTCACATTTGGAGAATTTACCATATAACTTTTGATCTTTCAAAGTTTGAAGAACAATTCTCAAGTGTTGCTCATGTTCCTCTCGGCTTCTTGAATATATAAGTATATCATCGATAAACACGATAACAAAAGAATCGAGGTATGACTTGAACACACGATTCATCAAGTCCATAAAGGCTGCCGGAGCATTTGTAAGCCCAAATGACATAAAAAGAAACTCATAGTGCCCATATCTAGTGCGGAAAGCGGTCTTAGATATATCCTCAGATCGAATCCTCAACTAATGATACCCCGATCTCAAATCAATTTTGGAGAAATGAGTGGCACCCTGAAGCTGATCAAATAAATCATCTATACGTGATAGAGGACACCTGTTCTTGATCGTCACCTTGTTTAATTGACGATAATCAATACACATGCGCATAGAACCATCCTTCTTTACAAAAAGCACCGGAGCACCCCAAGGAGACACACTGGATCTAATGAAACCCTTATCAAGCAAATCTTAAATTTGTTCCTTCAATTCCCTCAACTCAGCGGGGGCCATACTATATGGAGGAATAGATATAGGTTGAGCACCTGGCAATAAATCAATACAGAACTCAATCTTCGCATGTGAGGCAAACCTGGCAAGTCATCCGGAAAGACCTCTGAATACTCACATACTACCGGTACTCGATCAATGGACACCTCCTCCATCCGAACATCCCGAATAGAAGCAATGTACCCTTCACACCCACGAGCTATCATCTTCTGAGCTTTCATGAATGATATGATCTTGTTCTTCAGAGAAGACCTTGAACCTTTCCAAATAGCCCTGGGCTCACCTTCAACGTCTATGGTCACGGTCTTGGCATGAAAATCCAATGTCGCGTGACAGGATGCCAACCAATCCATGCCCATAATCACATCAAAGTCCACCATATCCAACAGCATCAAGTCTACCAAAGAATCCATGCCATAAATCGAAATCACACATTCCCGATACCCCTTATCTACACATATAGAATCCCCAACAAGAGTCGCCACCAAGAATGAATCATCAAGATAAACAAGATCCTTGCCCAAGCAAGGTGCAAATCCAGGAGACACATAGGAGAAAGTAGATCCCGGATCTAAAGAGCAAAAGCACTAGAATCACAAACAGAAAGTGTACCTGTGACCATAGCATTGGATGCCTCTGCATCCTGGCGTGTTATAGCAAAAGCCTAGGCTGAACCTCCAAAAGCATGAGCTCTCTGAACCGGCTACCTAGGAGGAACCTGAGTGACAGGCCTAGTTGCCTGTGGTGGAGACTGTACCATAAAAGAAGAACTCTGACGTCCCACAGGGGAAGATCCAGATGAAGTACCACGGGGGCAATCCTTAACAAAGTGCCTCGAATCCCCACAATTGAAACAGACTCTACTACCACCTCCTCCGCGTCCACCACCTGACCTACATTTCCCATAGTGTCTATGATGGCATATCCCACAAGTAGGTGGACTAGACTGAGATTGACCCCCACACCTCTGAGACGGCTGAGGCCCCTGAATAACTGAAGAAGTACCCTGAGATGGTAAAGCAACGGCCTGGGGAAGCCTTGGCTAAGTATGACCACGAAAACCCTGGCCACCATGCAAGGGGCCACCAGAAGTACCAGAATATCGCACCCTCTTGCTCGCCCTCTCTGCATCTGCTCTAGCATGAATATCCTCCATACGCCTCGCTATATCAACCACATTATAATAAGATTTGTTTCCAATATGTAAGGCAACAACCACCTGAAGATGAGTGTGAAGACCCTCAACAAATCTAAGAACCTTTTCTCTCTCCAGCATAACCATAGCAGGTGTATACTGAGATAACTCTAAAAATCTGGTATCATAAGCAGTCACAGACATGCCTCCCTGTCTCAACAACTCAAACTCGCGTCTCTGGACGTCAAGATGACTCTGAGGCACAAATCTACTCATAAACATAAAAACAAACTTGATCCAAGTCAAGGGAGGTAGATCACTCGACCTCTGTCTCATCATAGAAGACCACCAAGTCTCGGCATCACCAGACAATCGGAAAGAAGCACATCCCACCCCAAGGGTGTCCCTAGTACCCAATACAGAAAATATCTTCTCACATTTCTGAATATACCTCTAGGCAGTGCAAGTAGCTGGGGTACCATCAAACTCGGGGCGCTTGAGCTTCATGAAGGACTCAATCCTTCGAGCTACCTCCTCATCACTCATGATAGGAGTATGAATAGCACGATCCAAATGAATAACCATCTGAGGAGCCACAGAAGAAGGCTGACCAGAAAACTAATAACCGGTGTAGACTGAGGAACCACTGGAGTAATCTCAGGAGTCGGTGTACTCATAGCTGGAGCAACTGGCTGAGCTAACATAGGATGTACCAGCATATCACTCATAGGCGGGGCCTGAGATCCAAGCGTGCCATCATCCTCAATAGAACCTCTGCACGAATCGATACAGTAGTACCAGGCACAAGAGAAGGAATAGCCGATGATCGAACTAAATAAGAAAAGAGTAATACCATATTAAAATAAAAGCATCCCAAAAATCTCGGCATAACTATCCCCAATACATAGTGTCAATGGAGCATACTAAGAGATCATAACATCCAGGGCACATCCAGAATCCTAAGGAAAGTCTAAAATATAAAGGAAGATAGGAAAGTGTGCCACCACGAATAATGCAGTTGGCTCATCTCAGCCGACTCTAGTCCAAAGCTCGAACGGATCAAGAAAGTCCAGCTGCCCGACTAGAAGACGGATCTGCACATACAAGCAGTAAGTTATGAGCCGAAGCTCAGTAAAATCATCGACAAGCCCGATACTTTACCCTTCGGAACAAGTCTTTGAATTTACATAAGAAGATAACATTAATAAGGCCTACATATCAAAATATAATAAAGGAATACTCAAGTACCATCATTCACTATAACTTCTTTCTTTATATAATATAATAAAACATAATAGCATAGGCCCTCAACATCATCATGGCTAGACCAGTGGCTCATCAACTCTATAGCATAGGCCCTCGACATATAAGGCTAGACTAGTGGCTAAATTTATCTAATGGCATAGGCCCTCACCATATAAGGCTAGACCAATGGCCCATAATCCAAATACCAATGAGAAAATAGAATCAAAAGAAGGATAATCCGGAATTTATATATATAACTTGATCTTTTACTCAAATATAGTAAGGTATGAAGTAATACCATGTTCAAGTCAATTCCAAACTTTGTTCAGCTAACTTGATTGTTAAAGTAATGTAAACGATCTCAATCTAACATATATGGACAAGTATGTGTTTGACCCAAAACCATACTAATCATTTAGAAGCTCGTAACTCATTATGCAAGTTCAAATCATGCCCATTTAGTAATGAAAGCAAAGTAGAGGTCAAGTCTCACTTACCTCAAAGGCGGTCCAAGCACTACGGCCGAGTAAGTCCCAAAAGGTCACCAAGACGAACTTCAATCCAATCACACTACTCAAAATCATAATTAGATCGTTAAAATAGGCTAGGAGGGTGAAAACCCCCAATTTTTGGGGCCCGGGCCCACCTCGGCCCGAAACCCGCCCATCGGGCCCCATCTCGGATTTCAAATCCAAAATTAATAAAATATTACCCATTAACCCATGAGTTCATACATTCGAAAATCAAGTCAATCCGACCCCACTAACATTCTCAAATCTCCATTTTTTTCCATTGTTGAGTTCAAACTCAAGAACTCCATCATCTCTCAACTTTACAACTTTTAAGAAAAACTTCATTGTAAATCATGGGATAGGGTCAAGGGTTATAGAAAATTATTTATATTAATTTATTAGATGAAACTCTAAGAGATTGACATCTCAAGTGAGTTCATATCGATTTAGGATCTAGACATTTAGCAAAATTTCCAGTCTTAAAGAGTAGCTATAAAAATAGTTTAAGAGAACATGTGGGTACCTTCAATGAGGATAGAATATAAAACTCGTTTTGTGCTAAATCCAACATTTGATTCTCACGATTTTTTTGAATTTGAAACAGGAATGGTCTCTCTGTACAAGAATAGTGGAGGAGCAAAGCTGAGGAGTTTTTCCTCTGAATTGGCACTCCTCTAACCAAGAGAACCAAGAACTATGGTACACTCTTTCCTAAAGAAGACTTTTTTCCTATATACTTTAATACATATAGGTCAATAGAAATAAGGTGGCTAGCACAATAATAGACTCAACTTAATATTCTTTCAACCTCATATTCCTACTCACATGACCCATAAAGAAAAGTATTTAAGTTAGTTTTGGATTGACTAAAATTCTCACCCTTTCACAATGAAAAGTTATGACCATTCAACCTTAGGATTGAGCTTGCTCCAGCATCTCATTCTCACGTGATAAATTGTGAAAACAATACCAAAGTTAAGTTCTCCATCAAATAGTCACTTAGTATTTTTATTGCAAAAGTTTGTACTCAATTCTTTTCTTTTTGTAAAGCTTTGTACTCATTTTCCTTTCTTTTACCTAGCCAACCATTATATAACCTGGCATCAAGTTAATTACTTCATCATCCAAACTCCCACCTTGCCATCATATAATGTGACGCCAAAATTTTTTTTGTCTAACCTTGAATGCCCATATCTTAATTTCGAACGAACTTCGAGCTTTTAATCTCACGCCTTCTTATGCATTTTCTTTATTCATATAACCCATACGATAATATGAATACTTTCTTTTCTCTCTAACTTGAGTAATTACACTTAGCATAGCAACTCTCAAGCATATAAATTTAAAAACTTTTACAGGACATTACAAATAAGCACTTAAATGAGGTCACAATGCAAATTTATTCAAACGATAGCACATATACGATAAAGGGCTGACTAGCAAATCGACCAATAAATACGATGAGAGAGCAACGATGCAATCGAGAGAACACTTAAACGAGTAGAACCAACAAATTGTGTTGTCGACTATAAAATAATGTGTGACCGATTGCAAATGAACAGTAAGTTGTTTACGATATTCTAGTTTCGAATAAACAAAACGGACAGGCGATGTGACTGTTGATTTCCAATAACGACTTAACAGATAATCAATCAATAGTCGCCGATTGAACTAGATGCTGTATGAACTTAGTGATAAGCAAACGATGACTCTACTGAAGCAAGATTTCGATTAAGATATATTTGTTGATTCAATGATGACAATAACGATAGACGAACGAAATAAAACAAACGATGTATAACCAAGAAAACGATGAGCAATAGGATAAGACAAGCTAATGAGCAATCAAACAAGCAATAAATGAACAGATGAATAAAAGTAAAGCTTATTGTATTTCGCAGTCAAAGATTTATTCTCCGTTGAAAGAAATGAATCCCTCCTCCAAAGCAAAACCAAACAGCAGCAGAACAATGATGGTAAAATGACAATAGCGGTGGTGATATAATGACAATGGTGGCTGAATGTAAACATAGCGATGTCAATAGTATCTTAAGGGGAGGTTGTTGTTCAGAAGAGAACGTAACCTTATAATGGGGAGAGAGGAATCTATTTATAAGTGAAGAGTCCAACCCTAATAGTACTCTACTACTCACACTCCTCCTCATAATCAGCAGTAGTAGTTACCACGTCCAACGTCTTCCAATAAAAACGGTCCGATAAAAGTGGGATTTGATTAATCACACTTATCTGCTGCAACATCATCTTGTGTCTTCGAGATGTTCCGATCACTATCAACTCTACGAGTCAATCAGTCATCCTCGATCGCTGTCTTTCACTTTGGATCTCACATCGTTTTGCTTCCGATGTCTTTTCTCATCTTGCCACGTTGTTGACCACGTGTTACCTATGTGATCGGACAAAATCCGACCACTACAGATAGTCCCCCCACTTTTCGAATGACTGCTCATAAAACTTGGCAAGTGGTATGAAATTTTAAGCAGGAAAACACGTGGAGCTTTCGTGGCCTTTCAATTTGAAACGCCAAATCGTCACTTCAACTTCCCATCAGTATACGTGTTAGCCATCGTCCGGGTGGCAGTTTTCAGCATTTATCGAGGTGATGATTACTCTTTCCCTATAAGTAGCGCTTCAAAATCCAACTTGCAAACTTTCATTGGCAAACTTCATAGAAATTCTCTCAAAATCACTGATGTTCTTCTAATCTTTGGTTGTGATTATTCACTTTGAAGCTTTAAATTCTGTTTTAAATCCCAATTTTACTCGAATTCTCTTAAAATGACGATTGAAAACCTTCCTACTCCACAAATCACCGCCGATGTTGTTGCTTCCACCGTCCCATCTACCGCGGTGCCGCCGCAGCCTATTTTAGTGGTGGAGTAGGCCACCGTCGCTGGCCCCTCTGAAGTAAAAAAGAAGGGGAAGAAACGAAAAGTGAAGAGTTTTGGCCCAGAAAAGCTTTATACGGAGATTCTTCCGAAGAAGTTCAGCTACGATCACGACTGTAAGGTTAGTCTTCAAAGCGATGCTCAAGTGAGGAAGAAGAAGAATATTTTCGTCGATTATGTATTCAGTGCGATCACTCCGGAGTTGATACCAAGGGTTCAAGAGAAGTGTGGGTGGAAGGAGGGAGAGGTGTGGTTGGAAGGAGGGCGTGATCGATGTGGTATGCCCTTCGAGAAGATCTACTGTGGCCACCTTCTACGGCGGTTATTCAGTCGTTTTGACATATCCATTTACGATATGATTCACTCTTTCGATCGATCCTAAAATCGAGGAGTTCTGTCATATGGAATAAGTTTGTGTTTGACAAGTTTCTCCAGCGATATGGCGATTGGTGGCCATAATGCGTTGGATTGCCAAAGAAGCTAGACTTGAGTTGACACTTCACCATATTCTTCACCTCTATGCTCCTCGAGTTTATAAAGCTTGAGTAATCAACGTGCAAAAGCAGGGCCAACGGGCTTTGATTTCAGATAATGATGACGATCTTCGAGGATAGGATCAACGTTTTGTCTTTATTCTTACGAGCCAATTGACCGCTCCAGGAGCAGATTTGCTTCCTGACACATGAAACTGAACTTGTAAGTGTTCGACTCTTATTTTTATCCTATCAAATTTTTCCTCTGTTTTCTCATTTCTCCGTATTTCAGCCAACAAAGTTCTATTCGAATTGGTCCCCGACATCGAGGGACGGCTGATCAGGGTATTGGGCAAGACCACCAACGATCAAAGAGCTTGGAAGCCGATAGCTCTCTCCTAGAAGTGAAGGCCAAACATCACGGTATGTCCTCTTTTGAGTGCACCCTTCAAAATCGCACATTATAAATAGAGGACTATAATTACCTGTTTTGTATGATCAAAGTTACTCTATCTGAAAGAACAATCTTTTAGGCATTATGAATACGGGTGTCGGAGGCGAGTTAAGTGAAGAGAATGACGAGGAAGATGCTGACGGGGAGAAAGGGGAGGACGCGCCCCCAAAGAAGAAGAAGAAGAAGTTGAACTACCATCAAGTCAGAGCAAGGCTTGTTGCAAAAGCTGCTCTGAAAAAAGAACAAGTGCGAGAAAAAGCAAGCGCACCGACCGCTCTTGAACCCATAGAAGATGTAGTTGCAGGCGCATTGATGGCCATTGATGCTGTAAAGGCGGTTGAAGAAGGTGTGCTTGTTCGGTTCGACCCCAATCAAGAGGTTGCTGATGAGTCGGGCTCTGAACAACCATTGAGGCGCCCAAAGAAGCCAAGGAAAGAAAGGATGCAAGAGGCTGCCGAACAGCTAAAGGCCGCCGATCAATATGTTGGATCTCCTGTTATGGAGTTAGCTGATAGGCCACCCCAACCCCCACTTCCCTCTGTTTTGGAGGTGTCTTCGGCTTTAGGGGATAGAGCTGAAAGATTTGAAGCCGCTTTCGCCCCCGAAGAACATGAAGCAAGTAAAAAAGGTAAACTTCCACTTGATCGAGAAGTGGAGCCGGCAAAATTAATGTATACCGAAAGTTCAGGTTCATCGTTCTTTGTTGCAGATCATGATGAGCCTATAACTTTGTTGCCAAAGGGTGAGGACGCAGCCTCCTTTGTTGCTTACATAAGGGTTGAGGCTACTTGGGAGATAAAAGAGAGGTCGATCAACGTAACAATTCCTAGTAACATTAATTTTCTCAGATTTCCAAGGCATCTTGTCGATTACCTGTATGATGTTACTGGGCCGATGGAGAAGGCTCGGATGAATTGCCGAATAGACCTAAATCTTGCTTCCTATGTTGCCTTCGACGCCTTTAGGGTAACTTTCTTTTTGTTTCGTGCATACCTCTCGACCTTGAGTTCTTCCTGACTTGGTTTCTCTTATTTCAGACGACGATAATGGCGATCGAGACAGTGGATCGCATCCGTCAACTTCAGGGTGAAGTCGCTTATCTACATGAATGGGCCGCTTTTTTGGCATTTGCCAATAGCATTTGCCACCAAAATCCCAAAGTTCTGAAATTGAAGTACTCCGAACTCGAAGCTGATGCAGACAAAAAGGCGGCTACCCATGCTCTTCGCGAATCAAAGCTGGAGCTGTAGATTATGGCGCTGAACATGTAGCTCGAGCATTTTAAAGCTGATGTGGGGAGAAAATGGTCGAAGCTGGAGACTGAGTTATCGAGCAAGGATGTGGAGATGGCCAAGCTGAAAAATGAACTTCGTGCTTTACAGGGCGACAAGGAGGCTTTGATTGCCGAAAATAAGGATTTGATGGAGAGGAACCGAGAACTTGTTAAAGAGAATCAAGACTTGAGTGTCCTACTGGCTGGCCAGAAAAGATTGATGGAAGACGAGTTTGATAGTCGCAAGGAGTTGATTATTGCTGAATCTCGTCGAGATGTCCTTCAAGAGATGTCCGAGCGCACCGTCAATGTAACGTTCAAATTGGAAGAAGCCATTCAGATAGTAAGGCTTGCTCGCGAAGACTTGGGTCTTCCACCAAGTTCTTCTGAAGACGAGGACTCCAATGAAGAAGAATGATCTCCTAGGCAGTTTTTGTTTCAAGTATTTTCGACCGGATGTTGTGATCGTTTTGTAAAAAACTGAATGATATGTGAATACTTTGCTTCAATAAATTTTTCTTGCTTGCCTTTCCATTTATTGCTTTAAGTATTGATTTTCTAACATGAAGCATATGTTTTATCGTTTACCAAGACAAGTGGTGTTTTCATTGTTTGAGGTTTCAATGTTTCCGTTGTAGTCAGAAAGAGAAAATTAATTGGGCCCAATGTAGTTAGTACGTAATGAAGAATGATGTCTCATTTTCATGCAAGTGCACTCTTCGAGCAGCAAGTTCGAAAAATTATTTTAACACAAGTCGTTTCGAATCGGTGAATAGCAACAGATTTTTGACAAGAAGTGTTGTATTAACTAAAATGTTGGCCGCTATCGGACGCTTAATACATTTTAATCAATTGATCATTGTGATTGGTTCTGTAACATGGCCGTTTCAAGGCGCTTATGACAACTAAAACTTTGGCCACTAATGGACCGTTTATATTTCATTACGTACTAAAGTTACGAACAGTCCTCAGTGTGAGTGTCTGTTCGGCAATGATCTCATAGTTAACCCATTCTTCATGGACTTGAGCATTACCCAATATTTTTTCCGAATGCTTGCAAACCTGATCTTGGGGCAGTCCCTAGTATTTGGGCAGTCTCTGGTATCTTTTCATATAGTCACCAACTTCGGACCCAAGCAGTCCCCAGTTGCCGAACGATCGATAGCAAATAGCGAAAAAAAATCCTTCATCTTTCCTCCTTCTCCATCTCCCCCAGTGTTCGAGTGCGAAGTATGAGGGGTCGAACACTGGTTCCGTGTCTTCATTATAAGAACTGTATTCCCTAACACGAAGAGTGCAAAGAAGAAATGGGGTAGACTTAAAGATGAAGACCGCATTAGCGTGTTTGTCAGACTTATCGACCCCGACGAGCATTTTAAGCTCGTTGTGTTCGTGGGCGATGTACGTCATCATTCGATTCCAACTATCCCTATCATCTAAAAGTGTTAATACCAAGAACAATAATGAAGTACGTCCGAGTTGGAGTAAGAAAGTGAATACAAATGATGAAGGTATACGATACCGAACGTTTTGTAGAAGTGGTACTTTTCCAACTGGGTGATATTCCAATTGAATTCGACTGGCTTCGAGTCGAGGGTTCCAGCTGATAATATCCTTTATCGACCGCTGCTTTGACCCGATAGGGTCCCTCCCAATTTGCTCCCAACTTGCCTTCATTGGGCTCATCCTTCTTCGGTCGTCTGACCTTCAGCACATAATCACCTGCATTAAAAGTTCGATACCTGATCTTTTTGTTGAGGTAGTTTTCTGCCCTTTGTTTCTATGCTTGTATCCGAACCAATGCCATATCTCTTTTTGCCTCGATCAAATCCAAATCTACTAACATGGCTTCCTTCTTTGATTCATCGGTAGAATGAGCGAACCGAAGGCTTGGTTCGCCAACTTCCACCGGGATCAACATTTCTGCTCCGTAGACAAGTGAGAACTGAGTCTCTTTAGTGTTGTTTCTCACCGTTGTTCGGTGAGCCCACAGCGCGCCTGGGAGTTCATCCGGAAAGTTGCCTTTTGATTCGTCCATCCTCTTTTTCAAGTACTTATTGTATTGTTGGAAGACTTAGCTTGTCCGTTTGTGCTGGGGTGTTATGGAGTTGATGCGACTCGCTTGATCCCCCACTTCTTGAAAAAACTGTGATTCGACTTCCCACAAACTGTTTGCCGTTGTCGCATGTGATCTCCTCGAGATCCCAAAACGACATATGATATTCTAGTGAATGAATTTAATAACTTCATGTTCTCTAATTTTAGCTAATGCAATTGCTTCTACCCACTTAGAAAAATAATCAGTTAACATCAATATAAGTTTTACCCCACCGGGCGCTGTTGGAAGCGGCCCGACCAAATCCATCCCCCATTTCATGAACGGCCACGTTGACGTGACCGAATGAAGGGGCTCTACTTGCTGGTGAATAAGGTTGCCATGCCGTTGACACTTGTCGCATTTTTGAACAAAGGATTTGGCATCTTCTCCCATCGTTGGCCAATAGTAACCAGCTCTGATCAACTTTCGTACCAAAGACTTGCTTCCGGAGTGATTTCCACACTCACCTTTGTGAATTTCCCTCATTACATAACTTGTTTCTCCTGGGCCCATGCATTTCGCCAAAGGGCCGTTGTACATGCGTCTGTAGAGTTGATTGTCCACAGAGCAGTATCGAGCCACTTTAGCTTTGAGCGATCGGACAGCCTTCTTATCTTCGGGGAGGATCCCTGCCTGCAAGTAAGACAAATATTTGTTTCTCTAATCCCAAGTATGATTGACATTGTTTACCTCTTTAAGACTTCGGTTAAGTGGAGACTCGAACAAGTGTATGATTATTTCATCGAGTTCTCCTTCAATGACTGCTGTAGAGCCGAGGTTGGCTAAACCATCTGCTTCGATATTTTCCTCCCTTGGGATTTGCGCAATCTTCTACTCCTGAAAAGAAGTTAAAAGATTTTGTACCTTGCCGAGCAATTGCTGCATTCTTGTATCTCAAACGCTGAAGTCTCCTTGGATTTTGTTTACCACCAGCTGAGAATCACTTTTAATGTCTAACCGTTGGATCTTCAAGTCTTTGGCAATTTTGAGACCTGCAGCGAAGGCCTCATATTCAGCCTCATTGTTAGTTTTGGCGTGTCATTTGATTGCATACCTTAGCTTTTCACTCGTTGGTACTATTAACAAGACTCTGAAGCTAGTTCCCTTTATGTTTGATGCTCCGTTCGTGTAAAGCATCCAGACTCCGGGGTCTGGGTCCTTCATCATGAGTTCTTCTTTTCTTGCTTCCGAAAGAATGTTAGCGTTAAAGTCTGCTACAAAGTCAGCCAAAACTTGTGATTTGATTGCAGTGCGAGGCTGGTAAGTGATAACGTACTCACTCAGCTCGACCGCCCATTTCATTAGTCGGTCGGATAAATTCGGTCGATGTAAAATAATTCGTAAAGGAAACGTAGTTACAGCAGATATAGCATGGCATTGAAAATATGGCTTTAGTTTTCGTGCAGCTATAACAAGTGCAAGTGCAAGTTTTTCTAAGTGTGGATACCTTGTTTCTGCATCAAGTAAGGTTTTACTAATGTAATAGATAGGAAATTATTTACCTTCATCCTCACGAACGAGGACAGCACTCACAGCAACTTCTGAAACGGCCAAGTAAATCAGCAACACTTTCCCCTCTACAGGTTTTGAAAGCAACGGAGGGTTGGACAAATATTGCTTCAACTCCTTAAGGGCCTGTTTACATTTCGGCGTCCACTCAAAGCTTGTGTTTTTCTTCAAGGTTGAAAAGAGCTTATGACATCGTTCAGACGACCTCGAGATGAACCTGCTGAGATAGGCTACCCGACCGGTCAAACGTTGAACCTCCTTAACCTTTGTAAGCTCATTTGGTATATCTTCGATTGCTTTGATTTTGTCTGGATTTGCTTCAATCCCTCTTTTAGATACGATGAATTCAAAAAACTTTCCAGATCCGACCCCAAACGTGCACTTCTCCGGATTCAGTTTCACGTCAAACTGCTTCAATATTGTGAATGTCTCCTTCAAATGATCTAAGTGACTCTTCGCTATCAACGACTTCACCGACATATCATCTATGTAAACTTCTATAGTATTTCCGATCAAACTTTTGAACATGGTCGTGATCAACCGTTGATAGGTAGCCCTGGCGTTTTTGAGACTGAAAGGCATGACCGTATAATAGTAAGTCCCCTTGTCCGTTATGAATGACGTTTTCTCCTGAGCCTCTGGCTCCATTAATATCTGATTATATCCCAAATACGCATCCAAAAAGCTTAGCATTTCATGCCCTGCCGACGAATCGATCAGTCAATCGATGTGAGGAAATGGGAAACAGTCTTTGGGTATGCCTTATTTAGATCGGTATAGTCAACACATACTCTCCACTTCCTATTCTTCTTTGGGACTACGAACGTATTAGCTAGCCACTCTGGATATTTTACTTCTCTTATGAATCCATTCTTCAGCAACCTATTCACTTCATCATCGATGACTTTCCTTCTGAACCCTCGGTTAGGTCATTTCTTCTGCTTCACTGGTCGATGTGATGGATCGACGTTCAACCTTTGAGTAACAACTTTTGGGGCTATTCCTTGCATGTCTGCGTGGGACCAAGCAAAGCAATCAGCATTATTTTTTAGAAAAGTAATTATCTCATCTTTCATATCGAGGTCCAATTCTGGTCCAACATATACTTTCCGTTCTGGTTTGTCTTCGAAAAGGACTGCTCCTTCTAATTTTTCGATCGTCGAATCCCCAGCTTTTTGTTTGTTCGGCTCCCTAACACATGCTGGAATTTTGGCAAAATCTTTATCCGTTGGACTTGGTTCTGTTTCATCATCTTTGGCCAAAGATTCTGATGACTGTGATTGCTATTTCGAAGTATTAAAATTAGCACCTTCCTTCATGGCTACTAAATAGCATTCTCGGGCAGTCTGTTGTTCTCTCCTAACTTCTCTTATTCCCCATGGGGTAGAGAACTTGACAACTTGATGTAAGGTCGATGGGACTGCTCCCATGGCGTGGATCCACGGTCGACCCAAAATTACGTCGTAAGCCATATCTCCCCCCATTACTTGGAATAAAGTTTCATTCTCAACTCCTTCGGCGTAAGTTTTCATCATAATTTCACCTAGAGTTGTTTCACTCGAATTATTAAATCCTGACAACATTGTAGACCTGGGTGTTATCTTATCAGTAAATTGCAACTGCTCAACTACTCTCGACTATATTATATTGACCGAATTGCCTGCATCGATCAAGACTCGTCTTACATCAGCGTCATCTACTCTCATTGTGATGACCAAGGCTTCATGATGGGGATGTATCCTTTCGTGGAAGTCGTAATCCCCAAACACAATGTCATCATTCATAATCTCTCGCGTCCGTTTTTCTATGGTGAATGACACTTTCGCATACTTCTTCATTGTATATGTTACCTCATGGACTTCCGCTCCACCGATAATGTCATATAATCGTTTTCCTCGGGGCTGGAGGCTTTGGCGGCTGATGGTCATCTTTTTTTTTTATTAAAGTTCTCCTTTCCTCTCACCGTCAAGTGCCCACTCTCAAGCAATATTGCTACCTCATAATGTAAAGCCTTACATTCTTCGGTTGTGTGCCCATGATCGTTATGGAAAGCACAGTACATATTATCGCCCCTACTGTTCGGATGCGTTTTCATGCGACCGGGAAATTTTACCACTTTATCACCCATTCCCCTCAATGCATTCACCAAGCCTGCTGTCGAAACACAGAAATTATATTCTGAAATCTTTGAAGGCAGTAGGTCCCTTAGAGCCGCGGATGGACCCGACTGCTCCTTTCTTGGCTGACTCTTCGAACTGATGGCTTCATGTCCGTTCCCACTTTAACGAGGGAAACCGTAGGGCTCGAATCGCTGCTGAGCCCTGTGATTTCTCCAGTCGTTTTCGACCCTCCATGGAGTTGGTCGCTCATATCGTCGATTGTAAAGAGCTAACTATAATTCTTCCTCCTCAACCCTAATCTTTGGCTCACATTCACGATGTAGATCGTCGAAGGTCTGTGGAGTGACTTCCCCCAACCGATCTTTCAACTTCCTACATGCCTCTATTGAGTCGTCACTCAGATTGTTTATAAAAGACAAACAAGCCCATCTTTCTTCAACATTTGGAATGCTTATCTTTTCATCGTTAAGCCGCTTCAAAAACTGTTTCATCATTTTATTGGGCCGCTGCCTAATGTTCAATATACCCTCCACTCTTCATTCTATCTTTTTAGCTCCAGTGTGTGCCCGAATATATTTGGCTGACATGTCATCGAAATCTGGTATCCCATTTTCGGGCAGCTGCATATACCACTTCAACGCTCCTCCCCTAAGTGTTTCACAAAATTTCTTTAGACTCACCGAATTAATCTCATCTATTGTCAAATCGATCGACTGCACTGCGATCGAAAACATATCAATGTGATCCCTCGAATCTGTAGTTCTATCATACCTTAAACTCTCCGATAACTTGAAAGTCTTAGGAATTGGCAATGGAGCTGCACTCAGCGGAAATGACCACTTTGAGATCGATTTTTTAGCAGCGTCTTCCGTTAACTTTGGAACTCTTGGAAACTTTTCCATAAAAGATCTCATCTCATTGAACTTCTTCTCCACAGTGTCATTCAATGTCTGCATGTAGCCAACATCCTCGCTTCTTTCATGACGGAGGCCGGAGCACCCTTAGCCACGGAGGCCAAACTCAACCCTCCGAGCTCCACCCCCGCTTTAGGTCCTCCTATTACTGCGCCCTGAAGAACAGAGATCGGAGTGCCTGCAGGGGGTGTTGCTGGGAAGGCAGGCGCTCTATGACTTGCAGAGCCTGACAGAAGCTGCAAATACTCACTCACCCTCTCCAGCTGCTGATTCTGCTTAACTAATAATTCTCACAACAAAGTGTTCGTATCAACTGACGTTTCCTCGACCGCGGGTTCCTTACCGGGTCGATGTCCTCGATTGACATTCGACTGAGAACCATTCGTAGCGACGTTCAAGGGTGGATCCTGCTCATGGTGGGATGATTCATCGACCCCTTCCTCGATGCCTAGAAGCGGGACCCCATCAGTGGGGTTAGGCTGAAGAGCGCCACCTCTGGCAGCGGCGTTGGCGTTGTGAGCGTTGTTGCTCTGATCGTCTGCCATTTTACACAAAAACAACAAACGTAAGTAGAATCAACGACAAACTCCAGAATAAATCGATTGCCTAGACCCCACGGTGGGCGCCAAACTGTATATCCTAAAATTCGATTTCAGGTATTACAATTAAATTTATATTTAGTTGAGTCTTAGGCAACCATTTTGTATCGAAATTCAATCAACCGACCGATAGTCTTACGTTCACAAGGTTAAATATTTTAATAAGCACTTAAACGAGCTAACAATGCAAATTTATTCAAATGATAGCATATAAACGATAAAGGGTTGACTAGCAAATCGACCAATAAATATGATGAAAGAGAAATGGTGCGATCGAAAGAACACTTAAACGAGTAGATACAACAGATTGTGTTGTCGACGATAAAATAATGTGTGACCAATTACAAACGAACAGTAAGTTGTTTACTATATTCTAGTTTTGGATAAATAAAATGGACACGCGATGTGACTGTTGATTTCGAGTAACGACTTAATAGATAATCAATCAATAGTCGCCGATTAAACTAGATTTTGTATGAACTTAGTGATAAGCAAACGATGACTCTACTGAAGCAAGATTTCGATCAAGATATATTTATTGATTCAATGATGACAATAACGATAGACGAACGAAATAAAACAAACGATGAATAACCAAGAAAATGATGAGCAATAGGATAAGACAAGCTAATGAGCAATCAAAAAAGCAATAAATGAACAGATGAGTAAAAATAAAGCTTATTGTATTTCGGAGTCGAAGATTTGTGCTCCGTTGAAAGAAACGAATCCTTCCTCCAAAGCAAAACCAAACAGCAGCAGAACAATGATGGTAAAATGACAATAGCGGTGGTGATATAATGACAATGGTGGCTGAATGTAAATATAGCGATGTCAATAGTATCTTAAGGGGAGGTTGTTGTTTAGAAGAGAACGTAATGATGTTCGGCATTTTATGCCTACTTTTCCTTAATATTTCCGCACATTTGAGCTTGTTTTGCACTTGTTTGGTAGCTTGTGAATGTGGTTTTGCGCTTATGTTGTGTTGTTCGTGTGTAGGTCGTTACGCGCTGCATTTGGAGCGTTTTGGAGCTTGATTGAGCATGCATTGGTTGAAGGATGTTTGAAGATTGGATTGAGCACACATAGGCACGACACGAGCCGAGTTTTGGAGCGGAAAAGAGCAAAGTAGCCTGGCGCGCTAGAGCCCGCGCCGCGCAGGCCATCGCGCGCAGTGATTGGCGCGTTTGGCTTGCGACGCAGGCTTATGGCACGAAGCTGTGGAGCGTCCTCTGGTCTTGTGCACGCTTTTCGGGGCGCGGGGCGCCCGCTATAGCGCCCCTTATGCGCGATTTTACCCCCTATTCCTCCTAGTATCGGGTCTAACTTATTACTAAGGGTTTGGAAACATTATAAATAGTTTACTACTTAGTTTTTGTAGGGAGTTCTTGACTTTGGGCAATATTGAGAGCTACATACTCCATTGAACAAGGGTGATTCTTAATCGTTCATCTATTTCATCAATTAATTCATTATTACATCAAATCTTTGCCTTGTGATTATGAGTATGTGTGGCTAATTCCATTACGTTCTAGGGTTAGAGTTTTACATGAAAGTTGATTGTTGAAGATTGATTCCCATTAATTGAATCCCATAACGGGTTACTTATTCTTTCTTGATTTCACTTGTATAATTGTTAGAGCTCGATAATTATGCATTATCTATGGTTTTTGGGTTGAACTCGAAAGAGAGAATCTAATTACGCAATAAGAAAGAATAGGACTAGTTTGTGAACCCGGGCATCGGGGAACCAATTCGCGAGTAGGATAGACATATACTTGCTTGCCTAGTTTAACTCATTACAGAGATCGTTAATGCGTGCATGTGATTTAACCCATAGACATATAGGGATTGAAGTAGCTTGCATAGATTGTGAATAACTGAAAGGTTTTCATAATTACTATTACTCTGTCAGTTAGTAACCCGGGATTTAAGAAGTGGAATCAATTGAATACATCAACTGGATTGTTCGTAACTCTGACCCTGGACCGTCCTCTTAATATTGATAACACCCAAAGTTTGCACCATTGTTTGTTTACACACCTGGCATTTTAATTACTGCTTTTTGGTTACGAAACTTCTCACCAATTAAGAACAAGACCCCTGGATAGTTTGATAGAATTTGTTTACGAAGTATTAGTCTGCACAGTCCTCGTGGGATCGACACTCGACTTAGTCACTTTATTACTTGGCGACCGCGTATACTTGCGTGTGCGTTTGGGAGCAACAAGTTTTTGGCGCCGTTGCCGGGGACTATTACGGACTAATTTCTTTTTGAACAACTACTTAATTTCTATTCAGGTTTAATTTTTTTTGTTGAGTGTCTTGTGCTATTTCAGGCTACAGGTTTTTGCATGCAAAGGAATAAGAAGGACGAACCACTCGCACCTTTTGATCCCGAGCCTGAAAGAACCTTGAGAAGATTAAGAAAGGAAGCAAGAGATCGAGAAGCACTAGCAATCGTACCTGCTTCTTTACCTATTGAAATGGCAGAAGAACAAGCAATAGCAGTGCGAGATGTGGCTCTCCCTAGTCTGAAAGGGGTGGAGTCGAGTATTGTGAAGCCTGCTATTACTGGAAACTTTGAGATCAAGCCCGGCATGATTCAGTTGCTGCATGTGACGGGGCAATATGCTGGATTACTTCATGAGGATCCACAGCAACACATTCAAAACTTTCTGGAGATCAGTGATACTTATACACCAACAGGTGTGCCTACTGATTATGTTCGGTTGACTTTGTTCCCATTTTCATTGATAGGGACAGCAAGGAAGTGGTTAAAGGCTGAGAAGCCTGGGTCTATCACTACTTGGGAGGATTTGGCTAAGAAATTCTTGGCTAAGTTTTATCCGTCTGCTAAGACAGCCCGGCTGAGGAGTGAAATCATGTCATTCAGACAGTTAGATGGTGAATCTTTGTACTCAGCCTGGGAGAGATTTAAGGCGCTATTGAGAGATTGTCCACACCACAATCAGTCCAATGAGGTTATTGCGCACACTTTTATTGAGGGGTTGAATGTACACACGAAGATTGTGGTAGATGCTGCTTCTGGAGGTCAAGTACTGGCTTTAAACTTTGATCAAATTTATGAGCTACTTGACAAGTTTTCGCAGAGCAATCCTGATTGGCAGGGTGTTGGTAGAGCTATACCGTAGAAGTCTGCTGGGGTACTTCAACTAGATGCAGTTTCAGAGCTGAGGGCTAAAATGGATGCTATTTCCAATCAAATCAGCAAGCTAACTTTATCGCAGACTCAGCAACCAGCAGCTCCAGTGCAACAAATTCAGACTTTTTGTGAGGTTTGTGGAGAGGATCATGCTACTGACGTCTGTCCATCTAATCCAGAGTCAGTATACTATGTGGGTAATCAGAACAGATCACAGGGCCAGAATCGCAATCAATATGGTAACAGCTACAACACGGGTTGGCGCAGTCACCCAAATTTTTCTTGGAGGGATAGTCGTGAGCAGCCTCAAGGCAATGAGAGGTCCCAACACATACCACAACAGGGATCACAGTCGCAGAGCCAGCCACAGCAGTCTAGTTCAGTTGAGGATATGCTTAAGAAAATTCTTGCAGGGCAGCAAAAGCTCATGGATGATTCAGCATCTCAGGCACAGACAATTAAAGACTTGAGCAATGCGCAGAAAGATCTTGAGAGGCAATTGGGGCAGCTAGCTGAAGCACAAAACAATAGACCTCGGGGTGCTTTGCCGAGTGATACAGAGAAAAATCCTAGAGAATTTGTGCAAGCTGTGACTTTGAGGAATGGAAGAGCTTTGGAAGAAGTTCCCCCAAAGCCAAAGAAGCCTGTTGGTGAGTTAGAGCCAAATGCTGAGAGGGAGGTGGAGAAAGAAGCAGAAAAAGTAACTGAAAAGCAGCCCGAGTCTGCTATTGTGAGACCACCACCACCTTTCTCGCAGAGACTTCAGAAGCAGAAAGTTGATGCCGCATGCAAGAAATTTTTGGAGATATTGAGTCAAATTCAGGTAAATATTCCTTTGGTGGAGCTTTTGCGGGATGTTCCCAAATATGCTAAATACATCAAGGATATTGTTGCTAACAAGAGAAGATTGACTGAGTTTGAGACAGTTGCACTTACTGAGGAGTGCAGTTCCAGAGTTAGAAGCAAGCTTCCGCAGAAATTGAAGGACCCTGGCAGTTTTACCATCCCTTTGAAAATTGGGGAACATGAGGTTGGTCGTGCTTTATGTGATTTGGGTGCTAGTGTGAATTTGATGCCTTCTTCAGTTTTTAGGAAGCTAGGCCTGGGTGAGCCACGACCCACTACTGTGACTCTGCAGCTTGCTGATAAATCTTTGACATGCCCCGAGGGGATTATTGAGGATGTGCTTGTACAAGTGGGTCAGTTCATATTACCCGTTGATTTTATTATTCTTGATTACGAAGCTGATCCTGAGGTTCCTCTCATCTTGGGAAGAGGATTTTTGGCCACTGCTGATGCTGTTATTAGAGTCAGAGCTGGAAAGATGATTATGAAGGTGAATGGGGAAGAAGCTGTGTTTAATGTGTTCAGAGCTACCCAGCTTCCTTCTCATTATGAAGAGTTGTCCATGGTAAAAGTGATAGATGATGAGTTGACTGCTGATGAGAGGTCATTCTTGGCTTCTAATGTTGATTCTTTAGAGAGGGCACTCTTATGTGATGATGATGATATCCTGAAGGATGAAGATACTGAAGAATATGTGGAAGTTCTTAATATGCAGAGTAGATTCATCCCAGGGTGGAAGAAATTTGAGGAGCTTGATAGACCGTTGACCTTAGCTCCTGCTAAACCGTCTATTGAGAAAGCTCCTAATCTTGAGCTCAAGCCTTTACCTGCACATTTACGTTATGCTTATTTGGGTGAAGGTAATACTTTGCCCGTGATCCTTTCTTCTTTGTTGTCTGATGTGCAGGTTGAGAAGGTGTTGCGGGTGTTGCGAGAGCGCAAGAGAGCTATTGGCTGGACTATTGCTGATATTAGAGGGATTAGTCCTTCTTTCTGCATGCATAAAATTCTCTTGGAGGAAGATCATAAGCCATCCATAGAGCAGCAGAGGAGGCTAAATCCAATCATGAAGGAGGTGGTAAAGAAAGAAGTTATAAAGTGGCTGGATGCTGGCATTATTTTTCCCATCTCTGACAGCAAGTGGGTGAGTCCAGTGCAATGTGTTCCTAAGAAGGGGGGCATGACAGTGGTGAAGAATGAGAACAATGAGTTGATTCCTACAAGAACAGTCACTGGGTGGCGAATTTGCATTGATTATAGGAAGCTCAACAAAGCCACCAGGAAAGATCACTTCCCACTGCCCTTTATTGATCAGATGTTGGATAGACTTGCAGGCCATGAGTATTATTGTTTCTTGGATGGTTATTCGGGCTACAATCAAATTGTGATAGCTCCTGAAGACCAAGAGAAGACCACTTTTACTTGTCCATATGGCACCTATGCATTTAGGAGGATGCCATTTGGGTTATGTAATGCCCCGGGGACTTTTCAGCGGTGCATGATGGCTATTTTCACTGATATGGTGGAAAAATTTGTGGAGGTGTTTATGGATGATTTCTCAGTGGTTGGTGACTCTTTTGATGAATGCTTGAAGAATCTTGATGCTGTGCTGAGCCGTTGTGAAGAAACAAATCTTGTGCTGAATTGGGAAAGATGTCACTTTATGGTTCAAGAAGGCATAGTACTTGGGCACAAGGTGTCAAAGCAAGGGATTGAGGTTGACAAGGCGAAGATAGAGGCTATTGAGAAATTACCACCACCTATCTCTGTTAAGGGGGTGCGTAGTTTCTTGGGACATGCAGGGTTCTATAGGCGCTTCATAAAGGACTTCTCCAAAATTTCCACTCCCTTGTGCAAATTGTTGGAGAAGGATGTGAAATTTGTGTTTGATAGTGCTTGTCTCAAGGCATTTGAAGAGTTGAAGAAAAGGTTGGTGACCGCACCAATCATCATTGCTCCTGACTGGTCTTTGCCATTTGAATTGATGTGTGATGCGAGTGATAATGCTATTGGGGCTGTTCTAGGCCAAAGAATTGGAAGAATTTTCCACTCCATCTATTATGCTAGCAAGACGCTAGATGCAGCCCAGTCCAATTATACTACCACTGAGAAGGAGTTGCTAGCCGTGGTTTATGCTTTTGATAAATTCAGATCCTATTTGGTTGGCACTCGTGTTGTTGTCTACACTGATCATGCCGCAATCCGGTATTTGTTTGAGAAGAAGGACTCCAAGCCTAGACTCATTAGATGGGTTCTCCTATTGCAAGAGTTTGATGTTGAAATTCGAGATCGCAAGGGGACTGAGAATCAAGTTGCTGATCATTTGTCAAGGCTGGAGAATAGAGATCATGTAGATGAAGGGCCTGAGATTAAAGAGGTGTTTCCTGATGAGCAACTTTTTGCTCTTGATAAAGTTGAAGAACCATGGTATGCTGACATGGTAAATTTTCTTGTGAGTGATGTGTATCCTCCTGGGGCAACTGCTGAGCAGAAGCGTAAACTTCTTCATGAGAGCAGATTTTATGTGTGGGATGAGCCCTATTTGTACAAGATAGGTGTGGATCAACTAGCTAGGAGATGTGTTCCAAGGGAAGAAGTAGAGCCGATTCTACAAAGTTGTCATTCCTCTCCTTATGGTGGCCACCTTGGTGGAGATCGAACAGCTGCAAAGGTACTTCAATCTGGTTTCTTTTGGCCCACTTTATTTAAAGATGCTCATGCCTTAGTGAAGCAATGTGATCGTTGCCAAAGAACGGGTACCATTACTAGGCGTCACGAGATCCCTTTGAACAATATCTTGGAGATTGAGCTGTTTGATTGTTGGGGTATTGATTTCATGGGTCCATTCCCACCTTCTATGGGCAATAAATATATCCTGGTAGCAGTGGATTATGTATCTAAATGGGTGGAGGCCATTGCACTTCCTACAAATGATGCGAGTGTGGTGGTGAAGTTCGTGAAGAAGAATATTTTCACTCGTTTTGGGACCCCGCGGGCTATCATTAGTGATGAAGGTACGCATTTTTGCAACCGGTTGTTCAATAAGTTATTGGCTAAGTATGGGGTTCGCCACAAGGTGGCTACTGCTTATCATCCCCAAACTAGTGGCCAAGTGGAAGTGTCTAATAGAGAGATCAAGCAAATCCTTGAGAAGACTGTGAATGCCTCGAGGAAGGATTGGGCTATGAAGTTAGATGATGCTCTCTGGGCCTACCGAACTGCTTTCAAAACGCCTATTGGAACCTCTCCATATAGGCTTGTTTATGGTAAGGCTTGTCACTTGCCGGTTGAATTAGAGCACAAGGCGTATTGGGCAATTCAAAAGCTCAATCTTGATATGGCCTTGGCGGGTGAGAAGAGGATGCTCCAATTGCATGAACTTGAAGAGTTCCGTTTCCATGCGTATGAAAATGCAAAATTGTATAAGGAACGGACAAAGAAGTGGCATGATAAGCACATTGAGCGTCGTTCTTTTGAGCCCGGGCAGCTTGTATTATTGTTCAACTCGAGGTTGAAATTATTTCCGGGCAAATTGAAGTCGAGATGGTCTGGCCCTTTTGAAGTGGTTCGTGTTACCGCACATGGAGCGGTGGAATTGAGAGCCCCAGAGTCTGAGAACACATTTTTGGTTAATGGTCAACGGGTGAAGCATTATTGGGGAGGTGCGGTGAATCACCGCACTTCAATTACTTTGAGAGACCCTTGATTTATACCCGTCGTGCCACGACGTTAAATAAGGCGCTTCTCGGGAGGCAACCCGAGTTTGTACTTGTAATAGTTAGGATTTTTTTTTCAATTTTATAGTGTCACGTTTTAGTTGTTTTTGTGTGTCGTTTTTGCAGGATTCGGGTGAGCTAAACAAAGTGAATTGAATGCATTGAGGGGTATGGGACACCTCGAGACGTGACCCACGCTTGGTTTGTACTTAGAATCGAAAAACGGTGCGAAAAAATGTGCTCGGGCGCGTTTGGGAGTGCCCCGCGCCTCCCAAAGCGCGAGGAAAAGCTAGCGTGAAGTAGCCAAGCGCGGTTGGGAGCGCCCCGCGCCTCCCACCGCGCGAGGCTTGGCAGTGGATCACATTTGTTTGCCGCGGTTGGCCTGCGGCGCGGAGCTTAACGCGCAAGGCCAAGTTTTCGTGGGTTAAACGGGTCAACGGGTTTGACCCGGAATTCTTTAAACCCCCAACCCCTATAACCCCCGATTTCTTACCCTTTTTCTTCATTACTTTCACTCCAAACTCTCTCTAATCACACACTAATTCACTAGCAACAATTGAACTCATCCCAAATCTTGTGCAATCACTTCTAACATCATCAAGTAAGTACATTACTACTCTTCCTTCTCAATAACATGTAAGTTGTCTTCATTATTGCTCATGGGTGATCCTCTTAACTAGTTGCAAGCTTTTCCATAAAAATTCAATCTTGATGTGCTTAATTGTCTAGAATGCTTAGTATAGAACTTGTGACTTGCAAAAAAGAGATCTCCCAACAATTTGGGAGGGTTGATACATTGCAAAATCCATTGAAATTGCTAGTTCAAAGTGGTGCACACTAGGTGTTTGTGAAAAAGCCTCAAAGATGAAATATCAATGACATTGTGAATTCTTGAGTAGCAATGCATTCCTTAGGCTTCCTATGAACACTAGATGTTGCATACACACTAGAATGGATAATGAGGCACCCACACTAGCTTGATTTTAAAAAAATTCAAAACGTAGCATATTTTGCTCAAAGCTAGTTTTGTTCAAGTGTGGGGTCGCCCGTGCTATTGAATTGAGTGATTGACACATTGAGTGTGTGATAAGTGTGGGGTGGTCCCTTGAGCTTGAATTGTATTTTTGGTACTTAGCTTGATATCTCACATTGATTTTTGCGTTGTATAGGTACCATGGTTGCTACAAAGCATAAGGCTAGCTCCTCATCCACTGAGGGTCCGAGGAGAGCATCCACTCAAGCCGGGCCTTCGTCCACATCTCAAAAGGGCAAGGCACCGGCCAAGCCCAAGGCCAAGGCAAAAATTCCAAAGGACGCGGTGCCGATACCACGTCCCGGTGGCAAAACACGGTATGGCCTCTCTAGTGTGAAGAAGGGGGAGTGCCAAACTTGGTACAAAAATGTGAGGCTTGCGGGGTACATACCCGAGCAAGCCATTGATAAAAGGCCGGTGATGCAAAAGTTTAGAGAGGTGGCCGAGCAGATCATGGCCCTCAAGTGGGACTCAGTGTTTGAGAGTCCGGGGCCCGCCAACTTGGACATGGTCCAAGAACTCTATGCTAACTGGGAGCCCGATGAGGCGTGGAGAGATGATGACATGGTGACTGTGAGGGGAGTGAAGGTGAAATTAGATGCATCGGCATTGAATGCCTTCTTGGGGGTAGATGACCCCGATTATGATGAGTTGAGGAATTACATCAAGAAGCCGGATTACACGGCCTTGAGGGAGACTTTGTGTGGTGAGGGCTCCACGCATAAGTGGGGGCGCGGAGCGTCTGGGCGACATAAGTTTATGCACTTCTCCCAGTTTCTCAAGCCGGCGCGTGTATGGATGCGGTTCATCAATGCACGGATTCTACCATGTTCCCACTACTCCGAGGTCACTAAGACTCGGGCGTGCATGGTGTACTTCTTCATGACCGGGAGGCCGGTGAACATTGGGTACTACATGTTGAGGGTGATGAAAGCGGAAAGGCTAGAAAAACATTGTAGTCGGTTATATTTTGGGAACCTCTTGACCCGGTATTTAGAGAAGGCGGGGGTCCCCGCGGATGAGGTTGGGGATCGTATTGTCCTTGACTTCGGGAGGCCTTTTGACATTTCTTCGGTCAAGGGGGTTATCACCACAGCACCGGTGAAGCTGACGGCGGAGGATTGGCGAGAGACAAATGCCAACTTAGCCGCGCGTCAGTACTTGATGATGGAGGCTATGGCCCGTCAGTCGGGCGTTGATATAGCTGCTATTGACCGAAAGGTCCCACTGACGGAGACCTCGAAGATATTTCTGGGCGAGGTTGAGGCTGGAACGCTGGATCCGAGGGAAGATGAGAACACTGATTCGGATGTTGTGGCCAACGATCCGGACAGTGAGTATGAGACGGATCATGAGGCGGAGGCCTAGTTGTGGCAGCTTTCAGGGCAGTTTTCTTGTACTCTTTACTTTCGCACTTACTTCTTTGTCGCACTGGGACATTGCTTAGTTTAAGTGTGGGGTGGGGTACTGCCCTTTATCTAGTCTTTATTTTTGAGGTTTAGGATGCATGTACCTTAGGATTTTTATTTTGTCACTTGACTTTATTTTGATTTATTTCTTGCTTTAATATATGAAAAAAAATGAAAAAAATTAGAAAACCAATGAAAAATTCCAAAAAGATTTTCCTTTTTAGTTTTATTAGTGGTACATGTCATCCGCCCCGTGGTTTTTCTTATGGCCGCGGTTCTTTTCCACGGGGTGACCTTTGAACCGGGTAGTTTTTATTTTTAGGATTAGGATAGTTAGTTTAGATGACCCTAGGCTAGGAAAAAGGTAGAATGCTAGGTGTCTTTGATTTGGTTGATACCGGGGGACTTGGACTTGATTGCATGTGCTATGTGTGGTGTCCTTGGTTTTAATTTGATGCATGCCTAGAAAAAGAAAAAAAATGGAACAACCCCCTTGAGATGCTTGAGTCCACTTGCTTGACTTGATTGCTAACTTTTGTGCATGAGTGCTTAAATTTCCACAAGTTGCATTCTAGAAGCTTAGTTGAGAGTTGTTGATGGAGCCTCTTTGTGTGAGCTACGTGCAATGTGTGTTGTGAGGCATATTTTTGTTGCTCCGTGTTGCATATTAATGTCTAGAACTTGCCCCGTGTGTGTGCAAAGCGAAATTCTAGGTTTGCTCTAGTCGGGAAATGATACAAGGCCTTCTTTTGTTAGCCTACCCTTACATATATACCTTGGAAAATTGTTGTTGTGATTTGAATTGACCCTTTTTGTTGGCACCCACACCCCGAGCCTACCCATTTGTTCTTAATTGACTCTTTTGGCCCTTACTCCTTAAGCACTTTTATTGATATTGTGTAGATGATTGGAGTTGTGGTTGGATGTTGGTAGACTTTTGAGTGGAGCTAATGAAGGGGAATATTTGTGAAAATTGTGAAGTAGTAAAAGAAAGAAAAACATTGGCAAGGTTGGAAGTTGATGAAAATTGAAAAAAAAAAAGAGTGAATTGAAAAAGAAAAAAAATAGCAAAGTTGAAAAAAAGTTGTGAAAAAAAAGAAAGATATCCCTTCCTTGCTAGTGTGTGATTGAAAAGAAAATATGCTACTTATTGAGAAGGTGTATGTGTGGTACTTGTGAATGGGTGGTTTGTTGAGACTTGTGTTTGAAATTAAATGTGATGTATTAAAAGTGCTTAGGGAGGTAGTCACTATTACCCATATATGTCCTACCCGCACCTTAGCCTACATTGCGACCTTTCTAAAGTCCTAGTTAATCCCGATTGGAGTGAGCCTACATTAGTGGAGTCCTACACTACGGGCAAGCCTATGGTACGTTGTGTGTGACATGTGAGCTTTTCATGAGAGTGAGAGAATTCATTTGTTATTGCCCCCGTTCTATTCATGATATTTGCTCTTGTGTGTGATCTTTGAGGGGGCACTCTCTTTCATATTGGTGAGGGCACGTGGTTTGCATGAAGTAGGTAAAGTTGATGGCTTTTGATTGAGTAGATAGGTGTAATTTTGTGGGAGCATGGTTGCATTGAGTTGAGTTTGTGCATTTGAGCTATTTTGGGGTGGTTGTTCGCATGTTTTTGGTTTTGGTAAATTATTGGCATGTTGTGGATCCATGGTAGTCATGTGCGCATTGGTTCAATGGTCGGTATCAACCATAGTCATAGGCAGACCTGTTTTACCTAGGTGGGGGAGTTAGATGTGACTTGCTCGAGGGCGAGCAAAGGTTCAAGTGTGGGGTGGTGATGTTCGGCATTTTATGCCTACTTTTCCTTAATATTTCCGCACATTTGAGCTTGTTTTGCACTTGTTTGGTAGCTTGTGAATGTGGTTTTGCGCTTATGTTGTGTTGTTCGTGTGTAGGTCGTTACGCGCTGCATTTGGAGCGTTTTGGAGCTTGATTGAGCATGCATTGGTTGAAGGATGTTTGAAGATTGGATTGAGCACACATAGGCACGACACGAGCCGAGTTTTGGAGCGGAAAAGAGCAAAGTAGCCTGGCGCGCTAGAGCCCGCGCCGCGCAGGCCATCGCGCGCAGTGATTGGCGCGTTTGGCTTGCGACGCAGGCTTATGGCACGAAGCTATGGAGCGTCCTCTGGTCTTGTGCACGCTTTTCGGGGCGCGGGGCGCCCGCTATAGCGCCCCTTATGCGCGATTTTACCCCCTATTCCTCCTAGTATCGGGTCTAACTTATTACTAAGGGTTTGGAAACATTATAAATAGTTTACTACTTAGTTTTTGTAGGGAGTTCTTGACTTTGGGCAATATTGAGAGCTACATACTCCATTGAACAAGGGTGATTCTTAATCGTTCATCTATTTCATCAATTAATTCATTATTACATCAAATCTTTGCCTTGTGATTATGAGTATGTGTGGCTAATTCCATTACGTTCTAGGGTTAGAGTTTTACATGAAAGTTGATTGTTGAAGATTGATTCCCATTAATTGAATCCCATAACGGGTTACTTATTCTTTCTTGATTTCACTTGTATAATTGTTAGAGCTCGATAATTATGCATTATCTATGGTTTTTGGGTTGAACTCGAAAGAGAGAATCTAATTACGCAATAAGAAAGAATAGGACTAGTTTGTGAACCCGGGCATCGGGGAACCAATTCGCGAGTAGGATAGACATATACTTGCTTGCCTAGTTTAACTCATTACAGAGATCGTTAATGCGTGCATGTGATTTAACCCATAGACATATAGGGATTGAAGTAGCTTGCATAGATTGTGAATAACTGAAAGGTTTTCATAATTACTATTACTCTGTCAGTTAGTAACCCGGGATTTAAGAAGTGGAATCAATTGAATACATCAACTGGATTGTTCGTAACTCTGACCCTGGACCGTCCTCTTAATATTGATAACACCCAAAGTTTGCACCATTGTTTGTTTACACACCTGGCATTTTAATTACTGCTTTTTGGTTACGAAACTTCTCACCAATTAAGAACAAGACCCCTGGATAGTTTGATAGAATTTGTTTACGAAGTATTAGTCTGCACAGTCCTCGTGGGATCGACACTCGACTTAGTCACTTTATTACTTGGCGACCGCGTATACTTGCGTGTGCGTTTGGGAGCAACACGTAACCTTACAATGGGGAGAGTGGAATCTATTTATAAGTGAAGAGTCCAACCCTAATAGGACTCTACTACTCACACACCTCCTCATAATCAGCAGTAGTAGTTACCACGTCCAACGTCTTCCAATAAAAACGGTCCGATAAAAGTGGGATTTGATTAATCACACTTATCTGCTGCAACATCATCTTGTGTCTTCGAGATGTTCCGATCACTATCAACTCTACGAGTCGATCAGTCATCCTCGATCGTTGTCTTTCACTTTCGATCTCACATTGTTTTGCTTCCGATGTCTGCTCTCCTCTTGCCACGTTGTTGACCACGTGTCACCAATACGATCGGACATAATCCGACCAGTACAGCAAGAAAACTTTGGAGACTCTGAAATCTTCCCTCACGGATGCCCAAGTCTTAGAACAACTACATCGTAGCAATGTGAACCACCTGGAAGCGATTGTGGAGGAATTACAACGAAAGCAGTCTGGTATGGAGGCGAGAATGAATGTCGTAGTGAAAAGTGTCGCAGATACGCAGGGCCTCTCCGCTTTCCTTCGAGATGAGAATGATAGGTTGAAGAGCAAAGTCGCGTACCTGGAGAGGACCCGTGATGACGAGGTGAATGCCTTGAATACTCGTCGCATAGCTGAAGTGGATCGTGCTAACATCGCATCTGCTCTTGCCACTTTCCTTCCAGGTTCGTGATGACCCTTACTTGGACTTGACTACCAAGATTGCCTCGTACACCGAGCTTGTAGCTCAGGCAGATGCTCAGCTTGGATCCGACCTTGAGGAAGGTTCTGAGAAAGCCAGTGGAGCAAGAGGAGATGAAACACTATATGGGGAACTTAAAGTTGGTGAAGCAGGACCTTCGCGGAGTGTTTCCACTGAAGGAAGTCCCCCCCAGAGAGGAAAATAGATCCCCCCCTGATGCCCCCTTCTTTTTTTTGCATCTTTGTTTTGAACACTTACCTATGTTTTCGGACGTAATGGTATAATTTTGGGCCCGTTTTGAGGAATTTTTACTTGAATTACTTGTTTGCTTATTTGTGACACTTTTTAATTTCCTCTGTAAACAATAAATAACGTTAAGTTGTACCTTTGTGGGCGTGTGCACCTAAAGATTAGATGGCTTCTGATCGTCCTAAATGTTCTGATGTTTAGATCATATATCAGTGAGCCTGCTCGGGCAATTACGTCCGTTGTGCGCCAAAGGTTAGCGGCTTAGGTTGTATCTGTAGTAGATGGTTGTTTGCGCCCATAATGGGACGACTTTAGCCCATGTGATAACGGGCACTTTTGCGCCCGACTTCGAACGTCTCTGCTTAGTTACTCGAGTATTTAAGACTGTCTGGCACTATGCGAATAGGTGTCCCCATCGGCATGTAGGTGCAGTTGTTGAATTAACGAGTTCAACTTACGAACAATGCATGTTGGTTGAGCTAGACGTGGTCTAGCTCTAAGAAAGTAGTGTACCCTACTTTTGTCACGAAAAGTGAGTGTATTACTTCAACTTACAATTGGCCAGGGCTATGAATATTTGGATCACAGATGGATCTTAATTTGTAGAAAACTAAATATATGAATAGTAGTTTATTTATAGGGGCGCGAAGCCTGGAATGTTGTGGGTGAAAACCCGTAACATGACATAAGAGTATGAAAATGTTGTAATTTAAGAACAAAACTAAGGAACTGAATAAAGTAAATTATGAAAAAGAAAAGTACTTCCAAATACTCCTACTCCTTCTCCTTCTCGAAAAATGTCAATCAACCATACAATCGGAACTGTAGTCTTGGTTGATTAAGGTTCCGGGGTCTTCGGTGACTTCAGAAATGTTTACTTCAGGCACCTCTCCGAGGACAGCTGCTCTCAAGATGGCCGCTGTGTAGTACACTCTTGTTGCATCCTGGTCCCCGTTGACTTCTTTTATCCCTAACTTCGTAGGGTATTTAAGCTTTTGATGCTAGGTAGATGGTACTGCTTTGACTTGATGGATGCATTACCGTCCTACGATCACATTGTAAGGGACACATCCCTTGATTACCTGAAAAAATGAAATATAATCTGCTTCTGGGATGTGAACGGCAAGGTTAATTTCTCCAACAGTCTTTTTACAATAATTGTTGAAACCAGCCAGTGTATAAACACTTGGGGCCATCTTGTCTTTGACTCCAATTTCCTTCAATGTGTCCCACCTCATGAGGTTGACGGCACTACCGGCGTCAAACAAGATACGTTTGACGTTTGTATCCTATATCCTGAGTGTATAACCAAAGCATCGTGGTGAGGAGTATTACAACTGGTGCTATCCTCGTCACTAAATAGGATCAACTAGTTCTACCCCGATGTGGTTTGACTCTTTAAGCAATGTCGGACCGCCGATTATGACATTGATGGACCGCCAAAAAAAATTCTTGTTCCTTCTGCCCGGCTCGACCCTCAAATTGTTAGGCCAGTGTACTTAGGTGTCCTTCATGTGATCCCTCATGAACTCTACGGCGTTGACGCACAATCCTAACTCTTCAAACTTGTTAGGCACCCAATCCATACTGAGTAACCCCTTGGTTGATGGTGCTGAGGGCTTCCCGCTATCTTCTCGCTTTAGGAATCATCTCTGTAATCTCTCTTGCTTCGATTCCCTTTGTCTCCGGCACGAGGTTCCTCCATGTATCCCTGTTTCTGTCCTTGGCAGATTACGTCTTGGACAACAGGGCAAACTTCCTCGGGGGTGTATGATTCTCCTGGCTCCAAGCGAAGCTTTTCGGTATATTTCTGATGTAAGGTGTTCCATGTTTTCACAGGATGTTGAGTCAAACTCCACTGCAATTACCTTGTGGCTAACGACCCCTTGGAGTTTAGACTTTGCCAAAGGCTACCACGGCAATATTATCAGGGACTAGAGGAAGCTCCATGCGTTCTCGCTGAAACCTGTCAAGGTAATGCTTCAGCAGTTTGTCGTCATGCTGACGAATCTCGAAGATGTCCTCTATGCGTTTCTCCCGCTTGCGGGCACCTGAATGCGCTTTCTTGAATAGGTCCTACATCTGAGTGAATGATGTGATAGAGCCTATTGGTAGCTTGGTGTACCAAGCAAGGGCGCCTTTGGTCAGAGTTGAGCAAAACATCTTCATCAGAGCAAACTGAATTTCTTCTTCAGTGATCTCGTTACTTTTTACAGCCATGTAATACTCAGCAATATGCTCATCCGCATCAGTTGTTCCATCATACTTCAAGTTATCCGACCCGCAGAAGTGCTTTGGTATGCAGACCGGTGCAGCGCTTGCTCTGTAAACATGCTTTTAAAATTTTTGCTCATCCACCATGCTAACTTGGGGTGGAGCACCCAACACATTACCAATCCAGTTGAGGATGGCCTTCATCTCCTTTATGAGGTCTTGAATAACCGGCGATCCCTTAAGGTCTTGATTGTTGATTGCTGATGATCCTCCGGGAGTGGCATCCATGTTGAGCCTGCGGCTAGGAACAGATGCTGGTTAATTGTTCATGGGTGCTGGTCCTCGCGGGGATACTGGCCTTTGAGACGATCCAGCAAGCATCGCTCCTAACTTCAGGGATATCCCTTCGACCATGTTGCTAGAAGTCTACTCCACTTATGCAGACATAGTTTTGAGCAGATTAGCAAGGAAACTTCTGAATTCAGGATTACCTTCCAGTGATCGATCACCTTCTCCATTGCTGGCAACATGAGCTGGCTCCTGGGAAGGATCTTTCGGTTGTTCAACTAGATCCTTAGGCTACATACTGGGATCACTGGGATTCTTCACAGATTCATCTACTACGTCTGTAGTGTTCATTGGAACGTTGCTACTACCATCAGACATGATTGTGTCTTTTGCTTCATAAAATACCTACAATTGCTTGGGCCCCATGGTGGGTGCCAAACTATTTATGCCTAAAATCGGTCCCCGAGGTTAAACAATTAATTTAGAATGAGGTCACAAGCAATACAGTAAATACGATGGAAAAGTAAATAAGTAAAAGATAGAAATAGAGGAAGAAAAGTAGTCTTATTCCTTGAGAATAGCCGTATTATTTGGTGAATTGCTCTGTTATACAATGCAATGTAAGGAGGGGTATTTATAGTAGAGATGCCCAGTCCTCAATAAGGTAAAATACAAAGACTAATAAAGCTATGGGCCTATAACTCAAGGCGGTGTATATACGAAACCCTAACTAGGAGACTGTAACCCTAAGGCGGCAGGATGTATGCTTTTCGTCCTACGCCTGTACCGCCTGAACAAGCGTGTATTCTTTGTGCCCAGTTAATACAGCCCGAATCAGTGTTGATCAAGTATTCAACTCATCAAGGTCGTTGACACGAAGCCAAGCCAAGCTTTTGTATGATTCTCACATCCAGCTGGCATGGTCGGGAGAAAGAAATTGTTTGGATGTTGAGCGGCCGAGCACCTATATCTGCAAGCTCGAGCCCAAAGAAGGAAGTGACTGAACACTCAACATTGACGCCGAGCAGTGAAGTGACCGAAGGGCTACAAATGCGCTCGAGGCAAGAGAGCGTCTGAACTCAAGTGTTCGAGGCTAAAGAGTGACCGAGCACAAGAGCGCCCAAACACTTAAATATCAGCCATGTGTGGCTTGTTCTTATTGGTCATTTGTGACCATTTCCTAATTAGTATTTCATTTGATAGGGGTAGTTTTTGAATATTGAATATTAGTTGTATGTTATTTGAGACTCCATGGTGAGCCGAACCCCGTGGTGGGAATGATATAAGAACTTAGGTCAATCGGTAAAACCTGTTTGAACAACTTCTTCTTTGATCATTCACTTTGCAAGAAGCATGAATGTCTTCTTGAGGATTGTTGCCTAGTATAGGTGATTCCTTTGTATTTCAGCCGAGCGGTCCCAAGATTGGTTCCTTGGATTCATTTGGATTGAAGCTTGGATTTCTCTAGCTTCTATCTTGTTTTCATTTACTTTCTGCTGTTCTTGTTCGGCTGCTAAGCTTCTTCAAGATTAGCTTGCACCATCTTGGTATCAGAGCATGGTTTGGGTTTGTTCTTACAACCCCAATCCTGTTTTTTATCTTTTACTTATTCATGCGTTTGTGTCTTTTGTTTCCGTTTCGTGTTCTTGTTATCACTGTTTGTGTTTATTTACAAAAAAAAAAAAAATAAATAAAATAAAATGAGTAGACAGAAGAAAATTCAAAATTTTGGTTTGATTGTTCATTGTTCGGATTAAACAATCACAGATTTGGATTCACCATTATTTGGAGGTTTGAACAAGCACCCGTCGTACATCATCAGTCGACTAGGGTTTCTTGATGTTATTGAACTGTTCTTGATGTGGTGGTACTGTTTTAAAACCCCAGTGAGTTTTTGGTTGATATCGTTGAAGACTGGTGGTTATTATTTGATTTGGGTCGAGTTTTGAGCTTAAAATTTTGAAGTTCCATCATTTAGCCACTATCCGTACGCCGGAAACTTGTTACATTATAACAGTGTACAGACGACGTTGTTGAAGCTGTTCTTAGCTTGGCTCGGAACTTAAGCTGCTTTGACGTTGAAAGGTTTAAACGAAGGGGACGACCTAAATCTTGTTGAACCAGTGGATTATGAACAAAGTTTAAATTGTCCGTACACCAGAGTAAAATTCACTAAGAAAGGGGTAAAGTGTTAATATCAAAACCCCAGGTGAAAAACTTGTCGGCAAGAAAGAGGAAAAAGTGGATAAGGTTAAATCCTAATCCGTACCCCACTTTTGTCTGTATGAGAGTTGTTGTGTCCGAGGTTTCCAAACGAGGAAACGAAGGGTAGATTCTCCTAGGTTATCGTCTTTCTTGTGGTCGATAAATCTCGTTAGTGGATCTCTGGAGTAAATCTTTCTACTCGAGATCGTACTAACTTGTTTGAACATATAGGAACTCATGTGCGGGGTGACCGAAGCGCAAAATATCATAGAAAATTCTTTGACCTCCCGTGCGCAGTTAAATAGCGTCCGTTCCATCGAGTCGAAATCAATTCACTCTTCCCGATGGAGACAGTGTGACTTATCAAATTCGAAGAGTCTTAGAGAAATTGATCACACCGAGGAAGCCATTGGCAGCAAGTTCTTGAGTGACCGAACCTATAAATGGAGTAGACCCGAGTGCCACCCAATAAAAGTGAGGGAGTGTGTGAGGAGATTTCGAACCTTTAACATTTTCTTGGTCCTTGATTTGTGCAGCCGGGAATGGAGGCGAAGGAAAGGGTGTTGAAGTGCCCAGGTGTCTTTAGTCGATCTCCTAGCCGCAATACAAGGCATTAGTGCCGAGGTGAGAGGAGTGAGTGCTCGAGTAGCAAACCTCGAGCAAGAGAAAGCGTATGTGGCCTTGCCTGGGTCCGGCGCTGGTACAAGCAACTCCACTCCTATGAAACCTGAGCTGTTTGCTGTGCTGGTTCGACAACAACGGTTGAAGAATGAGGCTGTTCGAAATGAAGCTATGGGCAATCCCCAAGCTTGACAACACAACTTGGGCAATCCCCAAGTGGAACAACAAAACTTGGGAAATCCCCAAGCTGATCATCAAAACTTGGGCATTCCCCAAGGTGATAGATTACCACTTCTAAGGGCCCGAAGACAAGTCCTGGTCGTTGATGAAGGGGTCGATGATAGAGAGTTTCCCGAGGTCGAAGCTGAGTATGAGCCACCGTTCGTTCAACGAAGGCAGGTTCAACGAGGTCGTGGAAACTACTGAGGTCGAGGCCGAGGTGAAAATGTTGATAGATATTTTGAGTGTGAGGCTGATGACTACTATGATGAGTATCCAGAACCGATCCGAGGTGCTCGTGATTCTAATTTGAATAGTGTCAAGATCACTATTCTACCTTTCAGAGCAACTAGTGATCCGGACCAATATCTTGAATGGAAGGTTCGTTTGGAACGAATCTTTGAGACAAATGAGATGATCCAAGAGTGAAAAGCTGCACATGCCATTGCTTCGTTCGAGACATATTCATCAACATGGTGGGAAGCTGACAAGCAAATAAGGAAAAGAAATGTATATCCTGAGATTCTTACTTGGGCACAGCTGAAGAGAGTGATGGATGCTAAGTATGTAAATGCCAAATATCGGCAAGAGCAACTTCGGAAGCTCTATGATTTCAAACAGGGATCCAAATCGATCGAAGAGTACTATGATGAGTTCGAAAAGATTTGATTGGCTCTGGATATGGAAGAAGATGATGAGCAAGCCATCATTAGGTTAAAAAATGAACTGACTCGACAAGTGTCATCTCAAATGAGACTGCATGTGTATCAAACATTGGAAGATGTATACCATGCAGACATTGATGCTTAGAAATGGGTGAAGGAAGACAAAGAAAGCCGGTACCGAGGAGTCACTACTTCAACTCCTTTGAACCGAGGTAAAGATTGGATGAGTCCGAATCCAGTAAGTGCCAACACTGGCCAAGATCAGAAGAAACCCTTCGAAAAAGGAGTAACCGTTAATAACTCCAAGGAGATGGGAGGTAAAGTTCAACTCAATACTCCTAGTGCTTTAAATACTCGGTATCATAAATGCAGAGGTTATAGTCACATGGAAAAAGAGTGTCCGACTTGCAAAGTTAGGCTTTTGCTCAAAGATGGAACCGTCCATGAGCAAGTGAGTGACACCGAGGACGAGAATGGAGAGGAGACTGACCGAGCTAAAATTGATGATGGTCGTGAAGCAGCTGAAGCTGACCATCCTAAAATATTTCTTGTGGCTCGTAGAAACTTGAGTTGTATGACTCTTGAAGAAGAAGACAGCCAAAGGAAAAATCTTTTCCATGCGAGGTGTTGAGTGAGGAGGAAAGTTTGTTCGATGACTACTGATTCGGGTAGTTGTGCCAATGTGGTGAGCCAAACCTTGTCACAAATGGGATTACCTATCTCAAAGCACCCTCATCCATACCGTTTGCAATGGTTAAATGAATATGGAGAATTGAAGGTTGTCAAGTAACTGTGGATCAAGTTCAAAGTAGGATATTATCAAGATAAGATGATGTTCGATGTGATACCGATGCAAGCTTGTCATTTGCTTTTGGGTCCACCATGGCAGTATGATCGGTCGGTTATACATAACGGTCGATCTAACACTTACACTGCTAAGCTCAGAGGGGAGGGTTTCATACTCAAACCATTGTCTCCAAAACAAGTCTGTGAAGACTATAAACGAATAAAGGAGCTGAAAGAAGCGGCCAAAGCAAAGTGATGCAGCCCGAACACGTGCTGATCAAGTGTTCGATCCACCGAGGCCAATGACACGAAGCCAAGCCAAACATCTGCATGATGTTCACATTCACTTGGCTTGGTCGAAGGAAAGCAACTGCTCCGAAGCTGAGTGGCCGGGCTCAAGAACTGAAGGCGACATCTTCCAATTTAAGCCCGAGGACAAAGTGACCGAACACCAACTCTTGGCGCCGAGCAGCACAGAGCCAAACGCAACAAAATGTGTTCGAAGTCAAGTGAGCGCCTGATGACAAATGTGTTCGAGCAAGCAACCAAGCACCGAAGTCAAGGCTGCCGAACACACACATTAGCTCAGCCCTGCGTGGCTTGTTTTTATTGGTCACCTGTGACTATTTACTATTTTATCCTTAGCCTAGTCTATAAATACTCCTTTACATTTCATTGTAAGTAGTTAGTTATTTTTGAATGATCAAACATAGCAAGTGCTATTGTTAGTCTCTGATGGAGCCGAACCCCGACGTGGGATTTTAAAGAACTTGTGTCAATCGGTGTTAGTCGTTTGAATATTTTCTTCTTGGTAATTCAATTTGCAAGAAGCGTTGTCTTTCTTGAGGATTGTTGCTTAGTATAGGTGATTCTTGACCTTCATTCGATCGATCCTGAGACTAGTTCCTCATCGTTCTTTCGAATCGAAGCAAGATTTATCTTGCTTCTATCTTTACTTTATTGTTGTTTCTTCCGCATTCTTCGTGTTAGCTTAACCCTCGAGTTTGCTTGCACCATCTTAGTATCATAGCAAGGTTTGAGTTTGTTCTTACAACCTCAAATCCTATTCGCTTATTCGTGCTTTGTGTCTCAAATTTCAGCTTTCTTCCTTGTTGTTGATTGTTGTTGCTGTGGTGTTTTTTACCCAAAAAAAAGTAGAAAAGGAAAATTCAAAAATTTGGGTTGATTTGTTGGTTGTTTGGATTAAACAACCATTGATTCTTGTTCACCACTATCCAAGGACTGATTTGAGTACCTGTCGTACACCATCGGTGACTAGGGTTTCTCAACGAAATTTTGGACTGTTTGAGCTTAGTGGTGACTGATTTCGAACCCCAGCGTGTTTTGGTTGTTACCGATGAAGACTGGTGGTTCTTGAGTGTTTTGGGGTTGTTTGTGCTTAAAATTTCGAAGTTCTATGATTTGAACCGTCGTCCGTACACCGGAAAATTGTTACGTTTGTAACAGTGTACGAACGCGAAGAGCTGAGTCTTAGCTCAAAGAACTTTGAACTGATTTCCTCCGTTGTTGTTACCGGAGTTGAAAGAGCAACCCAAATTCTGTTAGCATTTGTGGTCGATGAACGAGGTGAAATTATCCGTACACCGGAGCTAAACGTCACTGTTCCATTGAAGAAGAAAGGGGTAAAGTGTAAAGATCAAAACCCCAGGTGAAAAAGTTGTCGGCTAGAAAAAGGAATTGGATAAGGTAAAACCCTATCCGTACCAAGGAGGGACCACTCTTGTACGGACAAGAGTTGGTGTGTTTGAAGTGGATTCCGAAGAGGAATCGAAGGGTAGATTTTCCTAGATTTTCACTTTTCTTGTGTTCGATAAATCTAGTTAGTGGATCACTAGAGTAATTCATTCTACTCGAGGTCGTACTAACTCATTTTGAGCTTATAGGAACTCGTGCGTGGGGTGACCGAAGTCCAACTCTCATAGAAAATTCTTTGACTTCCCAAAGCGCAAGAGTAAATAACGTCCGTTCCATCGAGTCATATCAATTCACTCATCCCGAAGGAGACATTGTAACTTGTCACATTCGAAGGAACGGAGAGAAGTTGATCAAACTGAGGAAGCCATTGGCTACAAGTTCTTGAGTGACCAAAAATCGAACCCATAAATTGAGTGGACCCGAGTGCCACCCATCAAAGGTGAGGGAGTGTGTGAGGTGATTTCTAACCTTAATATTTTATTTGGTCTTTGATTCGTGCAGGTACCATGGCTGGGAATGGAGGCGATGGCAAAGGCATTGGGAAGCCCGAAGTGTTATTAGCCGATCTCATGGCTGCGATACAAGGCGTCAGTGCCGAAGTAAGAGGAGTGAGTGCTCGAGTAGCTCAACTCGAGCAAGGAAGTGCGTCCATGGCCATACCTGGGTCCGGCGCTGGAACTAGCAACTCCACTCCGATGAAACCTGAGCTGTATGCTGAGCTTATTCGACAACATCAGTTGAAGAGCGAGGCTATTCGAAAGGAAATCTTGGGCAATTCCCAAGCACAACAACAAAACTTAGGCAATCCCCAAGCTGGTTATCAATACTTGGGCATTCCCCGAGGTGAAAGAGTACCACTTCCAATGGCCCGAAGAGCTGAGGTCGTTGTTGAAGGGGTCGATGAAGAATTTCCTGATGCCGAACCTGAATATGAATAGCCGTTCGTTCAACGAAGGCAAGTTCAACGAGGTCGAGGAAATTTTCGAGTTCGAGGCCGAGGCGCAAATGTTGATTGAAATATTGAGCGTGAGGCTGATGATTACTATGATGAGTATCCCGAACCAATTCGAGGTGCTCGAGATTCAAACCTGAACAGTGTCAAGATCACTATTCCACCCTTCAGAGGAACTAGTGATCCGGATGAATATCTTGAATGGAAGCTTAAAATGGAACGAATCTTCGAAACCAATGAGATGACCGAAGAGAGAAAAGCTGCACATGTTATTGCTTCGTTCGAAGCATATGCATCGACGTGGTGGGAGGCTGATAAGAGGCTTAGACGAATGAATGTCTATCCCGAAGTCACTACTTGGGCACAGTTGAAGAGAGCAATGGATGCTAAGTATTTGAATGCCAAGTATCGCCAAACTCAATTTCAAAAGCTCTATGAGTTAAAACAAGGGTCCAAGTCAGTTCAAGAGTATCATGATGAGTTCGTGAGAATTCGATTGAATCTTGATCTGGAAGAAGATGAAGAGCAAGCCACCATTCGGTTCAAAAATAGCTTGGCTCGATAAGTGTCATCTCAATTGAGGCTACACGTGTATCACACGGTGGAAGATATGTTCGAAACTGCCACCGAAGCTGAGAAATGGGTTAAGGACGATAAAGCAAACCGGTATCGAGGAGTCACTACTTCAACTCCTTTGAACCGAGGTAAAGAATGGAAGAGTCCAAATCCAACAAGTGCTAACACTGTTCGAGATTCGAAGAAACCCTTCTAGAGGGGTGTGACCGTTAACCAACCAAGAGAAATGGGAGGTAAAGTTCAACTTAACTCTCCTAGTGTTTCAAGTATTCAGTGTCATAAATGCAAGGGTTATGGTCACATGGCAAAAGAGTGTCCAACTCGCAAGGTTATGATTGTGCTCGACAATGGTGATGTTTGTGAGCAAGCGAGTGACACCGAGGAGGAAAATATTGAGGAGATTCACCGAGCTGAAGGTGATGATGGTCGTGAAGCTACCGAAGCTGATCATCCAGAAATATTTCTTGTAGTTCGAAGGAATTTGACTCTTGAAGAAGAGGACAACCAAAGAGAAAATCTTTTCCATGCCCGATGTCGAGTGAGGGGAAAAGTTTGTTCAATGATTATTGATTCGGGTAGTTGTGCAAATGTAGTGAACCAAAGCTTGGTTTCACAAATGGGACTACCTACCTTAAAGCATCCCCATCCTTACAAATTACAATAGTTGAATGAGCGTGGAGAACTAAGGGTTGTCAAACAAGTGTGGATCAAGTTTAGAGTTGGAGAAAATCAGGATGAGATGATGTTCGATGTGGTGCCGATGCAAGCTTGTCATATGCTATTGGGTCGACCATGGCAGTATGATCGATCGGTTATTCAATATGGAAGATCAAACACTTACACTGCTAAGCTCGAAGGGAAGAGTTTCATACTCAAACTCTTGTCTCCTAAACAAGTCACCGAGGACTATAAACGGATGAAAGAGTTGAAAGAAGCGGCCAAAGCTAAGCTTCCGATGAGAACAAAAATTGGGGCCGAAGACACAAACTTACCGCCGGAAGTAAGAAGTATATGTGCAATCATGCAACCGGGTGAGTATCTACGAGGCAACGACAATGATCAGATGATGATTTGCCTCGTGCACAAGGGTATCTTTCTAAACTCTAACGATGATTTTTCTAACGATAACCCTTTGCCTAGTGTTGTACAAAGTGTTTTGCAGGACTTCGGAGACATGTTTCCCGAAGAAATACCAGGTGGATTACCTCCGTTGAGAGGAATCGAGCACCAAATTGACTTCGTACCGGGGTCTCAGATCCCCAACAAACCTGCATATCGGTGTAACCTCGAAGACACCAAAGAGCTCCAAAGGCAGGTTGATGAGTTCCTAAACAAGGGCCTTGTTCGAGAGAGCTTAAGTCCTTGCGTCGTTCCTGTTATCCTTGTCCCAACGAGAGATGGAACTTGGCGAATGTGTGTTGATTGCCGAGCAGTCAACAAAATAACGGTAAAGTATCGTCATCCTATTCCTCGATTAGATGACATGCTATATGAGTTGAATGGTTCTTCATGCTTTTCGAAGATAGACCTCAGGTCCGGTTACCACCAAATCCGAATGAAACCCGGAGACGAGTGGAAAACCGCATGCAAGACCAAGTTCGGTCTCTATGAATGGTTGGTGATGCCTTTTGGCCTATCCAATGCACCGAGCACATTCATGTGACTGATGAACCATGTGCTCAAACCGTTCATAAATAAGTTTGTTGTCGTTTACTTCGATGACATCCTTATTTATAGTAAATCTGTGGATGAACATGTCGAACACCTAAGTCTAGTGCTTGATAAGCTTAGAGAAGAGAAGTTATATGCTAACTTCAAGAAATGTGCCTTTTGTGTCGAGCGTGTAGTCTTTCTAGGATTCGTTGTCAGTGCTAATGGTGTTAAAGTCGACGAGTCAAAGGTCGAAGCCATCAAAGATTTGCCAACTCCAACCTCGGTATCACAAGTTCGTAGCTTCCATGGCTTAGCTAGCTTTTACCGGAGGTTTGTTCGAGACTTTAGCACCGTGGCAGCTCCTTTATCCGAGCTGGTTAAGAAAGACCATCCATTTGTGTGGGGAGAATCCCAAGAGAGGGCTTTCCAAGAGTTGAAATGGAGGCTTTGCTCTGCCCCGTTGTTACAACCCCCTGACTTCGGCAAAGCATTTGAAGTCGAGTGTGATGCATCCGGAGTTGGGATTGGAGGAGTGCTGATGTAAGAATCGAAGCCGATCGCTTACATTAGCGAAAAGCTTAAGGGCGCAGCCTTGAATTACTCTACGTATGACAAAGAGTTGTACGCCCTCGTTCGAGCACTCGCCCATTGGCAGCACTACTTGTGGCCTCGAGAGTTTGTGATTAAAAGTGATCATGAATCTTTGAAACATCTCCGAGGTCAGGAGAAACTAAACCGAAGGCATGCCAAATGGGTTGAATTCATTGAGAGTTTTCCCTACGTAATTCATTACAAAAATGGAAAAGATAATGTTGTGGCCAATGCGCTATCAAGGAAATTTTCCTTAGCGACCACTCTCGCCTCTAGGCTCATGGGATTCGAAAACATCAAGTTGATGTACGAAGACGATCCCAAGTTAAAATGCGTTCGAGACACAATCTTGAGTGGCCGAAGGGTAGCAAAATATCAGTGGCACGATGGCTACCTCTTCAAGAATGGGAGGGTTTGTGTGCCAGTGTCATCGTGGAGAGAGCTCTTAGTTCGAGAAGCTCACTCCGGAGGCTTGATGGGACATTTTGGTGTCGACAAAACTCTTGGTATCTTAACCGAGCAGTTCCATTGGCCAAAAATGCGACGAGATGTGGAAAAGCTTTGCAACGCGTGCCTGGTTTGCAAGAAAGCTAAATCGAAGTCCAACCCTCATAGTTTGTATACCCCGTTACCTGTGCCTGATCGACCTTGGATTGATATATCCATGGACTTTGTGTTGGGGTTACCGAGGTCGGGGGGAGGATATGATAGCATCTTCATCGTAGTCGACCGTTTTTTCAAAATGGCTCATGTTATTCCTTGCAAGAAGTGTGATGATGCACAACATGTAGCTACATTGTTTATTTCTCATGTGTTAAAATTGCATGGTGTGCCTCGTACTATTGTGAGTGATCGAGACTCAAAGTTCTTGAGTCATTTTTGGAAGTGTTTGTGGGGTGCCCTCAGCACAAAATTACTATTCTCGACGTCTCACCATCTTCAGACTGATGGACAGACCGAGGTAGTTAACCGAATCTTGGGATATTTGCTTCGTGCAATGACCAAAGGCAAGGTCGGAAACTGGGCAGATCGTTTGCCCATGATGGAGTTTGCATACAATCGAACGGTGCATCGAATGATAAACATGACCCCGTTCAAATGTGTGTGTGGTTTTAATCCTTTGATTCCACTTGATTTAACCCCATTGCCTCGAGATTCTGTTATTGATTTTATAGGTACTCGGCGAGCCACTGCCTTGATCGAGTTGCATGCAAAGGTGAAGAAGAACCTCAAGGAAGCTTATGCAAAAGTCGCATCGAAGAAAAACAAGGGGCGTAAGAAGTTGGAATTGAAAAAAGGAGATTGGGTTTGGCTTCACTTCCGAAAGGAATGCTTCCCGAACTAAAGGAAAGGAAAGTTGGCTCCTCGAGGGGATGGTCCATTCCAAGTGTTGACCAAGATCAACAACAATGCTTATGTGATCGACCTCCCTGGTGAGTATAACGTGTCCAACACCTTTAATGTTGCTGACTTAGTTCCTTGTGTTGTAGGTCAAACTTCGAAGGATGAAGAGGGCTCGATTTCGAGAACGAAATCTTCTCAAGAAGGGGAGGATGATGCAGCCCGAACACGTGCTGATCAAGTGTTCGATCCACCGAGGCCAATGACACGAAGCCAAGCCAAACTTCTGCATGATGTTCACATTCACTTGGCTTGGTCGACGGAAAGCAGCTGCTCCGAAGCTGAGTGGCCGGGCTCAAGAACCGAAGGCGACATCTTCAAATTTGAGCCCGAGGACAAAGTGACCGAACACCAACTCTTGGCGCCGAGCAGCATAGAGCTGAACACAACAAATTGTGTTCGAAGTCAAGTGAGCGCCTGATGACAAATGTGTTCGAGCAAGCAACCAAGCACCGAAGTCAAGGCTGCCGAAGAAATACCCAATGGATTGCCTCCGTTGAGAGGAATCGAGCACCAAATTGACTTCGTTCCGGGGTCTCTAATCCCCAACAAACCTGCATACCTGTGTAATCCTGAAGACACCAAAGAGCTCCAGCGGTAGGTGGACGAATTGCTGAACAAAGGCCTAGTTCGAGAGAGCTTGAGTCTTTGCGTTGTTCTTGTTATCCTTGTCCTGAAAAAAGATGGAATGGGACGAATATGTGTTGATTGCCGAGCAGTCAACAAGATAACGATAAAGTATCATCATCCTATCCCTCAATTAGATGACATGCTAGATGAGTTGAGTGGTTCTTCTTTTTTTTCGAAGATAGACCTTAGGTCCCGTTACCACCAAATCCAAATGAAACCCGGTGATGAGTGGAAAACTATATTCAAGACCAAATTCGGTCTCTATGAATGGTTGGTGATGCCTTTTGGCCTCTCTAACGCACCGAGCACTTTCATGCGATTGATGAACAATGTGCTTAAACCGTTCATAAATAAGTTTGTTGTTGTTTACTTCGATGACATACTTTTTTATAGTAAATCTGTGGATGAACATGTCGAACACTTAAGGCTAGTGCTTGATAAACTTAGAGAAGAGCAGTTGTATGTTAACTTCAAAAAGTGTGCCTTTTGTGTTGAGTGTAGCCTTTCTAGGAGTTGTTGTAAGTGATAATGGTGTTGAAGTCGATGAGTCAAAAGTCGAGGCTATCAAAGATTGACCGACTCCAACCTTTGTATCTCAAGTTCGTAGCTTCCATGGCTTAGCTAGCTTTTACCGAAAGTTTTTTCGTGACTTTAGCACCGTGGCAGCTCCTTTAATCGAGCTGGTAAAGAAAGACCATCCGTTTGTGTAGGGAGAGTCCAAGAGTTGAAACGGAGGCTAAGTTCTGCCCCGTTACTACAACTCCCTGACTTCGGAAAAGCGTTTGAGGTTGAATGTGATGCGTCTGGAATTGGAATCGGAAGAGTGCTTATGCAAGAATCGAAGCTGATCGCTTATTTCAGCAAAAAGCTTAAGGGTGCAACCTTGAACTACTCTACGTATCATAAGGAATTGTATGCCCTCGTTCGAGCACTCGCTCATTGGAAACATTATCTATGGCCCCGTGAGTTTGTGATTAAAAGTGATCATGAATCTTTGAAACATCTCCGAGGTCAAGAGAATTTGAACCAACGGCATGCCAAATGGGCAGAATTCATTGAGAGCTTTCCCTATGTTATTCATTACAAGAAGGGTAAAGACAATGTTGTGGCCGATGCACTGTCAAGGAAGTTTGCCTTAGCAACCACTCTCACTTCGAGATTAATGGGATTCAAAAGCATCAAGCTGATGTATGAACACGATCCCAAGCTTAAGAGCATCCGAGATGATATCTTGAGTGGTCGGAGGGTTGAGAAATATCAGTGGCATGATGGCTACCTCTTCAAAAATGGGAGGGTTTGTGTGCCTGTGTCATCGTGGAGAGAGCTTTTGGTTCGAGAAGCTCACTTCGAGGGCTTAATGGGACACTTCGGTCTTGATAAAACTCTTGGTATCTTAACCGAGCAGTTTCATGGCCCAAAATGCGAAGAGATGTGGAAAAGCTTTGCAATGCTTGTATAGATTGCAAGAAAGCTAAATCGAGGTCCAACTCTCATGGTTTGTATACTCCATTACCTGTACCTGATCGACCAAGGGTTGATATATCCATGGATTTCGTTATGGGGTTACCAAGGTCGGGGGGGACATGATAGCATCATTTTCGTAGTCGACCATTTTTCCAAAATGGATCACTTTATTCCTTGCAAGAAATGTGATGATGCAAATATGTAGCTACTTTGTTCATTTCTAATGTGTTGAAATTGCATGGTGTGCCTTCGTACTATTGTGAGTGATCGAGACTCTAAATTCTTGAGTCATTTTTGGAAATGTCTATGGGGTGCCCTTGGCACCAAGTTACTATTCTCTACATCTCACCATCCTCAGACTGATGGACAGACCGAGGTAGTCAACCGAACCTTGGGAGCTCTACTTCGAGCATTGACCTAAGGTAAGGTCGGAAACTGGCTGATCGTTTGCCTGTAATGGAGTTTGCATACAACCATATTATGCATCGAATGATTTGAATGACTCCGTTTGAGTGTGTGTATGGTTTTAACCCTTTGATTCCACTTGATTTAACCTCATTGCCTCGAGATGCTATTGTTGATTTTGAAGGTACTTGTCGAGCTACTGCCTTCATCGAGCTACATGCTAAGGTGAAGAAAAATCTTGAGTAAGCTTATGCCAAGGTGGCATCTAATAAAAACAAGGGGCGTAAAAAGCTGGAATTAAAGAAGGGAGATTGGGTTTGGGTTCACTTCAGAAAGAAAAGTTTCCCGAACCAAAGGAAAGGGAAGTTGGCTCCTCGAGGGGATGGTCTGTTTCAAGTGTTGAGCAAGATCAACAGTAATACTTATGTGATCGACCTCCCAGGTGACTATAACGTGTCCAACACCTTTAATGTTGCTGACTTAACTCCTTCTGTTGTAAGCCAAGCATCAGAGACTGAAGAGGGCTCAATTTTGAGGACGAAATCTTCTCAAGAAGGGGAGGATGATGCAGCCCGAACCTGTGCTGATCAAGTATTCAACCCATCAAGGCCGTTGACACGAAGCCAAGCCAAGCTTTTGCATGATGCTCACATCCAGCTGGTATGGTCGGGAGAAAGCAACCGTTCGGATGTTGAGCGGCCGAGCACCTACATCTGCAAGCTCGAGCCAAGAGAAGAAAATGACCGAACACTCAACATTGACGCCGAGCAGTGAAGTGACCGAAGGGCTACAAATGCGCTCGAGGCAAGAGAGCATCCGAATTCAAGTGTTCGAGGCTAAAGAGTGACCGAGCACAAGAGCGCTCGAACATTTAAATATCAGCCTTGTGTGGCTTGTTCTCATTGGTCGTCTGTGACCATTTTATAGTTTAAACTTGGGGCTATCTACATAAACCCCTTAGTATTTCATTTGATATGGGGTAGTCGTTGAATTTTGAATATTAGTTGTATGCTATTTGAGACTCCATCGTGAGCCGAACCCCGTCGTGGGAATGATATAAGAACTTGGGTCAATCGATGAAACCCATTTGAACAACTTCTTTGATCATTCAGTTTGCAAGAAGCATGAATGTCTTCTTGAGGATTGTTGCCTAGTGTAGGTGATTTCTTTACATTTCAGCCGAGCGGTCCCAAGACTGGTTCGTTGGGTTCGTTTGGATTGAAGCTTGAATTTGTCTAGCTTCTATCTTGTTTTCGTTTACTTTCCGTTGTTCTTATTTGGTTGCTAAGCTTCTTCAAGATTAGCTTGTACCACCAGTGACTTGTAAGATAAGTCTAGTCTCGCCAGCTAGACTCGTATCCCCGTAATAGTAGGTGGCGCATTTTTGCCTACACAGAATCTCATTACTTAACCCAAGCAGTTTAGTGATCTCCTTATGTTGCATTAAAGTAGTGATTCTCTACTCTTTCAGGAATCTCAAACTAAAGTGGTCAGTTTGATTATAAAGTGACTCGGCTGTAAATAGTATTTTCACTTTTCCACTGCAAACAATAAATCTAACAGTTCTTTTTCATAAGTTGAGAGCCCTAAGTTCTTGGGACTTAAAACTTGACTGATGAATGTTATTGGTCTCCCTTTTTAGTACAGCACTGCCCCAATCCCTTTACCACTGGCATCAACTTCTACAATGAAAGGAGTGGAAAAATCAGGTAAGGCCAACAAAGTAGCCCTAACCATTGCTTGTTTTAGTTCCTCAAAAACTGAAGTAGCTTATGGGTCCAACTGAAATTGCCCTTTTTTAAGAGGTTTGTTAGGGGTTTACTGATGATGGCAAAACCCTTAATGAACCTCCTGTAATAACCTTTTAACCCTAAGAATCCCCTCAACTCCTTGATAAATCTTGGGCATGGCCACTTAAGCATGGCCTCCACTTTAGTTTGATCAGTGCTTACCCCTTTCCTTGAGATGATGTGACCCAAATATTCCACTTTCTCTTGTCCAAAGTTGCATTTAGACTTCTTGGAAAACAGTTGGTTTTCCCTAACCACTTCCAACACAATCTTCAAGTGCCCCACATGATCCTCCAGGTTCTTGCTATAGATCAAGATGTCATCAAAGAATACTAAGACAAACCTCCTTAGGTAGGGACCAAACAGATTATGCATTAAGGCTTGAAAGGTGGTTGGAGCATTTGTGGGCCCAAAGGGCATCACTTTGAATTCCCATAACCCATGATGGGTCTTGAAGACAGTTTTAGGTTCATCACCTTCCTTCATCCTGATTTGGTGATACCCTCACCTCAAATCCAGTTTAGAAAAATAATCAACCCCATTGAGCTCATTTAGTAGGTCCACCACTACAGGAATTGGGTATTTTTTTCTTGATTGTGACTTCATTTAACCTCCTATAATCAGCACACATCCTTCAGCTAGAGTCTTTTTTCTTAACTAGTAGGACAGGAGAAGCAAAAGTTGACACATTGTTGGTTACTGTTTGTGCTTTTAATATTTTCCCAACAATCTCTTCAATGGAATTTTTTTGGTCATAGGAATATCTGTAAGACCTAAGGTTAATAGACTTTGTACCTGGCAGCAGCTCAATTGCATGGTCACAGTCTCTAACAGGGGGCAGTTGCTTGGGTTCTTGGAAAAGGTCCTCAAACTGTTCAAGTAGAAGCTGAATTGCTTCAGGTATCTGCTCTGCCTCTTTTTCATTTTCCATCAGCATCAAATGAGCAACATAGTTGCATTATCCATTTGTAATAAGCTTTTCCATATTTTTTGAATCAGCATGCATCAGTTTAGTTGGATCAATGATAGTCATCAAGTTGATTATCTTTGATCCTTTGCTAAAAGAAATTCCAAGGAGTTTGGTATGCAACAACAAGGGAGACACTGTGTCTATCCAATCCATACCGAGCATCATGTCACAACCACCAACCTTGAGTAATCGAAGGTCACTACAGAATTTTTCATTATTTATTTTCCAATTTCCACCTAAACTCCTCGCACAATTGCTCACACCACACAAATTGTCCATTGGCCACCTTGATCTTCATTGGACGAGCTAGATCATTAGTGGCAAAATTTAGTTGGGCCACAATCTGTGGATCCAAAAAGCTGTGAGTGGATCCATTATCCAAAAGGATAACTAATTTTTGTTTCATAGCCCACCCTTCTAGCTTAATAGTCGATGGGGCCTTGGAATGGCCAATAGTACCATTAATGACAACTCCTCTTCTTCTTGGGCCTCTACTACCAACTCCTTTTTCTTCTCTGGAATATCTTCCATAGCATCACAGAATTCGTCTCCTTCCATGTTGTTCAACAATTTGCCCTTACATTGATGACCCAATGTGTATTTTTCGTGGTATTTGAAACACAATTCAGCTACCCTAAGTGCATCTAATGACAGATTCTTGGTCAGGAGTTGCTTTGTATTAATCACAGTGGCACTTTTAGTAGTGGGTAATTGTGTTTTCCTTTGGTTAGGAAAAGCATTTATAGGACTGAAAAATGAATTGGTTGGTTTGTTCAAACACACAAATGTCTTTTCGAATATTTTGGCACGTTTATAGGCTTCCAAGAGTGTTTGTGGTTTTTCATTAAATACTAAGGCTTGGATTCTAGGCTTTAAGCCACCAATAAAACATTCAATGAAATAGGCTTCGGGCAAAAAGGGTTTGGCAATCATCAATAAATATTTCAACTCCTCAAACTTATGATGTACGTTTCCACGTCAAGAGTTTGGTCTAATCTATTAAATTCCACCACAATATCATAAGGCTTAACACTGCCAAATCTAGAACAAATATCAACACAAAATTCGTATTTATAGTAATCTGCGGAATATCTAAATAACTCTAAATAACAGATAAGCCCATTGGGCTGGACTACTACTACACTGCTAATACATAAAAATAGAAATAGAGTGACTAACATAAATAGCCACAACCAAGCTAGTTCTTACATTCAAATAGCCATTGAAAATCTTGCACAAATGCTAGCCAAATATTAACCTACAAAAATATGTTTATGCAATTTTTCTCCTTAAAAATAGCGAGAAAAGGATTCCCAACAAATGGAAATCTGTTGGTTTACCCGTTACAAATTTTATTTTAAAGTTGAAGACATCTATGTTCAGTATAGAATAGAATATGCATAGTTGCCCATTGCAATATTTTGTAATGTATACATTAAATATAAATTGTATTACATTTAGTATGCATTAAATATAAATAGAGATATCCATGTATAAATAGAACATATACCTCATAACTATTACAATATGTCACATATATACCAAAAGAAATATCATGTATACTTACTTGATACATACATACATACATACATACATACATAAATGCAGATTGAGTACAAATTGTCAAAAGCTTCTATATGCACAAATAAGGTATGTATACCTCAAAGCTTTGTTTTAATAAAAAATATGTCTAACCAGGTTATACTAGGAACACCTTTTTTACAAAAAAGATTTCCTATTACTAAGATTGATAAAGAAGGGATAATAGGAACTTTCAAAGAAAAACCTATTATATTCCAATTTATAACTGAACATATTACTAGAGTTTTAAATCAATTGAAAGATATGCTAGCTAAGAAAAGTCAGCATATCAATTTTCTTAAACAAGAAATTTATACTTTAAATATTGATGAGATTTTAAAAAATCCCAAATTAAGAGAAAAAATTGATTTTATAATAAATCAGTTTTCATTACAGATTTGTAGTGAACATCCAAATGCTTTTTGGAATAGGAAAAAGCATGTAGTTACACTTCCATATGAGGAAGATTTTTCTGAAACCAATAGTATTCCTACTAAGGCAAGACCTTGCCAAATGAATTCGGAATATTTGGAATTATGTAAAAAGAAAATAGATTCTTTATTACATAAAGGTCTTATTCGATCTTCAAAATCTCCATGGTCTTGTACAGCTTTCTATGTTAATAAACATGCTGAACAAAAAAGAGGAGTTCCAAGGTTAGTTATAAACTATAAACCTTTGAATAAAGTTTTAAAATGGATTAGATATCTTATTCCTAATAAAAAGGATTTATTGGATAGACTTCATAATGCTATTATATTTTCTAAATTTGATTTGAAATCAGGATACTGGCAGATTCAGATAGCTGAAGCTGACAGGTATAAAACTGCTTTTAATGTCCCAATAGGACAGTTCGAATGGAATGTTATTCTATTTGGATTAAAAAATGCTCCTTCTGAATTTCAGAAAATTATGAATGATATATTCATTCCTTATAGCAATTTTATTATCGTTTATATTGACGATATATTAGTATTTTCAAATACAATTGAAATGCATTTCAAGCATCTTGAATTATTCAAGAAAATAATTATACAAAATGGTTTGGTTATATCTAAACCAAAAATGTTTTTATTTCAAACAAAGGTAAGATTCCTTGGTCATAATATTGAAAAAGGGAAGATTATACCTATTAACAGAAGTATTGAATTTGCTTCTAAATTTCCTGATATTATAACAGATAAAACTCAATCCTGTGGGCCCATAACCCACAGGTCCCAGGATCGAAACCTGGCTCTGATACCAAATTAAAGAACGGATCACGGGCAGCATGGAGATAACAAGATTTACTGGTGACCCAACCCTGGCAAGGAGTGGCTGAACCCAAAGTTAGGTTCAACAACAGCCCTAAGCGCCATCCTCGGCTAAGCGGGCAAACAACAGAACCTTGGTTCTGGCATTCAACCTTCCGCCTGGGTTGTTTATCAAACCATACTTTTAATACCACCACCTGCTGAGATTCTAATCTTAATCTGTCATTAGAATCATTTTTACCCCAGTAGCCTAGTGTGATAGAGCTCAACACTTAATGATTTAGCCTATCATTTAGAGAAAAAGGGAAGGTTCATCTTGATGGTTTTCAATCCTCTATCTTCATCAAAATGTCTCTCTGGTTTCCCCCTTGACCACCATAGTCATAGTGGTTCTCTTCACGGAACACTCTCCTTTGGTAACCTCTCCCAAATCAACCGTCACGACCCCTATGATCTCCTTTTTGTGCTCCCACCGGGTAGAAGTATTGATCATCATCATAATCATCAAGTGAATGGTAGGATTCTTCATCATATTGATAACAAACTTATTAGTGTACTACACCTTCATGCCTTGGAGGATCATACCTTGGAGGGTCATGCCTTGGAGGGTTATGCTTTGGAGGATCATGAGAAGGATCCTTTGCTTGCGGAGTGATATTTGGAGAATAGGTATCTTGGCCAATCATTTGAGAAACGTGGTCACTAGCACGAGAAAGCCTACTAGGACTATCACCCCGTACCCCCGCGGTCGGAGGTGTCTCCACCACTTATTTTCCCATTTCTTGAAGCCTAGACTTCCGAGTTAGTTCCTCAACGGTTTCCAAATACTAAGATTCAAAATTTGTTAAATTAAACAAAATTAAAAGAACTATGAATATCTTGAGTTGCGATCAGCAAATAGATGATTTTCTTATAACTTACTAAATTTTTACAATGGGAGATTTTCTAATGGAGAGAGAATGGAGTTTTCTAAAGCTTGTTCTTCTCTACTAAGCTTGCTCCCCTTTTATAGGAAAAATTCTAAGAATAAAACAAAGCTAACATGGCCCAAAACTTTACAAATGGCCAACTAAAAAAACATGAACAAAACATGGCCGACAAGTGGCCAATAATTTTGATAAAGTAAATGTAACTTTATTAAAGCTACTTTATAAAAGCTACTTTATGAAAGCTGAAAATTTCTTCAATAATGCCTTATATCTTGTCCTTTCCTTTGGCATTTGTCTTCTTGGAAGATTCTTCCTCATTTACTTGCTTTATGATATTGGCAATATAATCATCCACGTCATTATCGGTAATAGACTGAGATTCTCCTGCTAAGCACTGTTCTTCTTCATCCTCTGTGTTATTTGCAGAGGCCATAGATGCATCTGAAGGAACTTCCATATCAAGATTTTTTATTAAATCTTTTTTAACTTCTTCAAAATAAGAAGCTAAAATCTCCGCTTTAGTCATCAGTCCTTTCTTCATTTGAATTTTATTAATGATATGCTGATACGGACTTGGGGCATTTTGTTGCTTTATATGATCAGCCTGCTTATATTCATCAATTGATTATTTTATCTTATCAATTGTATCCTGGCACTGCATATGACCTTCAGCCGTCTTTTGAATCATCTTTTTCCAAAATCTTGTATGAAAATTTCTGTATAATGCAGGGATGTTTTGTGGAGTATAATCTACTTCGACAGTCCATTTCATAATCCATGGAATAGAGTACTCAATAAAGAAGTTCATATAATAACTTCCATTGATTAGAGTATTACTCTTTTGTAATTCTTGAATCTTTGGAGATACCTCCAACCAGTCAGTATATAAACTGAGTGATGGTTCTGGCAATATTTTAACGGTAGGACCATAAGTAATCCACCATTGAGAAAACCAATTTGGTATGCTGCTTTGTTTATAAACTTCTGCGCATATTTTTATAAACCAAGAATGTTTTTTATTATCATTCTTGTATAATAAAGCTTTATGAAAGCTTTCAACATAATCCCAGTAATTAAATTTTACTGGAACTTTCTGTTCCGGATGAGTATAACTCCTTTCAGTTAGGGTACTCAAACCCCATTCTTCCGGTAATATAATATGTTTGATTATTATCTTAGAAAAGTTATAAACTTTTCTCGTATTTGCTGGATAAAAATGCGATATTTCGCATGATCCTGTGCATGAGAGTATCATCTCGAAATGAACCCTGTACTTATAAGTACAGCTTGTGTATGATGCATTATTTAAATATCTTGCCATTAATTTCCATGGCTCATCCTTCCATTGGATGTCTCGATTTTCAAGGAATAATATTAATTCCCTGTAATCTGTCTTGACATATGATTGAACATTTTCATTGTAATCCTCTAGTATAACAGAAGCGTATGATTCTGGCATATTAGCCTTTACCTCATTTTGCTTTCCTTGGGAATTTTTCCATTCAAGGAATTATTGATACTGAAGATATGAAACGGTATCATCATTTTTATTATTTGAAGAGGAGGATCCTGTCAAATCTTCAACTATGAGCCTTTGTTTTCCCATTTGGGCTAACACAGCACCTCTACCAGTGCCTCTTCCTCTGTTTCCCCTTCCTCTATTAGAGGTTGGGTTTGCATAACCGGGGCGCATAATCTGCACATAATAATCCATAAGCTTATTAGGCTAAAAACATAGGATAATTATCCAAGATACTCTGGATTCCTATTATATCCATATCTATCTCCTTAATCCTATCAACAGCTCTATACAAGATACTTGTGATATTATCTTTATCTTCGTCAGTTAAATAACTGGCTTTGGATAATAAGTCCATGGATTCTATTTTCAAGCATTTCAACTTCTTTTTCGTATAACATAGATCCCAATATAACATTCGCATTCGCCTTGATAGAATTTGGTGCTGGCAATAAGGACAATAAGGGTGCACATTTCTACGTCTGCACATATCTGATTAACTGCACATAAAATGTTGATAATTAACATTAACTAGACAAATATTCTCTGGTTAAAAAATCAGGAAGACTATTTTCTTCTCCTTTTTTATATTGGATTTCAAAATCAAATGGGGCTAATAATGCCTGCCATCTTGCAAACATTTGTTTAGAAACATCATGTTTACAATCTTTATTAAACATAAACTTAGCTGATTGACAATGACTTTTTATTGTAAATTTCTGGTTATATAAATCACCTTGAAATTTTAATACGCATTTTACTATAGCAAGTATTTCTTTTGCTACGGTTGCGTAATTTTTCTGGCTATTATTCCATTTACCAGAATGAAATTGAACTAAATATTCAATTTTTTCTTCTGGAGAGTATTGCTTTAAAATCCCTCCATAACCAGTATCAGAAGCATCAGTTTCAATTATTTTTGGCCAAGTAGGATTAGCCAACGTCAGACAAGGAAGATTCTTTACTCTCTCCTTGATCTTCTGGACTGTTTTAGTATGAGCATCAGTCCAAGGTTTTGGTTTTTTTTTTAATCTATTATATAAGATAGCTGTATCTTTAGCAAGATTCTCATAAAATGGAGCAATATAATTTAAACTTCCTAGAAATCTCTGTAATTGAGTTTTATCTGTTATAATATCAGCAAATTTAGAAGCAAATTCAATACTTCTGTTAATAGGTATAATCTTCCCTTTTTCAATATTATGACCAAGGAATCTTACCTTTGTTTGAAATAAAAATATTTTTGGTTTAGATATAACCAAACATTTTGTATAATTATTTTCTTGAATAATTCAAGATGCTTGAAATGCATTTCAATAGTATTTGAAAATACTAATATATCGTCAATATAAACGATAATAAAATTGCTATAAGGAATGAATATATCATTCATAATTTTCTGAAATTCAGAAGGAGCATTTTTTAATCCAAATGGCATAACATTCCATTCGAACTGTCCTATTGGGACATTAAAAGCAGTTTTATACCTGTCAGCTTCAGCTATCTGAATCTGCCAGTATCCTGATTTCAAATCAAATTTAGAAAATATAATAGCATTATGAAGTCTATCCAATAAATCCTTTTTATTAGGAATAGGATATCTAATCCATTTTAAAACTTTATTCAAAGGTTTATAGTTTATAACTAACCTTGGAATTCCTCTTTCTTGTTCAGCATGTTTATTAACTGGAAAGCTGTACAAGACCTGGAGATTTTGAAGATCGAATAAGACCTTTATGTAATAAAGAATCTATTTCCTTTTTACATAATTCCAAATATTCCGAATTCATTTGGCAAGGTCTTGCCTTAGTAGGAATACTATTGGTTTCAGAAAAATCTTCCTCATATGGAAGTGTAACTACATGCTTTTTCCTATTCCAAAAAGCGTTTGGATGTTCACTACAAATCTGTAATGAAAACTGATTTATTATAAAATCAATTTCTTCTCTTAATTTGGGATTTTTTAAAATCTCATCAATATTTAAAGTATAAATTTCTTGTTTAAGAAAATTGATAAGCTGACTTTTCTTAGCTAGCATATCTTTCAATTGATTTAAAACTCTAGTAATAGGTTCAGTTATAAATTGTAATATAATAGGTTTTTCTTTGAAAGTTCCTATTATCCCTTCTTTATCAATCTTAGTAATAGGAAATATTTTTTGTAGAAAAGGTGTTCCTAGTATAACCTGGTTAGACATATTTTTTATTAAAACAAAGCTTTGAGTTATACATACCTTATTTGTGCATATAGAAGCTTTTGGCAATTTGTACTCAATCTGCATCTTCTCACCATTAGCAGACCTTAAACTATGAGTAGTTTTATGAAAATATCGTGAAGGAATTAGTCCTTCTTGAACACAATTTAAATCTGCTCCACTATCAACAAGAGCTATAAATTCTTTTTTGAAATTATAATCAATAAGAAGAGCAATTTTTATAAAAAACTTTTGTGAAGTAAAAACTTCTAGAGTAGTTAGAAACTCTCTCTTTCCTACATCCTGCATATCACTAAAAATATTAATAATATTTTCATCAAGATTTTCAAAATTAGAAGGGGTAGGGGTTTCATCCTTTTCTTTACCTTTTCCTTCAATTTTTGAAATCCTATGCTCTAATATTTTATTTTCCTTCTTGAGATTATAAATCTCCTGTTTAAGGTTATAAACCTCTTTTTCTAAATCCTGAGACGTAGTCGGTGAACTACTATGACTCATTTTTCTTTGTTCCAGAAGTCTTTTAACTTCCTTCATGGTGTATGGAGTATTATCCATAGGGGCATAGAAACCCTTTTTCAATTCTTCGTGTTCCTTATGCTCGAAATTTCCATTGATTTGATCTATAAGTTTAGATCGAACTTCAGAATCCTGCACCATCTTCAACAATTCTATTAGATTATCATTATCCAAAGTGTTAAGACTAAATTGAGAAAATAAATTATAAAATTCATCATTTTCCTCATTATTACAAGTTTGTCCAATCTTGCAAGGATCACATTCATCCTCAGAACTTGTGACAATATCACTTTCATCCTGGAAGACCTTATTAAGTTCTTCCTTTGTAGGGATATTTTCCTCACCTGGATCCGATATCTCTGGTTCGGAATTTAATAAAATCTTACATAAAGAATCTTTCAGATCTTCATCTATATTAAGAGCTTTGATCTTTTCTTTTACTTTGCAATCTTTATAATAGTGACCAAATCTTCCACACTTATAACAATTTTGTGAATTCTTTGATCTAATAATATCCTTCCGCTTTTTAAAAGCCTTTTTCCTTTTAGCACGCTTTTCTGTGCGTTTTTTCCAAATATTTTTGTCTCCGTTCCTGGTAATCATGTTTCTTACCAGTTTTGCTTTTATGAAGCTTATCAGACTTTGATTTGGTTCGTGGATCATCCATACCGAATTGTCCACAAAATTCACCCAACTGTTGTCTTTCATTAAGACGATGGCGTTTGAGCTCTTGATTCAGCTTAATTTCATTGCATAACGCCAATCCTTCTTGGATACATATTCCAACTAAACTTCCATAAGTATGGTCATCATAATTAATATGAATTCCCCCTTGTCTAAGAGCTTTTTTAACTCTTTCTGCAAAGAGGTTAGGAAGTCCATCTATAAATTTGGAATTCCAATGAGTGCTATTACACTCTGGTAACTCCATGACTCTACAAAGAAATGTATCTTTATATAGTCGAAATGAAGTTAAAGTCTTACATCTCATATTTTGTAAGAGAGTTCTAATAGTCTCACTATTATCAGACCATCTACCTGAAAAATGTTCAATTATATTAACAACCAAAGAATAAACAGCATTAGAATTATCAGCTGTAGATGTTCCTGATTCGTTTTTGACTTCATGTAGAATTTTATCTCGCTGGTTAGCGGTAAGATAATTATCCCACCAGCCTTTTAATTGACCAGTAAAACCTGCAACAATCATATTAGCAACAGTTTTATCACTATTACCATTAGTTTTGCAGATAGTGCTATACATCATCATTCTATGTATAACAATATACATTTGCCTGTTGGTATGACCATCAATGTTCCACTCATATATTTGCTTACCACTGAAACTATTCGGAGCATACATATCATCCTGCTCTTCGAATAGTACATCTTGAGGAGTAGGCCTAGGGTAGTAAAACATCCTTTGCCTTGGCTTTTCAGCAAATTTTGAATTATAAGAAGACTTTTATTTATTAATTTGATCATAAGTCAATTTAGAAAAATCATTATCAGAAAATTCATTATCACTTTCCCCTGTATTAATTAGAGGCTTTAATGATAACTCTTTAAACTTTTCATTTAAAAAATTTTCTATATTAGATGCATCCGGTTTTATTTTAAAATTTTCAACATCAGGAGGAGGTTGAATGGTTGGAATGGCTACTCTTGGCGGCTCTTCCAATTTTTCCTTTCCTGATGTACTAGCAGTATTACTGCTTATTGATAATAATTTATCTACTTTATCATGTAAAGATGCAATCTGTTCACCTAATATATAAACATAAATATTTGTATAATTCTTTTGTTTTAACATAATATTAATATGTTTAACAGTAATTTGTAAAGTATTTTCTTCAAATATCGCAGAAAAAGCTGCAAAATCAATCATTTTTCCCTCCTTCTTTATTTTAAAAGGTTGCTGTGGAGGTAATACAGCATCAATGATTTTACCATTTGATAATTTAAATTGTCTTTCCAAAACAGCAATATTATTTGCTACATACTTTCCCATAAACCATGGAATAAAAGATATAATTTCATTAACCTTTTCAAGATCTTTATAAAATTCTTCTTGAAAATTATTTTGTTCAGTTTTATTAAAACTTTTAAAAAATCATTTCCTAAATAGTTCCCATCTGGGTTTATAAAAATCCTCAGATATTTTTTTTCTTGCGGGTGACCCCCGACTAAAATCAATTGTGGACTTAAAATCCATTAAATTTCACCAAAATCCATTTCAGATGCAGTTATGTCTACATCATTTATCTATTGTTCTTTTATAGGAGCAACAGGAGTAACAATATTATTCTTATCAATTTTTAAAGTATGATATCTAGGTACTTCCTCTCTTATCTGAGAAGTAGATGCTCTAGAAGGAGTTTGAACAATATAATCAATAGGAGAAATATGAGAATGATGTAAAGAATTAGATCTAGATAAACCCTGGAAACTAGATCTGTCAGATCTCATATCCATCCTACTTATAACGTCTTCAGGTTCAAACCTGATTTTTACATTTCCTTCTGGAGTTTGTTCAATTCCAGTTAGATCTGTATTTTTAAAATCTTTTGGAGGAGCTACTTCCTCCATGACCCATTCTTTAGGGAAATCTATTTCATCCCATTTGATAGGTCTTCTGGTAGTAACTTTAGACTTACCAAAATTAGTTTCTATTAAAATAGTTTCATTTTTAAAATCCATAATTTTGCACATAGGATTCAAAGTATATAGTGGCTTAAAATATATCCTATAACAGATACATATTACTTCTGTATTAGGCATATAATCATAACCATGTAATTTAACATTTAAAACCAAAGCTTTTAAAGCATTTTCATCCGACAATGATATTTGTAAGTTCGGATAGGCATTAAAATATACTGGGCCATAAGCCAAGCTTGATTGTACAATCTCTATAAGGGATTTCTTCCAATTATGGTTTCTACCATCCCTGAGAGCAGCTATAAAACTTTCAGGTAAACCTCTTAAGGTTAAAGGTTTAAAAGCAACTTGAATTAAACCAATATGAATGAATCTATGAGTATGCATATACTGTATTAAATCATGCTCAGACAATAAATTAAAAGTAGCATGATCGCTATCAACCGTGATCGTTTCTTCAGTAGTTTTAACTACCTGTTTTAAACCCAACTTTTCAAAGGTTCCTAGCTGGTATATCAACCTGGGTTGAACTTTAGGAATAGTCCATTTATTAAGTAAATCTAAATGCTGCGGCATTTCATATTCTTCTTTTCTACTGTTTTTAACAGTAGTTTTGTTCCTAATGATATTCATTAGAAAAATAAGTGTTGAACTCATCACCTATTGCTACTGTGCTTTGTATAAATTATATAATATGCATTAAATATAAATTTTATGAACACCAAGATCTAGAATATTATTTCAGGAATCAATAGACATAACTCACAAAAAGATAACTATTTTCATACTTTGTTATGATAAAAAAAAAAATTGACAAGAAGCATGAGTAAGAATGATAAAGTTTTCACTTTAACTTATAAAAGTAAAATGGATTAAGTAATTCGAGAAAGAAGTAGATTCCAAGCTACATCAATGAAGCTTTTGATAAAAAGGAGAAAAAGAAGAAAATGTTAATTTAGAAAAATTTTGTATTTAGAAAAAATAGAGAGATGAACAGGAAAAGAGTTGAGTTTTAATGATAACCTCAAATACGGAAACAAAATCATTAATGAACAGATACTAAAGATACGGTGTTTATGAAAAAAAAATCCTATAACTAAGGAAAAAGGATTTTAACTATTACTAAGTGACTAACGTTGCCATCAACAAATTTTCCTATATTTAATGCACTTAAAGTCCGTTATTGCTCCTCATATATTGTGGCTACAAAATGTATAATACCCTTAGAAAATGTTTATAACTCAATAAAATCGAAATGTGTTTATTTATTGTTTAATAGTTTAGTGAATGTTTATGCGGTGTAATTTTTCCAAAATAAATTATACATGAACATATATAGATAAATGCATAGGCAATGAGAGATACAAAAATATACACACAAAAAAAAGTAAAAATTCATATAAACATCCTTAATACTAAAGAAATCTTAAAATTTATACAAATTTATTCACTTGCATATATACACTTATACAAATTTATATAATTTTATACACGTGTATAAACTTGTATAAATTTGTATAAACTTACGGCAGGCTGCTATCTCAGGAAAAGGATGACATTTCGGATAGAATTCGCAAATAAAGGCCATTTTTGATAATTTTCGTATATTACTTGTCTTTGTAAAAATCCCTAGAAATAACTCTACTAATACTGGCCCAACTAAGCATATGACCCGAGCCCACCTGTGACTATACTGAATAATTGACTTTTACTCTTCCAAACCGCTACATTGTCTTCTCCGTTACAAAAAAGCAAGTGATTGCCTCACAAGAGCCAACGTCTTTAACTGGAAATATAACCAGATATATTTGACTAAATGAGTACACAGCCTCTAATGACGTTACAAACGGATAAGCAAAATAGAGAGTTGAGAACAAAGGGGTTTCCAGATTTTGCACGCACAAAAGTGTGAAAGAGTGTTAGGTTCAAGTTTCTAGTAACCTACGAACTTCTTTCAAGCTATAATATTAGAACTCAGCAGAAAGTTCGACTCAACAGAAATAACAGTAATAACTGTAAGAACAACGGCAAAGAAACTTCTTACAAGCTATAATATTAGAATACAGTAGAAAGTTCGACTCAACAGAAATCACAGTAATAACTGTAAGAACAACGGCAAAGGAACAAAAGAGTGAGAGTTCCAATGAGCCAGGGATAATCCAAGTGACAGTTCCAGATAGAGAACGCCAGTATTAACTGGTCAAACTAAGAAAAAAATGGCATTCCTGATGAACTCAAACAAATATTAACTAGATCGCCAATTACAGAACTGAGCTTTCTAAGGCCCAACACACACCCCAGTAACTTGTGACTACAAGAACCCGATCAGTGGGTGTGAATGAAAACCCAGCCCACCAAAAAATATGAAGGACTCAGATGAAGACCATAGATCCTACCTAAACTACTCCAGAAGCAAAATATTCGAAGCACTCAATATCGAACAATGTCCTGAAGACAATCATAGAAATGTGAGATGTTGATCTTTTCTTTGCCAGAATATATGGCTTCTGCTGTCCCACCATGTTCACCCTGAGCAGCCATTTCAACAACCATGTATAGCTTCTTGATGGGCATCTATCAGAAAACAAAGCAAACAAGAGTTATTAATCAATCCCTATCATATGCCAAAATTTTCAATTTCTTAAAGCAGCTTCACTATCAGAAGTTGATGAGACAAATATGAACTACTGGTATAGGGAAAAGACAAGTATGCAAAACATGCTCGTCTGATAGACATGAAGCTTAGAAAACTTACGTCATTTAATGCCTCAGCAGCAGAATCAACATCATCGCTGGAGAAGACGTTAAGTTGTTGCAACACCTGCAAGAACATCAAAACATCAATATTAGGGCAGTATAATATGGTATAGGGATGCACTAGGCTCCAGTAATTGCACCAATGAACGAGTTCAGGAGTCGATCACTAAGATTTCGTAGCACATTTTGTACCAATGCACTAGAATTCAACAGCTAAAATACATAAGGATAGTGAAAGTATATAGCATAATGAGAGATTGATGAGATATCTTCTCAAATCGCTAGCTCATTTGCTCCATTTTAAAGGGATCCTGAAGAGCTCAACAGATAGTCAGATACAGATATGATTGACAAATTAAGGGGTCGTTTGGTCAAACGTGGGATATCCCGGGATTACAATCTGTGGATCAAAATTGGGACAAAATGTGGGATAAATAAACCCACCTTCCATATGGGATAAGGTAATCCCATGTTTTTGGGATAAATTTTATCCCAGTTTAGCTAATCCCAACAACCAAACGTTGGATAACTCTTATCCCAAATTTTATCCAGGGATGATACTAATCCCGCACACTAAAAGACCCCTAAGTGACATCAATGACTAAAGCCAGAGTTTTGCTACAGAGTGAGATTCTTTTTTTAATATGGTACAAGGTCAGAATTCACAAGCTATTTTTCAGTAATTTTCTAGCCACGACAATCTTGCTCCAGTGGATATATGTAAGGAGTTTAGCACCATAAACAGTGCACTTGTTTATTCTGGGAATACCAAATGTGATGTCCTGGTAAAGCTGTTCTGCACCTACCTGCTCCCCAAAAATATAGAATTTCTTTCTTTTTACTTTCAATTGCTCTGGTCATATGACATCCAGTACATAAGAATTTGTTTGGAATATCATTACTCCTATCAGTCTGACTATTATGGTTTGTCCTAATAGATAAATATATAGTGCCATTTTCTTTTCCATAAAAATGTACTAATTTTCATCTATGGGACCATTTAGCTGAAAAGGGAATTTTCATAAAAACGCAAACATTCTGGAAAGTTTGATGCCTCTTACCTTCTTGGCATCTTCTGTCTTTAGTGTTGGAACATGGTATGTGACCGAGAAAGCATCACAAAGGCCAACTGAGTCCAAGAAACCGACCTCACTAGTAGTTCCAATCACAAGAATCTTCTTACCCTGTAACGTGAAACCAGCCGTAAGAATCATCAGCAAAAAACAGTTGCCTAGGCAACCACAATGAAATTAAGATCCAGCGCAGTAACTAGCATATCATCCCAAGTGATATTAAAAGTGTCCTCATTTCTTTGCTTAAAGCGATGAAGCAAATGCAAAGCAAGGGGTTATCACTCCATGGGTCAAAGCCCCGTGCTTCACAGAAATGTGTTCTTCAATAATGACGTGGTGATGAAGTAGTTTCATTGAATTGCAACTTCGACAAGTTGGATTAATATCAGCATGAGTAAAGCTGTATTTGCAATTTGATTACTATAGTACTTAATAAATTCATAAATGTTTGATATTTAAATGTCGTCAATTGTGCGCTTCTATGGACCTTATCGCTTTTTTATTTGGTTCTTTTTGCTTTTAAAAACACTGATCTCATTACCACATACTTGTCCTTAGCATTCTAGATATCGCCACACAACACAAATTCACTTGTGCCTAATTTTATCTGTGACTTCCCTTATATTAGGATTTAGGACCAAAGATCAAAAGAACTAGATAATTTCATGGGTTCAACCATTGTTTTGGACGGCATAAGGCGACAAAAGGCGACAAGGGTCAATTTCACAGAGGCGAGAAGCGAGGCGCTCGCCTTTTTAAAGTGAAGCGCCAATTAATGCCAAAAAATCAAAATATTATAATGCATACAGAAATAACCAAAATTTCAATAGCAATAGCATAATAGCAAACATTTCAATTTAAAAACTAAAAAATAGATAGTCATAGTAGATACTAAAAGTCTAGATCTTGAATGACTCAATAATTCATTAGACAAGCAATACTAAAAATCTATTCTTTTTCAAGATCTCCAATTTCTTGAATCCCATGATTATAAGAATTATATTGCCCCTACCACTACCCCTCTGAAGCCATTTTACTGTTTTTTTTAAAAAAAAAAAAAACAGTAAGCCGAACAGGAAAGAAGAAAAAAGAACAGGAAAGAAGAGGAAGAAGAAAAAAGAAAAGAAAAAATTGCTATAAACTTGAAAGAAGAGAGGGGAGAAAGAAGAAAAAAGAAGAGGAATATAATGAAGTAAGAAAGAAAGAAGAAAGAAGAAAGAAGAACAGTAGAGAGGAAAGAACTCACCGCAACTTTTTTTTTTTTTGATAATGGTAACATATATTCATCAGCACAAATTGTGCTGGCAACATAAAAAATGTACAAGGAGGTGGCTTAGTCCTACATTAAGATAAAACGAAACTATCTATAATGATTCTAAGAACTGAATCAGAGAATCAGTTTCATTTACAAATTGATGTTTGCACTCACCGCAACTTTCTTTTTTTGGTTTTATGCTAAGTTACTCGGACTCGGGTGTGGGTGTCCGATAAGGGTGCGGATCTAGAGATCGGATCCTTCATGATCTATATTTTAAGATTCAGGGATACGGATCTAGTTATGGATACGGGCATGGGGATTCGGCTAAAAAAAATTCAATAATCTAAAAGTAGAGTTATAAAACCTAAATTATGAAATATTATGTGGAAAACTTGAGGAAAAAATAGTCGGGACATAGAAATTTCTATATACAATAATACAAGGTATTCTATTTCCTTCAATTTCTCCCTACTTTTGTTTTGATTAAAGAAATTATTGAATCTGTCCAGAATTTCTCCATTGATTTTGGTCAAAATACCCAAAAATCAGTTGACCAAATCGGGTACGGATCCCACACCCACACGGGTACGGATCCGACACGAGTGCGGCACCAAAAGTGAAGAGTCCGAGTAACATAAGTTTTATGAAACCCTAATTGTGCTTTTTAAGTTTTAAAGTGTTAGCAGCCCCTTTAAAAAAAAAACTAAAAAGGCGACGCCTTTTTCTCGCCTCGCCTCAGCCTCACCTCGGTCGCCTTTTTACACCCACGTCGCCTCACTCCCCAAAGGCGAGAACTCATCGCCTCGCCTCTCCTCGCCGCCTAGGCGAGAGGCACTCTCCTTACACAACACCGGGTTCAAGAAGGAAATGGGAGAAATCTAACCCACCCCCCTCCCCCAAAAAAAAGGAAAAATTTTTACAAGTCATGTAGGTTTGGCACAGGACCCTCTAACAATGATTTGGTTTTCCGCTGCCAGGAAACTATTATGTACAATTTACTCGAGCATCAAGTGTTTTTTTGTAACTAGTATAAACATCCACCCACCCAATCCATGTGGTTTCGCTCTTCTCTGCCTCACTCAAAAATAGAAAATAAAAGACATCGATGGGGAGACAAACTGCTGAACAGCTTCGGGCTTCGACTTTGAGAGAGCAACATTTCTAAAGACAGATCATCCATTGGAGACGCAGGCCACCACTAACTTTTTACATAGTTGCCATTTTATAAATGTCCACCCAAGGGGGTTGGAGGACTAAAAATATCACTGGTCCTACCGGGTGTGGGCTTTGGAGGGGGATAATGAAGGGGTGGGTGGATTTTTGTGGTCATATGGAGTTTAAGGTAGGGGATGGTAGTAGGATTAGCTTTTGGGAGCACAAGTGGTGTGGTGACTCTGAGCTGAAGGTTGCTTTTCCTAATATGTTTACTCTATCGAGCCAGAAAGAGATGACTGTGCAACAAATTCGTGGAGCTCAAGCGGGGGAAGTTCATTGGGACTTGAGGTTTAGGAGGAACCTTCAAGATTGGGAAATGGGTGAGTTTCAAAATCTTGTTGAGTTACTTTACAGGCAAAATTCGTTGCAAGACTCTTCAGACTCGTGGAGGTGGAAAGGGAGTTCGGATGGACTGTTCACTATTAGTTCTTATTACCAGAGTCTATTGGTTGGAGTGGAGGCGTCTTTTCCATATCGGGCTATTTGGATTCCGAGGGTTCCGAGAAAGGTGTGCTTTTTTGCATGGTTGGCTGCTAGGGGAGTAATCTTGACAGCAGAGAATTTGAGGAAACGGAGGATTAATTATGTTAGTTGGTGCTTCATGTGTAGATGCTCGGGAGAAGATGTTGACCATCTTTTGCTTCATTGTGAGGTGGCAGCGAGGTTGTGGGCGGTGCCTCTAAATTTGTTTGGAGTTCAGTGGGTGATGCCGGGTACTGTGAAAGAGGCGATGTATAGTTGGGCATTCAGAAGAAGGAAGAGAAGAATAAGAGCATGGGATGTCGCTCCGTTAGCCATTATGTGGATTCTTTGGAAAGAGAGGAATATGAGGGCTTTTGAAGGAGTTGAGAGTGATTTTATTAAATTGCAAAATAGCTTTTTGTTTCTAGTTTCATTTTGGTGTACCCATGAGATTCCGATGTATATAGATGATTGGGGTACTTTTGTAGAGAACTTTATTTTGGTTTAGGCTCCTTTCTTTTTGGTATACTCCTTGTATACGGGGTTTTTTCCCCCTTTTTCTATTAATAAAATTATTTACCTTATCAAAAAAATAAATGTCCACCCAACTTCCTTTAGACTAGAAAATAACATAGTCAACAGAGGCACAAGCATGTACAGTAGTCACAGTCCGACCACTTCCAAAAGGAGGATATAGAGGTAGACCAACCCCTAAGGGAGAGAAAAAGGAGGCAGGGGTCACATCTCTTTTCAGGGTCACCAGAGAAGCACGCCTAAAAAACCTCTCGAGCATTTTTTTCTTTCTGTTGCTATCATTAAGTTAATAAATACATGTCCATGAGCCACCTCAAAAATACAGAGGTGGTGGGAAAAGAAGCAAGCAGGCAACTATGAGTACCAAATGAGCATCTTGAAGTACAATATCAAGTAATTATGAAGTACCTTAGGAGGAAGACGTTTCAGGAGCACCATCAGTGTTTGAGAAATCAAATTTGAAAATCGAGGGCCAATTGCAACATATTCCAGAAGCCTGCACGTGTACATACATAAGCACATTATCATGCATTTGAAGGCCATTTATCTAGTATCAGGAAAAATTACCTTTCAATGCCATCCAGGACGACTATACTAAGTGGTGACTTGTAAGCATCCTCAAATACCTACCACATATTATCACAAGACATAGTTAAAAACTAAAATGCAAATAATAAATACACCGGTATATACAAAGTCATCTAACTTCTAGCTGATTAGACTAAAGTACTGCACAAAGTTAAACGTGTGTAACCTTGACTATCTGAGCACACTTGCTGCTTTCACTGAGCCCAATCATAGTTTCGGCAGAAATCTAACAATTCAGATGGGTAAGAGAAATAAGAGATGGGTCTAAGAGTGAGCATTTGTAATTAATCTCCAGAAACCATGCAAGTTCCCAATAGTTTAATAACTTACTATCTTGACATAGGGAAAATCACTTTCAATTCCAACTGTTGCTGCCATTGCAGTCTTGCCACTGTCCACACCCAAAAAAGAATTGAGATAAATGACCACATATAAAAAAATAAAAAATAAAAAAGAATAAGAAAAAGCCTCTACCTTCCACTAGGGCCTTCCAAAAGACAAGTAATAAGGGGGCTCCCCCTGCTAACTTTGACTTGTTCTGCCAATAGCATAGTTCTTCTGTAGATGTGTTGATGTCGTTCACCACAGTCCACAATGCCATTAAGTCTGAAAAATGTTGATTCGTGAAGTCACCTTCATGCCAAGAATTAATCAAAGTGCTACAGCCCTTAAACTAGACTCTGGTGGTGACAATTTATTTAAATATCCTGTTATCATTCCTTACTTATCCAAGCTTCGGCAGACAAGTTTCTGCACTTAAGCCACCAACAATGTTAATACTTCTCCCAACTGTTGAACTTTAAGACTCTCCTGCCCTAAGCCCTTCATGCTGACCTCCAATCAATACATATGAGACAAATACATTTAACACCTACCCAGTGGTTCCCCTTTCTCAGAAATATTTGTACTAATGTTTTTTCTTTTTCATCTGTCTGCGGGGTAGCCTTGAAGCAACTGGTAAAGTTGTCTTCGTGTGACATATAGGTCACGGGTTCAAGCCTTGGAAACAGCCATTTATGCTTGCATAAGGTTAGGCTGCGTACATTACACCCTTTGGGGTGGGGCCCTTCCCCGGACCCTGCGAACGCGGGATGCTTTGTGCACCGGGCTGCCCTGCCCTTATCTGTCTGCAGGGTACATATTTGTTCTCGAGCAGATCTATTTGCAATTTCATATAACTTGCCTCTCCAAAGATCTTTAACAACATAAACCCAACAATTCTACAATTTTTTTGTCAAGCCTCACAATCCTACAAGCATTGCAATATAGTTCCATCAAAAGGAAAAAGGAAAACTACTCACTCAGTCCCACAATGGCACACTTCCTTATTTGACAACAATTATAGTGGTATCCAGGGGCGAAACTACCTTAGGGGTAGAGGGGTCACGGGACACTGTTTCATCGAAATTTTTTACCGAGTGTATATATACATAAATGAAAAAACTACAATATATTGCTATAAAAATGAAGTGTGACACTGCTTAAACTAAAGGGTCTTGGAGATGCAGTGGTTGGGAGTGTAGCTATCCTCCTTGATGATGCGAGATCGAATCTCCTTAGCTACACTTTAATCATTTTTTGTGAATCTTTTAGTATTCGATTAAAAAAATTATGTGATCTTTTAGTATTCGATTAAAAAAAATTTGGTGTTAGTGAGGATCAATCCTTAGATCTTCAGCAAATTTAAGAGGGGTAAAACCACTTATGCTAGGTGCAATCTTTTACTACATTTAACAGTAAAATGCCCAAGTATAAAATAAGAGCACTACGCTTAAAATAAAACCCTTGATTTTGAAAGCTAAGTGGGATCTTCAGAAAAATTTCTAGATCTGTTGTCTCTATTTGAAAGTGACACCGCTGGCAAAAAATTCTGCATACGCCACTGGTGGTATCCCTATTTTATCCTTGTTGGGCCCCACTTACTTTAAAAGCTACTACTCCGATCCTCTCTTTCTTCCTTTTCTCTTTTCATATGACGAGGATAATTCTAGAAAATTGTAAAATCAATCTCTAATTCTTAAACTCCGTGCTGAGTCAAATCCCACCACATAAATTGGGACGGAGGAGTATGTACTATGTTCAATTTTTGAAATGGATTTTGTCTTGAACAGTTCCAAGAAATATTACCAATCGACTGTACATTAACAACTAACCTGCAACGTTCAAGATCATCAGTGGAAGCACCAAATGCAGGTCTTACTTCACTGAGGGCATGCAAAAAGTCACCCATAGTGACTTTTATACTCTCCTCATCAACTGGTTTGGTAAGATCATCCATGCTTAGCTGCCTGTTCAATGCAAATGATACAGCACTTTTGACTACACCTTCAAGCTCGGCACCACTATAATTTTTTGTACGTGCAGCTGCGCACAAAGGAAAATGGGGGAAAATCTCAGAATTCATATAACCAGTGTAGGTTGTGGACTGAGGGAAGTAACAAAGATTCACTCCCCAATAGTGACAGGGAAACACCTTCAGTTGAACATTTTATCTTTGAACTGACAAACAATTAAATTGAATCAACGACATAACTGGAGTTTACGAATATCATCATCTACTTTAAAGGAACCATACAACAAAAACCAGCATATCATGATTCCTGTGGAGAGAGCATACCAAGTTCTTGCAAGTTCACATCAGGGGAAAGGAAGGAATTCTCTTTCATCTTGTTTGTATGAATCTGGAGAATTTGCAGTCGACCATTTTCATCAGGAAGGCTTATCTCCACTTGGACTTCTAGTCGTCCTGGCCTATAGCAATGGCATTGTATTTGATATTGCACCGTAAGATATTACATAATCACCAAAGAAATACTGATAATGAACTCATTTATCAGCTTCAACAATAAGACAAAACTGATACAAAATCAAGGGCACCTCATAAGTGCTTCGTCAAGCAGATCTTTCCTATTTGTCATTCCAATGAGCAAAACATTATTCAGAGACTCCACTCCATCGATCTGAAGAGTAAGAAACACTCAACCAGATACAATTAATAGCGGTTAACTGCATTCTACTGTCATTATACAGTCAATCTATTCTATGCAAGCACAACTAGAGATTGATGTGCATACCTTAGTGAGGAGCTGGTTAACAATGCTATCATGTACACCAGTTCCATCTCTAGTTGATCCTCTAGACTGCATAACAACAAAAGCATCATCTGAGAAACCATATCTATAGAATCAATTGCAGACAAATATCGTGATAAGGCAGTGAATGACTCTCCACAAGCTAGGCAAAAATTTGGTCACATACAGAGTGCACTAGCACGACTTAAGGGTGTATCAATCCACTAAATAAACAAGCTACGGATAAACTTATGTAGCCTTAGTAGTCAAATGCTGATACTGACATCAATGAAACAAACTAACATTTTGAACTTATTACCCATGGTAATATAAATTTTGAACATACTCTATTTTACAACCAGCAGTTCATATAAGAGCCTCAGAGGCACTTTATTAAAACAGAAAACACGAAAAAGAAAAAAGAGCCTCTGAACCAACAACAGAAAATCAGATTAAATACAATTGATACATGAGTAATAATCTCAAATAATCAAAAAATCTTGATTTCAAGAGGTCCCACCTTACAGATTGCATCAATCTCATCAAAAATGATAACATGCAGTTCACTTTGGTCACCTGGAAAAACAAAAATGAGGGATTACAGTAACAAGGTTAAAATCCAATCATCGCTGCCATGATAGCTCCCTTACCTTTAGTTCTTTGATCCTGCTCAGCATCAGCAAACAAATCCCTCACATTTTTTTCTGTTTCACCGACAAACTTGCTCAACACTTCAGGTCCATTGACAATCTACAATTTAAAATGACCAACAAAGAAAAATAAGAAGCAGATATATAGTCAAATAGGCATTAGCAACATACAAATAAAATACTGAATATTTTTTTGATGAAAAGGTAATGGATTTTATTATAAGTACCAAGTTGGTACAGAAAGAGTACATCAGAGAACAAATAACATACTGAATATTGCTTAAAAAACTTCATAAATTTATTTGATAAGCTTCCGGAAAAGCTATTTAAATGAGCTGATCTCATTGAAAAGAAAAGGCAACAGTCTACGTACAAAGCAAAAAACGAAAACAAAAGACACATGTATCTTCACATGGAGATATGTGACAGTCTCATCTTTGTTGCAGGTATTGAAGCCAAAAGCGATGGGACTATAATACAGATGCTATTGAGTGAACTCAAGAATGATGTTGGATTTACAAAACTTAGAAAGTAGATGTAGAGCTTTAAGAACTTAGAAGGGACAAGCAAACAAATACCTATCATGAAATGTGCCAAGAAAAACTTTTCTACCAAAGCAGCAAATTTTGTGGACCAAAAAATCAGAGAAAAGTATGAATAAGTAATTTCCAATCATTTGAAACTCTGAGACATAGAGGACTGTAATATCTGAAAACTGAGACACAGATGAAGGGAAAGATATCCTAAAAAATGTCAGCTTTAAAAACAAGGCCAGGTGCTTTAATATCCATACTTCTTCCTTAATGAGTTCATAACTGTCGATAACTCATTTCCTTTGTATTCTGTTCAAACTTTAAGCATCATTTACTGTTTATAAACACATGATGACCGATTCGGTGATTCCCTCCAGTAGTAAAATAACCACATACAGTATTTAAGAAGAAGTCGTCTGTCAATCTTGTTATCTCACTTTATGTTGCAAGCATATGCAAACAATTTCTTCATATAGTCAACGCAGTCTAGGACCATTTTTTTAATAAGGATAAGTAACATAAGACGGCAATCTAGGACATTAAGTTTGTATAAAAACAAAAATGTAAGCAATTATCTCTCCACTATTCAGGCAGATCATTTATTAGTGCTAAGAATGTAGGAAATTATGAGCGACTAATCTTTACATTAGATCTAATGTAATTTGAGTATTGGCAGTAAAAATATATCTTAGTAAAATGTGAAAAGATTCTACATTCCCAATACACTAACTTAGACGGATAACATGAGTAAAACCAAAGTGAGGAGAGCAGCAAGCTGATTACAAATACTGATTTATATTCAATTGTGAAGTAATTTAAATCAAACAATTGCGGAAAACAAGTCACTTTTAAGATTACAGTTGAAATACAGAAGAAGATAACAAACTTGACAGGGAAATTGAGCCGAGTCCTCAACCATGGTCTCATAGTACACTCCGCAAAGAGGAAGTTTGACTGGACGAAGAAGTAACAGCAATTTAACCAATCATATTTCCTGTTCAACTGGAGGAATGAAGGTGTTATGAGATGTCTCTCTTCTATGTGAAAATTTGAAGGGGACAAGGCTCTAACACTCTTAGAAGGAGCCAAGTCAGAGAGATCGCGTAAGTCTCAGGCCTGAAACCCTGTTTGGGAGGCATGCACTATGTAATGGCTAGCCATCAAACCTTCCCAGCTCCCACCTGAGAACAGTACTTTGAGACACTTTCAACTTATCTTCAAGCAATCTGTTTTAAGGTTACGCAATATCGTGAAAGACAGGTATATTACCAGAGTGCATCATTGTTCACGATGAAGCCAAGCTGATAATACACTGACAAAATCCTTTTTCAGTCATGGGAGTGCAAACTATCACAGATAAGGGAGAACCAGAAAAATAGCCAAGTAACAAGTTTCTGGAGTAGCAATGAGTGATTACATATTTGAGCAACGAGTGATTACATGACAAACCATTTCAGAGAATTTATACAGGACTAAGAAGTAAACGGCAAAATCCTACACTATGCCAAGCATGCAAGGAGCAGAGTACTTCAGCGCCACATGTAGAAAAGAACACTAGGAGAAACACAAACATTTATCAACAGAACGACCAACCAGGATAAATAAACTCTCATACTTGTGAAAAAAGAATAGCAAACTCACACATACAGTGTAACTTCCAAAACAACGACGATAACAAGGAAAGAATAAACGAGTAGAGCTTTCATGAAACTACCTTTGGTTCCTTTCCATTTAGCATTTTTCCAATCTGGCGAGCCATTAGAGTCTTCCCTGTACCAGGAGGTCCATAGAGCAGCATTCCCTTAACATGCTTGATACCAAGCCTGAAAATCAGTTTCATCCCAAAGCCAAGGCCAAATGAGGAAGTAATTGTGCTACATCTTTTCTTCAAGAATTTTTTTTAGGTAGACGATAAAAAATTGGGTAAGATCCACCGAGGTGGGTGGCGTTAAGCGGATGTGTCCAATAACAGGTAAAGCCCAGAGGCTGTTACCCTCCATTTCGGGGGAGATGCCAACCATCTCTCCTTTCTACGCACATCTAGTATTGAAGAAAGAAAATCAAGTTCATGAGAAAAAGAACTCTGTTATTCAGCAAGAACTTTCCATACTTGCTTGTCACATGTGGAGGGAAAACTCTGGAAGCAAAAGCTCTTCGAAATATATCGGCAAACTCTGCACTCAGACCACCTATACCCAATGACTGAAGGTTGAATTCTTTCTGCCTAAAGATGCTGCTGCTAGCAGCTTCACGCTGGTTGACAATCTGTATTGAAGACATTTGCAGAAAGAAACAAATCAAAAAGTGCTCAAACATGACGAAAGCCATTTTCTTTAGGCAACATTTAGCTATTGATATATCACTTGAAGACAGAAAGAAGTAACCTTTATTCCACTGGAGTTTGCAGCTTCAAATATAATGTATGTCTCAGCTGAAATCATCCCTCTTTCAATTTTATTAGACTTTTCTTGCCCCTCCAAAGTAGCTTGATTCACAGTGCATATATAACCATTGCCATGATACTCAAATGTCACCTTTTGTCCAGTTGTCATAATCTGCAAATTGAACTTTCATCAGAACTATAGACTCAGGACATCGGAACCCCGCTGGCAGAGGCGCACCCAAGATTTCAAGATCTGGGGTACACAACTGACTTAAATATGAACAGAACTACTAATAAGTATACACATACAATGAGTTTCGTCTGTTTAGGCGGTTTTTAAGTAATTTTGGTTCAATATACTAAGTTTTTAGTTCGCAAATGTACAAACCCTCACTGAACCAAGGATAAGACAATCAAGTCGGTTGTTCTCTTTTTATTTTCTATCAAATAAAATTGAAGAGAATGGAAAATAAAATGTCACCCAAAAAAAAAAAGGAAAGTGTGCCAATCATCAGATAATATGGTGAAGGCAATTCAGTTCGATATATAGTTTTTCAATTAAACTAATTAACCTTAGTTTCTTGCAATTGCTTACATCTCAATTCTCAAGAAATAAATAATTTTTCTAAGTAAAGAGGTCCACTGTTTTTTAAAAATTAGAGGAGTCTTAGAGTAGAAAAGTAAGAAACCAAAAGAAAAAAGAAAAAAGAAGAAAGGGAGCAAAAAGAAATAAACAAGAATGTTGGTTGAAAACAAAAGGTAAAAAAAAAAAAAAAAAAAAAGGATTCACAATTAAATACAAAACCAATCAGTCAAATACAATTTAATCTAGCTATTCAAAGCATTTCATAGTGATTAGCTTTAGTTGCTTTCTTTATATCTTATATTGGCCTAAACTTACACTAATCTTAACCAAAACAAGGAAGAAGAAAAACGAAAAAGATTTACACAAAGGGCAGTCTCGGTTGTCCGAGAAAAAAGGAAAAGAAAAGAGTTTTGAACTCCTGTTAAGCAGGAAACAGAGAGCCTTGAGATGCCTTGATTGCCTATAGCCCGTGCACTCCTGTTATTGCTTATTAGGGGTGCCACGTCTATTCATATGTCTTCTTTCAGAGTATATCTGATACATATCTCTGGAAATTTACAGAAGCCTATGGGTGCCAGTGTACCCCAACTATATTACATAGGTCCACTCTGCCTGCTGGTTGGTGACCTAAACTTCCCTCGCCCACATGCCCTTACACTCCCCCTATGTATAATTTTTAATATAAACACACACCTCGAGTATTTCCAAGACAGAACTACGGACCTTTAAATACTCAAAATATTTGATGCGGCTTAACTGGCAAGCCTCGGAGTTAGGGTTGGAACAGCCACTTTATATCATTTTCTAATATCATATTAGATGCAAACCATACAAGAGCATAGATCCTCTTCACCCTGCGCTAGTCCACTAAAAAAGACACAAGTATCTCAGAACTTAGCAAGATTATTTCTAGACCATCATAAGCCAATCTTATATTATTAGTAGACCATCCTAAACATCTTTTCATAACCTCTTACCTTTCACTGCTTTGACATTTACCAAATTGATCCCGCCTCACAAACAGATTACGCTCACCTCTATCCTTACCCTACAAGGATGGTAGAAGAGAGTTATCCTACATAATTGAAAGCGGCAAAGCTGTCTCTATACAAGAAATGTCGAATTTTCTTTGATGGTTTGACCTGTCAACAGGTTCCCTTTGGTCAGGAGGGGGCAAGGAAGGGACAATATTCTAAAGAGATTCATTGTTTACCAAGAATATCTTAAGAATTTTTTTTCCTTTTCTTCTTTTTTTTAATAAGAAGGTGGCGTCTGGACTAGCTTGCGCGAACCTCGACTAATTCACGGGGTACTTGCAACCTTCCACCAGCATTCCCCTATGTGCCAATCGCTAGCGCATCCAGGGCCCTGGCGCCCACAGGTATCAGATAAGTTTATCCACCAAGTTTGGACAGGTGGGAAGAAATCACTTAGTGTATTTGCTAACACTAAGGGGTCGTTTGGTTAGTGGGACAGGGATAATAATCCCGGTACTAAATTTGGGATAACATTTATCCCCTGTTTGGTTAGTAGTACTAACTAATCCGGGATAGATTTTATACCAAAAATGTGGTACTATCTTATCCCATAGAAGGGGTGGGATTATTAAACCCGGGATTATAATCCGGGGATAAATATAATCCCAAATTCATGGGATATCCATGGTTTTTAGCCCCGCCAACCAAACGACCCCTAAGTGATATTGGAGAGAAAGGAATAGAAGATGTTTTCAAGGAGAAGCCAGCTCAATCCCCTCCATAAAAGAGAACTGTCTTTTGAACATATATAGCTGGACAAACTTCTCTAATGTAAATAATGTACTTCAATTTTTAATTTTTTTTCACTCTTTTACATAAGAATCAAATTTTACCTATGTAATATAGTTGTACAAAAGATTTGGGGTACAAATAATGTACTCATTTTTTTAATCTTTTACATAAGAATCAAATTTTTTGTATGCATCCCCTAGATGTCTTATTAATACAACAATTAGCTTTTCAAAAAAAGAATATTAAACCATAACTTAAACGTTATGTACAATGTCCCAACGGCTACTGTAAAAGAGTGTGATCATCCAACCCAAAATTGCAAGTGTATGGTGAAGCAACCCAAGACAACCACCTTCAAAGCTCTCAGCAATTATATAACTCAACACCAACCAGCAAGTACAACTCGATTTTGGAATTCACACACGGACTTCTAATGTGGATTTACTAGAGAGAGAATGCACTTACCAAAGGTTGGCTCTAATACAATGTCAAAAATTCTGGACACCCAACTCAAAACTAAAGGATTGGAGTGGTCCAATACCTTTATAAACCCCTTCAAAGCCCTTACATACCCCATGTAAGGACAAAAATAACTCAACTACAAGGATAACCTCATGTCATATTTTTATTATAATTATGTATTTGTCATCATATTGTTGATTCCACCTGACAACCTCAAGGCATTTCCATATTTATCTTGATCAATTGAAGCAGACAAGAGAGATGTAAATATATGTCCGTCATTTTCTCTCAGTAGTCAGTAAGACATGCTTGCATTTGCACAAGTGTTCATTAATGTAAAGTAGACACCAATACAGGGATATGTTTCAAAGATAAAAGTATTCGACTCAAAGAGGGGACCATATTTGTAATATGTTAAGTTGATTAGTTGTTAATGGACTCCAAGGCTTTGGTCCAGCTTGTGATGTTTAGGTTATGCGCACATCAATCCGCTGCAGAAAAAAGTCTTGTATTTAAGTGGAGAAAGGTATAAGGGTGGCCCAGTATCCACCGGGTTTCGAATCGTGCACCACAGGCCTCGCGGTTTTCTCAGTTACCACAAAAAAAGGGAAATAAATACACTTTTTTTTGTTTGAATTTCCATTATTTAAGAATCAGGTGCTATTCAGTCCTATTTATTTTCCAAAGTTCTAAATAAAGGAAAAGGATGTGTGAAAATCATTCTTGAAAGCACAGACTTGAAGAACCACATCATATGTGTTGCCCAATAACCTTTATTAAATACAAGATAATAAGAGAAAAACCACTGAACACGGAAGCTTCTAAGAGAAGGGAGGGAGATAGCGCTTTCACCTGATTGGCGAATCTCTTCCGAATTTGACTAGCCAAAGAAACTGCATCCACCTACAAAAAGACATATTTTGGTGAACTTGCAATGTCTACAGCAAAAGAAGTGTTTGACCCAGAGTACTCTTGATGCCTAAGCCTAAAACAGAATTAGCTAAAGCTAGAAGATAGATACAGCCAAAAGTACACTACAACCAAAATAATAAAACCTGTGCATGCTCTAACGGCCAGAGTAGCTATGCGAAAAATCAACCTCTTGCAAAGCGAATAGAGCATGGCACCACACAATATATTGTTGAACAACAAATAATTTTACTGAATCACAGACAGGACTAGATTACCTGCTCATCTTTGGTCCCTTTTTTAACAAACTCCAAGTCAAGGGTAAGCAAAGCAAGGTTGAAGTCCTCAGGTGGAACAAATCTGTAATTTGAACAGTGAAAGCATTAATTAACTGATGTTATCGGAATATTAGACCACAGTAAGCAATATTGGTTCTGTCAAACCTGTTAACAGATATAGAATCTCCAGTAGAAACTTTTGCATAGCGTCGTTGAATCGCATTAAGACCAAGCTGACCGCTAGGAACAGCATCGTGGGAAGTATTTCACAGTCAAGGCAACATAGCTCATTATCTTCGATCATTTAAATACTACATTATGAACAGAATAGGAAAAGGAAATTATAGATAGAGACAACAAAAAACACAATCCACTTTAAGCGTGTCATCATTATCATTTACTACTTCACAACCTTACCTATCAGAAGTTTTAAAAAATTGCTCTTCTGGTAGAAGTTTAGATGACTATTTTCCAAATTCTATATAAAATGAAAGCTTTGTTTCCGCTAATAGGTCTGGACAAAAATATCAATTTCACAGCCGAGGTTAGAGTGAGCAGTAGGAAAATAATCAATTGTACATTGAAATAGCTAACTTGAATACAACAGCATACGCAGTGATATCACACAAGTGGGGTCTGGGGAGGGTGAGGTGTAGGCAGACCTTATCCCTATGAGGTTGTTTCCAAAAGACCTTGAGCTAAAGTAAAGCATTTTTGAAAAATAGGTTTAAAAAAGCTAAGATGAAAATAGAAAGTAGTGACATCAAAAACTAAAGATAGCCAAGACGAAGAGAAATAGCTAAGTTGAATGGATTGCAGAGTGATCAAAGCAAAAAGAGGCGCAACGCAACTCCTAATACACATATTTATGAAATACATCACAATCTCAAACTAACAAGGATCGGAGCCAGTAAATAAAAGGATTCATCAAATAAAGATGGCAATGAATAAAAGGATATGCAAGAGTGAGAACGAAAGTATCAGCAAGGAGAGCATAAGCGAACTTAGATCCAGGTACAAGGAAGTTTCTGAGATCTGAAGGTGAGCAATATGCGCAATTTGTATACGCTAGATCTTTCGCCGGCGTGTTTGTTACGATCATCGTTGATGAACTGGACCTCCCTGCCATTCTGTATGAATTTGAATTTATAATGGGAATTACGTTTACTTAGTTATATATTGGTGTTTGCTTGGCTCTTAAGGGAAATGAGAGACCCGGACCTTGACTATTCAAAGGATGAAAAACAATGCTACACATGGGGTTCCACCCAAAGGGAAAAAAAAGAGAAAAATGAGACCAAGTTTCCAAATAAGCAAAAAAATGAATTTAATTAATTTAAGTGATTGCCGAATTGTAACATTTAACATTTGTAGGCAGGAGAAAAATTTTCAAAATTTATAAAAACACCTCACAATTCAAAAAATTCAAATATTTCATTTTTTCTCCTTCGCACCTACTTTTAATCTCTCCCATATTCAAATCATTTCAGACTTTTATTTCTCTCTCTTCTCTTCTCTTCTTTCTCCCTTTTTTTCTTCTTCTACTCTTCTTTCTTCTAGATTTTTTTTCAAATTCCATTTTATCACCATCCTTGTTTTTTTTCTTTCTTCTTCTATGTCTCCCTTTTTTTCCTTATTCGTTATTCATTTTGAATTTTTTCTTCGTTCTCCTCATTTTTCTTCTTCTTCGTGTCTGTTTTATTCTTTTTTTATGTAAAGGGTCAATTTTACCCTTCAACTATTTGAAAAAGAGCAAAAATACTCCTCGTTTGATTTGCGGCCCAAAAAAGCCCCCTGTCGTTAGGCATTTGGCTCACAAATACCCTTCCTTTTAACAGAGCTCCATGTCACATATATCCTCTTTTAAAAATACTTTTTTTTTGCTGAGATGGACATCCACCTTGGAGAAGAGGCTACCCCACTTAATACTTGTGTCTTCTTCATTGGAACATGGATATGGAAGCATGTAATAATAAAGATCAGTAGTTTCCATTTGCAATAATATACTCTATTCCACAAATTTTGTACTTCTATGATAAAATAGAAGACGTGAAACCTGAGTACACTACAACATCATTAAAAAGACACAACATTGACTAGCTCGACTTAGCTTTATCCTCTTTGCTCTTCTTAAGATTTGGTCGCTACCAATATTTATTGTCTCGTTTATGTCTTACCTGATAATAAAGTGATTTTTCAATGTCAATCCAAGATTTTAAAGATTACTATTGCACTTCTCTTTCTTCATTTTCTAACTCTCCCTGTAAACAAATATTTTTCCATTGTGAACGAAACTCATATGGCAAAATATGGTCAAGAACAATATCTTTATCATCACTGCCGGATTGTTAAAATTATTCGAAATGAAACTTGTCTCCACCAATGTGTTCACAAGTAAAATTTTATAAAAGGATTCTTTTCTCCATCAATATAATGCAGTAGAAAAAGGAAAGAAGTATAAACTTTGTTTGTATTTGAGTAATTTCTTATCTTGAAATTGAAGACTTTAAATGACGTTATAGAGAGGAAGAGAAGATTAATACAAAAGGTCAAAATAATATTCATAGGAAAGCAAGCATCTGCTGACCGCTAGATATTGTCTCTGTTCCTCAAGTGAAGAAAGATATCAATACCAACACTTAAAACTATTAGATAGAATTAAGTGGGGTAGTCTCTTATCTAAGGTGGATTTCCAGGTGAGCAAAATAGAAATTATTTAAAAGGAGATATAAGTGACATGGAGCTCTGTTAAGAGAAGGGTATTTGTGAGCCAAATGCCTGACGGCAAGGGTTTTTTTGGGCCACAAACCAAACAAGGGGTATTTTTGTTCTATTTCATATAGTTGAGGAGCAAAATTAGCCATTTTCTATTTTTTTAATTCTCGTCGTTTTACACATCTTTTCGGATGTGTAAACATATTTACTACTTATGTTTAAATAATTTTGGGTGTCTGAAAAAAATGTGTAGACATCTCGTCAGATGTGTACACATATTATTATTTGTATAAACATATAATTATTTGTGTATACATCATCGAGATGTGTACACATCTTTTTATTATAGTGGTGGAGGGTGATAGGGTGGTGGTGGAGGGTAGAAGGTGGTGGTGGGTGCTGGAGGGTGGTAGGGGTGGCGGTGAGTAGTGGAGGGTGGTAGAAGATAGCGATGCGTGGTAGAAGGTGGCGGTGGAGAGTGGTGGAGTGGTGGATGGGCGGAGGGGTATGGAGCGATAGGGTGGGGAGCCGATAGGGGCTGGGAGGCTGAGGAAGGGAGATGAGAAATGGGGGCTTTGTGCAATAAAAAAGCTTAGAAGCTTTTAAAATATTAGTCATTAGTAGTAATCTTAAAAGTGTCCCCCTCACTCATTTCTTAGACTTTGTCTTCTTTTCTTATTTAAGGGACTTAAAAGTCCCTCTCCTCCAATAAGCCATTAATAAAAGGTCTAACTATTAATGGATTGTTCGGTTTGCGATTGTGGAGGATTTAATCACCGCATTAAAAAGGTATATGTAATACTCCTTCCGTTTCAATTTATGTGAACTTGTTTGACTTTACACAAAGATTAATAAAACAAGAAAGACTTTTAAAAATTTGTTTAAAATATGTAATTATATTTGTGTGGCTATAAATCATCTCGTTAATAGTACATTGGTAAACTTGAAATTAAATTATTTCTATATTTAGAGAGGATCATTCTTTTTTTCTGTTTGGAGTAGACAAAAAGAAAATAGGTTCACAAATAATTTATATAATTCAATCGATGAATTACTTATCCCTGCATTATAATCCTCCATTATACTCGCATTACTAATACATATTGCTAATACATGCATTACTATTCCTCACATAACTAAAGTTGCAAACACCCCCTAAGGATATTGACGCCCTTAAAAATTGTACGTAACCATTTTTTTAATTAATACACCTCAACTGAAACATTTATCTATTATATATTTAGGGATCGTTTGGTTTGAGTATAGGAGATATAATACTCACATAGAACTTTAATCTCCACATAGAAGTTTGCATTAACTAATACAATGTTTAGTTATCTATTTTTTTGTCTTATAACAGTTGAATCAACCCAATGCACGAACAAGCCCTTCACAAGGAGCCAAGCACGGGAGTTACAACAGCTGCAGGCTATGTTCGCACAACTGGAGCTGCTTGAGCAAGTGTTGGAGGTTTCAGGGCAATTCTGCATGCTCACTACCTCAGAATTTGAAAATGCTCATCGTGATCGCGAGTGCACAGACGCGATCACGAAAGGCCAAAAAGAAGACCTACATGATCGCGAGAAGTCAGACGCGATCGCGGAAGATGAGAAATCAGAAAAGTGCGATCGCGCGTCCACAGACGCGATCGCGTAAGAGGCTGGTTGAAAGTCTTTTCCTGCGCGATCGTGAGACCATAGCCGCGATCGCGAGGCTATGATTTATTGCTCAGCGCGATAGCGCTGAGACGAGGAACAGAAAGCCCATTTTCAGCTAATGACTTGAAGGCCCATTGTTAAGGGGTAATTAAGGCAAATGTGACACACTATATAAACTATTATTGTCATTAGCTTACTTAGTTTTTGGATGACATTTGACAAAGTGAGGAATTTGGCTAAGCTTGTTTGCTTAAGCACATTAACATCCTTGATTTGCAATTAGCTTTTCACTAATTGAGGATCAATTAGTGTAGGTTCTATTGTTTAGGTCATTAAGGGGGTGATTAGGCTATTTTTCCTAATTTACTTCCTTAATCTTTCTCTAATCAATTGGGTCTTGCTTTAATTCTTGTTCTTTTAATTTTGTGTCTTTAATTTTTGTATCATTTGATATCAGAGCTGGATTAGTGTTTGTTTAAACAATCACTAACCCAATTTTTGTTCATCAAATCACCAAAAAAAATCAAAAAAAAATCCAAAAATCCAAATATATGAGTCTTAGGATTAGGTTTCTTTTGGGTGAAATTTTTGTTACCAATTGAAGATATTGGTGTCTAGAAACTACTCCAAAAAGGAATTGAACAAACAACAACAATTTGGGGCTGATTTGAAGAATTAAAAAATTAGGGTTCTTCATCAAGAAATTGGGGCTTTTGAAATTGGTTGCTGATATTGAAGATTCAACTACTGGGGTTTGTTCACGGACCAACAAAGAGTATAAATCTCAAATTTAGAGCAAAAACACGGTAGTTTGTGAAGATTCAAGTTGAAAAGTGGGTTTGAAAATCGGGTTCTGCTTCAAGCCCAGAAGCTTACGCGATCGCGCAACATCCAGCACTATCGCGCAGGCCAATAATTAAAAGGCCCACGCGATCGTGACAGTCCTGCGCGATCGCGCCAGTACCACCAGCGAAGCCTACGCGAAAGCGACGCTCACACGCGATCGCGCTGAACAACAATTTCCAGAAAAACAGTTTCTTAGACAGATTGTTCACAACAGCCCCGTAACAGTTTCCAATCAGCCGGAGCCCAATTTCAGAATCAAGAACAGTGAGTTTCTAGATCACAAACAAAATTTCATCCAATTTCGAATCCGATTCGTGCCTTTCTTTCTTCCCTTTCTTTAAACTTTCCTAAAGTTCGTCCGATAGTTTCAATTGTCCGTTTCTTGTCACAACAATTCCTTTCGATCCCGAATTAGTTGGAGTTTGATTGTCAAGTAGGATTTAGTGTACGAAGAACAAATTTGAGCCAAGAGTGGAAAAATGATGCAACCCAAATTGCATCGAGACCTTTCACTCGAAGTCAAGCCAAGGATATACAAGACACTCACCTACACTTGGTTTGGAGAGGCGTGGATGATACGAGCTCGGGAGAGGACTTAAAGACAATGCATTGGAGCTCAATCCATGTGGAAACAAGGCAGGAAACAAGGCAAGACGCAGGGGAGCAAAACAGGGCAAAAACAGGGGAGACCTGCTGAGCTTACTGCCTAAGAACTGAAACTTGTTCTTCGCGATCGCGTCAACTACCTTCGCGATCGCGTAGGCCAAGTCTTTTGCCTGCACGACCGCGCCAAGCCTCGCGCTATCGCGATAGTCTGCATTTTAGTGTTCCACGCGATCGCATATAATTCTGCGCGATCGCGAAGCACACTTCAGGAGCAGCGGACCAGAAGCTAGGAAATATTGTAATGGGGTGCTATAAATGCCCTCTTTCATCATTTATTATTTTTCACCTTACTTTGAACACAAAACACATTAAATGAGCATAGCTCTTGACATTGTAACTCTTTTGGCTTGAAATCAATTGGATGAATCCAAGTTGCTCTTCAATCCATCTTCGATCATTCTATTTGCTTGAGCCTCGTGTCTCTTGAGGATAGTTGCTTAGTGTAGGTGATTCTTTCCAATCGTTTGGGGTGTAACGGAACAAGTTCTTCGTTGCTACTCGAACTTTAGTGTGAGTCTCGTCTCGTTTCTTATCTTTTATCGCTTTCGTATTTTCGATTGCATCAGTTGGTATCAGAGCAAGGCTAGGGTTGCGTTCTTACGAACCCTCGTCCTACTCTTCGTGCTTGTCATCTTTGTTCCGCATTTATTTTCTTGTTCTTGTTGTTGTTTTATTGAAAAAGAAGAAAAAAATTCAAAAATTTGAAAATCCAAAAATTTGAAGGAAATCGCTTGTTGTTACGATTTTGTTGGTGTTGATTATCGGAGATTGTATGTTTATGTAACCTCGACAATTGGGAACCAACAAAACGCGTTTTGGAGTCGAAATTCAAAAGTTGGAAACTTGAACCCTAGGTTGAAGAAATTGCAAAATTTACCAAAACTAGTTTGATGTTATGATATTGTGGTTGTTTGGTATCGGGGATTGTTCACTATAGTTTTCCCGTTGTCTTGATACCAACATAACATCATTTGGAGTATTGTAGTGAAAATCGAAAATTTGGTTCTTGAAGGTTTTGAAATTTTTTGAAGAACTTGTCAAAAATCATTGAAACAAGTTGTTTGATGGTTGTTTTTTGTGTATGAACCATTGGGGAATGTTTATTCCAGCTGAAAACACCTTTTGGGAAGCTTGAGAACTGAAATAAGTTGAATTGAGTTTGTTGTGTGTGCCAAACTGCTGTTTTCTGTCGACTTTTTGGTTCAGCTGAGCAAGCCTGCGCGATCGCGCAAGGTCTCGCGCTGTCGCGCCAAATCTGAATTATTGTTCATCGCGATCGCGCCCCTATTCACGCGATCGCGAAGGGTACCTAATTCCAGAAAAATCCTGAAGTTGGACAGAATGTTCGCAAAGCTATCGTAACAGTTTCCAACCACCAAAACTCCCATAGAATCATCAAATATGGTGAGTTTCTAGATCACAATCCAAATTTCATCCAATTCCGAATCCGTTTAGTGACGATTCGATCTCTGAACATTTGATCGCGTCACTTCCGGTTAGTACTTTGAGGGTAACACTTCTACCCAATTAGTACTAATCCCTCGTTCGAATAGGATACTCGTGCCTAGGAGGAGAGTAGAATTCGAAGAAGATTCGTAGTTAATTGTTTGGTTCAAGTGCTCACCAAATAGCTTAACGTTGATCGAGTCCCATTGAATCCACTCTTCCCGAAGAGCATTGGGTTCTTGTATTTTGGATTGGTCTTTGAGGAGGTTGCGCAACTACGAGGAGGCCATTGATTTCAAGCTTGTGTGAACCTAACCCCAACTTGAGTGAACCCGAGCGACAAACAAAAGTGAGGGAGTGAGTGAGGACTTTTACTCTAATCTCTTTACTTGTTTTTGGTTGTTATAGGTACAATGGCGGACGAGAAGGCCAAAAATACCATTGAGGTTCCCGTTGACGTCTTGGCTAGTCTATTGGCCGAGGTGAAAACCTTGAACCTTAGAATGGAAGCCTTTGAAAAGGAAAGGACCCCGAGTGTCCAAAAGGATGCCAATGAAGGCACAAGTGATGACTCCATCATGAAACCGGACCAATATGCGGAGTTAGTTCGTCGACAACGGTTGAGGGATGAGACTCTTGCTAGGGAAAGATCGTTGGGCACTCCCCAACCCTTGGGCAATCCCCAAGGAGATGTCCCACTCTTAAGGCCCCGAAGAAATGTGGTTCCTCTTGAGCAAGTTGATGAAGCTCAAGAAGGGGAGGGTCTCGGACTAGATGATGATTTTGATGCTCACTATCCGAATAGGAGAGCGATGCACGGAGGCCGAGGAATGGATGGAGGTCGTGGGCGAGGTCGAGGACCTCCAAGGGCTTTTATGGGAAGGGACTTGAGACGGGAGTATGATGAGGTTGAAGACTACTACGGGGGTCAACCGGGACCACATCGTGGGGGTCGTGACACTAACCTCAATAGTGTGAAGATCACTATCCCACCTTTCAAAGGGACTAGTGATCTGGAGGCTTTCTTAGAGTGGAAGGTTCAATTGGAGCGGGTCTTTGACACGAATGACATGTCCGAGGAGAAGAAGGCTACATATGCCATTGCTTCCTTTGAATCTTATGCCTCTACATGGTGGGAATCCATGAAGCGATCAAGGAGACGACTTGGGTTGCGGATGAACATCACTTGGGAAGAGTTGAAAGAGGTAATGAACAACAAATATGTGACTCCCAAGTACCGGCAAGAGCAACTCAAACGGCTCTATGAATTGAAACAAGGCTATAAGTCCGTTGATGAATATTTCAACGACTTTGAGAAAAACCGGATGGCTCTTGATATGGAAATGGAGGATGAGGAACAAGCCATCATCCGTTTCAAAAGTGGCTTGAGTAGGGAGATTGCCTCCCAATTGAGACTTCACATCTTCCACTCATTGCAAGATGTTTGTGATGCCGCGGTTGAAGCTGATAAGTGGCTCAAAGAAGAAAAGGCTCCTCGCTTTAAGGGTACTACCACTAACACTCGTACCAAAGAATGGAAGAGCCCATATACTAGTGGAGCAAGTGGGAGTCGAGATGTAAAGAAGCCTTTTGAGAAGGCTACCCCGAAGAGCGACCACAAAGAAGTTGGAGGTATTTCTAAAACTACTTTAAATACTCCTTCTTCTTCTTCTTTCCAATGCCATAAATGCAAGGGTTATGGCCACTTTGCTAAAGAGTGTCCTACCCGGAAAACAATGATTGTGATGGAGGATGGGTTGGTCTATGAGGGGGAAAGTGAGCCCGAGGGAGATGATGAGGAGGAAAGTGAGGAAGTTGAGGATAAGGGAGAAGAGAGAGCGACGGAGGGGGATGATCCTAATATGTTCCTCGTGGTCCGTCGGATTTTGGGAACCATGGTGGGTGAAGAGAGGGAAGATGAACAAAGGGAAAACTTGTTCCATGCTCGGTGTAGGGTGAAGGGGCAAGTGTGTTCCATGATCATTGATTCGGGTAGTTGTGCGAATGTGGTGAGCCAAACGTTGGTCTCACAATTGAAATTGACTACCCTAAAGCATCCTAGTCCATACCGTTTGCAATGGTTGAGCGAGTGTGGAGAGTTGAGGGTAGTGAAGCAAGTCTTGATTAGGTTCAAGATTGGGAACTACCAAGATGAACACATGTTTGACGTGGTGCCAATGCAAGCTTGCCACCTTCTTTTTGGTAGGCCTTGGCAATACGACAAACAAGTGATTCATGATGGCCGGGCCAACACTTACACGGTTAGACATGAGGGGAAGAAGTTTGTGCTCACACCCTTGTCCCCAAAGCAAGTAAGTGAGGACTATCGGCGCATGAAAGAGTTGAGGGAAGCGGCTAAGGCCAAGTCCCCGGTTGTGGCAAAACCCTTGGCCGAGACTCCACCATCGTCCACCGGTCGCATATGTGCCATGATGCAACCGGGTGAGATCTTGAAAGGTAATGATGGCACCAAGATGCTCATATGCCTAGTGCACAAAGGTATGGTTTTAAATTCCGAAAGTGATTATTTATCTAACCCTAACCCTTTGCCTAGTGCTATTGACAATGTTTTGAAGGTCTACGAGGACATGTTCCCGGAGGAGATGCCGGATGGGTTACCTCCCTTGAGGGGTATTGAGCACCAAATTGACTTTGTCCCGGGATCTCAAATTCCCAACAAGCCGGCATATAGAAGTAATCCCGAGGACACAAGGGAGTTACAAAAGCAAATTGATGAGTTGCTTACCAAAGGCTTGGTGAGGGAGAGCTTGAGTCCTTGTGCCGTGCCCGTGATCCTTGTTCCAAAGAAGGATGGCACTTGGAGGATGTGTGTGGATTGTCGAGCGGTCAACAAGATCACGGTAAAGTATCGACACCCCATACCTCGTTTGGATGATATGTTGGATGAGCTTAGTGGTTCTAGCGTCTTTACAAAAATAGACCTTAGGTCCGGCTACCACCAAATCCGGATGAAACCGGGTGATGAGTGGAAAACCGTATTCAAGACCAAGTTTGGTCTTTATGAATGGTTGGTGATGCCTTTCGGCCTCTCCAACGCACCTAGTACCTTCATGAGGCTAATGAACCATGTGCTAAAGCCATTCATCAACAAATTCGTGGTTGTCTACTTTGACGACATATTGATTTATAGCAAGTCAATAGATGACCACGTTGGCCACTTGAGTCAAGTGCTTGAAGTGCTACGAGCCGAAAAGCTCTATGCCAACTTTAAGAAGTGTGCCTTTTGTGTTGAAAAGGTTGTCTTTTTGGGCTTTGTTGTTAGTGTCCATGGTGTAGAAGTTGATGAGTCCAAAGTTGAAGCCATTAGAGATTGGCCTACTCCTACCACCGTGTCTCATGTGAGGAGTTTCCATGGCCTAGCTAGTTTCTATAGGCGCTTTGTTAGAGACTTTAGCACCATTGCCGCACCACTCACCGAGTTGGTGAAAAAGGACAAACCTTTTGTTTGGGGAGAGCCGCAAGAAAAGGCTTTCCAAGAATTGAAAAGTAGGCTAAGTACCGCCCCATTGTTGCAATTGCCCGACTTCGGGAAGGCTTTTGAGGTAGAATGTGATGCCTCGGGGGTGGGTATTGGGGGTGTTCTCATGCAAGAAGGGAAACCCGTTGCCTACTTTAGTGAGAAGTTGAAGGGCGCAACCTTGAATTACTCCACGTATGACAAGGAGTTGTATGCCCTCGTGAGAGCTTTAGTCCATTGGCAACACTATCTATGGCCTCGGGAATTTGTGATCAAGAGTGACCATGAGTCACTCAAGCATCTAAGAGGTCAAGAAAAGTTGAACAAGAGGCATGCCAAGTGGGTGGAGTTCATTGAGTCCTTTCCTTATGTAATTCATTACAAAAGGGGTAAGGACAATGTTGTGGCCGATGCGCTTTCGAGAAAATTCGCTCTTGCCACCACTCTCGCTTCTAGACTTGTTGGTTTTGAGAGTATCAAGTCATTGTATGCTCATGATCCAAAGCTCAAGAGCATTCATGATGCTCTAGTGAGTGGGGAAAGGGTGGAAAAATACCAATGGGTAGATGGCTACATCTTCAAGCATGGGCGAGTGTGTGTCCCCGAGTCCTCTTGGAGAGATGTGCTAGTGCAAGAGGCACATTGCGGGGGCTTGATGGGTCACTTTGGGGTGGACAAGACTATGGCCATACTTAAAGAGCAATTCCATTGGCCAAAAATGAGGCCTCTTGTGGAGCGATTTTGCAATGCTTGCTTGGATTGCAAGAGGGCCAAGTCTAGGTCCAACAACCAAGGACTATACACTCCTTTGCCCATTCCTACTAGTCCGTGGGTTGATCTTTCTATGGATTTTGTTACGGCTTTACCCCGGACTAGAGGAGGACGCGATAGCATTTTTGTTGTCGTTGACCGTTTTTCCAAAATGGCTCACTTCATTCCGTGCAAAAAGACTAATGATGCCCATCATGTAGCTTCCTTGTTTATTGACAATGTCTTGAAATTGCATGGGGTGCCTCGCACCATTGTTAGTGATAGGGACTCCAAGTTCCTTAGCCATTTTTGGAAGTGTTTGTGGGGTGCTCTTGGCACCAAGTTGCTCTTCTCCACGTCCCACCACCCTCAAACCGATGGGCAAACCGAGGTGGTAAACCGGACTTTGGGAGCTCTACTTCGAGCTATGACCAAAGGAAAGGCCGGGACTTGGATTGATAAGCTACCACTCATGGAGTTTGCATATAACCGCACTTTACATCGCATGATTGGCATGACTCCATTTGAGTGTGTTTATGGCTTTAACCCATTGATTCCTCTTGATCTTACCCTTTTGCCAAGGGATATGGTTGTTGATTTTGAAGGTAAAGCTCGGGCCAAGGCACTGCTTGAACTACATGCCAAGGCGCGGAAGACTTTGGAGGAGGCCTATGAGAAGATAGCAACCAAGAAGAACAAAGGAAGAAAGAAGGTGGACTTCAAGAAGGGAGATTGGGTATGGGTGCACTTCCGCAAGGAACGTTTTCCCAACCAAAGGAAGGGAAAGTTGGCACCAAGGGGCGATGGACCATTCCAAGTGTTGTCCAAGATCAACAACAATGCATACGTGATAGATTTGCCCGGTGAGTACAATGTGTCGACTACTTTCAATGTTAGTGACTTGACTTCTTTTGATGTAGGTGATGATACCTTGGAGGAGGACACCTCAATTTCGAGGACGAAATCTTTCCAAGAAGGGGAGGATGATGCAACCCAAATTGCATCGAGACCTTTCACTCGAAGTCAAGCCAAGGATATACAAGACACTCACCTACACTTGGTTTGGAGAGGCGTGGATGATACGAGCTCGGGAGAGGACTTAAAGACAATGCATTGGAGCTCAATCCATGTGGAAACAAGGCAGGAAACAAGGCAAGACGCAGGGGAGCAAAATAGGGCAAAAACAGGGGAGACCTGCTGAGCTTACTGCCTAAGAACTGAAACTTGTTCTTCGCGATCGCGTCAACTACCTTCGCGATCGCGTAGGCCAAGTCTTTTGCCTGCGCGACCGCGCCAAGCCTCGCGCTATCGCGATAGTCTGCATTTTAGTGTTCCACGCGATCGCATATAATTCTGCGCGATCGCGAAGCACACTTCAGGAGCAGCGGACCAGAAGCTAGGAAATATTGTAATGGGGTGCTATAAATGCCCTCTTTCATCATTTATTGTTTTTCACCTTACTTTGAACACAAAACACATTAAATGAGCATAGCTCTTGACATTGTAACTCTTTTGGCTTGAAATCAATTGGATGAATCCAAGTTGCTCTGCAATCCATCTTCGATCATTCTATTTACTTGAGCCTCGTGTCTCTTGAGGATAGTTGCTTAGCGTAGGTGATTCTTTCCAATCGTTTGGGGTGTAACGGAACAAGTTCTTCGTTGCTACTCGAACTTTAGTGTGAGTCTCGTCTCGTTTCTTATCTTTTATCGCTTTCGTATTTTCGATTGCATCAAAAAAGGCAAGTGTGGTGAGAGTATTAGAGCTAGTAAAAGCCTATCGTTGAGTGCAAACACGAGTGAATTGAGTGACATCAATTTGAGTGTAAACACTTAGGGAGCGACTCGGTGAGGACTCTTTCTACTAACCTTGTTTGTTTAATTGTTTGTAGGTACAATGGCTCAAAAGGGAGTCGAGGCGGACATAGAACTTAAAACCATGATGCAAGCCTTGATGGCAAGTGTTAGCTCAATGCAAGACAAGTTTGATGGGATGAAGGAGACGGTTGATGAGCTAACTCGAAAGGAAAAGCTTCAGGAAATGGGTAAACAAGTGGATGACATACCTCCAACCGTGGGGGTGCGGGGTGATGGACCTAGCCGAATCTCTCGGGTTAATGAACGCTACTCTCACATGGTGGTCCAAGATAGTTATTCTCCAAATTTCACCCCACAAGCAAGGGATCCCATTCATGATCTTCCAAGAAATGAACAACCAAGGGATGACACTCCAAGACCACTTGAAGATAAGTCTTTTCATGCACATGAGAACTATGATAATGACCCCTTTCACTTTCCGGGGGATGCACGACAAGGAGAAGCTAGGGGTCGAGGTGGTCGATTTGGGGGAGGTTATCAAGGGAGAGTGGATCGTGATGGAGACTACTATGACCACGGGGGTTATGGTGGACAACGGAGACATCATGATGAAGATAGGGGGTTGAACACTATCAAGATCAACCTACCTACCTTCCAAGGAGAGAGTGACCCGGAGGAGTATTTGGAGTGGGTGGTTAAGATGGAAAGAATCTTTCAAATCAACAACGTCCAAGAGGCTACAAAGGTGAAGTATGCTATCACCCAATTTGAAAACAATGCTTCTACTTGGTGGGAGTCCAAAAGAAGGCAAAGGGAAACACAAGGGCTCATTGCTAATGGGGGATGAGCGGCTTTGAAAACCATGATGGAGGCTCGGTTCTTACCTCCAAACTATGAGGATGAATTGATCAAATAGTTCTTTAATTTGAGGCAAGGAACCAAGAGCGTGACGGAGTATTTTGGTGAATTTGAGAAGACTAGGACAAGGGCTAACGTGCAAGATGGTGATCGGTCACTCACACCCAAGTTTTGTGGAGGGTTGAATAGGGAGATCTCTTCTCCCATGGACTTGCACCGATATGAAAGTTAGTATGATGCATTCCAAGCGGCTCTCAAGGTGGAGAAAGGGATCAAATTAGACAAGTCTTACAAGTCCAAAAACATCCCTTCCACTTGGAAAGGAAAGGATAATGTGAAGGCCTATACCCCATGGGACAAAGCTAAAGAGCCCAAGCGAGAGTTCAAAGGCAATTTTGAAAGAACCAAGGCCAAAGAAGAGCCCAAGGTGGGAGGTAACAAAGCTAAACTTGAAAGTTTGTCTAATATTCAATGCTATAAGTGTAATGGCCGTGGCCACATGATGAGAGATTGTCCAAATAGGAGAACTATTATTGCTTTTGGTGATGGGGGCTATGAAATAGGTGGTAATGATGATGAGGAGATAGATAGGGGTATGCCATGTGATGATGACTTTGAGGAGCCGTTGGTAGGTGAACAACTAGATGATGTATATGCTACTCTTGTGGTGAGAAGAATAATGAGGGTGCAAGTGAAGGAGGAGTCGAGTCAAAAGGGAGAATTTGTTCCATGCATATTATAAGGTTCAAGGGACTACTTGCTCTCTAATTATTGATAGTGGTAGTTGTGCCAATGTGGTGAGCACCACTTTGATTGAGCAACTCAAACTACCAACTAGAAAGCGTCCACAATCTTACAAGCTCCAATGGTTGAATGAGTGTGGTGAGCTAAAGGTGACCAAGCAAACCTTGATTAAATTCAAGATTAGGGACTACCATGATGAGCTTTTATTTGATGTGGTTCCTATGAAAGCTTGTAATATCTTGCTTGGTAGGCCTTGGCAATATGTCCGCTTGGCAAGGCATGATGGCAAGACTAATAAATATGCCTTAGAAGTGGGGGGTCGAAAGTTTGTTCTCAACCAATTGACCCCGGCACAAGTGAGTGAGGGTTATAGGAAAATGAGGGAGTTGAAGTTGAAAAGAGAGAAAGAAAAGAAAGAGGGAGTTGTAGAGAATGGGAGAGTAGGAGTTGTCACACAAAAGAGTGAGGAAACAAAAGAGAGAGTGAGTTTGTTCTTATCTAGGAAGGAGTGTTTGAAAGATGTGGAGGAAGGAGCACCCATGATTCTCCTCCTACACAAGGACCACGTTTTGCTTACTAATGAACTAACCCCTTCTTTGCCTAGTTCTATTTCTTTTCTTTTGCAAGGTTATGAAGACATCTTCCCCGAAGAGTTTCCTAGTGGATTGCCACTACTAAGAGGCATTGAGCATCAAATTGACCTTGTTCCGGGCTCCCAATTGCCCAACAAGGCCGCTTATAGAAGCAACCCGGAGGCTACCAAAGAACTCCAAAAGCAAGTGTAGGAGTTGCTTGGGAGAAGACTTGTGCAAGAAAGCTTGAGCCCATGTGCGGTCCCAGTCATCCTAGTGCCAAAGAAAGATGGGACTTGGCACATGTGTGTGGATTGTAGAGCCATCAACAAGATCGCGGTGAAGTATCGTCATCCTATTCCTAGGTTAGATGATATGCTTGATGAGTTATGTGGATCTTATGTGTTCTCTAAAATTGATTTGAGGAGTGGATACCACCAAATCCGGATGAAACCGGGTGATGAGTGAAAGACGGCCTTTAAGACTAATTTTGGTCTTTATGAGTGGCTTGTCATGCCTTTTGGCTTGTCCAATGCTCCTTCAACCTTCATGAGGTTGATGAATCATGTGCTCAAATCTTTCATTGGGAAATTTGTTGTAGTTTACTTTGATGACATCCTTATCTATAGCAAATCCATTGAAGAGCATGCTAATCATTTGAAACAAGTGTTTGATGTTTTGAGAAAGGAACAATTGTTTGCTAATTTGAAAAAGTGCTCTTTTGTGTTGAGAAAGTTGTTTTCCTTGGTATTGTGGTAAGTGCAAATGGTGTGGAAGTAGATGAGGCTAAGGTGGAGGCCATTAGAGATTGGCCCACTCCTAAAAGCGTTGGTGATGTGAGGAATTTTCATGGGTTGGCTAGCTTTTATAGGAGGTTTGTGAGGGGATTAAGCACTATAGCCGCACCATTGACCGAAGTGATAAGGAAGGATAAGGCGTTTGTGTGGGGGAAGGAGCAAGAAGAGGCCTTTGCAAAATTGAAGGAAGTCCTTAGTTTCACACCTCTTCTTCAATTGCTAAACTTTGATAAGACCTTTGAGATTGAGTGTGATGCTAGTAGGGTAGGAATTGGAGCCGTGTTGATGCAAGATCAAAAACCTATTGCCTATTTTAGTGAGAAACTCAAGGGGGCAACCACTAAATATTCCACTTATGATAAAGAGTTGTATGCCTTGGTGAGGGCATTGGCTCATTGGCAACATTACCTTTGGTCCAAAGAATTTGTCATTCGAACAGACCACCAATCCTTAAAGCACCTCAAATCCCAAGAGAAATTGAATGTGAGACATGCCAAATGGGTGGAGTTTCTTGAAACCTTTCCTTATGTCATCCTTTACAAAAAGGGGAAAGAGAATGTGGTGGCGGATGCCTTGTCAAGAAAGTTTGTGCTTCACTCAAGAAGGCATTTGTTGTTGAATACTTTGGGGTCCAAACTCATGGGTTTTGAAAGTATGAAAGAGATGTATGCTAATGACCCGGAGTTTGGGGAACTCTATGCCAATTCTGAATTGGAGGAAAGAGGTAGGAGTCTCAATCGAATGTGTGGTGAGGAGGAACTTAGTGGTGATGTGGAGAAAAAGAGGTTTCACAAGTTCGATGGCTTCTTGTTTAGGAATGGAAAGTTGTGTGTGTCTAGTTCATCTTGGAGGGAGTTGCTAGTGAGAGAAGCACATAGTGGGGGACTAATGGGGCATTTTGGAGTAGGCAAAACCGTGGAAATTCTTAAGGAGCAATTTTATTTGCCTAAGATGAGGGTGGATGTTGTGAGGGTGTGTGGCCAATGCTTGGAGTGTAGGCAAGCCAAGTCAAAGCTACTTCCACATAGTTTGTGCTCACCCCTTCCCATTCCCTTAGGTCCTTGGCTTGATATTTCCATGGATTTTGTCCTTAGATTGCCTAGGACCAAAAGGGGAAAAGATAGCATTTTTGTGGTCGTTGATAGATTTTCTAAAATGGCTCATTTCATTCCATGTCATAAGGTTGATGATGCATCTCATGTAGCCAATTTGTTTGTTGAACATGTGCTTAAATTGCATGGGGTCCCAAAAACTATTGTTAGTGATAGGGATCCCAAGTTCCTTAGTCATTTTTGGAAGGAACTTTGGGGGAGGCTTGGCACTAAATTGTTATTCTCCACTTCTTGCCACCCCCAAATTGATGGCCAAACCGAGGTTGTCAATAGAACCTTGGGTGCCATGCTTAGAGCAATGGTTAAGGGGAAACTAGCTTCTTAGGAAGAACACCTACCTTTGATTGAGTTTGCATATAATAGGACTATGCATACATCCACTTGCCTGACGCCTTTCGAGGTGGTGTATGGTTTTAATCCCCTTATCCCCTTGGATTTTACGCCTTTATCTAGTGATGTTGTCTTAAGCTTAGATGCCAAGGTGAGAGCTTAAGAGATGAAGCAACTTCATGAGCAAGTAAGGAAACAACTCGAGAAGAAAAACCAAGAAGTTGCCAAACGAGCAAACAAAGGAAGGAAGAAGGTTATCTTCGAGCCCAGTGATTGGGTGTAGGTTCATTTCCGGAAGGATAGGTTTCCAAACAAGCGGATGAGCAAATTGATGCCTAGAGGCGATGGCCCCTTCCAAGTCCTTGAATGCCTCAATGACAACGCGTACAAGGTGGACTTGCCAAGCAATTACCAAGTGCAAGACACCTTCAACGTGTGTGACTTGTCTCCCTTTAAAGTCGAAGAACAAGCGAATCCGTGGACGGATTCTTCTCAAGACGGGGAGAATGATGCAACCCAATGCACGAACAAGCCCTTCACAAGGAGCCAAGCACGGGAGTTACAACAGCTGCAGGCTATGTTCGCACAACTGGAGCTGCTTGAGCAAGTGTTGGAGGTCTCAGGGCAATTCTGTATGCTCACTGCCTCAGAATTTGAAAATGCTCATCGCAATCGCGAGTGCACAGACGCGATCACGAAAGGCCAAAAAGAAGACCTACGTGATCGCGAGAAGTCAGACGCGATCGTGGAAGAGGAGAAAGCAGAGAAGCGTGATCGCGCGTCCACAGACGCGATCGCGCAAGAGGCTGGTTGAAAGCCTTTGCCTGCGTGATCGCGAGACCATAGCCGCGATCGCGAGACTATGATTTATTGCTCAGCGTGATAGCGCCCGTTCCTGCGCGAACGCGCTGAGACGAGGATCAGAAAGCCCATTTTCAGCTAATGACTTGAAGGCCCATTGTTAAGGGGTAATTAAGGCAAATGTGCCATACTATATAAACTATTATTGGTATTAGCTTACTTAGTTTTTGGATGACATTTGACAAAGTGAGGCATTTGGCTAAGCTTGTTAGCTTAAGCACATTAACATCCTTGATTTGCAATTAACTTTTAACTAATTGAGGATCAATTAGTATAGGTTCTATTGTTTAGGTCATTAAGGAGGTGATTAGGTATTTTCCCTAATTTACTTCCTTAATTTTTCTCTAATCAATCGGGTCTTGCTTTAATTCTTGTTCTTTTAATTTTGTGTCTTTAATTTTCGTATCAACAGTGGTATCCTTGCCAGCTTGTGCGCACCTTGTAATCACCTAATTTTGGCACAAAATTAAAATTATGTAAAATAGTTGTCTTAATTATCATGTGATACGGGTCTATTTGCCTTGATTTTATCTTTAATTTTAGCTATTTAATTAGGAAAAAAAATTTTAAACATTACCAAAAAATGATTGTATTTGTGAGTAATATTTAGTTGATTTTCCTTTTGTGCTAGTTAGAAAATTTGTTGTGTATTAGTTAATTAATTGTGCTAATCGTGTAAGATATAAGTTAGTTTTGTGTCCAAATAGTCCATTTAAATGAAGAATGTCTAGCCCAATATTGTAGCCCAACTCCTGTCTGACCTGACCCAAAGCACCTTTTAATTCCCAAATTTCCCCTTATTTTATACATTTTACCCAAAATCAAAAGCCTAATAGACCCCTGGCAAATTTTTTCGTCACCGCCAGAGCTCCACCGTCGGCAGCGGCAGCCACCCCTCTTCTCGTACAAAAGTACATCAATAGATTCGCCTCGACCCCCTCTTTCCATTTCTCCAAGTATATTCCCCAAATTCTTAGCCGTTTGACGTAGATCGGGATTAAAAGGCACAGTTAGAAGCTTTTTCGGTGACCCTTCATCCTCTTCGATAAAATTTTACATGGTAAGCATCGTCTCATTCTCCTCTTTCATCCTATATACTTGAATCGCCGCTCAAAATTCCCCCTCATGTAAAGCTGATACGGCAGCGTGTGTGGGTGTTTATATTTTTTCTCGTTTTCCTCCTTCCGTTCTTTTCTGTTTCTAGATGAGACGACCCCAAATGGGACCGTTTCAGTTAGAAAAGGGGGGTGACAGATCTGAATGGCTATGTAAGAACTCGAGGCTGGGTTGATTCGTGTTTGGGCATGTTGTGAGTGGTTCCAGGGCTGTGATGGTGATTCTATAGCGGTGCAACGATGATGCATTTGGCCTGAGGCAGCTTGTCTGTCGACGTCGAGGTGAGGCAATGGTGGTGATGCAACAGTGGTTTAAAGGTGGCGAGGATATTTGGTTTGTTAAGTTGGGAGCAGTAGACTGGTGTGGGGTTTGATGATGGCGACTTTGATGATGGAATTATGGTGGTGTGTCACTGATATTTTGGTGGTATTTGTGATCACAAAGTTCTAATGGTGTAGCATTGGTGGTGTGTCTCGGGCAGTGCTTGGCTCGTGATAATGCTGTGATGCAGTTGTAGTGGAGTCTGATGCAGCCGGGGTCGCGCGGACGAGGCGACAACAATGAAGTTGCAGGTTCTGTTATAGAGCTTTAGTGTCGGGTTAGAAGAAGAGCCCCTTCCTTCCCCTTTTGCTTAAATGGTTTATTTTCACTGTTGGCTGGCTTTAGTATTAGAATAAACTGAAGTTGTCTTATATGTTCGATTAATCGAATAAGTTCATGGTTTATCTTAAAACATGTTGAGTCGTGATTTGGATAACAGTTTGAATGGTAGCTCGTGAACATTTTCTGGTTGATTATTGCACCATATTGGTATGTTCATTACCCGTGAGTCGGTGTTTAAATTTTCAAGTACCAAGTTGTAAACTGGTTGTTTGTTCATGTTTTTGGGTGAATGAATCTGTCCAACTTGTTGCACCTCTCTAGTCCATGTATAGAAGCTATAATTTGAAGCATGAAGCCGTGTGTGCATGTGCAAGTTGTGTGAGTAGTCATGTATGTCATTAGTTCATTCATTGTCTAGTATGAATTACATCGTTTTGTGAGTTTTAGTGAATGCTTCTATCATAAGTATATTTTTTAGGTTGTCTAGAGTCAATGGGAAAACTGATGTGGATTATGATCAAGTGTTGAGCATGAAAACTTTCAGCCGATTTCTGTGATTGTACTTTAGGTGTGAGGAAGAACACCAGTCGCATATGTAGCATGAATACATTAGAATTGTTACTCGCTAGGATGCTTAAGATTGGTAGAATCTGTTCCAAAATCTGAGTTCAATTGGCCATTTTGAACTCAAATGAAATTGGACTCGACCGTGGGATGAATTTGGCTAGTTTTTTGTGCAATTGGACCTAGGCTGAGAGCTAAGGGGCCAACACTAATGAGGCTAGTAGAAGTTTGAGTCTTGGACTTTAGGTCCATTTAGTGTAAGCCTTGAAGTAGTTTGGTTAGTTTAAGTGTTAGTGAAAAGAGTTTGGGCTGAAGCCCATAGAGTTAAAAGTTTAAAATCTCGTCATAGTATAGAGTCAAAGAAAGGACAATAAAATACAATGGTTTGCAGCTTGAAAAAGGGGCTTTTCTGCCAACTTTTTGTGTCTAGTACAAGGCCTTGCATGCCAAGAAATAATTGGCTGAAAATTCTAAGGCTTGGGCACATGCCCTTGTCATTTTTACTCAGTTACACACTCCACTCCCCTTTCTATTTAAGAGGCCCTTTCTTATCACTCTAGGAAAGGCCCTACACATAAAAAAATACTTCACCATCTGTAAAAACACACATTTTTACATCTGAAAACACTTCTTTACACTAAAAAAAACTGGAGAATAGTTTGAAAAAAAGAAAATACTTTGAAAAACAAAAGTAAAAATAGGAAGGTTAAGAAAGAAAGAGAATTTGAGCTGGGAGTTATGAGTTTGCTACTGGCTACTGCTGTACGTATTTGCTGGTTGTTGATGCTAGTTTGGTTGGCTGTATTTGGTTTGTGGGCTGAAGAAACAAAGCTACTTATCTTAGGAGCCCATTTTGCCACTAGGTATTTTTTTTTTACCTTGTATGTATTTTCTTCTTGACCGTGTCTTAGACGTTGAACATATATAAACTGATTTAGTCAAGGCCATTTCATATTTCAAGGCCACTTATTGTTTCATGTTGTTTGCTTCCATGAATATGCTTAGATTTACTTATTAAAAATTGTTTGTATATTCTATGAAGCAAAAACAACTCCTTTATCTTGTTAAAACAAAAGAAAGGGCCAGACCTTGCAAAAAAAGGCAGATAGCATTATAGTGTCACCCTCAGGACAGATCTGAAATATGTGAGCAAGGTTAAAACTCAAACTTGTAAAAGGTGGCCAGATTTGAAATTAACAGTGTAAAAGGAACCGCTGGCGCAAATTATAAAAAGGAAACATACAGGTTCAAAGTTAACAAGGTTCATCCCTTTAAAACCATGAAATAATTTGATAAAATATATGATTTTAGATTTAACTTAGATTAAGGCCATCTATGTAGCTATGTTTTCAATTTTCTTAATAAATAAGCTTTCATTAAATTGATATGAAACCAAATGGGTTAGATGTGAAACAAACATATAAAAGAAGCCCTGCTAAGTAAACTTTATTATGGAGCAAATGTAAGTGTAAACTTTATCTTGGAGCAAATGTGAGTGAGACGATAGTGTGGAGATTTACAGAAGTAATTAAATTCTTCAAATAGCTTTCAAGTTTAAATGCCATAAATATTTAGAGCAAGGTTAGTCTTTAAGAATTTGGAAGGATAGTGGCTATCTGTTTAAGGTGAATATGCTGTGGGTCGAAACATGGAGATTTGCAGGGATAATCCTCTTTAAAATTGGCTTTAAGCTAGATGCTATAGATTTTATTTTTGAATACGACTACTCATTAAAAAATTTGAGAGTGGTGGTTAGTTGCTAAAATTTGTTAACAAAGTTCGTTACTGCTGTCAACATTTAACAACATTAAGCTTAAAGACAATATTCAAGTAAACCTTAATTAAAGACAATATATAAATTTTTGAAAATAATGTGTCTATCCTAATAAATGTTTGAAATCTATAACATTCATAAACCATATATTTAAGCAAGTCAAAGTACAATCCATGTTTAGACGGGCTTAACAAAATAAAGGTCTGATATTTACATGAAACTCATTATATCGAAGATTTGAACGAACACATTTTCGCGGATAATCTTCGTTAGAGTTTCCGTCATTGAACGAAAGATTTTCACTTTAATCAAAACATAACCAAAAAAATTGGCAAACACAACAAACTTAATTCATAAAAGTTGGAACATGACAATAAAAGCAAACAAACTTGGCACAGGACTCGAGGATACCTACTACCTTTCTGAGAGTCAACTAAGAACCTTACTCGGAACCTCTAAACGCAGACCACTGACGATTCATAGGTGTTCTAAGGTACCCTATTGGAAACCCTAACTCGGGAAAGCGCTAAAATCCCACAAGCGCTCGCTAAGCCAGAAACACCCTTTATGAAGCGGTAAAAAAAGGGTTTGATAGCCTTGGCGACTCCGCTGGAGAAACTAGTGAAAATTGTGAATCTTTAGTTTTAATAAAATTGTTGTTTTCGATTTTGAATCTTGTTTGTTGTTTGCCATGAATATTCTTGAATGTTACCACTTTGATATTGTTGAACTGTGCATATAAAACTTTCTCCTCTCGCGCACCCTCTGAGTCTATGATATTATGTATACCAGTATTGCTTTCAGCATCTGGGAGAACCTTCTTACTTAAATTGTCCATGATTTAGGAGGATGATGTGTTAGGGTTAAGCCGAAGACACTATTGCCGGACAACCTTGATGCACTTTTCGTCTGGTTTGTCCACCGGGTTCTGAGCCATTCTAGACACCGAGTCAGTTAAGTCACCTAGAGTTAAACCTTTAGGCCGAATTATCTGCATTCCATATTTGACTTAGTGAGGTGCGGTACACCGGTATTGCACTTGTCTTGGCTGACCCCCTTTGTGTCAAGATGGAGCTCGCACCCCGAAAAAATACATCATTGGCATCTTATGTGTTGCATTCGTTTGATTGAGTAGTTATGCTGACCGTTATTGGTTTGAGGGATGGGAGTAGAAAAAAAATTATGAAAATGTCAAGGATGAAAAGAGGATATAAATGGGAAATTTAGTCTTGAGTCGTTAAAAAATAAGATGGCCATAATTTTACGCCGTTATAGTGGTGAAAAAATTTCTAGGATTTTTTATGTCTAAAGTCCGTGTTAAATAGTTTTTGAGTCAAAATATTTTCCAGTTTTGCATCGTTAGATTTTTGGAGTTTTGAGTTTGAATCAAAGTCCGCAGTTAATCCCGAATGTTGAAATATATTTTTGCGCCATTATAATGGAAAAATTTTGTAGAGTTTTATGTCTAATTTCGAGTGAAAGTTTTTTCAAATAAAAAAATATTTTTTTAATTTTGCAACATTATACTACCCGAATTTTAGGAGCTTTTTGAGTTTGATTCCATGTCCGCAGTCTATCCTGAATGTTAAAATAATTTTTACGGTGTTATAATGATGAAATTTTTAGAGTTTTATGTCTAATCTCGCGTCAAATTTTTCCCAATAAATATTTTGCCAATTTTGCATCGTTATAATGACAATTTTTTTGGAAACTCTTATGTGTCTAAATTAGATTCTAAGATTTGTCCCAAGTCACCAAATTACTCAATCATCATTTTCACGTTGTTATAATGACGATGCTTTGGAGTACTTTGCGTCTAATTTTATACTAAGCCAAAAAAGAAAGAAAAAAAGAAGTGAAAAAAACAAAATGTGTGTGTCCTTGTTTGTTATTATACCGTTATGATAACAATTTTTTTAAGAGCCAGTCTTGTTTTAAGTTCGTGTTGATTAACTTGTCCCGAGTTTAACCGTGTAGCATTATCGCAATTTTGCAGTAACTTGTAATGTCGTAACTAAAGGATCTTTTTCCATGAGTAAGTTTGATGTTCTGAACGTCGTGTTGAATATTATTTTGGAAAGAAGAATGTGGATAAAGTGCAAGCGGGTGCCACTACATGTTTAGTCTTTTTATTTTTAGTTGTCTAGGTGGTCCCGCTTAATTTTCTATTGTGTCTTAATCATCCAATTGTGCATTAATCCTAACCCATATTTTTCTAGGTCCAGAAAGAGAAAACACTCGGTAGATGCTAGAGACCCCAGTTTCATGATGATTGATGGCCCACCCGATTTTTTGAAAACCTGGTGGGTTGGTATGCCCGATATGTAGAAAAAGCTTTTCACCGGCAAAATTGGTTGCTTCACTGATCTCATGTATATTGATTTGGTCCCGCAATGGGATTTAGTTTGTGCACTCATTTCACGTTGGGACCCTACCCGAAACACCTTCTGATTTAACAAGTTTGAGATGACTCCGACGCCGAGTTGGCCAAGCTAGATCTCAAAGATAAGAGCATGTTAGCTCCCAGGTCTGTTAGCGAGCAGGAGTTCTTTAGTAACTTGATGATGCCAATAGACACCAGGGTCGGTAGTGTGGAAAAAGGGCTGGATCAAATTAGAGTATCATTATGAACGCTTTTGGAGGTCAGATGGTTATCAACAATATCGTCCTGAGTTCTATCAAACCCTGACTTATGATGAGTGGTCCCTACATAGGGCGCATGTCTTTGTGTTAGCTTTCTTGGGCTTGATAGCTTTTCCACTGACAGACGAGATTGTGATTAGGTGTCGAGACCGTCCTTTATTCGTGTTGATAGGATTGACAGGGGCCCAGCCTTATGCCCGTGTTTGTGTACTCAGACAGTTTGGTCACATCCAGGAGATACCCAGAGTTGAAGACATGAGAGCTTATGTTGTCGAGTTTAAGCCTGGTCATTTTCCAGAAAGAGCACAGATTTGGAGATTGTGGGATACAAGTTGTTCTTGGAGGATCATACTTTGGAAGGAGATAGGCTTAGGGGAGAGGTCTCTCCCAAGTATGAGGCATAGTACTGTCGCTAGCCCCCATTCATAGCCATGCCTGAGAGATCTGGGACATGCACAGTTGATATTGAGGTGAGGATGGAGTTGAGAATAGCTGACATGACACGCCGTCTTGGGGAGGAGCACCGTCTGGATATAGAGCACGTTGTTGCTGAGAGTGATGCCGCTAGGGCAGCTTTGGTTGAGAGCCAAAGAAGAGAGGATCGCCACTGTCAGAATGCCACAGAGGCTCGAGCCCGACTTGATAGGGCATTAGAGCAGGGAGTATAGCTTAGACAGCTATCACTCAACCGACTTCAGAGTTTGCAGGTTGCGAACTAGATCATCAGGACGGCTCATGAGCAGGTTTATGACAGTGTCGTGTATGTTGCGCAAATGTTCGTCGATTATAGGGGACGGACCTTTTAGGAGCTAGTCGTACACCTATTGCCATTTGTCACCAGAGTTGCAGCTGATTTGGCAGAATTACGCAAGACTTTGGCAGAGGACCCACCAATGGACCAGCAGGAGCTTCATGATGACCGATAGTCGTACCAGACTTGGGATTAGGATGTTGTCTTTATTTTATGCGCTTTGGAAATGTTGTGTTTTATTTGTATTTTGAACTTCTTTGTCGTTTGTCTTTTATTTTCTAGTCGTTGTCGGGGTGTCCCACAAAGTTATGTCGTGTGTCTTATTTTGTGGGATTAGTCATCGTACTATTGATGTATTTTTGAAAGCTTAAATGGAATGGAACTTGACATTGTCCTAAACTGTGTTGCCACTTTATCTCACATTTATTTTACCCTTTCTTAAGCCAAACATATATAACTAAAGAAAAAGAAAAATAAAAAAGAGAAAAGAAGAAGAAGAAGAAGAAGAAGAAGAAGAAGAAGAGAGAGAAATGATGGAAAATAGTATGGTTGAATAGGATTTTGTCATGAGCACATGGGACATGCCATTAATTAGTTCGGGATGACGCATAACTCTAGGTTTGTTGATTAAATGCTTATGCTCTAACTCGATTTGTTTAAATATTAGCTTTGGGAGTTTGCGGTTGATTTCATTAGGCGCTCTGGCTTTGTCCAACCGTACACAACTAGATCAAAGGGACCTGTAATTCCACCCGGCAGCATGGAAACCAAAGGAGAGAGATTTGATGCCGGTGCTGAGGAACTTTTGGCACTGAAAAATAAAAGGTTGACAAAAGAGGTCCTAAGCTTGAAGCAATTCTTGGTCGACATGCATCATTCGATGACCATGAGATAGACGCCTTCTCCCAGGCCAACCATCATAGATGGGGTTGTGCCAACAACTATCTAGCGAGCGCCGGGCACATCTACGACAGTCGAGGATTCGACCTATCCCCCTGGTCTTGGTCCTGGCCATGGTGCAACAAATGAAGTTGAAGTACGCCCTCATGCGCCACCACCACCTCCACCGTAGGGGCAGTATTTACCACATCCACCATAGGGGCAGTATGGTCCACCTCCACCACAGGGGCAGTATGGCCTACCTCCAACACATGTTCCAATTTTTCGGGGCCCAGCTAGGCCTGCCATGGCCAGGTCCAATAGTGAACCACATCTCCAGGCTGGGGATCATCATTTTGATCAACACCATGAACCCAATTTCTGATACATTTACTCATATGATCAGGGGTTCCATCGCGAGTCTCAGGTTGAGGTTGATCGATCGGGAAAGCTGGATGAGAGCGAGGTTTTGCAAAAAGTGAACGAATTAGAACAAGCCATGAGGATTATGTAGGGATACATAGATCATACCAACACTTCTTTCAATGGTCTTTGCCCGTACCCTGAATTGCATCTGCCTTAAGGGTTCATAATTCCCAAGTTTGAGCTATACACTGGATATGGAGATACAAGGGTCCATATGAAGACATACTGCAACAAAATGAGAGGAGTCGGGAAGGATAAGCTGTTGATAGCGTACTTTTATAAAATCTTGGGAGGTCCAACTGCTGAATAGTTCATGAAACAGGATGTAACCAAATGGCCAGCATTTGAAGGCATGGCAAAGGCATTTTACGACTAATACAAATACCATATTGAGGTCGTGCCAGATCGATCCTTATTGGATGCGATAAAAAAAAAAAGCCAAGTGAAAGCTCTAGGGAGTATTCTCTTAGATGGCGTGAACAAGCTGCTCGAGTGAGCCCAGTAATCCCAGATGAAGACATGGTTCGGTTAATCAGTGAAGCTCAAGATAAGGCATTCTATGGTGCATTGATTCCCGCCTTTGGAAAATCGTTTAGTGAAGTCGTCAAGATGGGAGAGATGATTGAGAGGGGAGTCAAAACTGGCAAGATTGTCAGCTAGACCGCGCTGAAGGCGACTACACAAGCTGTGTAGACTAGGGCAGCAGGGTTTGGTAAGAAAAGGAAATAAGATGTGGCCATAGTAGGGTCGGGTCCATGAAAGTGGAATGAGGAGCAATACAGTCAACCTAATTCATACCAAGCTCCACAAACACCCCCTTTACAACACTACTACCCACCACAAAATATGCAATACTCCATACCTCTACCCCAATACTCTGTACACGCCGCGCATCCATATGCTCCAACATCCTATCCTCAATGGCGCGCGCCAGCCCCACAGCATACGTATCCCACTCACCAAGCTCCACATAATCATTATGAGGCTCCATCGAATCCTACCTACCAACTAAGAGGTCATGCAGGCTTCCTTCCAAGATCTGAGTTCAAGAAGGCTCGAGAAGAGGAAATGAGAGAGTTCACATCAATTGGAGAATCTTATACCAGTATTTTTGAGAAATTACGAGCATTGGATATGATAAAGCAAATTCAAGGAAACATACATCCTTTGGGGAAAGTGGACCACTCTCGGCATTGCGCTTACCATTTTGGCGCACCAGGGCATGATACAGAAGATTGCTATTATCTCAAGAGGGTAGTGCAAGATTTGATAGACAACAATCAAATCCTGATTGAAGATGAAGAAACGCCAAATATGAACCGCAATCCTTTGCCAATCCACGATATACATATGGTGGGTGTATGTGAAAGAGAATTTGAAGATGAATTTGCAAGGCCAATAGTGTCAGTCAAAGCTATAACAGTTGGGGTGGAAAAGATGCATATCACTACAAAACCAAGGCCGGTGGTGGTGCCTGGGGTACCAAAGCAATCTACCCAGTTGAACAAGCCAATGTTGACATTGAAAGGGGCCGTTAAGAAAAAGAAAGAGGCGATTGAGAAGCCGAAGTTAGTGATCCAAAGGGCCAGCAGAAATGAAGGGGAAGCATATTATGTTGCCAAACCACAGTTGGTTATTAAAAGGACACCCTGAGAAGACGATCAGAACAAGCTGTGTGAGCCCATTGTCATAGAGAGTGCACCTCAGATTCCTATGACAAACATTAATATTGTCCCATGGAATTATGACAAGGTAGTGGTGACATAGAAGGAAAAAGAAGTTGTGGCAGAAACAACACAAGTAAGTGGTCTAACTCGTTCTGGGTGGTGCTTTACCCTAGAAGAGTTAAGAAAAGCAAAGCAAGTTAGAGAAAATCAGAGCTCGATCAAGGAAGTTGTCACTAAGAAAGAGGTGGAAGAATTTCTAAAAAAGTTGAAAGTGCAAGATTACTCTATTGTGGAGTAGCCGAGGAAGACCCCTGCTCAAATTTCCTTATTATCATTACTGATATATTCTGAGACACACCGTCATGCCCTGTTGAATATCCTGAATGAAGCTCATGTGTCTGAAAAATGACTGTTGGCAATTATGAGGCCGTTGCCAGTCATATCTTTGAAGTCAACAAGATCACCTTCACTGATGATGACTTACCTATGGAAGGCACGGGTCACAACAAAGCACTACATCTGACTGTTAAATGTGACAACTCTTTTGTGCCAACGGTACTGATTGACGGTGGGTCCGATCTGAACATCTATCTGTTGTCCACCCTTAAAGATTGGAAGTCAATATGGACAAAATTTGGACCAATACCACGAGTATCCGTGCTTTTGACGGAGAAAAACGACAATCTATTTGGTGAGATAGAATTGATACTGACAATCGGGCCTGTGGATTTTGCTATTAATTTCCAAGTTCTCGATTTGGATTCGTCCTACACTTTACTGTTGGGAAGACCTTGGATCCATATGGCAGGCGCAGCGCCGTCAACCTTACACCAGACTGTGAAGTTTGAATGGAATCGTGAGATGATCATGGTACACGGAGAGAGATATTTGTCAATCTACAAGGACCCATCTATTCTAGTAATTGAGGTCACCAATGATAGCCCAACTCTAATGTACCAAACCTTTGAAGTAGTCCATGTGGAGAAGGTTCCTGAATGCAAGCCTTTGCCCCAAGCAAGATTGTCAGAGGCAGCAGTCATGATGGCTACAAAAATGTTGAAGCACGGTTTCCAACTCGGGAAAGGTCTCGGAACATCACTACAAGGAATGTCACATCCAATTAATCCACTTGGCATTCGAGGTACCTAGGTTCTAGGGTACAAGTCCACATCTGCAGACAGAGCAAGAGCCTGGAAGATGAAGAAACAAGAATGGTCCCTTAAGAATCCTATCCTTTGCCTCGCTCAATATTTCACGAGGCCCAATGGGGGCAAGTCTATTCCAAAAAAATGCTGAGGAGACTGAAGAACAAAAGAAGCTGCTGTAAGATCTGAGGCACGTCTTTGGCATCAACATGGTGCAAATTTACGAAGGACCTAGCAATGCAAAAATCCAGGACATTGGCCCTAATGTGAAGCTGAACAACTGGGAAGCCACGCCTCTACCCACTAGGAGGGTCCATTGGTAGCAAGTTTTTGGTATACTTGGGTATTCTAAGGGTTGTAATCTAAGTATATTTATTTTGCTTGTTATGATGTCAAACCCTTATGTCTTTCAAATTCAATGAAAAACAAGACTTGTTTCTTGTCTCTATATTCTGTCTCTTTACTTTCCTAAGTTTTGTTTCTTATTTCTTTCCGTAGCTATGTTTCTGATGGCCTTAATAACATGACATGCATACTGAAATCACGCCTTGATCTAAACATACAGTTAAACTTGGTCTCAACTAATCAACCAAAAATTGAGGAAATACATGATGAGGGTGGGATGAATATGAAGTGACAATTGAGGAGGTAGATAACATGGAAGAGACTGATAATGAAGAAAATTTTGAGGAAGAATATGATGAAGAGGGAGCCAAGAGTAAAATAAATGGGGAATTAGAACAATTTTGAAATAAGCCCAAACCCAATCTAGATGACACGAAAAATATAAATCTAGGAAGTCCCGATGATGTTAGGAAAACTAAGATAAGCATGCATTCTCTACCAAAAGTGAAGAATGACATAGTCCAAGTTTTGTTCGACTATAGAGACGTGTTTGCTTGGTCATATGATGACATGCCCGGTTTGAGCATAGATTTAATGGTTCACATGATGACATGCCCGGTTTGAGCATAGATTTAATGGTTCACAAGTTGCCGATTAACCATAGTTTCCCTCCAGTCAAACAACTTTGGAGAAAATTCAAGACAAATATGACCGAGAAAATCCACGATAAAATCTTGAAGCAATTATCTGTAAAGGATATCCAATAGCTTCAATATCCCACCTGGTTGGCTAATGTCGTGCCAGTTCCCAAGAAGGACGGGATGATACGAATCGAAATAAAGACAAGAAAAACAATATGAGCGAGACTCGTCTCGAATACCCTACGAGGTATCCACGGAGAACTTGTTCCGTGAAACCCTCGATTCGGGTCAAGAGTTGCCTAACGCTATGCAACTACCCTCGAGTCACACTTGGGACTCGCAAATAGAATGATCAGGGGTGGGGTTGAAGGTCAACTAGGTCCACTAGAAGATTCATGTCCCAAATAAAAGGTTTCATTCAATAAAGGAGCATTGCTCTCATGTTCTTCATTCATCAAAGTAATCTAAGTAAAATGAAAGACTACGGGCCCTTTTATAGGTACCTCACACACATAATATAAAGTCTAAAAGACCTCTAAGTGGGCTTAAGTGATATATGCCACGTAGGGCTTGTTGACACCCAATTTTTCCCTCCTTTTCGTATAATTGGCTATAATTTAACTTAAAGGTGCAATTTGACTATTTGTGTAATTTTGCATTAGAAGGCATGCATTTACGTGTGCTATCCCCTATTTATCTATTATGTGATTATATCATGTAATTTGCATCATTCATGCTATATGTTAAGTCAAAACTGTGGCTACTTATGCAATTTACCGTATTTGTAACATTTAAATATTTACTTGTGACTATTTATACTTATTTGATTTAATGTGACCATAATTGTCTTTTATGTGTGCATTTTAATATAATGTCTATATTTCTATTTTTTATTCATTCCGCACTTTTGGTTAAATATGGTCAAACATAAAATACTCGTTCATTTTTTAACTTTATTCTGATTTATCATATGACACATTCTTTGAAATTTAGATTCATTCCAAAATTTTTCATGAATTCTATGTCCACCTTTTATATTATTTTCCTCCTCTAAATAGAAGTTCCTCACTTTGAACCTGGACAACAAAAATGGCTAGATACATTCTTTTCATTTGCTCAATATCTACACCCAAAATCATCCCCATAATTTTTTCAATCACCATCAGAATCCCCTCAATCTCCCTAATCTCCTCTCCTTCAATCACCCCTAATACCCCAACCTTCTCAAAATCCCCTCAATTGCTCCAATTCACCCCAACGGCACTCTCCTCTCCACTTTATAAAACATACAATCAATACACAGCAGAAAGGGAGGGGGTAGCAGCAAGCATATATACGCATAGGGTGATACACACACCATATCTGCAGAACCCCACGACTTCCTCTCCCTTAGAACAGATACATACACTCCTCTGATCATCCACAAATAACCATCAACACCCACGCATAATACATAGCAGATTTGTACATGCAATGCCACACAGATCAGTGAACCAGAGACGGAACCAGTGGGGATACAGTACAAAAAAAAAGATGAGGGGTCCAAGCAGATCCAAAAACACACACACACACACACAAAAATCGAACCAAAACAGAGGAAGAGATCGAGGTGTCGGGTTTTGGAAATGGGGGACACAGTAATGGTGGAGAGAGGTGACGAGCAGCGGTACAAATGACCCACACCACCGTCTTCGCTGGACCTTTCACCGGAACACCACCATCGCTGTTTACTTTGTTCTTTCCGGCTCATCTGTGGTCGTGTATTGGTTGTTGAAATTGAAAGTAAAAAGGGGTAAAGGAGAGATTGGTATTGGGAGTAGTAGCGACGCCGCCACCAGAGGTGGCTTGGCAGTCGCTCCTCCTTTTGCATTGGTGGTGTTACTCTGTTTGTCTGTGTCTCATATTCCAAATAGTGGCTATCGCCGTTGTTCCGTTTGGCTCTGCTGCTATGTTTTATTCACTACTTACAATGGCCCATTTACTTGCCTGGATTATTCTGTTACTTTGGCCCGTCTACTCTTATTGGATTATTTTGTTAGCAGCTTTGACCCATTGCTTTTGTTATGCAGCTTGACCCAATTATGCAGTTTGACCCGCTACTTTGTATCACGTGTTTCTGGTGCATTTTGAGATAATTGCTCGGCATATTATGAAACGATACTGCACTATGGCCTATGAAAGTACTTTTATTTAAGGCTTTACATCGCATTGACGGACGCTACACCGATTATAGTCAATGAAAAATATATTTACATATATTGAGACCTCGGGACTGATTTGAACATGATACTACACTTGAACAGTCCCATCCACGTGTCCCTAAAACAAAAAAGGCTATGATGACGTGTGTAAGTCGTTTATTACAAACGAACCGATGATGGAGTGACGAGACCGGTACTTGGCATGGCAATACAACCGGCCGGCGTATTTGCAGCCGTACCGTCGTCCCTAATCTCCATCCAATTCATACACACCTGAGCCGACACTTTCAAAAATCCCTTTCCCCCTTTATTTTAAAACTATCATTATTTTATTATTATTACTATTATCATTTTCATTATTATTATTATTATTTACTAACTCCATCTTCTTGTATTTTTGGGAGGCCAAATTGGTTGATAGACGACAACCCATTTTGGAAGAGAATAATTCGAAGAAAAACCCTTTTATTATTATTATTATTATTATTATTATTATTATTATTATTATTATTATTATTATTATTATTATTATTATTATTATTCTGTTAGCATTTATTACTAGTATTTTTTATTTATTATTATTATCATTACATACTAACTAATTTGTTGCATTTTGCTAGGTCCAATTCTTTAAGGAAGGACAATTAGTAGAAAGAGCCGTTTTATTTAATTTTAATAATTATTTCTAACTTATATTGCTTAGTTAGTTATTTTATAAAATTCCAATTATAAGTCCGGCCGGTAACCACATTTGTGGAGCTCGAGAGGTGCCTAACCCCTTCCTCTCGAGTTAACTTGAACCTCTTACCTAGAATATCTGGTTCGTAGACTAAGTTTCGGAGTTAATTGTAAAATTGGCTAGAAACAAAATAGGTGCCCTAATACGCCTAGTTAAAAAATATGTTAGGTGGCGATTCCAAGTCTTACCCTCGAGTCCCAATAAGTCGAGCCATATTTCGAACTCTAATCGGGGTTCGGGTAAAAATAGGTGTCGACAGAATGGCGACTCCGCTGAGGAAGTCAAGGTTCAAACCATAACAGACTTTAAATTGGGATTCTTTAATTGCTTTATTTTCTTGCCATTTATTTTAATGCTAATTTTTTCTTCCTTTCCTTTTTGCAGGTTTAAGGTTATTTTTAAATTCTAGAATTTTGGCGCCATATTATTGCTTAGTTGTATCCTCTTTTGTAATTGTTTATGTTGCTAACACTTCTTCCACTCCTGGAATGTTTTTACACTTGCACACACCATAAACGGTTACGTGGATCCCAGGGCCGTTTCACTCTCAATAAACCCTTTAGGAGGGACGTTTGGAGTATAGTTGGTCCCTGGTACAACCAACCCTTCAAACGATCCCACCCTTTGGTTGTCCGCCGGAGGAACCATATCCTTGTCTAGACTAATCCACTCTTAGAAGGTTCATTTAGGATAACACAACATGTCCTAAACTTCAGATATTTTCGAATCTTCTAAATCTTTTTCTTTAAAACGGTTTCACTTCATAATTCTTTTGCCTTTTTTCGAAAATTTCAACCTATTTTCCAGAACTAACTTGTATGTTTCTCCCTTTTAAAATTTATTTTTAAAAAAATATTTCCATATGTGCACCATTTCCATAAATTTGCCAAATCTTTTTCTTAAAACAGGTTTCACTTCATAATTCTTTTCACATTTTTAAAAATATATCGCCTAACTCTATTAGCCTACTTTTCAAAATTAACTTGTTTGATTTGTCTTTCCCTCTTTTAAAAGTTGTTAAAATATTTCAATATGTGCATCTTTTCTTTTTCGTGATTTTTAATATTGTCTAGTTTATATTAATCCTATCTTTCGAAACTAACGTGTTTCTTTTGTTCTTATCCTTTTAAAATCATTTTATGAAATATTTCAATATGTGTGCATCATTTTACAAAACATATGCATTTCTTTCAAAAACTTGTGCATATCATGCAAACCTTCCGCCGCTCTTGGCAAGTTTCTAAATCGTGCGGTGGTTACGAACACCTCTTCCCTCACAAAAATCTCCTTTTAGGGGGAACAACTTGGAACCTATTTGGCCCGAGACGTTCCCGCTCCTGAGTTGTCCGCTTGGGAGGATAATAAAACTCGGTCTAGCCAACTTCATTCTTTAGTAACAATGCTAGGAATCACGTATCATGACATATCATTAGTCGACCTGTTCTCAAGTCCAATAGGCCAACTTGTTCAAACAATCTGAACGGGTTTTTGGCCTTAAAAAGTGTTAAACATGATTTATTGACATATACTTAAAGGGTTGAACGTGCAAATGTAGACCGTTTATGGGAATTATTCTGCATTCAATGCCGTTCAAAGGCACAAATGGTAACCGAAGAGGCATCAAAGCCGAAATTGAATCAGAAACGACTGTTTATTCCTAAGCGGTTGGAATCATTCTGTATTCAATGCTATTCAAACACGCAAAAGGTAATCGAAAAGGCATTAAAGGCCCAATTTGAAGCAGAAATGACCGTTTGATAGGCGGGATGACACATAATGCGCATTTATCCTTTAGGCATTATATAAAGACTTGCCATCCGTGGTTTGTTAAAAGTCCATTAGCATTTTCCTTCTAAAGTGTCTAAAGGGTTCTCAACTCACAACGACACATCTCTTCATATTTTCTGTTTCATTGTTTTCAAAAGTTTGTGCCACACGTTGATAATTTGTTTGCAATAAAGCAAATTTTAGGCATTTTCTTCTCCCTTTTCCTATTGTTCGTCACCTTTTCCAAAAGATCATGGCCACTAGGACATTTGACATAGTTGTTGAAGTCCCTCAGTTGCTAACAGATTGGTGGGAAAACTTAAGCATAGATCAATAAAATCAAGTCAAAATGGTGTTGGGGAATCTACTTTCACTAATGGAGCACACTGCAATAAAATGGATAGTAGAAGCAGCAGTACACTATTGGGATGCTGACCGAGCGGTTTTCCACTTTGAAAATGTAGAGTTGACACCGTTGCTGGAAGAAATAGGCGGGTTAACTCAATTACCATTCGAAAGTGAAGAAGTCTTGATGCCTAAAAACATCGCACCCGAGGAGTTCTTCGAAATAGTAGGGTTTAAGCCAGAGTTATGCACAGACAGTATAAGGCAGTCAGGAATTTCTTTGACTTCCCTCTACATCAAATTTGGGTATAAAGAAGCATTTCAAGAAGCCGAAGACTATTTCAGCATTAATCAGGCAGAGTGGCAAGAGCGGAGAGTACTTGCTTTTGTCACCAGCTTTTTAGGGACTGTCGTATTTCCAGGACACAAAGAACGAGTTGATGTTTGCATGGTATCAATTGCCGATACTTTACTCAAGGACTTCTACAAGACGTACACTTTGGTACCGATGATTGTTGCAGAAATGTACCGAGCTTTAGAAAGATGCAAGAAAGGTGCTAGCTTTTTCGAAGGTTGTAATTTACTCCTACAAATTTGGTTGATGGAACATTTGCAAAGGATGAACAGCGTAGACCAAGCCTTCCACCCTTTACCAAGAGAAAACTACATATTGACTCTTACCGCCCGCATGAACAACGCTCTCGAGAAGTGGGACCAGCCAACAACTGCCATAGGCTGGCACCACAATCTTTCTCAGTTGACATCTGAAAACATACAATGGATGTTTGATTATTTTCCCAGCATAGCAGTAATCACACGATCCGAAGGAGCTTCTTTTCTTATCTTGGTTGGGTTTAGAGGAGTTTAATAGTACCCCAAATTGCAGACATCAGAAGTTTCAAAGCAGACGTCTTCGGAGGAGTGATACCGTTAAAAGACAAGGTATTAGAACTTTGGAAAGAAAGGCGACAAATGGGATTTGAGACTATCGGACGAGGCAGGTTTGATGCAGGCTATGATGAAGATTATCCAGACTGGCTAAGAAAAGATATAGCAAAGGCAGTTCAACCGACAGCAATAAGAAAAAGGAGAAGAAATGCTGATGAATGGGAATCTAAGTGCAAGAGGCTACACAAAAAACTGGCAAAGGCACAAGAGAAAATAGCGAAAAAGAAAAGTTTGGTCGAAGCAAAGAATAAAGAAAAAGACAAATGGCGCAATAAGGCAGAACTCCTGACAAAACGCATAGAGTCTATCGGCGTGTGGGCTAGCTAGGGAATGAACTCTGTGGAAAATAAAGGAATAGAAGAGAAAGGAAGAAAGGCTTGGGAAATGTTGAAAAACTTCACATTCGACATATCCCGGCTCCTAACTGACGCAGACAATATTATCTTCCAAGGAGACTCGTCAGGGGCAAGTTCTTCTAACGAAGACTCGTCCGAAGAAGAAGAAGAATCTTCTGAGGATGGATCAGTATGAAAGATGTTTACTTGGCCATGATCTAGTTTCCTGGAAATGTTTGGTCTTTTCCTTCTCTTACACTGCTTCAATATCAACCATTGTAATAAAGACAATGTTCGATAAATGCAAATTCTCGTTTAGACTCCGCATTTTGTGGCAAATGAAATGATACAGGTGGCACAAAACGATTTTCAAATCTTCATGCATAAAGGGGTCATAGGATACATTTTTATTTGCTAGGTGTGCATTACATGAATTTGCTTGATTGCTCTAGGTCTCTTTCTGCCTAAGTCAATCTCTTCCAAATCCAATCTCCTACCAAGGCACCTCATCTCGCTACTCTATGCCCAAATCCTAATATCAGAAATCTTTCACATGCCTTGATAATTCCCTATCCATTACGAACTCGAAAACCTATTATCCAAAAGGTTGGCTTAAGTTGAATACCAAGACAGAAGATTTGGTTAAGCAAAGTACACTTATCAAGGATCTTTCAAAACAAGAAGAGTTTGTAATAGCAGGCACTATACATATAAAGCTGAAAAATTGACAGGGCAAGAGATTTGTTGGTCGAACTCATAGGCACACCTGGCTTTCCGAAATACTTGACACAATGTCTGAGGATCATTTTATCGGTCTAGTCCATATTGTAATACATTTAAGGCAATCCAAACTGCACCTATTCATGACCAAAAAGACATTCAAAAGGGTTATCACAAGGCAATAAGGAAGTGAGAAACAATCGGAACCCACTTGATGATACAAAGGTTTATGCATAACAACCAAAATTGGTAGGTTGATTCAATTTGGAAAAGAATGCAAAGGCGCGGTGACAAAATTTCCATTATATGACGGAGCTAGAAGCTCTTGCGGAGTATTGGAAGCATATCCCTACCAACTAGCAAGTGTGGGACGAGACGATGATCTCAAGATGAAGCTATTTGAGATACTTACAAAACCATGACTTAATAACAGTCTTGACTGAAGCAGTGATCTAAGAATATACATGATACACCGAGATTGGTCTCTTGGCAACAAGATCTACCTGACAAGCAAAAGCTAAGGCAAAGATTGAATTGCAGCAGTCGGTTGACAAGTATGAGAGACATTGAGTATCTCTCTCAAAGAAACATGGGCATCATGACACACGAATTTGCAAGAAAGGATGATAAATGCACTAAGATCTGGGTGTTCGACAAAAGCCAACTTCCTTTTCAGTCATATATATACCCCTTACCCGAAATCTTCATCAACTTGAGATCTAACCAAACCCATCTCTTGCTTAAGCAAGCATCAATCATTTAACCAAAATCCTTGTCTCGACTGCTACATAAAGCACTCAAGCAATCTTTCAGAATCTCTATACAATTTGTCATAATCTCCAAATTCAAGTGCTAATCTATCATTCGCGGTCTAGGCATACTCTTAAGCTTTCTGTGTTGTTCTTTCTTAAAATTTTTGCTAATGTGCTAATACAGTTTTGCGCATTCACGGTTGCTTTGCATTTAAACACCGAGATTGGTCAGAAATCTGCATTCCGAAAAAGCCGAAATGGCAAGCCTAGCTGAAAATATTTTCTTCTGGAACAAAGTCTTTCAAACCACCAGCATATGACACCAAGAAAACTCAGATAATCCCAATTCCACTTCCGTACAACTTGTAGTATGAACGAACCAGGATCAGCCAGCGGTATACCCACACAAGTGTCACAAGAAAGAGATTCTATCACTACACAACCAGAACCCGCAAAACTCACAACCCCACATTGCACCAACTTACACAATAAACAACCTACTTTCAGTTAAGACTTTCAAACAAACAATCTTACCAAGCTTAACACAATTTCCATTAGACAAAAGGACAAAACTACACACCTTTACTCCTATAGCTGAATCAAAAAATGTTGCAACCAACAAACAAATAATCCCATGGATATCCATTCTAGATTTTGATCCAACAAATATCTACACCCATCGCTCAAACATTCAAGACCATGACACCGCAAAATACCCATCACTGAGACAAAATTCCGAGTCTGATTGATCAAGGCAAGACATTAATATGATTGGAACCAACGAATAGAACTTGCAACTCTCAAACCACAGCTACATTATCTACCAATACTAATCCATCAAAAGAAAAGCACGAAACACGAAAACATTCCATCACAACCCAAGACAAATATAATTTATGGACAAACCTTCAGATTTGACAAATCCAACCTCAGTCTGAGGATGCAAGTATCCATACAATCAGAGTCATCGAGATACCAAATCATCACACTGAAGACGAATGCAGATTCAAGCCAATACATTGGTGCTCAGTGCAATGCAACCACTTTGTTTCGACTAACGAATCTTTCTTTGACAGCAGATCTTTCAACACAAACACAAGAATTCGCAGGCAATCACAATGGACATGATAACACTTTAGCCACGTCAGGCTTAGAAAATGACGATCAGCCTCGTCAGGCTTAGAATATGATGACCAGCCTCGTCAGGCTTAGAATATGACGACTAGCCCCGTCAGGCTTATAATATGACGACTAGCCTCGTCAGGCTTAAAATATGACGATCAGCTCTGTCCGGCTTAAAATAGGACAAACTCATATATTTTGTTTTGCAGGCACCATTACAATAGGCTCGTCCGCCTTAGAATTGGACACACACACGTATTTTTGTTTATTTTGCAGGCACTACCATGATATGATGATCTATCAAATGCAATAAACTGGGGCAGAATTTTTGAGGATCCCCTCAAAAATTCCCAAAAGATGTAAGCTGACACTGGGGCAGAAATTTTTGAGATCCCCTCAAAAATTTCAAGAAAGAGGAAGTATAGAAATTGGGAATTCCTCGAAGAAAGCTTGACCAAGGCCCAGGATTCCTAAAAGAAGGCACTACAAGAAGAAGGAGCGGAACAGATGAAGAATGCACAAATCAAACCTCCCCCCCCGCAACTCACAAAATTCTTCTTTGAGTGCAGGCATTACGAAAGTTGAAACACAACGACCTTTCTAGCAACATTGTAGACATGATAATGTCATTTTATTTTTAGCACTTTACTTTTTGCTCGCAGGGTACACAGCCCGGCGACAGGCACTTTACTTTTTGTTCGCAGGGTACACAGCCTGGCACGATAGACAAATAGCTCCTGACAAGAAGGCAAAATAGCTCTTGACGAGCAGGCAAAATAGCTCTTGACGAGCAGGCAAAATAGCTCTTGAAGAGCAGGCAAAATAGCTCCTGACAAGAAGGCAAAATAGCTCTTGACGAGCAGACAAATAGCTCTTGATGAGCAGACAAATATCTCATAGCAAGAAGCCACGACAAATGACAGTTGACAATCCAACGACAGGAAAGTCCGTTTTACATTTACAAATATTATCTGCAAAAGCTTACCTTTTATTGCAGGAAATAGCGTGACAACATTCCAAAGTATACAACCCGGCACGACAAACAATTATTTCCTGACAAGACGCACCTAAATGAATATCCCCAGAGGAGAAGCATATATTTCCTAAATACTCAAAGCACCTGGGAACACACTAGACAACTACATAACGAAGGAGAGCTCAGCTCAACAAAGAAGTTTACTTTATAGACCTTTATCTCTATTTGCATTCATCTTGGTTTTGTTGCAGGTCACTCCCCAATCTCTCGACAAACCCCTCCACTATTTCCCATACCCTTACACTTGCAACCCATAAAATCACTATCGCACATGAATTTGTGCAACCGCAAAACCTCTAATGCATATTATGCACCATTCTGGAATACCATTCTAGAAGCTTAATCTCAGAGACAATACTTTTGCTATACCCGCACACTATCTATTTTGCAGAGTTCCAAAGCACTCAAATCTATATTTTCCTACTCGCACAAGTGATCTACCTAATCTCTCATTCCTGATTAGATGTCAGTTTGTGTTCCTTTCGTATTCAAGCTTATCTGTGTCAGTCGTGCGTATTCTCTCGCTTAATTGTGCCCACCTGTTTGAATCATGCACATTTTTAAAGCTCGCTCCTTAAATGTTTCCCAGCTCAGTCAAGAAAATATTGAAGGCGAGATTACTCATTTATCGAGGTGAAGTGGAAACTATTTACGTATAAACTCCTCTTTATGGGTGTGTAGCGCGCCACATTTTCATAACTAGGATGATTATAAGTCTCTTTTTCCATGCTCGATCTATTGATGTTATCTCATCTTTGATAGTACTTTTGCTTTATTCTTCATTTTATCTCGCCAAAAGGCAAAACATACGAGAATCTAAACTTTACATACGTGGATAAGTTTAGTCCTGACATCCAAAATCGTGCGTCATAAACTTATCACACAGGCAACATGCCATTCTAGAACTACACACGGCATGATTCTCGTAAAACCCGAGATATGTAGGCAACTCAGAGACCGGGGTTCGGCCGAAAATACCCCAAAACTCTCATTTCCTTTTTCACTTTGTCTGTCCGTCGTGACAAAATTGGCTGCTCCGTCAACCATCTTTGCCCGAAGACTCTTTCATCATCCCTGGGCAAAGAGGGGCAGCTGTTGACACCCAATTTTGTCCCTCCTTTTCGTATAATTGGCTATAATTTGACTAAAAGGTACAATTTGACTATTTGTGTAAATTTGCATTAGAAGACATGCATTTACGTGTGTTATCCCCTATTTATCCATTATGTGATTATATCATGTAATTTGCATCATTCATGCTATATGTTAAGTCAAGAATGTGGCTACTTATGCAGTTTACCGTATTTGTAACATTTAAATATTTACTTGTGACTATTTATACTTATTTGATTTAATATGACCATAATTGTCTTTTATGTGTGCATTTTAATATAATGTCTATATTTCTATTTTTTATTCATTCCGCACTTTTGGTTAAATATGGTCAAACATAAAATACTCGTTCATTTTTTAACTTTATTCTGATTTATCATATGACACATTCTTTGAAATTTAAATTCATTCCAAAATTTTTCATGAATTCTATGTCCACCTTTTATATTATTTTCCTCCTCTAAACAGAAGTTCCTCACTTTGAACCTGGACAACAAAAATGGCTAGATACATTCTTTTCATTTGCTCAATATCTACACCCAAAATCATCCCCATAACTTTTTCAATCACCATCAGAATCCCCTCAATCTCCCTAATCTCCTCTCCTTCAATCACCCCTAATACCCCAACCTTCTCAAAATCCCCTCAATTGCTCCAATTCACCCCAACGGCACTCTCCTCTCCACTTTATAAAACATACAATCAATACACAGCAGAAAGGGAGGGGGTAGCAGCAAGCATATATACGCATAGGGTGATACACACACACCATATCTGCAGAACCCCACGACTCCCTCTCCCTTAGAACAGATACATACACTCCTCTGATCATCGACAAATAACCATCAACACCCACGCTTAATACATAGCAGATATGTACATGCAATGCCACACAGATCAGTGAACCTGAGACGGAACCAGTGGGGATACAGTACAAAAAAAAGATGAGAGGTCCAACAGATCCAAAAACACACACACACACACACAAATCGAACGAAAACAGAGGAAGAGATCGGGGTGTCGGGTTCTGGAAATGGGGGACACAGTAATGGTGGAGAGAGGTGACGAGCAGCGGTACAAATGGCCCACACCACCGTCTTCGCTGGACCTTTCACTGGAACACCACCATCGCCGTTTACTTTGTTCTTTCCGGCTCATCTATGGTCGTGTATTGGTTGTTGAAATTGAAAGTAAAAAGGGGTAAAGGAGAGATTGGTATTGGGAGTAGTAGCGACGCCGCCACCAGAGGTGGCTTGGCAGTCGCTCCTCCTTTTGCATTGGTGGTGTTACTCTGCTTGTCTGTGTCTCATATTCCAAATAGTGGCTGTCGCCGTTGTTCCGTTTGGCTCTGCTGCTATGTTTTATTCACTACTTACAATGGCCCATTTACTTGCCTGGATTATTCTGTTACTTTGGCCCGTCTACTCTTATTGGATTATTTTGTTAGCAGCTTTGACCCATTTGCGTTTGTTATGCAGCTTGACCCATTTATGCAGTTTGACCCGCTACTTTGTATCAAGTGTTTCTGGTGCATTTTGAGATAATTGCTCGGCATATTATGAAACAATACTGCACTATGGCCTATGAAAGTACTTTTATTTGAGGCTTTACATCGCATTGACGGACGCTACACCGATTATAGTCAATGAAAAATATATTTACATATATTGAGGCCTCGGGACTGATTTGAACATGATACTACACTTGAACAGTCCCATCCACGTGTCCCTAAAATAAAAAAGGCTATGATGACGTGTGTAAGCCGTTTATTACAAACGAACCGATGATGGAGTGACGAGACCGGTACTTGGCATGGCAATACGACCGGCCGGCGTATTTGCAGCCGTACCAACGTCCCTAACCTCCATCCAATTCATACACACCTGAGCCGACACTTTCAAAAATCCCTTTCCCCCTTTATTTTAAAACTATCATTATTTTATTATTATTACTATTATCATTTTCATTATTATTATTATTATTATTATTATTATTATTATTTTTATTATTATTATTATTATTATTATTATTATTATTATTATTATTTACTAACTCCATCTTCTTGTATTTTTGGGAGGCCAAATTGGTTGATAGACGACAACCCATTTTGGAAGAGAATAATTCGAAGAAAAACCCTTTTATTATTATTTTTATTATTATTCTATTAGCATTTATTACTAGTATTTTTTATTTATTATTATTATCATTACATACTAACTAATTTGTTGCATTTTGCTAGGTCCAATTCTCTAAGGAAGGACAATTAGTAGAAAGAGCCGTTTTATTTAATTTTAATAATTATTTCTAACTTATATTGCTTAGTTAGTTATTTTATAAAATTTCAATTATAAGTCCGGCCGGTAACCACATTTGTGGAGCTCGAGAGGTGCCTAACCCCTTCCTCTCGAGTTAACTTGAACCTCTTACCTAGAATATCTGGTTCGTAGAATAAGTTTCGGAGTTAATTGTAAAATTGGCTAGAAACAAAATAGGTGCCCTAATACGCCTAGTTAAAAAATATGTTAGGTGGCGACTCCAAGTCTTACCCGCGAGTCCAAATAAGTCGAGCCATATTTCGAACTCTAATCGGGGTTCGGGTAAAAATAGGTGTCGACAGGGCTAGAATAGGAATTACATAGCATTAAAAATAGAATTCACGTCAAACAAAGAGGCACTGAGCGGTCAGCCTATTGGACCAGGCGGTCCGCCTCTTTTGAGCTTCAATTGGCTACCCTGTGTTGTGGGCAGTCCACCTCTGTACAGGGGCGGTCCGCCCCTCTGAGATTCAGAGAGTTCCCTGTTCTATACTTAGGCAAATTTTGGCTATTTTTAACTAGGCGGTCCTCCTTCTTTTTCAGGCGGTCCGCCTCATTCTGGGAGGTCTTGAGACGGCTCAAAATGGTCTTGAAATGCTCTTCCTTAGCCTTGGATAGTTGCTCGATTTGCCCCGCATCACGGGAAGACAAGTATTTGTGTTGACTATCGAGACCTGAATAAGGCCAATCCCAAGGATAATTTCCCGTTGCCTAATATTCACATTCTCATAGACAGTTGTTCCAAACACGAGATCCAATCTTTCGTGGATTACTATGCTTGATATCTCCAGATATAAATGGATGAAGATGATGCAGAAAATATGAAATTCACCACACCTTGGGGAACCTTTTGTTACAAGGTCATGCCGTTTGGGTTAAAGAATGCTGGGGCAACATACATGAGAGCCATGAAAACCGTCTTCCATGACATGAAACACAAAGAAATTGAGGTATATGAAAATAATGTGATAATCAAATCAAGAACGGCGGAAGATCATGTTAAAGACCTCAGGGAATTCTTTGAAAGGCTTAGAAGATACAATTTGAAATTGAATCCGGCTAAATGTGCATTCGCTGTTCCAGTTGGAAAGTTGTTGGGTTTATTGTCAGCAGACGGGGCATCGAGTTAGATCCTACAAAGATCAAAGCCATACAAGAGTTGCTTCTGCCAAGGAACAAGAAAGAAGTCATGAGTTTCCTCGGGATATTGAACTATATCAGTAGGTTCATCGCTCAACTCACCATAACTTGTGAGCCAATCTTCAAGCTGTTAAAGAAAGATGTTGTTGTCAAGTGGACCGAGAAATGCCAAGCGGCCTTTGACCAAATCAAGAAATACTTGTCAAATCCACATGTGTTGGTCATACTGGAGCCGGGTCGACCTTTGTTCCTATACTTGTCAGTGATGGACAATTCATTTGGATGTGTACTGGGGCAACATAATGCCACAGGCAAGAAAGAGCAGGCCATCTACTACATAAGCAAGAAGTTCACAGATTATGAGGTCAAGTACACTTTGCTGGAATGAACGTGTTGTGCCCTCACTTGTGTAGCACAAACGTTGAGGCATTATTTGTTGTCATACACTATTTACCTCATATCCCGGATGGACCCACTGAAGCACATTTTCCAGAAGCAGATGGCAACAGGGAGGCACGCCAAGTGCCAAATGTTACTCACAGAGTTTGACATAATCTACATCACTAGAACTGTAATGAAAGCCTAGGCTTTGGCAAATAATTTGGCCAAAAATCCGGTGGATGATAAGTATGAACCTCTTAAGACATACTTTCTGGACAAAGAGGTGGACATAATTGAAGATTTGTCCTCTGAAGATGATCATTACTAGAAGCTATATTTTTATGGGGCCTCTAAATTCAAGGGTGTTGGTATCGGGGTTGTTCTCATATCTCTGACAAGGCATTATTATCCGGCAGCTGCACAACTTTATTTCTGGTATACCAACAACATAGCAGAATATGAAGCTCGCATCATAGGTTTACGCATGGTGATAGACATGGACATCAAAGAACTACTATTGCTCGGAGATTCAGACTTACTGGTACATCAAATCAAGGGTGAATAGGAAACTAGAGATGAGAAGCTCATCATGTATAAGTAGTGTCTGGAAGATCTTTGCAAGAGATTTGATTATATTGAATTTAGGAACATCCCAAGAATGCACAATTAATTGGTCGATACTTTGGCTACATTAGCATAAATGATCAGTCATCCTGACCAAACTCACATTGATCCTCTCGAGATTCAAGTTTGGGATCAACATGCGTATTGCAACATGGTCGAAGAAGAACTTGATGGTGAGCCATGGTACCTGGACATCAAAAACTATATCAAGAATTGAGAGTACCCGGCACTAGCCAAGAGCAATCAGAAAAGAACCCTTTGCCGTCTTGCAAATGGTTTCCTTCTAAGTGGAGGGGTATTGTACAAAAGAATTTCGGATTTGGGATTGTTGAGATGTGTGGACGCGTAAGAAGCCTTAGGAATTCTTAACGAGGTACATTCTAGAATTTGTGGGCCACATATGAATGAATATGTTCTAGCCAAGAAGATCTTAAGAGCAGGATATTTCTGGCTCACCATGGAGCAATATTGCATCGGTTTTGTGCGAAAATGCCACCAATGCCATGTACACGGTGATTTGATACATTCGCCTCCCTTATAGCTTCACACAATGTCCGCTCATTGGCCTTTCACTGCATGGAGAATGGATATCATTGGCCCGATAGAACCAATGGCGAACAGGCATATATTCATCTTGGTCGCCATTGATTATTTTACCAAGTGGGTGGAAGCAGCGGTATTCAAGTCAGTAACCAAGAAAACTTTTGGTTGACTTTGTTCACTCGAACATCAATTGCCGTTTATGTATCCCCAATACCATCATTACTGACAATGGGGCAAATTTGAACAGTCATTTGATGAGGGAGGTATGTGATAGGTTCAAAATTATGCACAAAAATTCCACACCTTATCGGCCAAAAGCAAATGGTGCGGTCGAAGCGGCAAACAAGAACATAAAGAAGATCCTTCAAAAAATGGTACAAGGATCTCGATATTGGCATGAGATGTTTCCATTCGCTCTTTTAGGTTATCATACAATTGTGCACCCCTCAATAGGCACAACTCTATTCGAGTTGGTGTACGAAATTGAGGCAGTTATTTCGGCAGAAGTCGAAGTCGAAATACCATCCTTGAGAATAATTGTTGAAGCCGAGATCGAGGATACTAAATGGGTCAAATCCCGCTTGGAAAAATTGGCTTTGATTGACGAGAAAAGGCTAAATGCAGTTTGTAATGGTCAATTGTATTAGAAGAGAATGGCCAAGGCATAGAATAAGAAAGTGCGCCAATGCAAGTTCAGTGAAGGTTACTTAGTCTTGGAACGCATCTTCCCACATCAAGAAGAAGCCAGAGGAAAGTTCGCTCCAAATTGGGAAGGACCGTACATGGTGAAGAAAGTGTTCCTAATGGTGCTCTATTCCTAACAGACATCGAATGAACAATGGCTGAAATGATCGTTAATGTAGACACGATGAAGAGGTACTACATCTGATGTTCCAAGTTGACTATTGGTCAGGTCGGACATTCTCAGACCAGGATTATGAAAGCTTTTGTTCTATTACCCCAAACATTGTATCCCTTTGTTAACCTGGTATTTCTTTTGTAAACCCTCCCTTGGGATCAATGTAATTGTACTGAAATGAAATGAAAAAGAGAATAAAAAACTTCCAAATTTGGTATTAAATTGCCAGAGCTACGTTTGACCTGATTACTCTCAAAAGGATACGTAGGCAACCATTCGGGTGCGGTCAAAATAGGGAAAAGTTTATTTTTTTCCTATCTCATATCGACGCAAAACTTGCTTCCAAGTTTGCGGCCAATGTCAAAGGGAATTCAAATTCCCAGTTTATGCTAAACATGAGCAGAATTTGGTTTTTATTTTATTTTATAACTGAAATAAAATAAAAACAAACTTCTATTTTTTGTACCATCTATTCACATGTTTCATGAGATGTTTGGCATATCAGTCACGAAATCGGGGAAGAAACTCAAAGTGCCCCAATTTATACTAAATCAGGGCAGAAGTTATTTATCGATTTTGAGAATGTTAAACTGAGTAGGAAGTAACCTTTCTGCCAGGGAATCATCATAAAGAAAGATGGAACATTAACAAGCCCATGGGGAAGAAAGAAAGAAAGAAAGAAAAGAAAAGAAAGAAATAAAGAAAGAAAAGAAAAGAAAAAGAAAAGAAAAATAAAGTCTTGTTGGTGAAAACCTGAAAAGACGCCTCATGACAACAGTGAGACAAAAGAACAAAGAGAGAGGTTAGGTGGTGAAAACTCCAAATTGGGCACCACTAGCCAAATGAGGGATGTTATAATTGTCAGCAAGTCGGGCTTGGCAAGTAGTCATTTCTGAATGTTCAAATCGAGGGGAAGGTCGAGGAAGAATTGTTGTGAATAGATCAAGGTTTGATTCCAAGACGCATGTCGTGTTCGTTGAGGTCATCATTTTTACCTCCAGATAAGTTCCTTCGCGCCTCTAAAAGGACATCTCTTGTTCAGAGTCCTTTATCTTAAAAAATTTCCACTTTCACCTATCATTCAGATAACATTGAAACGAGCAAAAGAGAGTTTTACAAAAATTTGTTTTACCTGTTTTGCAGTTGTAGCAGAGTATAGGACCTGCCTGGATAATGGAAGCCAGCATCGCATCTTGGTAGCAAGAATGACACGGTGGGATTTGCACCATGAAAAAACCATTTGGAATGTGAGAGAACGTTGAGGTACCCACCTGAAGAATGAGAGAATACATTTGAAAGAAGTCAAGGCTCCCACCTGAAGAACGAGGAAATATATTTGAAAGAAGTCAAGGCACCTACCTGAAGAACGAGGGAATATAGTTGAAAGAAGTCAAGGCACCCACCTGAAGAATGAGGGAAGTTATTCAAGAAGTCTAGGTGCCCACCTGAAGAACGAGAGAATTCATTTCAAGAGGTCTAGGCGCCCACCTGAAGAACGAGGGAGTTCATTCCAAGAAGTCTAGGCGCCCACCTGAAGAACAAGGGAGTTCATTTCAAGAAGTCTATGCACTCACCTGAAGAACGAGGGAATCCCACCTGAAGAATGAAGGAATTTATTTCAAGAAGTCTAGGTGCCCACCTGAAGAACGAGGGAATTCACTTCAAGAAGTCTAGGCACCCACCTGAAGAATGAGGGAATCTATTTCAAAAAGTCGAGGCACCCACCTGAAGAACGAGGGAATTCATTTCAAAAAGTCTAGGCGCCCCACCTGAAGAACGGGGGAACTCATTTCAAGAAGTCGAGGCACCCACCTGAAGAATGAGGGAGTATATTTGAGAAGTCTAGGACCCACCTGAAGAATGAGGGAACTCATTTGAGAAGATCAAGCATCTAAGACCCACCTGAACTAAGAATGGTGGTATTATCTTTAGTAGGTTCAAGAACCAACCGAAATCAAAATGGTGGTTTATTTTTCAACAAAGTGAGGGGAGCAAAAATCAAGAGGCTCACCTCGAGAGGCATGAAGACTTAGGTTAGAAATTGTAATGTTACACTTCAAATGTTGTAATTTTCTTTTTCTTGTAAAGCAGCGACCTCCAGCAAGCAACTAGCAGCCAACAACCACCAACCAACAACAACAGTCCCAAGTGTGTCAAAAGTGTCTCAAGTTAGTCCGGGTAAGTTTAGAAGTATCTAGTGTCAGTCCTAGTGAGTCTAGAAATGTCTAGTGTCTGTCTCTATACGGTAGTCCCAGCTATCGCACGTACGAAACTACACTGACCTGATTCCTTAGTCCGGGGATTTGTAGGTAGCCTTGTAGTCAGGGTACGGTCACCATTCTGTAGAGCATGCCCTTGGCTAGAACCAAAAAGCCAAAATTAGTTGATGATAACGTCTTTGTTCAAAATCTCTTCGTGTTCTCGATCAAAGAGGGGCAGCTGTAATCACCTAATTTTGGCACCAAATTAAAATTGTGTAAAATAGTTGTCTTAATTATCATGTGATACGTGTCTATTTTTCTTGATTTTATCTTTAATTTTAGCTATTTAAGTAGGAAGAAATATGTTAAACATTACCAAAAAATGATTGTAAATGTGAGTAATATTTAGTTGATTTTTGTTTTGTGCTAGTTAGAAAATTTGTTGCGTATTAGTTAATTAATTGTGCTAATTGTGTAAGATATAAGGTAGTTTTGTATCCAAATAGTCATTTAAGTGAAGAATGTCCAGCCCAATATTGTAGGCCAACTCTTGTCTGACCCGGCCTAAAGCACCTTTTAATTCCCAAATTTCCCCTTATTTTGTATATTTTACCCAAAATCACAAGCCTAATGGACCCCTGTCGAATTTTTCGCCGCTAGAGCTCCACCACCGGCGACCGCGGCCACCCCTCTTCTCGTCCAAAATTACATCAATAGATTCGCCTCGACCTCCACTTTCCATTTCCTCAAGTATATTCCCCAAATTCTTAGCCGTTTTGCGTAGATCGGGGTTAAAAGACACGGTTAGAAGCTTTTCTGGTGACCCTTTGTCCTCTCCGGTGAAAGTTTACATGGTAAGCATCGTCTCATTCTCCTCTTTCATCCTACAAACTTGAATTATCGCTAAAAATTCCCCCTCATATTAAGTTGACACTGCAGCGTGTGTGGGTGTTTTCATTTTTTTTCTCGCTTTCCTCCTTCCGTTCTCTACTTTTTCTAGCTGAGACAACCCCAAATGGGATTGTTTCAGTTAGAAATGGAGGGGGATGAATCTGAATGGTTACGTAAGAACTCGAGGCTCCGGGGCTGTGATGGTGATTCTATGGCAGTGCAGCGATGATGCATTTGGCATGAGGCAGCTTGTCTGTCGACGTCAAGGCAAGGTAGTGGTGGTGATGCAACAACAGTGTAAAGATGGCGAGGCTGTTTGGTTTGTTAATTTTCAAGCAGTAGACGGGTGTGGGGTTTGACGATGGCGACTTTGACGATGGAATTGTGGTGGTGTGTAGCTGATATTTTAGTGGTGTTTGTGATCACAAAGTGCTGATGGTGTAGCATTGGTGGTGTGTCTCGGGCAGTATTTGGCTCGTGATAATGCTGCGATGCAGCTGTAGTTGAGTCCGATGCAGCCGGGGTCGCGAGGATGAGACGACAACAGTGAAGCTGCAGGTTCCATTATGGAGCTTTAGTGTCGGGTTAGAAGAAGAACCCCTCCCTTTCCCATTTTGCTTTAATGGTTTATTTTCACTGTTGGCTTTAGTATTAGCATAAACTGAAGTTGTCTTATATGTTCGATTAATCGAATAAGTTCATGGTTTTAGCTTAAACATATGTTGAGACATTATTTGGATATCAGTTTGAATGGCAGCTCGCGAACGTTTTTTGGTTGATTAGTTCACCAAATTGGTATGTTCATTACCCGTGAGTCGATGTTTACGTTTTCAATTATCAAGTTGTAAACTGGTTGTTTGTTCATGTTTTTGGGTGAAGGAATTTGTCCAACTTGTTTCTCCTCTTTAGTCCATGTATAGAAGCTATAGTTTGAAGCATGAAGCGGTCTGTGTATGTGCAAGTCATGTGAGTAGTCATGTATGTCTTTAGTTCATTCATTATCAAGTATAAAGTGCATCGTTTAGTGAGTTTTAGTGAATGCTTCAATCATATGAATTTTTTTTAGTTTGTCTAGAGTCAATGGGAAAGCTGCTGTGAATTGTGATCAAGTGTTGAGCATGAAAACTTTCAGCTGATTTTTGTGATTGTGCTTTAGTTGTGAGGAAGAAGACCTGTTGCATAGATAACATGAATGCATAACCTGGAATGTTAGCTTAGAATTGTTGCTCGCAGGGAAGCTTAAGATTGTTAGGATCTGTAAGCCAAAATTTGAGTTCAATTGGTCACTTTGGCCATTTCAAACTCAAGTGAAATTGGACTCAATCGTGGTTTGAGTTTTGCTAATTTTTTGTCCAGTTGGACCTAGGTTGAGAGCCAAGGGGCCAGCAGTAATGAGGCTAATAGAAGTTTGAGTCTTGGACTTTAGGTCCATTTAGTGTAAGCCTTGAAGCAGTTTGATTAGTTTAAGTGTTAGTGAAAAGAGTTTGGGTTGAAGCCCATTGAGTTAAAAGTTTAAAATTCTGTCATTTTATGGGGTCAAAGAAAGGACAATAAAACATAATAGTTTCCAGCTTGAAAAAGGGCTTGTCGGCCAACTTTTTTGTGTCTAGTACAAGGCCTTACATGCCAAGAAATAATTGGTTGAAAATTCTAAGGCTTGGGCATATGGCCTTGTCCTTTTTACTCAATCACACACTCCACTCCCCTTTCTATTTAAGAGGCCCTTTCCTATCACTTTAGGACAGACCCTACACATCAAAAAATACTTCACCATCTATGAAAACACATATTTTAACATCTGAAAACACTTCTTTACTCTAAAAAAACTGGAGAATAGTTTGAAAAAAAGAAAATACTTTGAAAAAAAAGAGTGAAAATAGGAAGGTTAAGAAAGAAAGAGAATTTGAGCTTGGAGTTCTGAGTTTGCTACTGGCTACTATTGTACGTGTTTGCTGGCTGTTGATGCTAGTTTGGTTGGCTGTATTTGGTTTGTGGGCTGAAAAAACAAATCTACTTATCTTAGGAAGCCCATTTTGCTATTAGGTATTTTTTTTCTTTACCTTGTATGTATTTTCTTCTTGACCATGTCTTAGACATCGAGCATGTACAAACTGATTTAGTCAAGGCCATTTCATATTTCAAGGCCACGTATTGTTTCATATTGTTTGCTTCCATGAATATGTTTAGATTTACTTATTAAAAATTATTTGTATATTCTAGGACGCAAAAACAACTCATTTATCTTGTCAAAACAAAAGAAAGGGCCAGGCCTTCCAAAAAAGGGCAGATAACATTATAGTGTCACCCTCAGGACAAATCTGAAACATGTGAGCAAGGTTAAAACTCAAACTTGTAAAAGGTGGCCAGATCTGAAATTAACAATGGAAAAGGAACCGCTGGCGCAAATTATAAAAAGGAAACATACAGGTTCAAATTTAACAAGGTTCATCCCTTTAAAACCATGAAATAATTTGATAAAATATATGATTTTAGATTTAACTTAGATTAAGGCCATCTATGTAGCTATGTTTTCAATTTTATTAATAAATAAGCTTTCATTAAATTGATATGAAACCAAATGGGTTAGATGTGAAACAAACATATAAAAGAAGCCCTGCTAAGTAAACTTTATTATGGAGCAAATGTAAGTGTAAACTTTATCTTGGAGCAAATGTGAGTCAGACGATAGTGTGGAGATTTACAGAAGTAATTAAATTCTTCAAATAGCTTTCAAGTTTAAATGCCATAAATATTTAGAGCAAGGTTAGTCTTTAAAAATTCGAAAGGATAGTGGCTATCTATTTTAGGTGAATGTGTAGTGGGTCGAAACATGGAGATTCGCAGGGATAATCCTCTTTAAAATTAGCTTTAAGCTAGATGCCATAGATTTTCTTTTTGAATAAGGCTACTCATTAAAAATTTTGAGAGTGGTGGTTAGTTGCTAAAATTTGTTGACAAAGTTCGTTACTGTTGTCAACATTTAACAGTATTAAGCTTAAAGAGAATATACAAGTAAAGCTTAATTAAAGACAAAATATAAATTTTTGAAAATAATGTGTCTATCCTAATAAATGTTTGAAATCTGTAACATTCATAAACCATAATTTTAAGCAAGCCAAAGTACAATCCACACTTAGACGGGCTTAACAAAAGAAAGGTATGACGTTTACATGGAACTTACTTATATGGAAGATTCGAACGAACACGTGTTCGCAGATAATCTTTGTTAGAGTTTTTGTCGATGAGCGAAAGACTTTCACTTTAATCAAAACATAACAAAAAAAGGCAAATACAACAAACTTAATTCATAAAAGTCGGAACACGATAATAAAATCAACTGTGCTTGGCACAGGAATCGAGGATGCCTAATACCTTCCCGAGAGTCAATTGAAAACCTTACTCGGAATCTCTAAACGCAGACTACTGACGAGTCATAGGTGTTTTAAGGTATCATATTAGGTGACTTGGCATACCTTAAACTTGTCAAGTGACGACTCCGAGTTAAAATAAACAATTTGTACCTTAAAACACTATCACTTCCTTAAATGGAAATCCTAACTCGGGAAAGCAATAAAATCCCACAAGCGCTCGCTAAACCCGAAACGCTTTTCATGAAGCGGTAAAAAAGGGGTGTGACACACCTGACTAAATTCAACGGATACTTAGTGTCTCCCACCAGCAACATGTATCATGAATAACCACCCACCAAGACTTGAATGAATAGGAACGAAATTATTTTTTCTTTTTCCTCATAAATAATACATTCATACCTTTGTATTGGTGTAAATCGGCAGGGACACGTATCACACGATGACACGTAGGGAAGTGTAACATCCCATATATCTAAAGTGACGTATATTGCGTTAATGACATGTTAAGCATGATTTAAATCAGTCTAAAGTCATAATATGACTATATATTATATTTAGTTATTGAATATAAAGTTTGAGACAAATCAGATTTAAGTTATGGAAAATCGAGTGAATAAATGCCATGTAATGAGCCATTTTGAGCAATTAAATTTGTAAGTTTTACGATGTCATTTTAGAACATATCATATACCAAATTGAAGGTCTTGGAATTTAGTTTCCAACGCTCTTTCTCGTTTGCTTATACGACATCCAGATAAAGGGATATTAGCATCAGAATTTAGATCATAAGAAGGGACATAAGCTCAAAAGAAGGCTAGAAGTGAAATGTTTTAAATATAAAAGGGAAACTTATCTCTTTTCTCCCCATTTCCAGAAACCTCACGAGGGAAACATAGATTTCATAAAGGTTTAAGCCATTGTTTGGGTTTTGAAGGAAGAACGCCAATCTTACGAGGGAAACATAGATTTCATGAAGGTTTAAGCCATTGTTAGGGTTTTGAAGGAAGAATGCCGATCTTAACTCGAAATTGAAGACAGATTGCATCAAAACGCTCTATGCGATTAAGGTAAAGTCATGTTACCTTCAATTTCGTCATAGCTTGAAGTTTGAGGATGCTTCATGACTAAGTAACCATTGAATTTGATGGAATTTAGATCAATTAAGCTTGGAGAAGGTTGGAAAGTATAGGAAACAAGGTTTGGAAGCCAAACTAGTGAGGTATGTAAGGTATATCTTCTTCTTTCGACTAAGACATGTCTATAGTAACTTTCCAAGCTTGTTTTGCCTTCAAAATTGGAATATTTCATGGTGAGATTGTATAACATCATTGTACCCTTGTATAAGAAGATTTTGGTGATAAAAATCCAGGTATAAGGGTCTCAAATTAGTCCCAAAAGAGCAGCACGAAAGATAGCTATAAATTGGAAAATTCATTTCTCACTCCAGACAGCAGCTAGTAGTTCGAGCATAACGTTTTGTAAGAAAATGATATTGGTGTGATTTAGGATTCCCTGACACTCCAAGATATATATATATACACACACACACACACACAAAACTTTCATTTAGACTCTAAAGTCTATATTTTCCATTTAGACCCTAAAAACTATGATGTAATACATGATAGTGGTACTGTCCAGAAATTCTGGCAGCCATGGAATTGTTTCCCCGTCCGATCGTTTTGTTTTGTTGTCCATTCAATATTTTAAGCAATCCATTAATCTATGCATATCCTATAGCATACCTTATGAATGTGTAAGCTAATATAGTATGTCTAGGTGCTCAGTTTTATCCTAAATCAATAGTAGAAGCTTACGTTCTAAGTTATAAAATGATTGGCCGACATTACGTTCATAATTATATTTTGTCGCTTGTATTGTGGATAGCTGAACTTCATTTTACTCGATGTTATCATTATGGTCGGGTATTCATTCCCGTGTATTATTTTTGCGTATCATCCAGTTTTAGGGAAAACTCTACTAACTTTTTTTTTTTAAGATAATCCAAAGAGTTGGACAAATTCTGAGTTCTAGGTTGTGTCTATGATTCCATCTAGGGTTTTCTTATCATTCATTTGAGTTCATATCTATTGTCGCCACATGTGTTATGCCTCATACATGTTTATTCTTATATTGTGATCATATTATGTGTGATTTGGAGTCTCCCAAAGAGGTTGGACATTGGACACACAGTCCGGCCACGTGTGACTGGAGGGGGACGCAGCCCCTCTGGTTCAGGCTGGAGTTGAAAGACCTAGTGTGACTGAGTGTCATTCACACACTCTAACCAGAGAGACTAGATAATACTGGCTGGGGGGGGACATAATCCATAACACCCGCCAGGTTTGTTATATGCGCGTATATAGCCACAATATGCACTGCATGACTACCAATGAGGCGAGTTCAGTTATCAGTTGTCAATTATCAGCTAAGATTACAGTCAGTTGTCGGTATAGTCTAGTTCAGTCTTCATATCCAGATCCAATTAGACCGTAGTTTATATTCAGTTCACATTTTAGATTTCCAGCTATTTGCTATACTTCAGTACATATTTGCATTCCAGTCTTACATTTTTATTCAGCAGTTATGTAATATATTCTCGCCTTACATACTTTGTACAGATCGTACTCACGTCCTTCTTCAGCGTTGTGTTTCATGTCGCACAGGTACCGACAGATCAGACCTTGATCCATGTTAGCAGGGTATCTACCAGCTGTTGGAGTCACTCCGCCTCCTCCTGGAGTTTACTACTTTTGGTATGTTGTACAGACATCTAGTAGGTATGGCGGGGCCTTGTTCCGTCCTTTGTATATTCAGTTTAGCACTCTAAGAGACTTGTAGACATGTCCTTGTGTATTTCAGTTAGTATGTTATGTATGTCAGCTTGTGATAGCCTTACTGTCTTTCTAGACTATATATATATATATGTGTGTGTGTGTGTGTGTGTGTGTGTGTGTGTGTGTGTGTGTGACCAGGTTGTCTATAATTAATAGATTGTCTATAATTAATAGATTGTTAGTAGGTTTAGCAATAATCGACACTTAGTGTCGGTTATCCATCGCGGCTCTAGGTTGGGTCGTGACAAGAAGAACGAAGGATCAAAGCTCCAATGATGACTTGCAATGATAGGACAACTGTTGGAGGAACTTCTGCATGTATGGCTTAGTGAGAAAGGTTCCGATAACGTGTTCTTATAACCACGTTCTGAGCATTTGAGATATTGAGCACCCGCAGATGCGAAGTGCCAAGCTTCGTGCCTTCTAACCACTCACGAGATGTAGGGAACTACCCCTAGCACGTATTCCACCCATGATCAGACTATAAATGTGTGTCCGAGGCGAAGTGGTTCAAGGGGGAATTAGGACCCCCGCAAAGTTAAAGTGTCATCTTGAAAAAACCGGTATAGTTCAAGGCAGACTTTAGCTATTTTGCCTCTTTTTTTCCTCATAAATAATATATTCAAACATTATGAGGGTATCTATGTATTTTTTTAATACGAGATGGTATTTGAAATAAGAATGTTGAAACGACCTTAGGTAGTCGTTTCAGGAGTTAAGGACTCTAATTAGCATGCTGATAGTTTTAAAAGCTCTGTAAGGTCCATTAGGATCTTTCTGTAAAATTTGAGCTAAATCAGATCTCGTTTGGTAGGTATTGGAAGAAGGTTTCAGTTTCCGTTGTCGATAAATCTTAATAAGAGGTTTTCGAGCTCAATTTTGGCGAATGAGATCTGATTCAAAATTCAAAAGCATCACTAGGTTCGTATGGTCATTTATGACCTGTATGAACTTTCGAAAGTGAATTCTGAGGTCGTTCGGATAGTTTCCGCTAAAGTCCCAAAAGTTAAAGAATTTGTTCTTTTCCGTTTAATTCATATCTTGAGCTTCGGGAGTCCGATTTGAGATTTGTCTTAGCGAGTACGTCAAATAAATTTTGTATAACTTGTTTGAAAAATTTGGGATCATTCCGAATTTCGTAGGGTTCCTTTTTAATTTTTGTCACGGTAGTAAGTTTTTTTTTAAAAAAAAAAAGAAGAAAGGAAAACAAAAAGGAAAAGATAATTAAATGAAGGCGGTGGCTAAGCTTATGCACAAAACGAATGTAATTCAAACTCAGGAAGTTATGGGCAACCCATAAATATAATTCATTTAGGGTTTGGTTATGTGATTTTGAACCATGTACGTAGGCCTGGATTGTGTATCGCATAATATGAATTAAGTGTCGGGTTCTTGACCTAATTGTTCTAAGACGTAAGGAATGAAGCCTTTAGCCTTATTTGATATATTTTTCGTTTATTGAATAGAACGGAATCATTTGGCAATGAATCCAAAGGACAAAGCGGTTGTTGAGTAGTAGTGCTAACTTTGGAATAAGGTAAGTGATCTTATCCATTTCTTTGGTGACTTTTGGCCTTTTAGATATTCTACCACGTGTTCCTTACTTGTGTAGCTGCCGATAGGCGTATTTATTATGCCTTAGCTTTGGATTTACATTGTATATTATATATTATGCCCTGTTGTTGGTATTGCATTGAGCATATGAGTATTGTACTCCAGTTATGAGCTTGATATGTACTTCCCGACAGTCGATGAGAGTCCCGCGCCGGTGAAGGTTATTAGTGCATATACTTCTCGACAGTCGATGAGCTGAAGGGTTATTATTGCATATACTTCCCGATAGTCGATGAAAGCCCCGCATCAGTGAAGGGTTATTATTGCATATACTCCTGGTAGACGATGAGGGTCCCGCGCCAGAGATAGAGTTTGGGCACATGTGACCCCATTGCATCATGACACATTCATTTCATATCTTTGTATGTGTTTTGTGAGCTGTATGGATTTGTTGTATTGGTTATCTGTGAATGACTTATCTGGTTGACTATTATGGCTTATGTTTCTCAGTAGTAGGAGTATTCCGCTCTAGTTGGTCATATACTGAGTGCAGGAGTATTCCGCCTCAGCTTTATATTATATCGGGTGCAGGAGTATTCTGCCCCAGGAGTAGGAGTATTCCGCTCTAGTTGGTCATATACTGTGTGCAAGAGTATTTCGCCTCAGCTTTATATTATATCGGGTGCATGAGTATTCCGTCCCAGGAGTAGGAGTATTCCACTCCAGTTGGTTATTAGATTGTATTCCCCTCGAATGCAGGAGTATTCCGCTTCGGGACGGGATTACGGGAACATGTGACCCTATTACATCATATTTCATTTCATTTCATACCATTGTGTATGTTGACTTGCTGTACATGACTGCTTCCCGGATTATATGTGCATTGCTTATTTGTTAGCTGTTGTTTGATTCTGTTTCCCTGGCTAGCGTAGCTATTTTTTGAGGCTGCTAGTTTGTCCTCACTTACTGAGTCCTTATGACTCACTCCCTACCTATTTCATTTGTTGTCTTTTTGTTTCGGCAAATTTCACTTCAGGACCCAACATGAATCGTGAGTGAGGAGCAGGACATAATTCAGTTGTCTATGGTGAGCCAGCTTGTTCTTTGAGGGCACCGGCTATAGCTTTTATAATTGTATCTTATTTTGCTCTCTTTGGGAGAAATGTGCATCTTTTGGACTTCTTAGAAGTCGGATCTGGAAACCTCTAAACCTGTGCATTTTGGGTAGTTAGTTGTATTATTCAGACAACTTATATATATGCATGTCCTGCGGAGTTGTCTTGTGTTGTTACAGTTAGGTTCATTTCATTTTCAAGGTAATTCTCAGCCATTTATATCGATTCAGTCAATAGGGTTCGCCCGACAGGTCTAGAGGAGGTGGTCGGGTGCCCGCACGGCCTAGCTGAGAATTCAGGTTGTGTCAAATGTGGTCGTTAGTAATACATGTTTTAAAATTTCAAAAAGGTAAAAATAACTCTCGTAAGAGCAAGTCTATTTTTAAATTTTCATAAGTAATAAATAAATTTTGTGTATTCATTTGTGATAAATCAATTCAAGAAGAAAAAATCCATACATTACAATTGATGCATTATTTATCCATACATTATAATTCCGCATAGCAAATATTGCATTACGAATTCCTACATTATTAATACCTGCATTACTAATTTTCGTATTACTAATATACGTATTACTAATTTTTGTATTACTAGTATCCGCATTTACTAATTCTGGCATTGTTTACACTTGTATGAATTGAACGTTAACCAAACTACCTCTTAATGTATGCCTAAAACGTAGTTATTGAACACTTAGTGATGAGGAGAGATCAATTTTGGTTGTCATAGATGATGAAGATATACGACATCTATAAAAATCGTACGTTGAAAATTTGTTGGGTTACTTTTTACTTGAACGGCCATTAATTTTTCTTTTTTGAAAAATTAAAAATTAAAAAAAAAAACTATGAGCTTTTAGAATGAGAAGAGAACTTTTTGTAGAACAAATATTTATTATATACTACTATAGGAGATATCAAAATGGAAATATAAACCTACAATGAGATTAAAGTTAAATATTTGTATTCTTGTTTGGAGTTTATAATGGGAAAAATTACGCAAATTTACAAATTGGGAACATATTTTATAAAATATAGAGATATTTTGGTATAATTAAATAATATCGAGGAAAGATGGGCTTAATTACGAAATATAGAGTATATAAACTGTACTGGGTAAAAATCGCCGCGCGCACGCGGCACGTCGGTTGTGTGGAGTGAAGCTAACCGAACAGATAACCGCTCTATTATCAATGCTGAATTTTGTGCCTCGTTAGAGGCGAGAAATAGTTCAGCTCCGAATGGAGTTCCACCTGTGGTTCCAAGTGGAGGCATCCCGCCCTTCATTTCTACGGGCACAAAAACAGGGGGACCTCAAAATGGAGCCACATCTGGGGGTTCGGGCACAAACCTAGCACTACGCCCTACTTCGGGATGATTCCCACGTGGCAGAAGCTAGCTCCTCGGTGGACGTTGAAAAACTAAGCAAGGAGATCGAAGCCCAAGTTGAGGCGCGAGTAGAAAAATGGCTTGAAAGCGTCCCCGGGGTAATGAAGACCCAAAGGGCGCTTGATATTGATTAGTACAGGCAATTGTCATACAAACCTGAGGCTGCTCCAGCACCAACTCCAAAGACTTTCAAAATTCAATTTTTGAAAAAATATGATGGGACTACTGACCCCGTTGAGCATGTGACCGAATACATGTCGATGGTGTTCAATAACGATTTAACATAGATAGAAAAGGAGTCGATGTTTTTGAAAAACTTCGGCGAATCTTTGGAGAAGGGGGGCCTTACAGTGGTACATGCGTTTACCAGCGGGGTCGATTTCTAGTTTTAACGACTTAGTTGATGCGTTCGTTAAAGCTCATACCGGGGCGCAGAAAATCTTCCAAAGGAAGGAGGATATCTTAGAAGTCAAACAGCGGCCCGGCAAGTCCATCAAAGACTTCCTCGAGCACTTTAACGCCAAACGGATAGAGTTGCCTGCCATGAATGACACTTTGGCCATCATGGCTTTTGAAAAGAGCATTAATGTTCGAAACTCTGAGGCTGCCGCCGAACTGAGAAAAGAGCTCCAGCAGTACCAAACCTTAACATGGGATGATCTACATAATAGGGCGTACACCAAAATAAGGTTGGAGGAGGCTGAGTGGAAGAACAATGGTCGAGGCTTCAGTTACAAGAATCGATCTGAATCCTCATATCACACTGAGGCGCCACAAGGAAATTCAAAGGGAAGGTACGAACCGTACACTTCATCGAGGCAGCCTGTTAGTCAAAGGCTGGGAAATTCGCATGTGAGCCAACGGCTCGGTGGGAAAGTTTACCCCAACACAAATCAAAGGAACCCCTCGAGCTTAGCTCTGGTTTCCAAGAATAAGGAGTTACCTCGGATCCCCGATTATAACTTCAACATATCGACCTCAGAATTGGTCAATGTAGTGAAGGGGATGGCTGGGGTGAGAGCACCGAAGGATATGAGGACTCCTGCAGACAAAGGAGATCAAAGTCTACGCTGTGAGTTTCATGCAGACTACGGTCACCGCACCGCGGACTGCAAAGCCTTGCGCCTCGAGGTGGAGCACTTGTTGAAGAATGGTGTGCTGGCTGAATTCCTCACGGATAAGGGGAAGGAAAACTATACCAAGATTTAAGGTGATGGTAAACCACCGAGGGCACCACCTCCCGATAGAGTTGTGAATGTGATCACCGGGGGGTCAAAGGTGAATGGAGTGAATCTTTGCAGCTGCCAAGAAGTTTGCAAAGTTTTCAATAACAATGGAGAAAAGAATTCGAGTTGGAGGCTCGGGAAAGGAGATAGTGTTCGACGACGATGACTGTGATAGGATAATGTTTCCCAATCACGATGCTTTGGTCATCATGCTAAGAATCAACTACTCGGATATCAAATGAGTCTTGATCGACCCCAGTAGCTCTGTCAACATAATCAGCTACGGGGCTATCAAAAAAACGTGGTTGAAGGGAGAGGTTATCCCAAAGGCAACTGTGTTGACTAGCTTCAACAACTCCGCTGAAAACACGTTGGGCGAAATTACGCTCAACACGTATGCCGAAGGAGTTTGCAAGGAGACACTGTTTCAAGTTTTGCCCGAGGATATGGCATGTAATGTTATCCTCGGTAGACCATGGATTCACTCCATGGAAGCTGTTCCATCCACTCTTCACCAAGTCATCAAATTCCCAACCCTATGGGAAGTTCGTTCGATAAAAAGAGAGCAACGGGTAGCGAGAGAATGCTACTCGATTGTGTTGAAGAGTGGAGTCGTCCCGTCAGGACCAAAGAAATAGCAACCAATACAACTGGGGTCTAACGAGGAGGAAGAGTCATGTTCCTAATATAACCTCCGAGGAGCAATGGAGAAGATCTCGGTATGTATTCAAGAACCTCGGAACAAAAAAACTGAGGATTCAACTATCGAGAAGCTGGAATCTTTCACATTATCGAAAGATTTTCCAAAAAGGAAAGTGTTTGTCGGCTCGGAGTTGGACCCAGAGTTCAAGAAAGCTATAATCGAAGTCTTGAAGTCCAACGATGATTGCTTTGCTTGGTCCCATTCAGATATGGTCGGTATCGATCCCGAGATCACAACCTATAAGCTGAATGTAGATCCACGTTACCCCAGTAAAATAAAAGAAAAGGTCGCACGCCGGTGTCAAAAAGAAAGCAATCGAAGATGAGACTATGAAGCTGCAGGAAAATGGCTTCATAAGAGAGGTGAAGTACCCCCGAATGGCTGTCTAATGTCGTTGTTGTGCCCAAAAAGAATGGCAAGTGGAGAATGTGTGTAGATTATACAGATCTAAATAAAGCTTGCCCCAACGACTCTTATCCATTGCCACAGATAGACAGGTTAATAGACTCCACGGCTGGACATAAACTATTGACCTTCTTGGATGCTTATTCGGGGTATAATTAAATTCTCATGAACCCGAAGGATGAAGAAAAAACCTCGTTCATCACTTACCGAGGTACCTTTTGCTACAAGGTACCAACAGTTAGTATGTCGCATGTTCAAAGATTACATCAGAAAGTCTATGGAGGTTTACATAGAGGATATGCTGATCAAATCTATTCGGGTGGAGGACCACCTAAGCCATTTGAGAGAAGCCTTCGCTAATCTATGGCAGTATAACATGAAGCTGAATCTTGAGAAATGCACCTTCGGCGTAGGTTCGGGAAAATTTTTGGGGTTTATAGTCTCAGAACGAGAAATCGAAGCTAATCCAGACAAGATCAGAGCTATTGAAGAAATCCCCGATGAGTTAACCGGGGTGAAAGAAGTTCAGCGCTTAACTGGCCGAGTCGCTGCCTTGAGTAGATTTATCTCAAGGTCATCAGAGCGATGCCACAAATTCTTCTCAGTCGTAAGGAAGAATAATCACTTCGACTGGACACCGGAGTGTTGAGAAGCGCTGAAGGAATTGAAACGCTATTTGACTAACGCATCGTTGCTCGCCAAGCCAAAGGATGGAGAAACTTTGCTAGTTTACCTGGCTGTGTCCGAGGTGTCAGTGAGCGCTGTGTTGGTTCGGGAAGAGGATGACAAGCAGCAACCTATCTATTATGTGAGTAAAACACTCCTCGACGTCGAAACCAGGTGCCCTCACTTGGAAAAACTAGCACTTGCTTTAATTGTTACTGCTCGGAAACTACGACCCTATTTTCAATGTCACCCAATAGCGGTAGTTACCACCTTCCCTCTAGGGAGTATATTGCACAAACCGGGGTTGTCGGGAAGATTATCTAAATGGGCAGTAGAATTAAGTGAATATGATATCACCTACCAACCCCGAACAACCATTAAATCCCAAGTCTTGGCTGACTTTAGTGTTGGGATCTTACCCGAAGCTGAAAAAGAGAACTTGAGGTCGAAGGGATCGACTTCGAGATTATAGGTACTCTACACCGATGCAGCAACCAATTCTAAGGGTTCGGGGTTAGGAATCATTTTGATATCACCCACCGGGGAGAAAGTCAGACATTCGGTTCGGTTCAAAAAGATAACAAACAATGAAGCCGAATATGAAGCAGCTTTAGCACGCTTGGAACTGGCTAAAGAGATGGGGGTGGAGAAAGTTGAATTAAGGTGTGATTCGCAATTGGTGGTAAACCAAGTGCTCGGCGAATATACGGCTCGTGAGCCCAGAATGCAAAAACTCCTAATCCGAGCACAAAAAACCTTGGCTCAATTTCAAGAATGGGAAATCAAACAAGTACCTCGGGAAGAAAATGCTGAGGCCGATGCCTTAGCGAACTTGGGTTCGACAGTGGAAGAAGAACACTCAGGGACCGACTCAGTTGTTCGGTTGCTTTAAGCTCAGATGAGGGAAATGAAATTGGATGTCAACTCGGTGGATCATAAATGGGACTGGCGAAGTAAGTTTATTTCTTACTTTGACTCGGGGGCTCTTCCCCCCAGATAAGAAAGAAGCAAGGAAATTGAGGACTCAAGCAGCTTCATATTCAATGATTTTGGAAAAGCTATATAGAAGAATGTACAGCGGCCCGATGGCCAAATGCTTGGGTCTGGATGAAGCCAGATATATGATGGCAGAGGTACACGAGGGCGAGTGGCAACCACTCGGGGGGAAAATCCTTAGTGCGCAAATTACTTCGAGCTGGGTACTATTGGCCCACTATCAGTGCATATGCGAAGGCCTTCGTGAAAAGATGTGATAAGTGTCAACGTCATGCCCGAATGATTCACCAGCAAGCCGAACCCCTACACTCAGTTGTGTCACCATGGCCCTTTATGAAGTGGGGAATGGACATTATTGGTCCATTACCAAATGGCAAAGGCGGTGTTCGGTTTATTCTTGTGTTGACTGATTACTTCACAAAGTAGGTAGAAGCAGAGGCTTTCACCGAGGTTAAGCAGAAGGACATAATTGACTTCATCAAAAAGAATATCATCTATAGGTTCAGCGTCCCAAAAGAAATCACTTGTGACAATGGTCCACAATTCGCGGGGGCAGCTATCACTAATTTCCTTAAGCAGTGGGGAATAAAGAGGATAGTGCCAACTCCCTACCACCCAAGCGTCAATAGACAAGCTGAATCTTCGAACAAAGTGATAGTTGAAAATTTCAAGAAGAGACTTGATGAGAAAAAAGGTCCTTGGCCCGAAGAGTTACCAGGGGTGCTATGGGCAATGTGAACCACGGAGAAGAACAACACCGGTGAAACCCATTTTTCCTCGCCTATGGCATGGATTCACTTATCCCTATGGAAGTGGGCGAACCAAGTCTTCGGTACGCTCACACCATCAAAGATGCCAATCAGCAAACCATGCGCATAGAGTTGGATTTGCTCGAGGAGAAAAGAGAGTTAGCCTTGGTTCTGTTAGCAGCACAAAAAAGACAAATTGAGGCGTATCTCAACAGAAAGGCCAAGCTTAGAGACTTCAAAGTTGGTGATTATCTGCTAAAGGCTTCGAATCAGTCAACAAAAGAAAAGAATATGGGAAAACTTATTGCAAATTGGGAAGGGCCTTACAAAGTTAGGGCAATTGTTGGAAAGGGATCTTATAAGATCGAAGATTTGCAAGGCAAACTCGAACCCTTAAACTAGAACATTTCCAATTTGAAGCGGTATTATTTTTTATATCAAGGTAAGCATTCCTTGATCATTTAAAATTCACCTACAACCTCGAGCCGAAAAATTCTCCAAAGGCTTTGGTTGAAATATTTAAACTTACTCCCCGTTTTACTTAGCTTGACCTTTTTAGGAAGCAGATAAGACGATCTTCAGTGCTTGGATCTTCATCAAGATTCACACCCAAACACTGGGGGGGAGTGAGGAGTGGGATGCAGCCGAGGTCAGCTTTGAGCCTCCCCACCAAAGTCTATCTATTTGACAACCGGGGACTGATACCCGAGGAATAGATTAGCGCTTTGTATTTTTGCCTGATAGTGGCATGTTGTCAATTTTCAACTTGTTTTTGCGCCTAAGTTTTACTTAAACTAGGCCTTATGTAAAAAAAGCCGATTATGGCTTGTTGATATCATCAATGAAATAAACTTGATTCAATATCTCTTTGTTTCCATGATCTTACATACCGAAGTTATTTCTTATACCAAAGTTATATTTCAAATGCCTCGGCTCGAGAACGAGACGTCGTTCTAAGTTCGCATCGGCATTGTATAAACTAAGTCTTGCAAGCAAAATTATTCTAAGTGTTCAGCTCAAAATATTTCATAAGGCAAAATGAAAGCTAACACTTATGCATAACAAGCAGATTCATTCATTCATGAAAGGCCCGAAGGCCATAAAGTTATTTACATCATAAGGCCCGAAGGCCTAAACAAAAACAAAAACTAGCAAGGATAGAAAACACAAAAGCAAAGCTAAGGCTGGGGACTATTCCCCTCTTCGGGGTTTTCCTCATCAATGTTTTCTTCGTCCTATTTTCACTGGAGGGCAGATTATCCACTATTTTCTGAGCTTCGGCGGCATCATTCCGTGCTTTGATGATCTCCTCTTCGAGAACAATTTTCCCAACCTTAACTTGCTACAGCGTGTCGAGCCTAGTCTTGACAACAGCCCACGCCACCTCTAACTTCGCCCTCGTGGCCTTGACCTCGGTGTGCTGCTCGATGTTTGTGATCCTCTCTCGAAGCCTAGCAACCTCATTCTAGAGACCGGGCACTTGATCCACCTGGCCTTGCAATCTGCTAAGTTGGGTTGTGTACTCCTCCAACTTATCGCAGTATTTCTCGCCGGCTTCAAGTACTTCGGTCTTAGCGTGAAATACTTCGGCTTCAAGGCGTTCGACCTCAAGCCTTAGCCTCGAGTGCTCTTCAACGAACTCATCTTTCAAAGCTTGCAATCGCGCCTCAGAGGTAACTTGATCCTCGCGCGCATCAGCTTCGGCCTTGGCGGCAATTTCACGAGCACGCCCCAATTCTTGGCTCAAAGTGGCCGATTGCGCCTCCAGTTCGGCGATCTTCGCCACATACCCTCTCTTCTGCTCTCCCCAAGCATTCTCCACTTCTTGGACCCGCTCAGCTTGCTCGCGCTCCAAGTGAATGGCTTTCAGTGCAATGACCAAACTCTGGGCAAGGAAAAAGAAGCAATCAGTGCCAAGTGTGGAGAAGCAATAAAGTGAGAAAATAAAAATGTGGGAAAACTTACGCGAAGATAGTCGCGGTGCCCATCAAACCCATGGGGCTAAGCTTGTTGAGAAATTGCTCCTCGTTGGACCCAAGCAACGCATCAAGACTAAGGATGTCAGTAGGGTTACCCTCCGACAAGTTAGAATTAGTTGGAAGCTCCAATATCCGAAGAGCAGTTGCCGAGGCTGGAGCAGGGTCATGGGTGGCTTGGGCCACATTTGAAATTGGGCCTTCACCCACTTTAGTTTTGCCTTTCCTTTGGGCGGCCTCGTGATCAGATTCCTCAATGTCGATCACTTCGGTCTCTTTAGAGACCTAAAAAATCAACTCAGGAGCCACTTCAGAAGTAGGTTCGGGGAGAACCCCAAGGTCACCCTCGATCATTTTGTTGCTGGGCTCATCAATAAGACCTCGGCGTCTCTCAGCTACATCTGGTGAAGCCTGGGCAGTCCCCACCTCGACTCGAGGATACTTTGCTTTGGTAGCCCTCTTCGAAACGGTCCTCTTCCTCTTCGAATCTGTAGAAGAACAGGGAGAAAGTTTGTAAGTAAAAATTAAGGTAAGAGTTAAAGAAATTTTAAAACAACTTATAAGGACGACCTCACCTTTCGAAGTCCCTTGGCCTGGCGAACCCTTAGACTTCTTCTCCTCGGCGAGTTGCCTCACCAGACTCGCTATCTGACTGACGCCTTCTTTGCTATCGATGATCTTTCTCTCCTTCTTCTCTTTCTTCTTTTCTTTTTTCTCCTCTTTCTTCTTGTCCTTCTTCTCCTCGGTTTCTTCCTCATCCCCTTCGGGATCCTTGATAGCCTTGTTGGAAAAAACTAAATGGAGAAAGAAAAGAAAATATTAAGAAGCACCGACTTAGAACAAGTATTAGGAAATTTCAAGTGTGACAAACAAGCTCACCATGTCTCTTGCACGACCAACGGTTTTACCCCAAGGCAACAAAAATCATCCACTGCCGAAGGGGATGCTTCTTTTGTGCCATCACCAAGGTAACCCACTCAAACAAGTTCTCCAGTGGGTTAACTGGGACCTTGTTGGCTACATACCACAAACGTGACAGTGAGTAAAGACAAGTTAAGACAACCACAGGACGAAACTAAGACAGGAATACTTATGCTAAGCATTCCACTCTTCGAGAAAATCAGGGTCAGCCAATAATAACGTCGTTGGGATGAGCACAAAGCGATCCGCTCCAACCTCGATCGCTGTGGTCCTCACTTTTGCTTAGGATGGCGTAAGATCCACGAGATAAAAAGGCTACAACCCCAGCCTTATGGAAGTAAGGGTAGTAGAGGGAGATCAAATGCTGGAAAGTGAAAGGCAGCTAAGCCAATTGACTTAAATACTCAAGAGCCTGCATGACCCTCCAAACCCCAGGGCCCAATTGAGCCAAACACAGTTTATAAGATCGACAAAATGTGTCAATTATATGATGGACAGATAAACCAAAGCCTATGGTGAAAGGATATGTATAAACCGAAGAATACCCTAAAACATGGGTAGAAACAACAGTGTTCGGGCTGGAATTCTTATCTCCACCTCGGGCCCCCATCGGCAGTCTGCCTGAACAGTCAATATCAGATCTTCGGTTATCACACTCAGAGTGACGTGTACTGGTAAGTTTCTATTTTTACCTCGTTGAGCATCGGACTGCACTTGGACCTTAAGGTCCTTGTCGTTATTGAAATCCGAAGGGATAACCAACCGAGGTTCTATCTCCTCTTCGACGGGAATCTTCTTCCTAGATTTCTTTGAGGCAACAGCTTCGGTCTTAGAACCCTTCTTGCTGACCTCAGCATCGCCTCCTTGGCCACTTATTTCTTTAGCACTGGTGACGTCGTCGCCTTCGACGTCATCCTTATCACCAGCACGGTCATCACCTCCAACATCTTCACTTACTTCAGCTCTGTCACGCCCCGCCCTAGCCTTGCGCCACCTAGAGCCACCAGCCAAGGACATCACCTCGCCACCACCACTCTCTGCCTCAATAACTTGCAGCGGCGGGACGACGGCGAGAAAATCACCGTTGGCGATCATAGCGGCGGTGCGTGAAACTTTATCACCAGAATCACTAGAATCTTGTGTGGAGTGTGTTGCAGACATGATTGTAAATATAGAAATAAAGATTTCTTGGAAGGTGAAGAAGTTATTTGAAATGGGAATTTTTCTCCTTTCTCCACTGTTGCTCACTGATCATGGAAAGTGAGAAGAAGATTCTAAGGTGAAGTATTTATAAGAGGAGAGAGTGCAAGTGGGAAAGTCATGATGATATCCAACATTGGGAAGCAAAAGAATTCGGCGTGACCGTTTGGAAGCCAGCGAACGGTCACCACATAATGCGCAACAGTAATTTGAAATGACAGGAGATGTTTCAAAACTCTTGGATAGGGTTGAGCCACGTCAATCTCCCATGCAAAATCATTCCACTCCTTGGTAACTCGGGCACTTGTCCGAGGAGTGTGGGGGACTATCTGTATTGGGTAAAAATCGGCGCTCGCACGCGGCAAGTCGGTTGTGTGGAGTGAAGCTAACCGAATAGATAATTTGTACATAGAGGACTGAAGTTGTTGAAAAAGACACCGAGGTCAGTCAAAGTCAAGCACCGAAGATTGCCTTAAAGTCATGGTTCGGCGGAATTCAGCCTCGATCGACCGGTAAGTTCACACCACCGAGGTCGTCACTATGAACTTCGGTGGGCAGTTTCAGCCAAAGACGCACGATCCTCCACTACTTCAGCCCACTAACTCCATCATCAGAAATGTGCGACGTGAGCCTGAAAGGTTTAGATAAGGAGAACGTGATCCAGAACTTGTGTGTCTATAAATAGCCTCATTTCTTATGTTGTATTCATTCAGAAATATATACCAAAACTCTGCCAAATTTTCTACTCAAGATCATATATTGAAATCTCATTTATTTACGTCGTATTCTCGTTGTTACTGTTGTAATTTCGACTTTGATACATTGATTTGCTTGTATTCGCAATCTAAATTCGATTTGTAACCTAAGATCAGTTTAGGCCAACACATAAACCTTAGACATAAAAATCCTAGCATCCTTCTACTATTTCTCTCATTTTCACTCCCTCCTCCATCTTCTACTCTCAATCTGCCACCACCGGACCTCCTCCAACCTGTTGTGCTGCCGCAGAAAAACAAAAAACTACATTTCTGAATTCCTCTCTACTCCTTCTTTCCATTCTTGCTACTACTTTTCCCAAATTCTCGTGGAATTTACGTATATCTAACTTCAAAGTTTCGGTCGACACTGTTGACACCTAATTTTGTCCTTCCTGTTTCAATGGTCATTATTCAAAATAAATTGCACTGATAACCGCATAATCACCCTATACTCACTCCTATCCTGAGTCATTATCTCATGCACGTACACCATTTAGGCTATTTTAGAAGCATTTGCACGAACGGTCACAATTTTACAAAACTTGCATTCTTGTCAATAATTTTCACAATTATTGTTGTTTTAAGGAGGACACCTAAAATATTTTTAACCTAATATAATGGATTTTTTCAGTTATTTAGCCTTGCTAATTATTTTTTCTTAATGTTATAATTTTTTCATAAACATTTTACGCAGTTTATACGCATTTATACTTAATTTATATGCTTTTATAAACTATTTATACACATGTATGTGTGTGTATATATATATATACACACACACACACGTCTGCACACACATCATCACATTTTTAACATCTCAAAGCCTACGTGGATCGATCTCAGCCGTCCACGTGTACAATCCGACGGCTGAGATCAAAACTTCCATTTTTATTACAAACGACCCCCCAAAAACCCCATTTGCTCTTCCATTTTCCCTCTCCCTCACCCGATAAACTCTCTCTCTCTCTCTCTCTCTTTGCTCGGCGAAGCTTCACGCCACCACTGTCACGGTATTTTTCTGGCAAAATTTAGGGAAAATGATATATTCGGGTTCTCCGTTTCAACAGCTACAAAACCCATACCCTTTCGACAACATTCAAACGAGGTCGATTCTTAACCCTCGTCGACGGAGTCACCACCGCCGGAAAATGCCTCCGACGTGGTCCATGGTATTCTAAATAACCTGAAAAGGGGTGAAAACCCCCTCGTGCAAAGTCAATTTACGACGGGTCAATTTGACCTGACTCCGACGTAAAATGGGCATTCCCTTTCCTTTGTCATTTACAGTTTTAGAAGTTGTTATGTGACATCCATGCTTACCTTGGTATTTTAACTGATTAATTAAATGTTTGCATGTTTAGTTAATTGCTACACCTAAATTAATTTGGGGGTAAGTACACTTGTTCTCATTCTAGTTCACAATGATACACTGTCAAAACGAGCATTGATTGACACGACCCGGAATCCGGTTAGGCCGTGCGGGCACCCGACATCCTCCCCTAGACCCGTCGGGCGAACTCTTACCAATTAAATCAGGAAAATAAATATAACAGTTTACAAATAAGGACAAGACTTAAAATAAAAACACAGACATACTGATACCTCTAAGCTGTATAAAAGAAATTACAGCTGACTACCCAACATGCTAGGTTTAGGGCTATCCAGACCAGACATCTAAGAGTACAAAAGAAGACAGATACCTCCTGAAAATGCAACTGAAATAATGAACAATTAACTGGTGGCCATCCGGAATAAATCTGGCTCACCCTGACAGCTGAAGTCGTCTTCGCTCCTGAACAACGCGGCGAACTCAATCCTGGAGCTAACCTGCCGAAACGAAATAGATAGACAAGAAACAAACAACAAACAAGGGTGAGTCAAAAGGAATCAATAAGTGGGGCAGACTAGCCACCTCAAAGAATAGGATAGCTAGCCAGGGAGAGGAAACAGATAAACCAAATTCCTTTTATTTAAATTATAAAAAGGCAGAGCCAGATAACAACCGGAAACACGTAAGAAACTTGTAAACTCAACCAAGGGTGCGTGACAGAAACATATCAACAAATAAGCGATGCACATATAAGCAGAACAGTAGTCATGTACCGCAAGTCTACACAATGGTATGAATTGAGATGAAATGAAATGAAGTGAGATGAAATGAAATGAAATGAAATATGATGCAAAGGGTCACATGTGCCCGTCGTCCCATCTCGAAGCGGAATACTCCTGCATTCGAGGGGAATCCAATCTGATAACCAACTGGAGCGGAATACTCCTGCTCCTGGGGCGGAATACTCCTGCACCCGATATAATATAAACCAGAGGCAGAATACTCCTGCACTCTCTTGGGGCGGAATACTCCTGCACCCGATATAATACAATGGAGCGGAATACTCCTGCTCCTGGGGCGGAATACTCCTGCCCTCAATATGATACAATGGAGCGGAATACTCCTGCTCCTGGGGCGGAATACTCCTGCCCTCAATATGATATGCAATGTAATGCATATGAATGACATATAATGCAAATGAGTGCAATGTGATGCAATAATAACCCTTCACCGGCGCGGGACTCTCATCGACAACCGGGAAGTAGATGCCAACCCACAGCCAGGGTACCATGCTCAGATCGTCATTGCAATACCAATAATAGGACATAACATATAATATACAATGTAAATCCAAAGCTAAGGCGTAATGAGTACGCCTATCGGCAGCTACACACGTAAGGAATACGTGGTAGAAAATCCCCGAGGCCAGGTGCCTCCAAAGAAATGGATATAAACACTTACCTCTCTCAAAAGTTAGCATTGCGACCAACAACCGCGTTATTTTTTTGAATTCATTGCCAAACGATCCCACTGTGTTCAATGAGCAGAAAAATATATCAAATAGGGATAAAGGCTTCATTCCTCACATCTTAGGGCAATCCAGGTAGGAACCTGATACTCTATTCGCATACGAAATACACAGGCCAGACCTATGTACGGGGTTTAAGGCCACATAACCAAACCCCAAATAAATTACATTTATATGTTGCCCATAACTCACTGAGTACGAATATATAATTAATTTCATTATCAGGGTCCATTTGACCTTTTAAACTATTAATTGAACTTATTAAAACGATGTCTAATATTCCAAGTTTTACCGTTAAAACATATTCAAACACACGTAATAAACTCAAATAATATATTAGGATCATTACCTGAATGTTTCAGGGTGAAAATTCTACTTTTCTCCAGCCCCTTTTCTTATTTTCTGGCATTTTTTCCTTCTCTGTTTCTCCTTCGATTTCTGCTTTTGAATTGTTCATATTTCTGTACGTTTCTGTTCCTTATCAATCCTTGGTGCTAAGGGATTTTATATCCCAAAGCACCGACTAACATTTGTCCTTACCCTTTTTTTTTTGTTTTTTTTAAAAGATTCGCTGCTACGGTAAAAATTAAAACGGTACCCTACGATATTCGAAATAATTCCAACTTTTGTATACCGGTTATACAAAATATATGTAACATACTCGCAAAGGCGGATCTCAAATCGGTTTTCCGAAACTCAAGATGCGAATTTAAATGGAAAAGGTCAAATTATTTAACTTTCGGTATTTTAGCGGAAACTAGCCGAACAACATCGAAATTCACTTTCGAAAGTTTACAAAAATCACACATAATCATACGAACCTAACGGCACTTTTGGATTTCGAATCGGAGCTCATTCGGCAAAAACCGAGCTTGAAAATCTCTTTTTAATATTTATTGCCAATAAAAACTGAAACCTTCTTCCGATGCCTACCAAACGAGGTCTGATTTAGCTCAAATTTTACAGACAGGTTCTAATGGACATTACGAATATTTTAAAATTATCTGCACGCCAATCGGAGTCCTAACTTCCGAAACGACTGACCGAGGTCGTTTCATTGATTTTCCCTTCAACTCCTGTTGTGACACTTAGGCCTTGAATGCATGAGTTTTAACATGTATGCAGTTGGTGTTCTTTATTGTATCTTTAGGATTTACTCTTTGGAATCTGTGATCATTTTAAAAGTGATTTTGATCACCCCTGTGCCTAGCATTGTATTTAATCGACTGAATGATCTTGACTTGCCTAAAATTGAAAACAGGATAGTTATCCAATTTAGCATAATTAAGGGGATTTTGAATTGATAATTGGAATTCTTGATTAAAAATTTGAAAGGAAGTTGGTCTTAGTAATTGACATAGTATCAATTGATGTTTATTTGGAATCTGTTAAGCTAATGCATTGATTCTCAAGCCTGGATTAGTTTGAGACACTTTGCATAACTAATTCTTGAACTTGGCCGTGTTATTGATTAAGGGGAGGGACTATACTTGTTAAGAGGTGTGATTCCCTTAAGTTTAGGAATTGATTAACTTATAATAGGAAAGAATACCAAAGTAGATCCCTCTGACTTTGGGGAACAATATTTCGTTGCCTATTTTGTTATAACCTGGCTGATTTATTCCCCACCCCTTGCCTATATAAATCAGTTCTCTTATATACAATAGACACTGAAAAACTGGAAAAAGAACTAAAAACACACATATAGCACTACACTCTCTCTTTCTCCTAAATATTTCTCATCAATTGGGAGTTGCCTGCTTCTCGTTACTTCTGCTCCTGTTCTTTGCAATCAACACTGTCCCAGATTATTGTTTCTTGTGTTTTCTGCATTCCTGGATAAGGTATATTTTCTAGTTCTTTGTCACTGGTGCCTGTACTACCTGCCTGCCCCTGCTTGTTTCTTGCTTGTTCCTTCTTTGTTTATACTATCCATACTTGTGCGAAACCTCTTCATTCTATACTGGCTTTGGGTCCATGTTGGAGCTCCTGCTAACCCCTGAGTGAAGCTTTAAATGGATGGCCATGACAGGCCATACCAGCTTTGTTTAGTTGCAGATTTAGGACTTTGAGAAGTCCATCAGTTGTGCTATACAGTGACTGCTTAAGCACAATTATTTGAGACCCCTGCTATGCTTGAACTCACGGAAGACAGTCTACTTGATTTTCTGTATACCTTTTGCCCCTTAGAAACTGTCCCAACTATGTATATTCATTAGGTTTCCTGTTTGTATATGTTTAACACAGGGAGCACAGCTACTAAGCTGTGTATATTGGCTACCCAGGAGCCTCCTCCTAACATTTCTCCCCTATGTGCTGCATCACTCAAAGATCATGATGTTTTGAAACCTGTATAGCATTTTCTGGTTAAAAACTAAAATATAATATTTCTGCACGTTTTGGAATAAAACTTCTGAACGGTAACATTGCTCTATCAGTCACTTTTCACAGGTCTTAGAGTTAAAACACTTGAAAGCATGCTTTTAACATTAAATCTGGAATTTTATTTAAACAAGGGGCTAATTGTGCTATGATTGCTTAAAACTGGACTGTTTCTGAAAATTTTAGAATGCCCCTCTTTGCATAAATGATCCAGGCCCAAAACTATTTTCAAATATGGCCTTTATATGTGCTAAAACTATTTTTATTACTTTAAAGCTCCTATACACTAATCTAATAGTAGTTTATAGGGGTGTGTAAGTGATAGGGGTCGACTATACGAGTATATAAACATATTCTAAAATCTAAAACTATGAACTACTCATGTATTTGCATGCCTATGCTTATAGTTATGTGCGACAGCCCTCCTTATTTGCATTTCTGTACTTTTGTGTAACCCGCTTTTGAAAAGCAGCCCCTTTATCTAAATACTTTTCAAAACTGATCGCTAAAAAAATATCCATTAAGGTTAGGGCTCGACAATTAATGACGAGTCACACCGACCCTAAATAGCTAACATTTTGTTTTCAAAACAACACTCATTTGGTTTTGGCTGAAATCTGAAACTATTTATAAAAATGTCTGTTTGTGCAAAACTGTTTCAAAGGGTAAAATTATATAAATAAACTGAATTGTAATACTTTTTGCACATCTAATCTCATTTGCGATTAGGCATTAGTATTAGAGGCCTTAAAACGCGATTAGGCGTGAAATAGGTCGTATGTGTAAAACTTAAAGCCCAATTGTATGTCTGTTGTTTAAACTTGCATAGATATATCTACTTTCGTAAATTAGATACGAGGGTAACCTTTTAAGTTAGTATTGTCTATAGTAGTGCTCACAACCTTACTAAGACATCCCAAAATATAGACTCGGGCGGGAACCACCTTCCGTGGGACTTGGGGAAGTGCCTAACACCTTCTTTCCTGAGTCATTTGGACTTCTTACCCGTTGAATCTCTGAAACCGGACTAGTATGATAATTAAACTCAACCTTAGACGCTTAGGTGGTCTAATACACCTTAGAAAACTATATTAGGTGGCAACTCCAACTCTTGAACTCAAATGAGTTACCCAGTCAAATCCGAAACCCGACTCGCTCCGAGCTGAGTCTAAAATCGGGTGTGACAGAATGGCGACTCCGCTGGGGATTTTTAAAAGTCCTCACCATAACGAGTCTTTATTTTGGGATTTTATATTATTTATTATCTTGTTATTGATTATTATTATCCGGAACTAACTTCTTTCTTTTATTTTGTTTTTCTTATTATTTTAATTTTTGGTTGTAATATCTTTTTCAAATTTTGTAATGCATCTTATTTAATATATCTCCTCATTAACGTTCACTCGTGCGACATACTTGAATAAAAACGGTTGCGTCAGTTTGACGATCGTTCTCACTTCCACAAAGAACCCTTCAGAAAAGTTTGGGATAGGTCGAGTCCGTGGTACAGCCGACGGTCCCTAAAAACTTTTCCACCTCCAAATTGTCCGTTTGGGGGAACCTTGTCTAAACCAAATCTTAGTGGAGACGATAGGAAATCATGCATCATGATACCATGTTAGTTGACTTGTTTCCAAGTCCAAAATAGGTCAACTTGTTCAACAATCTAAATGGGTTTTAAACCCCAAAGAGCGTTTGGACATGATTATTTGGATTTTTTGGAAAATAAACATGTAACGGCCATATTGTTCTCAAAATGGGGGTGGGGTGTTTATTTTAACTTTCTTATCTATTTGTAGGTCTTTATGGCTCAAAAATGTCTAAGGTTTGGTATGGTCATGGATGTTCCTCCTCTATTGGCATGATGGTGGAGCAATTTAGGAGGTCATGGTCGTTTGCGGGTTCATAAATACTTAGGGCATCTACGTTTGCTGATGGAGGTAGAACCATGTCGTGGAGTTATCGAGGCGGCGATTACATTTTGGGATGAGCAAAGAAATGTCTTTACGTTCAATGGCGTAGAATTGACACCTTTGATAGAAAATAGGTGGTTTTATAGAAGATTCGGGCATGATTAGAGAAAAGCGTACATGGCAGGAAATGGCAATAATCATTCCAAAGTTTCCCATTTTGAGCGACTTTCGCAAACTGCTTGGCCTTGCTGGAAATGATGCAGTGACATCCATACAAAAGGGCGGCATACCTTTATCTTTTCTGTATGAGAAATTTAGTCATGATGGTGATTTTGACCAAAAGCGTGATGATTTCACTTCCTACGATGATTGGCATAAAGGAAATATTTTTGCCTTCATAGTTTGGTTTTTGGGTATTATGGTGTTTCCTGAAAATTCAAAGCATTACATTGGGGTACGGTTGATCAAGGTAGTGGAAGCTGTGATGAACGGGGTTGACAAATGAGAATGCACTTTGGTGCCTATGATTTTGGCCGACATCTATAGAGCTTTGGGACTTTGTAAGAAAGGGGCTAAGTATTTCAAGGGATATAACTTGTTACTACAGCTTTGGTTTAAGGAGCATTTGGAAATAGTGAGAGGAAGCGCAGAAATACTCAAACCATCAGGCATTAATCACATAACCACACCACTCTATGGAGTTAGAACCCTAAAACAAGCAAGTAGCGTTGAAGGCTGGTTGAAACTCTTCAACAGCATAACAGACGACTCAGTACAATAAATGTTCACTTGGTTCCCGACGAACGAATTCACAATTCGAGCTAATGCCACTCCTTTTTTGACTTTAATGGGGCTACGAGGCCTTCAACCATACATCCCTGGAAGAATCATGAGGCAAGCTGGCAGGAAACAATGCACAATTCAAATGGCTTTCACGGGACGATATCAACTTGATTACACTGAGGAGAAGATTGCTTTGGCTGGGGATATCATTGATAGTTGGAAAAATCATTGCATAATGGGTCCGAAATCTATGGAACGAGATCGGTATAAGGCAGGCTGTGAACCATACTATGCTGACTGGTTGCAAGCAGAATTGAGAGGGACGATTACACCGGGGCCGAATAGGAGCGATACTATCAAAGACAAAGAAGTAGAGGCACAAATCAAATACAAGTGGCTAATGCGCAGGGTATCAGAATCAGAAATGGAGCACCAAAGAAGGACAGAGACATGGAAGAAACGTGCACTTAACTTAGAAGGAAAAGTAGAGGGATTGATGGAAAAACTCGGGCGATAGAACGCTGAATGCAGTGCCATGGACATACTTCATTTGTTCGCAGCTAAAGGTCATTTGGCGGAGGCTTTGGAAGAAGCTCAGGAGATATTAAGAGAAGCAAAGAAGGCCAGGCTAGAGGAGGAACCCGATGTCTAGTTTTGTCTTTTTATTTGCAAAAGATCTTTTATGTACTAGACTTCAAGTTATATAATGAAGTTTTGTCGAGATTTTGAGAACAATTGGCAATGCATGTTTATTTTTTTCCTCATATCATTTAAACATAGAAAGGCTTTACGTCCATGGCGTGTTAAGGTCTATTAGGAAACCTTGTCAAAAGGGTTCTTAACCCGGGAAATGACAAAATTGCATCTCTGTATGGATTCGAAGAAATGTTTGCACAAAATATAGATCGTTTGCTTAAACATGATCAAGACTATAAAAATGTTTTAGTCTTTACCTTATCTTGTTTTGGTTTCAGACTATGGCTGCGAGAGGTATACATTAATTCGAAATTGTTTCTCGACCTCCTCACTTGATTCGACTCTGGTGGGAAGATCTGGCTATTATTAGTAAGGCTCACGTTCAAAAGGTGTTGGGAGAGCTGGTAGCTCTCAAGGCCTACACTGCCATGCCTGGTTTGGTCAAGGCTGCTACACATTTCTGGGACTACAAGAGGGCTGTGTTTCATTTCAATGGTTTGGAGTTGGGGCCACTGTTGGAAGAATTCGGAGGACTAGTAGGGTTAGAGCCTGGGCCAGAGACTATGATTTATCCCCGAGATGTGGACCCTAAGGAGTTCATTGAATTATTGGGCACTCCTTATGATCCATACGTCGAAGGATTGCATGATGGAAAGTCACGTTGGAGTACTTGCATTCTAGGTTTGAAGATCCAACGCTTAGGCATGATTGGACTGGGGCATGGGAAATTCAAGACTGGGAGTGGACTGAATCAAATGCTTTCATCGTTGCTTTTCTGGGAAGCATGGTTTTCCCCGAGAAGGAAGGAAAGATCAACAGATATCGATTTGCATTTAACTTAGCTGAGGGTACACAGCCCGAAGCATCAATTGAGGGTACACAGCTCGATATCGATTTGTCATATAAATTAGCTGAGGCTACACAGCCCGAAGCGTGAGGGTACACAGCCCGATATCGATTTGCATTTAATTTAGCTGAGGGTACACAGCTCGAAGCGTCAATTGAGGGTACACAGCCCGACATCAATTTATCATTTTAATTCTTGGCGGAGGTTACACAGCCCGATGCATCGACTGAGGGTACACAACCCGATATCGAATCTAACATTTGGCACAGCAAAAGACGCACAGTCGAGCATAGCAGACATACCTGCGTACGGCAAAGAATCCTGGACAGACGATCCAGCCCGATAGGGAGGTACGTTATACATTCGCTTATACATACATTATTGTGTAGACTCATCTTTATTGCAGGATATACACTCAGACAATGCGAACATTACGACCTAACTCCTCAACAATTCCCGTAAGTCGTAAGCACTCCTCTAGAGTCGTGATAAAATTATTCGTTCTGTCGACATCTTTGCCCGAAGACTCTTTCATCATCCCCGGGCAAAGAGGGACAGCTGTTGACACCTAATTTTGTCCCTCCTATTTCAATGGTCATTATTCAAGACAAATTGCATTGATAACCGCATAATCACCCTATGCTCACTCCTACCCTGAATCATTATCTCATGCACGTACATCATTTAGGCTATTTTAGAAGAATTTGCACGAACGGTCACATTTTTACAAAACTTGCATGTCTTGTCTGTCACAACCGATTTTAAACTCAACTCGGAGCGAGCCAAGTTTCGGATTTAGGCCACCTAAGGGCCTAAGGTCGAATTTAATTATCATACTAGTCTGGTTTCAAAGATTCAACGGGTAAGAAGTCCAAATGACTCGGGGAAGAAGGTGTTAGGCATTTCCCTGAGTCCCACGAAAGGTGGTTCCCACCCGAGCCTATATTTTGGGATAAAATTGTGAACACTATTGTGCAATACTAACTTAAAAGGTTACTTTGGTATCTAATTCATGAAAGTAAACATATCTATGCAAGTTCAAACAATACACATACAAATAGACTTTAAGTTTTACACATACGACCTATTTCACGCCTAATCGCGTTTCAAGGCCTCTAATTCAAATGTCTAGTCATATATAATGTTAAACCTACAAAAGATATGGCAACTTCAGCTCATTCATGTAATTTCAGCCTTTAAAACAACTTTACGCAAATAGTCAGTTTTGCAAAAACTGGCTGCTTTTATAAAAGATTTCAGATTTTGGTCAAAACCGAATGCGTGTTGTTTTTAAAATAAAATATTAGCCATTTAGGGTCGATGTGACTCATTATTAATTGTCGAGCCCTAACCTTAATGGCTATTTTTATTTAGGGGTCAGTTTTGGAAAGTATTTGGATAAAGGGGCTATTTTTCAAAAATGGGTTACACAAAAAGCACTGAAATACAAATAATGGGGCTGTCGCACATAGATATAAATATAGACATACAAATACATGGATAATTAATAGTTTTAGAGTTTAGAAAACGTTTATATACTTGTATAGTCGACCCCTATCACGTATACACCCAAAGTAATAAAAATAGTTTTAACACATATAAAGGCCATATTTGAAAATAGTTTTGGGCCTAGATCATTTATGCAAAAGGGGAAGTTCAAGTTTTAATAGAGACAATCCAGATTATAACATGTTTTGCACAAAATAGCCCCTGTTCAAAGAAATTGTTCTCCAAAGAATATTTCAAGTGTAAGAGGCTATCCTACCTTAAACTTTAGTCGATTATAAGTTATGTTCGAATGTCAAAACTATCCAGTCATGCACAACTCCTATTTATCAACGCTAAACACTTACAAATTTATTCATGTTTAACATTCTATGATATGATGCAAGCCACAGAAGTAGGAAGGGGTAAGAAAAGGCCCCTAGGTGGCCATTCACACAGCCTAGTAGCTGTGTGCCCTGTCTTAAGCAAATACAAACAGGAATCCTAATGAATATACACAACAGGGACAGTTTCTAAGGGGAAGGGTTCACAAAGAAAAGAGTGGACTGTTTTTTAATGATTCTATGCATAGTCAGGACTCCAAAATTGCATCTAAGCAGGCACTGCATAGTGCAGTCAATAGACCTCTCAATAGCCTCAAATCTGTAACTTAAAACAAGGCTGATATGGCCTTTCAATGACCATCCAAACAGAGCTACACTTATAGGGGCTAGCGGGGCCAAAACAGAGGCCTAAACAATCACAGTATCAAGCACAATAACATAGATAACAAGTTTTCAAAGAAAGGAAGCAGAGGAAGGTAGAACCTCCTCAACAGATCATATACACTCCAAATATCTATCAGATCATGCATAATAGGAATACTACAAGTCAAGACCAGTTCAGGATCATCTCACCTTGTTAAATGCAGTAACTAACAAGTAAGACAAACACAGGTAATCTCTCCAGAAGTAGTGCAGGAAGAGAAACAGAGAAAGCAAGGCCCTTTCTTCAGAAAGTTGAGAATAAGAGAGTTTCAGTTGTGTATGAGGTTCTGCCTGTGTTTTCTGTGTGTGTTGAAGTGTTTTTTCTAGTTGGAAGTGTGTCTATTGTACATAGGAGAACTGATTTATATAGGCAAGGGGTGGGGAATCAAATTCAAACGGGCAAAGAACAAATATGGTAAATATATATTGTTTTCCAGACCTAAAAGGATTTTATTAAGTAGTCTTACCAAGTTTAGTTCAATCAAACCCCTAAACTTTAGGCAAATCCAATTATTTGACAGAAAATAGTTCCTCCTCCTTGATCATAACATAGTCTACGTTCACAAATCAATTCTCAAACCAGTTTTGGCTCGAAAATAACTTAACATATTCTGAAAATAAACCATATCAATTATCAAAACTGATTTACAATCATAAATTCAAATCAGACCTAACCATTACTTGACCATTTTAGTTTTCCATCATACTTAGGCTAGGTGACCATGGAAATCATGCACAAGGACTAAACAGAAGACTAGGCATGATGACTAAATAACTGTGGCCATGATCAAGGCCTGTTTTAACATAATTTGTCATTAATATTGGCAGCATAGAGGATTAAACATAGACAAACACAAGGTTTTAAAGGACTTATTGACATAGTTTAATTACATCTTGACATTAACATGAATTAACAAATACAAGACCTTTTCATTTGAGCCTAAATGACACTAATGTAAAAACTTGTAACACATATACAAAGTTAGGCAAATCTCAGGCATGGATATGGCACATAACAATTAGGGAAAATTAGGGTTAGGGTTACCCATTTTTCAATCGGAGTCGGGTCAATCTTGACCCGCTTCCACCGCGTTCGCATGAGGGATTTCCCTCCTCCTTTAGCAACGGTAACAACTTAAGCTCCGATTAGACATGTCCGGAGACTTTTCCGGTGATAGAAAACCTTCGTCGATGAGAGGTCAATTTTGACCTCCGTCGAAACAACCAAATAGTATAGGGGTTTTGCAGCGGATGACGAGGGGAACACAATGATACCATTTTCCCTGAATTTCATCGGCTGAATCGACCGAAAAATAGTCGTGACAGTGGAAGTTTCGTGAGAGAGAGAGAGAAGGGTCGCGGCGGCTGAGTGTGAGGGGGAAATGAAATGATTTTTAGGGATTTGGGGGTGCATGTGTAATTAAAAATGGAAACTTGGATCTCAGCCGTCGGATGGTACACGTGGACGGCTGAGATCGATCCACATAGGTGTTGAGGTGTTAAAAATATGGTGATGTGTGTGCAGACATGTATATATATATATATATATATATGTGTGTGTGTGTGTATAAATAGTGTATAATAATACATAAATTAGGTATAAATGCGTATAAACTGTAAAAAATGTTTATGAAAGAATTATAGAATTAAGGAAAAATAATTACAAGGCTAAATAATTAAAGAAATCTATTATACTGGGTTTTAAAATAATTTAGGTGTCTTCTTTAAAACAGAAATAATTGTGAAAAATATTGGCAAGACATGCAGGTTTTGTAAAAATGTGACCGTTCGTTCAAATGCTTCTAAAGTAGCCTAATTGGTGTACGTGCATCAGATAATGACTCAAGATAGGGGTAAGTGTAGGATTATGTGATTATCAATGCAATTTGTCTGAATAACGGCTATTGAAACATGAGGGACAAAATTCGGTGTCAACATTGTCAATATTTTTCACAATTATTGCTGTTTTAAGGAGGACACCTAAAATATTTTTAACCTAATATAATGGATTTTTTTCAATTATTTAGCCTTGCTAATTATTTTTTCTTAATGTTATAATTTTTTCATAAACATTTTATGCAGTTTATACGCATTTATACTTAATTTATATGCTTTTATATACTATTTATACACATGTATATATCACACATCATCACATTTTTAACACCTCAATGCCTACGTGGATCGATCTCAACCGTCCACGTGTACAATTCGACGGCTGAGATCAAAACTTCTATTTTTATTACAAACGACCCCCCAAAAACCCCATTTGCCCTTCCATTTTTCCTCTCCCTCACCCGATAAACTCTCTCTCTCTTTCCTCGGCGAAGCTTCACGCCACCACTGTCACGGTGTTTTTTCGGCCAAATTTAGAGAAAAATGACATATTCGGGTTCTCTGTTTCAACCACTACAAAAACCATACCCTTTCGACAACATTCAAACGAGGTCGATTCTTAACCCTCGTCGACGAAGTCACCACCGCCGGAAAATGCCTACGACGTGGTCCAGGGTATTCTAAATAATGTTATCACCTGAAAAGGGGTGAGAAACCCCTCGCGCAAAGTCAATTCACGACGAGTCGATTTGACCCGACTCCGACGTAAAACGGGTATTCCCTTTCCTTTGTCGTTTTATAGTTTTATTATGTGACATCCATGCTTAACTTGGTCTTTTAACTTATTAATTAGATGTTTGCATGTTTAGTTAATTGCTACACCTAAATTAATTTGGGGGTAACTACACTTGTTCTCATTCTAGTTCACAATGATACACTGTCAAAACGAGCATTGATTTTTCCTTCAACCCCTGTTGTGACCCTTAGGCCTTGAATGCCTGAGTTTTAACATGTATGCAGTTGGTGTTCTTTATTATATCATTAGGATTTACTCTTTGGAATCTGTGATCAATTTAAAAGTGATTTTGATCACCCTTGTGCCTAGCATTGTATTTAGTCGACTGAATGATCTTGACTTGCCCAAAATTGAAAATTGGATAGTTATCCAATTTAGCATAATTAAGGGGATTTTGAATTGATAATTGGAATTCTTGATTGAAAATTGGAAAGGAAGTTGGTCTTTGTAATTGACATAGTATAAATTGATGTTTATTTGGAATCTGTTAAGCTAATACATTGATTCTCAAGCCTGGATTAGTTTGAGACACTTTGCATAACTAATTCTTGAACTTGGCCGTGTTATTGATTAAGGGGAGGGACTATACTTGTTAAGAGGTGTGATTTCTCTTAAGTTTAGGAATTGATTGACTTATAATAGGAAAGAATACCAAGGTAGATCCCTCTGACTTTGGGGAACAATATTTCTTTGCCTACTTTGTTATCACTCGGCTGAATTTTATTCCCCACCCCTTGCCTATATAAATCAGTTCTCTTATATACAATAGACACTGAAAAACTGGAAAAAGAACTAAAAACACACATATAGCACTACACTCTCTCTTTCTCCTAAATATTTCTCATCAATTGGGAGTTGCCTGCTTCTCGTTACTTCTGCTCCTGTTCTTTGCAATCAACACTGTCCCAGATTATTGTTTCTTGTGTTTTCTGCATTCCTGGATAAGGTATATTTTCTAGTTCTTTGTCACTGGTGCCTGTACTACCTGCCTGCCCCTGCTTGTTTCTTGCTTGTTCCTTCTTTGTTTAAACTATCCATACTTGTGCGAAACCTCTTCATTCTATACTGGCTTTGGGTCCATGTTGGAGCTCCTGCTAACCCCTGAGTGAAGCTTTAAATGGATGGCCATGACAGGCCATACCAGCTTTGTTTAGTTGCAGATTTAGGACTTTGAGAAGTCCATCAGTTGTGCTATACAGTGACTGCTTAAGCACAATTATTTGAGACCCCTGCTATGCTTGAACTCACGGAAGACAGTCTACTTGTTTTTCTGTATACCTTTTGCCCCTTAGAAACTGTCCCAACTATGTATATTCATTAGGTTTCCTGTTTGTATATGTTTAACACAGGGAGCACAGCTACTAAGCTGTGTATATTGGCTACCCAGGAGCCTCCTCCTAACATTTCTCCCCTATGTGCTGCATCACTCAAAGATCATGATGTTTTGAAACCTATATAGCATTTTCTGGTTAAAAACTAAAATATAATATTTCTGCACGTTTTGGAATAGAACTTCTGAACGGTAACATTGCTCTATCAGTCACTTTTCACAGGTCTTAGAGTTAAAACACTTGAAAGCATGCTTTTAACATTAAATCTGGAATTTTATTTAAACAAGGGGCTAATTGTGCTATGATTGCTTAAAACTGGACTGTTTCTGAAAATTTTAGAATGCCCCTCTTTGCATAAATGATCCAGGCCCAAAACTATTTTCAAATATGGCCTTTATATGTGCTAAAACTATTTTTATTACTTTAAAGCTCCTATACACTAATCTAATAGTAGTTTATAGGGGTGTGTAAGTGATAGGGGTCGACTATACGAGTATATAAACATATTCTAAAATCTAAAACTATGAACTACTCATGTATTTGCATGCCTATGCTTATAGTTATGTGCGACAGCCCTCCTTATTTGCATTTCTGTACTTTTGTGTAACCCGCTTTTGAAAAGCAGCCCCTTTATCTAAATACTTTTCAAAACTGATCGCTAAAAAAATATCCATTAAGGTTAGGGCTCGACAATTAATGACGAGTCACACCGACCCTAAATAGCTAACATTTTGTTTTCAAAACAACACTCATTTAGTTTTGGCTGAAATCTGAAACTATTTATAAAAATGTCTGTTTGTGCAAAACTGTTTCAAAGGGTAAAATTATATAAATAAACTGAATTGTAATACTTTTTGCAGATCTAATCTCATTTGCGATTAGGCATTAGTATTAGAGGCCTTAAAACGCGATTAGGCGTGAAATAGGTCGTATGTGTAAAACTTAAAGCCCAATTGTATGTCTGTTGTTTAAACTTGCATAGATATATCTACTTTCGTAAATTAGATACGAGGGTAACCTTTTAAGTTAGTATTGTCTATATTAGTGCTCACAACCTTACTAAGACATCCCAAAATATAGACTCGGGCGGGAACCACCTTTTGTGGGACTTGGGGAAGTGCCTAACACCTTCTTCCCCGAGTCATTTGGACTTCTTACCTGTTGAATCTCTGAAACCGGACTAGTATGATAATTAAACTCGACCTTAGATGCTTAGGTGGCCTAATACACCTTAGAAAACAATATTAGATGGCGACTCCATCTCTTGAACTCAAACGAGTTACCCAGTCAAATCCGAAGCCCGACTCGCTCCGAGCTGAGTCTAAACTCGGGTGTGACAGACACCTAACTCCGGCTACCATGTCACTTTTTCGATAAGTTTTTATATATTTCGTATCCTCTCACCCTCCTCCATTACCTCTCATACCCCAATTCCCCATATTTGATATTTTATCGTACAAATATGGTAATTTTTGAATAAATTTGGTGTTTTCGGCTACATCTGGTGTTTTCCGGTCAGATCTGGTATTTTTTTATATTTTTATTTTATTGTATTTTTACTGTTTCTACACTGTATCTAAATGTTTTTGCAATGTTTCTGGGTTTTTGCACTGTTTTCGCATTATTTTTGCACTGTTTTTGCGTTCTATACTTTTATGCACAATTTTTGCATAATTTTTGCACAGTTTTTGTACTATTTTCTGCATTTTGTTTCTGTCTATTTATACATTATTTCTGCATCTCTGCATTATTTTTGCATCTTTTCTGCATAATTTCGGACTGTTTCTGCAGACTGGCAGTGGCACTGGGGGCAACAGCTGGCCGGGGGCGGCATGGGGGAGGGATGTGAGGGGAATGCTAAGGTTTTTTTTTTGGTTGTTGTTTTTAGCAACTTTTATATAAAAATATTACTATGTTTTGTAATATCATTAATATTATTATATTTGGCAATAAGTGTGTGTCAAATTGAAAAAAATCCATTATAATTTAGTAATGATCCAATCAAATTTGAGTTACTAGGTTGGGATCCCCCTGAACTTGGCGACTTTTTTTAGGTGTACACAGGAACTTTTCTTATTCTTAATAACCCCGCTAGACTTAGTATTTCTATAATCATGACCGCCCCTGAAGTGCCACCTGGCCAAGAAGGTAGTTTCAAGTGACTTTGAGCGGGTGCAGGACTTAAAAAATCCCTCTCAGATACTTTATAGAGTAAAAAATACAAAAAAGAAAAGACATTTCCATCTACGAATTTTATATACTATTTTTTTTTGTCCTTTTTTTAATTCTCCTCCTCAAACTTGCCACCACCATGGCTATTGCCTACATAATAGCAACTACCAAACCACCACCAAACTAAATCTAAACATCAAAATATTCACAATCATTTTCCAAAATCTGAAATCACTACCAAATAACCACCACAAGATTCAAAATAAAAACAAATCACATTCTAACAATCTAAATCACCCCCCCCCCTCCCTAATTTCAAATTATATATAAACCATCAAATTAAAATCTGAAAGGGAAAAAAGAACAAAAAATAATGAATGAAAGGAGAGGTGTGCAGTGGATGAGATTTAGTGGAGGTAGGGGAAGTTATGGTATGGAAAAGAAGAAAAAAAGAAAGAGAAAAACAAAAAAATAGAAAAAAGAAAGAATGAGAAGAGGAAAAGAAAAGTGTAGAGAAATAGAGGAGAGAAAAGGAATAAGAGAAAAGAAAAAAAAAGAAAGAGAAAAATAGAAATTTAAAAATAAAAAGGGTATTTCATTTAGCCAATTAAAAAAATATATTTTTTAATCTAAATGTATAATTACGTCAGCTTTATTTTCACATGTGGATAGACAAATTAGCATTGTTTCCAATGTGTAGAGCGCGTGTATGAACAAATAGGAAGGATAGTATTATAAGGGGTAAAGAAAATCAAAACGTCAAGTTCAGAGTAATCAAGACTAAGCAAAATTCAGGTGTACGCCTAATAAAAGCCGTTAAGTTCAAGGGGGTCGCAACCTAATAACTCATTAAATTTTAAGTACTATTTTTTAGAGGTTTCTTTAGGCCTGTACATGAATTTGTTAGGATGGTACATTCGATGATTCTTTACCAAATTTTTAAAAACCTTCGGGCCATGTAAACTCCTTCAAAATATTCTAATTGTGGAAAACAGTTTTACATCCATGTTGTGCATCTTCAAATCAAACTAAGCCATAAGAGCCATCAAAATTCTAAACTCAATTTGATGAAAATAGAAATAATGTTCCTTTATAATCAATGCCACTTTCTTAGCACTATATATGTTTCCTCTAGAATCTTTCAATTTGGAACACACATTTGACAATCAATAAGTTTTGGATCAATTTTATTTTGAATGTGTGTATAAATACGAACTGTACTCAAGCTTGTTTTTCAAGATGTCCAGATTTTATCTGAATTTTCAAGAAAGATTTTGTAGGAACTCCATTAAAGATCATTTTTTTTAAGGCTTCACCAAAATTGAAATAGACTTAGGAACGTTAGTATTTGACTTCATAGTTTTCACCATTTCGTGTGAGTACGATTTTATATGTCAGCTACACCATTATACTCGGGAGTATCTATCATGGTGTATTGTACTAATATCCAATATTTTTGCAAGAGTAACGCAAAAGGCCCCTTATACATTGACTAGAATCTTCATACTTCCCATAGCACTCTCCAATGGTGAAACTCACCATCTTGATGAATATATCAAGATGTTTTTCAAAAAAATTAAACTTAGCGCTTCAGACTTTTCTTTTATAAGGATATTTATACTATATCTAGAAAAGAAGTCTATAAAAGTAATAAATTACTTTTGGCTGGTTAAAGTAGGTAAATTAGATCGTATAAAAAACTCCTAAGAATTCAGCACAGTGGAATTCTTTCTTCATAACATTATTTTTTCCTTGACACAACCACACAAGTTTTAAAATCTTTTGGGTCAAGAATAAGTAAAATATTCTTTTCACCAATTTTTCTGCTCTTTCTTAAGAAAATATTCGCTCATGACATAATAGGTTCGACGTTTTACTTGTAGCGAACCTTTTATAGGCAACTTTTTGAACATGCTTTCCGGAAAAAATTTAATGAACGCATTTAAGCGATACAGACCATCACCCATAAAATCATCTCCTACATGTGAATGGTATAAAATTGTAAAAATTTAGTTGAACTATATTGATCATGGGGTCGAACAATCTCTTTAAAAGTAACAATTATAATTAATATTTAAAATTAAGGAAATAATTAGTGTTTCAGAATTATGACGTCTTCGATTCAGTTGTTATCTTACAAAGAAATAGATATGAGATGTTAATATTAACTAATGAGCGAATTACATTTGTCTAGAAATACATTTTTTTTACATAGTTATGATTAAGTGATATGTGAGCTTATTTTAATTAAATTTTAATTATTGGCGCACACTCAGTGCAAATTACGTAAAATTTATAAATTGGAGATCTCTTTAAATTTTTTTAGAGATATTTACTATAATTATAAAATATAGAGAAAATTGAGATTTAACTATAAAATATAGTTTTAAAAAAAAACTACATAGAAGAAATACCTTAGTTTCCTCGTCTCATTTTCCCCCATTTTAACTCCCTCTCTTTGCCCTTCTTGTCGCCTCCTCTGTCTACAGCCTCCTCCTCCGCAACTTCTCATCACTTCTTCCTCACACCGCCATTGCTATCTTCCTTCTCCGTCGTTGTTCCGGCAACAGATCCGGCCATTTTCTTTAGCTTCTCATGACAGTGCTTGGTTGAGAGTTTGGTGCTGAAATTCACCTACCTCCTTTAAAGCTTTATGAACGAACAATAATAAAAGCATTTGGTGCAGGGGCGGATTCAGGATTTGATGGCTGCGGGTGCCGCTTTTTGTATCTATACTTAGCCACAAAGACCAAATAGAAAAAGCGGGTCGAATCGCAAAGATTTTTATCAATTCGGCTAGGCTCATTAAGCTTTTTTTTCTTCTCAATATTAGGTTTAGTTATTTTCTCGCACTTATTTTAAATTCTATATATTATGGAAGAACATTGTAAAATATATATAAGCACCCATCAGAAAATTTACTTAAAAGTAGCTTAATAACTAGTATATTTTTGTTTGACTAGATTAATTTTTCTTCAACAATCCTTCATCTTAAATTACACATTTTATGACAATTCTTTTCACAACAAAAAATTCTGAAAAATCAAGAGAAAAGATCCGTTAAGCAAAATTAATTAATCATTTTAAAGTTAGTAGAAAATTATCAAATTATTCTCTAATGTAATATAGATTAATGTGATATCATAAAAAGAAAGTACATATTTATTCAAAACAATTCAAACTTTTTACAAAAATAAGTTCCTCAAATAATGTATAATGGCAATAAAGAAAAAAGAAACAACAACGAAAAGATAAAAGAGTAAAGGAAGAGAGAAGGAGAAATTAGAAACTAAAAGGGGAAAAGAAAAGAGAAGCCCACGGTGGGGCTACTACACACTGTTGTGTCTTCGAAAATTGTACTACTGAGTACTAGTTACATTACAAAAAAGATATTGGGAAGTGGGATTCGAACCCCAGCCATTCGGGACAAGACTGGCACCCATGACCAGTGGCACCATTTCGCTTTTGTGTACAGCAGGTGCCAGCTTTAGTATTTAGACGTTTTTGCTTATCTGTAAACGTATATATACCAAATTTTGCCATGCTTGCGGGTGTCGTGCCACCCGGTAAGCTCCATATAAATCCGCCAGGTAAGCTCCATATAAATCCGCCCCTGGTTTGGTGTTTCATATCTGCAGGTTTTCGTAATGCATTTGGTGTTGTTTATTCAAAAACTGTATTTTTCGATGAAGACATGATAATTTTTATTCAAAAATTATGTATTCCGATGAAGATATGATGTTTTATGTTTATATTAGGTGTTTCTCAGTTAGATCTAGTGTTTTTCATTCGAATCATTTTTTATTGTATCTACACTATATCAAGTTGTATTTGCATTGTTTCTACATTATATCTCAATTTATCTATGAGTTTAACAAATATGCATCACTGGTGTAAACCTCTTTTTACACCGTAGCTTAATTAAAAGCCTATTATAAGTAAAATTTCAAATTATCTTATTTGTTTGTATGTTCTCAAGTCTAATACTCCTTTTGTATGTTCTCAAATCTAATACTCCTTTTAAATAGCTAACTAGCTTAGAAAATTGATCAATTGTTGAGTCATGATGGAAAAATCGACCTTCAAGAATTACAATGGCAACACTTACATATAGTTGGTATCTTGGGCAATAATGTGAGAATACAAACTTGACTTGGCCAAGTCATTGACATAATTAAAGTTTTAAAAAAACACAAATAAGATAACTTGAAAATTTACTTGTAATATTAGGTTTTTAATTAATCGACGGTGTAAAAAAGAAGTTACATGTTGCTTCCAAACGCACACGCAAGTATACGTGGTCGACAAGTAATAAAGTGATAAGATCAAGTATCGTTCCCACAGAGACTAATGTTAATTATTAACTAAATTAAACGATTTCGAATTATCTAAACAAGCAGAGTTGGTTTCGTGGATTAAAGATGTATCTAAAAATTAAAACTTTAATTTAGAATTATAACTAAAGCAAGTAATTTGATCAAAACACACTATCAAAGTTTTGGTTATCAAGAGGAGCTATTCCAGGGTTATGGGATATCTACCAATCCTGCTGAATTCTACAGTTAATTTGAATAATTAATTCATCTGGGTTACTAATCGACAGGGTTAATCTTACTTATAGGAATCTTCCGATTTTTTACTCGTCCATTTAAGTTAATCTAACGCCTATATTCCTATGGAATTAGAATTAACAAAAATACATTAAGAATTTCTGTAAAAGTGATTAAGCAAAGCAAAAGGTATATTCCTATCCTAGTTGCAAATCCATTCCCCGATGCCCAGGTTCAAGAACTTGCCTTATTTAATCCTATTGCAATCAAGAATTTCCTTTCCCAAGTTCAATTCAAGATTTGTAGATAGTATTTAACTGCTGGCCAAACAATCAAATAATTGAGCAATGGATATGAATAAATAACCCAAAGCGATAAATTAATTAAATCAAACTAACTTTTAAATATCAACATTTATGGCAAACCCATAACCCCATAACAAAGAATTTTGCTACACATAGTCATGGTAGAAATCCAGTAATTAAATTGAAATAACATAAGTTGTAAGAGAGAAGAAGAATAAGAACCTGTGTAGAATCCTGTGAAATTGCTACTAGCTCCTAGCTTTGAATTGTATGGATTGATGATCTAAAAATCTGATAGATTATGAGCTTATATAGACATTACAATTTTCCTACTTAACTTGGAATTAGAAAATCCTAATCTAAGTTGTAGTTCCAGCTCCATCTTGCTTCAGGATCTTCTTTTCCTTGGTTCTTGTGGACTTGTATTTTCCAGGTTTTGGCTTTTGTCATGTTGAATTCCTAGTCCCAGCCGGCTTTGGCGTTGCTTAAATCACAAGAACAGAGTTGTTCAGAAAGCGCAACTTTGCAGTTACTTTGGAGCCATTCAGATTGAATCAAAATCACATTCTTGCTTGGATGTCACTTTGGATGCTTAGCCTCAACTTAGCTTCCTTCAACTTTTGCGCCACAAGCTCCCTTTTATACTCCAAAAATTGCTACAAATCACCTGTTTAATCAAAACAAAATCAAGTAGTGAAATATCAAATAATCATATAGTGTTCGGCATAATTAATCACTAAAACGACTTCAAATATATTAGAATCCATAGGAATTTGACCTCAAAACATAGAAAAATATGCCCAACATCATTACACCGTCGGTGCATATTAATTAAACTCTTATCTGTTTTATCAAAATTATTTCTAGTATATAATTTTTATATCTTAGTGTATCAATTCATTTATTTCTTCTTCGTTATTTTTTACTGTACCTACAATGTTCTACATCGTATCTAATATTGTGTCATACTTATTTATTCTTCTTCTTCTTCTTCTTCTTATTTTAATGTATTTACACCGTAAAATAAATAAGACAAGAATAAATAAAAAGACAACTACTACTTTTCTAAATTGGTGCTCTTACAGCCTATCCAGGGTAAAAATGTAAGTTACCTAGTAGAGTCCTATAAGAGGACAACTACTATATATACTGTTATATTATACAGTAATACATACTTTTCCACTTCTCTTTACCAAAATATCAGTGTTGAGACTGTGGAGAAAGGGGTTGATCCGTCAAGCAGAGCCAGAACCAGGATTTTATGTTTATGGGTTCTGGACTATAACCCTTCTTGCTTACTGGGCTCTGCATAGTTTATTTATACATATTAAGTGAAAATTCTAACACAGATATAGGGTCTAAGTAAAAGTTACTGGGTTCTGTTGAAAGCGTAGTCGAGTGGCTAGATCCGCCACTGCCATAAAAAACGTGACAACCACCGACGGCCAGTAATTCTAGCTATGGTCAAGATCCTACCGCTTCCGCTAACGAAAATAATAATTAAGTTCTTGATATATATTGTTTTATTAATTTATTTAGTATAGATTTACGTGATTACAATCCATCATAAATCTTATACATATTTGGTTTAATTTGGGTTTTGATTTAATCCAAATAATCCACACACCTACTGAAAGTAAATAAACACCAAAAGGAAAAAAGAAATCATTATTGGTCAATACGGTACACGTCTAAAAGGAAAATATTAACACCTAAATGCATGGTCGGGGGTGCGAGTGGGAAGGGGGTTGGGGGTAAATCTTGTACTAGAACTAACTACCAACTTAACTAAGCGGGAAGAGCATAACCTTTCTCTCTCTCTTTGTAGGAGTATGTTTATATAATAATAATAATAATAGAATCCACAGTGGACACGGAACATATATAGTCTGATTTTCTATACATATAGTTGATGAGAAACTGTCTAGTTTATTATTATCCCTAATAATCTCTGCTTCTCAATATCGACTTAATGGAGAACCCTCCACCCCTAGCTCCATACGTCTCCCACGATTCCAAGTAAACAACACTCTCCCACTTGATGATTTTCTTTTCTTGTTTGCATGGTTATTACCTATCGTATTGTATCATATTGTTACTGTAGAAATACTTTTGATTGTTACTTTAAGTTTCATTGTTTTGTATTGGATTGTTAAATTCATCTTTACTAACAACGAAAAGTGGATATTATGTAAAAGAATGAATTGGTGTATCACGTCGTTATCTTTTTTTTTTTTTTTGTATTTTACCCCTTACCCTACTAATTAATTCTAACTCCTATAGTTAATTTCATAATATTGTAAGTTCATTCTTCAAATTACTAGTATATTGTATTATGAAACGTCGTAAAACGGCAAAAACAATACATTAGAATACAATACGTTACGATACATGCAACAGCCATCCAAACAAGTGGTGATCTTGATGTTACTTAATGCAAAGTAAAGCAACAGAAATATTTAATGATTTTCTTGTTTCTTTAACTGTTTGGGTGTCTGTTTTTGATAGAATATTAAACACAGACAAAGTGGATGATTTTCTTGTTTTCTTTATTTTTTAAAAGTATTTGGGAGTGTGTGATTTATAAGATGGTGTTTATATTGAATCATTGATGCACAGGAAGAGAGTGTTTCCAGGTGGTGGTGGGAGTTCAATTGGTGCGGAAGTGGTTGAAAACTCCCAACCCATCAATTGGAGTTCTAAATCAAATTCTCCTAAGCAAAAGGAGGTACAAAGTTTTTGCTTTTTGATTGAATAGCCTCTTTGAATCATTACTGTTTTACTTATTTGGTTTGATTTGGGAATTGCGCATGACTGTGCTGGAGCGAGCACGTTTTTAAAGCTGTTGGCTTGCGGATAATCTATGTTACTATTCCACCGTGATTCGTGCATGTTATGTAATCTGGGTAGAAAGGAGTGTAGGATTTTTTATGGTGTAAAAGATTGTATTTTTTATTTTTAGATTATTCAGAACTTGAACCGTTCGACCAAAAAGAATTCTATTACTGATATGTGAGCTATCCCGGGGCTTATGGCTCCTTGAGAAGTAGGATGAGTAGCTCATTTATATTGGGATGTGTTGTACAGTTCAGTACCTCCTTGATACTATTCTTTGAGTAAAAAATTTCCTTTTCATTAGAAAAAATCCACATGTGAGTATGGAGTTTCCAAGTTTTCCCAATAGCACCACAATCATACTAACAGTGCATCATGGCCCCTGCCAACAGTAGAATTCATGCATCTGGTTTTGGTCCCTCCCTTAAAAATGCCTTCCTATAGGCTCATTCACTCGAGAACCATCCATTGTTTAAAACTCCACACATAGCGGCTACCTTAATCCTGAAACACCGTGCACTTTGTATGTTCTGCTAGAATTCCCTGTTCCTTTGAGGTGAGGAAAAGCAAGAGATACCTGCATATATTTGTTTTTTTCTTAACTGAATAGGAGTTTCTTTTACCTCCTTTAGAAATCTCTTTCAATGTATGACTGCCTCTTCATGAAAAAAGGAAAATTGAGGAATGTTTAGAGTCCCTCTGATTAGCTAAAACACCTCTTGACATGTTGTCTGTTTTATGTGTTTATATGTTTTTTCTTTAAAATTTGGAAGAGATTCTCCTGGATCTTTGGATATATTAACAGGACGAGTGTTGCTGTTTATGCATGAATATTTCCCTTTGTAATTGTTGGCATAGCAGTAGTTCTAATGTATTATTTGTAAGTTATTTGCCATGAAATACTAGATGTTGATAAGGAAGAAGACTGTAGTGATGTTAAGCACACTGATGGAAATGTTGAATCTAGTGGAAAAGGGAAGGTAACCAGAAATTGCCAATGCGATCTTGCCAAACTTCTATTTCTTTTTCTGTGATCGTCTTTCATGCTGTTTTATTAGGGAGTAATTTTGTCAGTTGCCTCCCATGCAGGAAATTTTGGTCAACGCATCCCTTAGTCATGGCAGTTCAGCTAATAGTGGACCAATAGAAGAGGGGGTTCATTCTTCAAGTAAGAACTGCCCTTCACCATCAGATAATCCACTTATTACAGAAGATTTTGGTTCTGATTATGGAGATGATGAGGACATGGACATGGAAGATGATGAGGACATGGACATGGATTATGATGACTCACTGTATGACGATTATGCTGTTTTGCAATCACAGTTTGATAACATCGATCTTCCCCCTGGAGTTGAGGCTCAGATCTTGTGGCTGCCTGGTTCCGTCGAAGAAAAAAAAGTGTCAACCACTACAAGTACTTCAGGAAGAGAAGCCTCTGTAGCTCCAAGTGCACCAAAGCCTTTGGGACTGGATTCTAAAGGGGAACAAAATGGAGCTTTAGGTGTAATTCTAAAGAAGTTCCGTCTTTTCAAAAAATTTGATACTGTCGAGGATCATTTGGACCATCATTACTCTGAACAAGCTTTCGTGAACCGGGTTAGTTTAATCTCTAAGTAACTTTAAATAACTCTAATTTCAGGCTTCATCTTATTATGATAGCTTTCGTTAATTCTATTGCAGCCTTCTAAGGATTGGACCAAGAAAATACAGGAAGAATGGAAGATCCTGGAAAAAGATCTGCCTGGTATACTAGCAAAGTTTTTGTTTCACCTGGCATCATTATGTGCACGGTTTTCTTTTTAATCAAGCCATTGGAACTTGACATACAAATGCCTAGCAATTTTTATAGTCACGGAAGTCTGAAAAGCTCAGCCTCCATGTAGTTATAAAATATGCCTTTTCCATTTTTTTAACAATACTCATCTGGTAACCTTTTATTGAGCAGATACAATATTTGTAAGGGTGTATGAATCAAGAATGGATCTGTTGAGGGCAGTTATTATTGGAGCTGATGGAACTCCATACCATGATGGCCTTTTCTTCTTTGATATTTTCTTTCCAAGCAATTATCCCAGTGTTCCGCCAGTATGTTTCTTACTTTGTCTCTAAATATTGTACTATTTTCTCCTTTTTCGGTCTTGAATCTAACACCTCCCAACCTATTGTTGTCAGCGTGTGTACTACCATTCATTTGGCCATCGTCTCAATCCTAACTTGTATAACTGTGGGAAAGTCTGCCTGAGCCTTCTTAACACTTGGAGTGGCCAAGGGAAGGAGAAATGGATCCCTGGTGTGTCTACTATGCTACAAGTTCTGGTGTCCATACAAGGGCTAATTTTGAATGCAAAGCCCTATTTCAATGAGCCAGGTTATGCACGCTCAAGTGGCACAGTTGAAGGAGAAAAAAACTCACTGCAGTATAATGAGAACATTTATATTTTGAATCTGAAAACAATGGTCTACTTGATGAAGCGGCCGCCAAAGGTATACATAATTTTCTAAATTGTTTGCTTGTTGTTAATGTGTGCATGAATGGGGTGGTCGTAACCACTAATTAGTTTTTCTTATGCTTCACGACTAATTTCTTGACTTCATAATGGCTTTTTCGCGCTTGTGATTTGAATCAACTACTAATTCCAATCATGCTTCTTGCTGCAGCATTTTGAGGATTTTGTAGTAGGATACTTCTTTCAAAGTGCGCAAGATATTCTCGTGGCGTGTAAAGCATATATGGATGGTGCTCAAGTAGGTAGCCTTGTCAGGGGAGGGGTTCAGGATGTTGATGAAAGTGATAAAAGCTGCTCACAAAATTTTAAAGCTTCTTTGAAGGGGTTCATCCAGACACTTGTTGATACGTTAACAAAAATTGGTGCAAAGGATTGTGACAAGTTTCCGTACTTGTCAAAGAAAGGAATTTTGTCTGTACCCAAAAGAATATAGAACAAAGATGAAACGTGTAGTGCCAATTCCTGAGAACATGAGCTCTATCAACCAACCAGATGATGTAGAGAAATGCTGACATTGAATTTTGACCATAAATGGAATTGAAAGTCTCCGGAGATAGACCTTTTTTTTGTTTAAATCTAAAAATTGATACATGGAGGAAAAGAAAAAAGAAAAAGAGGTAGATATACGCGCCAAAATATACAATGTATATGCAAAAATTAAATTTTTATATCAATTGATACAACTGATATTCGTGTCATGGAAAGTGACTTTACTTTCTTCAACAGTAGTCATGTGGGATTTTTTATTCGTTTTTATTAGTAGTTCTTAACAACAATAGCAGTATCATGTGATTGTTAAATTCTTGTTTGCTAGGTGCAACTTACCAGTTAGTACAATATTTATGGCAAAATAAAGATATTGATGATCTTTTTGGCTAAAAATGCTGGTAGTGCTCACATGTTCTGGCTGTTTTAAAAACCCTAGAATGTTAAGCTTGCTATATAAATTCAGATTGATTTTTTTGATAACTTTAAGCCAGCAGGTTATTCTTGTGAATCAGTAGAAACCTTTAATTTATGGCTGGTTTGCCCTCTTTTCTCAACTGTATCCCAATTGTAAGCTGCTTAGGCTGAAACATGTGTAGGCATTTAAAGGAACTTTTAGTTCTCTCTTTTTCAGATGTGACCTAGTGGATGTAGCTATGGAGATGGACAGAGTGTTGAGACCAGGTTCATACATCTTTGATGTTTCTATACATGTTCTTCATCCACTCCGCTGTTGTGGAATCAACATTTTCAATCACTTGCTGCAAGTATTTATTGCTGATTCGTGGCTGTCCTGTTTATACACTTGGCGGATGACAACTCTTTTTTAGGCCATCACCTTTGTCCATCTGCTGTTGCTGTCCCTTTTACTGTTTTGACAAAAAAGAAAATATTTTTTGGGCGACGACGGTTAGTTATGACTGGATTGAATTTGTTGGAATGAATCAGTAGAAAGCTTATTGTATGTAAATGCAGGTGGCGGGTAGTGGAGTGTGAAGGACAGACATTGCAAGGAAATCTGATAGAGAAAAAGCAGCTGCCTTTTATTGGAGTCGAGTCTAACACGGTTTTGTTCAATGAATTCACAATGTGCATCCTTCATATCTATTGGTGCAAACTGACGTGCATTTTCAGAAATTAGCTTGTTCTGTTCCTTTGCTTGTGAATTCCGGACAATGGTTTTCACTTTTCATTGTCAATTTGTAATGGTTAGTGGAAACTTGAGGATGCAAGATATGCGGCTAAGTGGTCAATTTGTAGTAGTTTACAGCAGCTTAAAACATACAGAAATGACCTTTATTGGTTCTTGGTGGTTGAGTAAAATGATTGACGGAACTGGTCATTCCATATATTGGCTGGATTTTAAGGAGGACTGTTTCCTCAAGTATGGCCCCTCAGAAAAATTAATGTTTGATGGCTACATGAATAGCTTATCTCATTTTCTTTAATCTTTTGTTATCATTGAATATATGTTCAAGTTGGAACATGTTAAGGAAATTAATCTTTTGGTTTTAATTAACTTTTAGCTGTAGTTTTTACCTAGTGAATCTGATCTTAATTTGTGATCGTCCAAGTTCGAATTCAGCAATTCTGTTGATTGAAGAAAATGTTACTCCCTCCGGTTCACTTTATTTGATGTTTTAGCCTATATTTTTTGGTCCACAATATTTGATCTTTTCGAAAATCAAGATGGAATTTTACAGTATCACCCCTTGCTAATAAATGTCTTTAAACAAAATGATAAGTAATAATAGCTTGAATAAGGGCTAATATAGTCAATTACATTGCTAATTAACGCTAAAAAGGTGATTTTCTTAATACGCGTGAAAACACCCAAAACATCAAATAAGTATGGACCGGATGGAGTAGTTCTTTATGGACTTGTATAGTTTTAAAAGAAGATGTCCAGATATTAATGAGTTGATTGGTTACATGAGCGATATGTTTCCATTTTGGAGGAATTGGATTGGAAAAGAAGTTTGTGTCTTTGTGATAGTTTTCCTATAAAGATCTTAGGCATGAATAGATTATCAACAATTTGAGGACTGGTCTTATGAGAGAACGTACACCTAATTATTTATTTGTAGATCTACAACATGTACTTCATGGAGGTGATTAACTACCGAAAGCAAGTGAAGGAACATATTATAAGTTTACAACCATAGTCCTTTCTACTCAAATTTACAAATAGATTTTTAAGTGTCCTAGCTTAGTTGAAATGCAGAATCTAAATCATATTAAGTGTCCTAGGGATGGAAACGATTTGTGATATTCCAATTTTCTTTCTCATGCAGAATCTGGTATGTCGAAAAAATGTACTTATTGACATGAGTATTCACACAACACATGTGAAAGTTATTTGTGCTGCGCAACATTTCATCTACATTGAAAATCAGTACTTCATTGGTTCCTCATACAATTGGAGTCAATATAATGATGTGGGTAAGAAATTGACCTTCTCTAAATAAAGCATCGTTATCAGTTATCACTTGATGATGAATAAGTTGATCTTCAACACATTTCAATACTTACGTGAAAGTATAGTTTTAAGATGTGGCCTTACGTGAAATGGATAATATCCATATTATCCGTCACTCAATCTATTTTTTATCCGTATTTAATATGGACGGGTCAGATAATTATCCATTTTATCTAAAATATTTTTGACCGGCCCATATCCAATTCGACCCGCCTCTTTGCCCGCTCTTGTACTAGTTCATAACATAAATTTCTCTCTCTTATTCAGTTTTCCTTCAAAACTCAAGAGCTTCTTCAGATAAAATAAGCCCATACAAAACCATATAAACCTAAAATAAAAGTAACGCCAAAGAGAAGTTAATCAAAAAATAATAAATCTAATTGCATATCACAATAAGATTTTATCAATAACGTAAGCTCAATTCAACAGGCATCATCAATAATGCGTACAAACTTTTGTTGATGCAATCGAAAATACGCGGAAACGAAAAGACGATACGAAATGCGGAAACGAGAACAAGATAGGCGATATCGATAACGATATCGAGATAAAAAGCAAGACGAGGCTTGAACGTTTACCTAAGTAGCACCGAGGAACTCGTCTCGATACACCCCGGGTGAAGTCAAGGATCACCTATACTACGCAACTACCCTCAAGGGACACCCGGCCCTTGCAAATAGAATGATCAGAGAGGTTACGATGTTCAACTTGGAATCCACCAAGTGAAATCATGCCCGTTCACGGGTTCATCATTGAGATTCACTCAAAAAAAATATCATTCTACATTCAAAGCTAGCTAAAATGCAATAAATGAACTAAGGGGGGTATTTATAGTTTCCCATTACAAGTTTGGCCTAGTTTCTGGTCCGCACTGCTCCACTGGTCTTCGCGATCGCGTAAATGGAATAGCGATCGCGTGGGCACTAAACTTCAGGGGTTCGCGATCGCGTCCTTGTGTGCGCAATCGCGCAAGGCAAATATCATCTCTTCGCGATCGCGTGAGTAGTGGCGCGATCGCGCAGAGGAAATGTCTGGCGCCAGGCAGTAGCTCGGAAAATGCTGCCCTGTTTTGCACTGTTGTGGCTCCCCTGTTTCCTGCGCTGGTTTCAGCCCTGTTTCCACTTTGATTGAGCTTCAATGCATGGTCTTCAAGTCGTCTCCCGAGCTCATATCATCCATGCCTTGACTTCCGGACCAAGTGTGGGTGTCGATGCAATTTGGGCTGCATCATCCTCCCCTTCTTGAGAAAATTTCGTCCTCGAAATTAAGGCGTCCTCCTCCAAGGGATCATCACCTACATCAAAAAGGCAAACAAAAAACAAAAACTCCTACTACAAGAGTAGGTTAGTGCACTAAGTGTGGGAAAACACACTCTTGTGGTACAACCAAGTATCAATGGCAACAAAGAAGCTCATGCTCCCAAAGGAGCTAGCAAATACTTGGTTTGATAACAAAGTGCTCCCAACACAAGAACAAATAAAGAGATTAATAGGGCATGGTAAATGCAAGATTAAGCTATCAAAATCCCTACGATCCCTAAGTTCAAGGCTAGTGCAACAAGATTTCCCACTACACGAGTAGGCAAGTTCAACAAGAGTGAGTGCAAGCACGGTGGAAAATTCGCTCTTGTTATAGAGCCAAGTATCAATACCGATCAAGAAGCTCATGTTCCCAAAGGGAACAACAAGTTCTTGGCTCCATAGTGTCAAGCACTCACAACCATAACAAGCAAGGGAATCATTAGAACATAGAACATTCAAGATCAAGCAATCAAAGTTCCGATGACCCCTAAGCTCATGATCAACATACCAAACCTTCAAGGCAATATTTTCAAAATGTAGCACAACGGTTTTGGCATGCTCAAGTCTCAAAGTGTGGTGAATATATGGGAGGGTATAGACAAAGTGGTGCAATTCAAAATTAGCATTAAATACCCCACTCCCCTTCTTAAAAGCCCTCATACTCACACTAAGAGGTACCTCCTCACCTCCAATTTCATCCTCGAGACAACCCTCCTCACAAGGTAAGCTCTCAAGGAAGGCATTATCAATGGCCTCTTCATCATCATAACCCGCACTAACAAGAGTAGGGTCACTAGAAGAATCATCTACCTCACTTGAAGCTTCAAACGAAGAGTTGTCTATGGGATCAAATCCCTCACACCACGGAGGTTCCATTTCATCCTCAACTCTAGCCCGATACAAATCACCTTCACAATTAAAGAGGCCCTCATGCAATGGGAATCTAAAAGCATGCACCTCAATTTCATAGTCAAACAACGGCATTGTATCAAGACTAGGTTCATCATCCGCACTTGAGGAGTCATCATAGACAACTTTGTCCAATTCATGCAATTTGGACTCCTCAAGGTCACCATCATCCTTACTACGACACACAAATCCACCAAAATTAGGTATGTCAACAAGGGTAGAGTCCCATAACTCATCTTTCCCTTTGTCAAATACGGGTGGGGTGTCATAACACGGGCCACAAGCAAGGTCAACTACTACACTTTCACTAAAGAGAGGCCCTTTGAATTCCGGACTCACATCATGATGTGGTCTCTCATCCCTCTCTACTAGCGGATCACAAGCAAACACAAGTTGACCAATCGACTCTACACTAGTTGCATTTTCATCAAATGCATTACAAGCACCAACTAGCATTGAGTCTTCACAAGACAAGGAAGGACTATGTTCATAAGAAGGTGAAGAAACACTTACCTTTGAGTAGCTCCCGTGAGTACTCACATCGCTTGAAGTGTCTTGTTCAAGTCCTTCTTTATGAAACTCACAATGTAGAGCTCCATTCCCTTGTCTTTCTTTATTACCATCCGGTTGAGGCTCCACTAGCTCGCCTCCAAGAGTACCTACACATAAGCCCAAACAAATAGAAGAGGAAGAAGATAAATCATGGTTAGAACAAGGTGCGTCCTCACTCTCAATCGAGATCTCCTCTTCCCTCACTTCTTTCAATTTTCGCTCAAGGCCAATTGTAGGTCCGGGTGATGCTTCACTCTCATCTCGCAAGGGCATGACCATAAGATTGTTGGTTCCGGGATCAAGCACCATGGGTGACTTGGCTTTAGCGGCTTCCCTCAACTCCCTCATAATCCTATAGGCATTACTTACTTGCTCACCATTATCTTGGGGAATGCCCAAGTTGTGGGGAGTGCCCACTTGTTGGGGAATGCCCAACGGTTGGGGAATGCCCAACATTTTATCACTAGTACCTCTCTCGGTACCCTTTTGGACACTCGGGGTCCATTTTCTTTCAAGCCGTTGGTCCAAAGACCTTACCTTGGCCAATATGTAGGCCAAAGTACTTAACGGGTCCTCAACGGTATCATACACGTCTCCGGCCATGTACCTACACAAATCAAAACAAGAAAGAGGTTAGAGTAAAAGCTCTCACTCGCTCACTCACTTTTGAATGTCACTCGGGTACACTCGTTTAGTGGTGGGGGATTTATCACTCAAGCTTGATCTCAAAGGCTTCCTCGTAGTTGAACAACCACCTCAATAACCACTCAAGTCACAAGAACCAAATACTCTTCGGGGTGAGTGGAATTGACGGCACTCGATGGGCGAACGGCTTTATAAGTGAGCACTTGAGCCAAGAAATATACTACGAGTCTTCTTTGAGCTCTACTCTCCTTCTAGGCACGAAGATCCTAAACGCACAAAGAACTAGCACTAATTGGGTAGGAGTGTTACCCTCAAAGTACTAACCGGAAGTGACGCGATCAAAGGGAAAAAGATTGAATCGCCACTAAATGGATTCGGAATTGGATGATTTTTGGTTAGTGATCTACAAACTCACCATATTTGATGTTACAATTGAAGTTTTGGTGAGCGGAAACTGTTACGAACGCTTTGCGAACAATCTGTCCCAATTCAGAATTTCTGCAAAATTGAGACCCCTTCGCGATCGCGTGAGGATGCGCGCGATCACGATGAACAATGGGAGGAATTGACGCGATAGCGTGAAGCAGGGCGCGATCGCGCAGGCCTGCGTTCCAGAACCAGAACCTCGACTGCAAATTCAGTTTTTGGCACACAAATCACCCAAATTCAACTTGTTGTTCAGTTCTAAAGCTTCCAAAAGGTGTTTTCAACTGAAGTAAACAATCCCCAATGGTTTTAACAATCAAACAATCAATGAACAACTTGTTTTCAAGAATTTTGGAGTAAGTTTTTCAAATTTTCAAAGTTCGATTTTCATTCCGCTACTCCAAATGATGATATGGGGATATCAAAATGACGGGAAAACTATATAGAACAATCCCCAATACCAAACAACCAAGAATTCACAACACAAAACAAGTTTTAGCAAATTGTGTGAATCCTTCAACTTTTGAGATTTGGTTTTCAAGGTTTTGATTCACGACTTCAAATCGTGTTTCGAGGGTACCAAATCAACGGGAATATGATAACAAACAATCCCCAGTAACAAACAATAACAAAATCGTAACGAACGACGATTTCTAGCAATTTTTTGGTGATTTTCAAATTTTTGGATTTTTTTGTTTTTCTTCAATTAAGAACAACAAACAACACAACGATAACAACAACAAGAACAAGACCGAGGATTCGTAAGAACGAAGCCTAGCCGTGCTCTGATACCAACTGATGCAATCGAAAATACGCGGAAACGAAAAGACGATACGAAATACAGAAACGAGAACAAGATAGGCGATATCGATAACGATATCGAGATAAAAAGCAAGACGAGGCTTGAACGTTTACCTAAGTAGCACCGAGGAACTCGTCTCGATACACCCCGGGTGAAGTCAAGGATCACCTATACTACGCAACTACCCTCAAGGGACACCCGGCCCTTGCAAATAGAATGATCAGAGAGGTTACGATGTTCAACTTGGAATCCACCAAGTGAAATCATGCCCGTTCACAGGTTCATCATTGAGATTCACTCAAAGAAAATATCATTCTACATTCAAAGTTAGCTAAAATGCAATAAATAAACTAAGAGGGTATTTATAGTTTCCCATTACAAGTTTGGCCTAGTTTCTGGTCCGCACTGCTCCACTGGTCTTCGCGATCGCGTGAATGGAATAGCGATCGCGTGGGCACTAAACATCAGGGGTTCGCGATCGCGTCCTTGTGTGCGCAATCTCGAAAGCAAATATCATCTCTTCGCGATCGCGTGAGTAGTGGCGCGATCGCGCAGAGGAAATGTCTGGCGCCAGGCAGTAGCTCGGAAAATGCTGCCCTGTTTTGCCCTGTTGTGGCTCCCCTGTTTCCTGCGCTGGTTTCAACCCTGTTTCCACTTTGATTGAGCTTCAATGCATGGTCTTCAAGTCGTCTCCCGAGCTCATATCATCCATGCCTTGACTTCCGGACCAAGTGTGGGTGTCGATGCAATTTGGGATGCATCATTTGTTCTACATTTATTAGATCTTTTCAGTTGAATATACTACTATATTAATGATTAAACTTTGTCCTGATCTGCAATTGGGTTTACAATTAATAAAATTTCTTTTTAGTACTACTATTATTTTGCGTGATTTTGATGTGTAGCCATTTTTGGACGCGCTGAGTGAGAATTATCCATCGTTTCAAAATTAATTGAGGAATAGCCAAAGATCCGCACGCACACTTACACTCCATTAGCATTGGCAAACACCCCAGACTGATCTCAGTATTTTATAATGGGACATTGAACTAACATGTTTAAAATCGAAAATAATGGGGTTCATGTTTATAGTACTGATGCAGGGCAAAACTAGCGGAAGCAAACTAAACGATACGCGGAAGCAAGTAAACGAGATAAACAAGAAATCGAGACTAGGAAGGCAAGAAAGTAGAAGAAAGAATCGAATTCAATTCATTAACGTGGATTGAATTCAAGAGGGAGAAGGGAAACTTGAACCTTACAATGGAATCCAACTAGGTGTCGATCCCCATAGGTTCCAAGTACATAGATACACGAAGCCTCGGGCTTCGAACTCGAAGGGCTCGGCCTCTTCAACGTTCTCTCTCAATTCTATCTTAATAATGGCTAACTTCTGAATGAAAATGGCTAAGGGAAGCTTATATAGTTTTCCCATACACAATTGTGAAATGACTAAAAGCCCATAAGACAAGTTAGTGTAATAAAAGCACCTAGGGCTAGAATAGGAATTACACCACAAAAACAAGTCTTCAAATGGCCCGTAAGTAGGCGCCCCGCCTAGCCAAAAGAGGCGCCCCGCCTAGTTGCAGTGTAGGCCAAACAGGCGCCCCACCTCAGGAGTAGGCGCCCCACCACAATGAAGTAGGCGGTCCGCCCATTGCACAGGGGCGGTCCGCCCAGTGCAGGTCCAGAGAGGCTTCATCAAGTGGGCGGTCCGCCCTTCCAAAGAGGCGCTCCGCCCCTTCCTGGGAGTTCTTGAAATGGCTCAAAATGTGTCCCCCGAGCCTCTCCTTTGGTGCCTATGTGCTCCTCCTTCCTTGGCGCTCCAATGCATGATCTTCAAGCCTCATCCGGAGCCCTTGACTTGCATTCCCTGTGCTCTCACGCTTGGTTCTTGATGGTTGTCGTTTAGGCCAATTTTCCCGGCATCATCCTCCCCTTCTTGAAAGGATTTCGTCCTCAAAATCACACCATCAAAACCTACAACCAAAGCAAGCACAACCAAAATGTCCTACTTCCAAGTAGGTTAGCTTAACAAGAAAAGTGCAAGTTGTGTGGAAAACACACTCTTGTGATAGAGCCAAGCATCAATACTCATGAAAAAGCGTATATCCCCAAAGGACACAATAAGTTCTTGGCTCAACAAGAACAAGCACTCAAAATCATAACAAGCAAAGAGATTAAGGTCATGCAATATGTCGCAATCCAATTCCCTATAACCCCTAAGCTTATGACCAACACACCAAGCCTTTAAATCAATTTTATCACAATGTGACACATGGGCTTTGGCATGTCCAACACTCAAGGTGTGCTCAACATATGGGATGGAGTAAGTAAAGTAGTTCAATTCACAACTAACATCGACTACTCTATTTCCCTTCTTAAGAGCATTCATACACACACCGAGAGGTACCTCCTCACCTCCCAAATCAACCCCAAGACAATCCTCCTTATTGGACAAACTCCAAAGGAAGGTCTCCAAAATAGGTCCTTCATCATTATAGTCCACACAACGAAGGCTAGGACTACTAGAAGATAGGTCAACACGACCAATACCAAGACCATTCTCCTCACACGGAGTTCCAAACATTGGATCATCCATAGAGCCTAACTTGACAAACCATGGAGGTTCGACTCTACTACCGACCCTAGTCCGATACAATTCACCTCCACAAATGAGATTGCCTTCAAACATTAAAAATGTAAAGGCATGCACCTCAAATTCATGGTTACGCACAAGCATAGTATCAAGACTAGGTCCTTCACTCTCACTCAAGGAGTCATCGAAAATAAATCGATCCATCTCACACTCAAGAGACTCCTCAAGGTCAAATCCACCCTCACTACGACACAAGGGACCACCGCTATCAATTAAGCAATCAAAGGGAAGAATAAGATCATCATGCAATTCATCTTCTCCTTTATCAAATATGGGTGGGGTGTCATAACAAGGTTCACACACAAGGTCAACTTCAACATTTTCACTAAAGAGAGGTTCAATGAAAATCGAGCTCACATCATGATGTGGCTTGTCAACCCTCTCAACTAGTAGTTCATTTTCACACACAAGTTGACCCAAAGGCTCTACACTAGTTGCAAACATATTATAGTCATGCAAATCATCAACTAGCATAGAGTTTTCACAATCAATGTCATAAGACAAGGAAGTATCATGCTCAAGGGAGGAAGAACTAACACATACCTTTGAAGTGTCATGAACGTCTCCACCTTGTAGCTCACATTCGGCATCTCCTTCACCTTGTCTTTCCATCTCGGCACATGGTTGAGGCTCCATTGGTTTGCCTCCAAGAATCCCTACACAAGAATTCAAACACATAGAAGAAAAAGATAAAGGGTTAAGGTTAGAATAAGGGGTGCCCTCACTCTCAATTTTTCTTTTTCCCTCTTTCTTTTCCCTCATTTTTTTTCCAAGGTTGGGTGTAGATTCGGGTGGTGACAACCCACTCACATCACTCATCACAACCTCTCCTTTTTCCACTCGAGAGTTGTCACCGGTCACTCCCTTACTCCTCTCTATCTTTTGTCTCTCAAATTCGGGTGAATTGGGACGAGGCCCAAGAATACCCATAGCCGGAGTAGGTGGACTTTTTACATCAACCCGGAATCTAGGACTTGGAGACTCATCGCTTGACGTCTCCTTCTTCTTTGTTGGTGAACCGCTCGGCTTTGGAAGTGGCTTCGGGCTCACCTTGTTGACATTTATCAACCCTTTTGTAGCACTAGTCCCACCATTGCTTGTGTTTGTAGGACTTCTTGTTTGCACTCTTTTAATCCTAGGTTGAGGTTCTTGCTCCTTTTCTTCTTGCATAGACCTAGAAGATGTACTAGGATGGAACTTAAACTTTGCACGGCAAGGTTCAAAGTCATAAGTTCTTTGCCTCTTGCTCACTTGGTACACATCCTTCACGAGATCATACCGCACCCTCGTACCTTGCAACCACGGTTTTCCTAGCCAAACACCATAATACTCCATGCGAAACACATCACACCAAACATATTCCTTGTAACTCCCATGAGATATGAGTATTCGGGCTTCACTAGTGACCCAAACACCTTGATACTCATAAGGATGTTTCAATTTATAGCAAGGTATCTTTAGTCTATCAACCCAAGAGTTGTTAACAAAATTAGTGTAGGCTTCACTAATCTTGAGCAAGCATCCCCCACTACCATTTACCTCAAAAATGAACCTACATTCACACATGTCTTGTATAGGATCATACCCATGAAAACCATCACCCCCAAGTTGGGTTCTCCTTATCCCTCCACTAGTGGAAACACCACTAGAACAACCTCCACTTCCCGTCACTCTTCCAACATTAGAAGTATTGTCGAAAGTAGAGGAAGGAGTATCACTATGGAACCCATAATTGCCTCTCGCCTTGGTTCCATAGCCCATAGCACCACTCCTACCACCACTACTAGAGCAATGCACCCCCGTAACGGTAAGAGCAACACTTCTCATTCCACCCTTCACATGGGAACTAGAAGATGCAAATCTCCCATTTCCCATGGAACAACCACCACCACCTCCCATACTAATGGAAGGTCCTCTACTACTCCCTTGTACTCCACTAGCAACACCAAGGGAAGATGCAAATGAATAATGCGAATAATCAACTTCATCATCTACCTCTTCTATGTCACTATCATGCTCATATTCATCACAAGTAGAGTAAGTAGGATCAATGTACCTTGAAGCGTTACCATCTTCGACTTCTTGACTTGAAGCATTAGATTCATCAAATTCATCTCCACAAGCTCCATAGTCTTCTTGCATCTCATGATCACCATAGTAACCCGCTTCATCACCATACGAGCCATAGTTCCCCGAATCATCATAGCAATGACCATCATCACCTTCGTAGGAACCATAGTCTCCCTCGTCTCCACATGAGCCATAACCTCCACATTCATCATCCGACATAGTCGCAACACCAAAAGATCAAAATCTCCCAAAAGTCACTCCCTCACGTGTATCACTCAATTTATGAACACTCAAGAGCGAGGCCTTTACAACTTGGGAACCAAGGTGATCACAATTAGTATGTCCAAGTTAAAGTTCGAAATGGAGTTAATGAGACTCTATGAACGGACGGTTATTTAAAGTGCGCACTTGAGGCCAAAAGAGAATCTACAACTCTTCTTTGAATTCTAGTCTCCTCTACGCACGAATACCCTAATACGCTAAAGAGTTAGTGTTAATAAAGTAGGTCAATTACCCTAGAAACACTAACCAAGAGGTACGGAAGCAAACGGGATACAAAAACACACGAAACGAAGCCAAACGGAGTCACCCCAGGAGTGGGCGCCCCGCCTCTGCAAGGTGGGCGGTCCGCCTAATCCAAAATCCAGAGAGCTGAAGAAAAAGGGGCGGTCCGCCTATAGGAGTGGGCGGTCCGCCTACTGGTGCCTTCAGCACGGTCCGAAAACAGGTTTTTGGCTCGTTTAGCACTCAAAATCCAATGTTTTCGACTTGTTTTCGATTCTAATGATACCCAAGGATGTATTTGATGATTCTAAACATTTCTCAATAGGTTTTAACCCCAAACAAACAACAATGAATCGATTTTGATTCTTGAGCAAAATTCTAGGGTTCTTTGAAAACTTGGGAATTTGATTTCTTCAAATTTTGAAATACACCACCAAATCTTATAATTTTGGTACCAAAAGAACGGGAATTCAATAAGGAACAAACCCCAATGATTTTTAACGTTTGGGTGTTCCAATCCAACAAGTTCCACCAAATTTTGTGAAATTTTCAAGTTTTTTTCAATTTTTTGTTTTCTTCAAAATTTTCAAGAACAACAACAATAACAATGATAAACTAACACAATGAACAAGGAACCGGGGTTTGTAAGAACATAACCCGAGCCTTGCTCTGATACCAACTGATGCAGGGCAAAACTAGCGGAAGCAAACTAAACGATACGCGGAAGCAAGTAAACGAGATAAACAAGAAATCGAGACTAGGAAGGCAAGAAAGTAGAAGAAAAAATCGAATTCAATTCATTAACGTGGATTGAATTCAAGAGGGAGAAGGGAAACTTGAACCTTACAATGGAATCCAACTAGGTGTCGATCCCCATAGGTTCCAAGTACATAGATACACGAAGCCTCGGGCTTCGAACTCGAAGGGCTCGGCCTCTTCAACGTTCTCTCTCAATTCTATCTTCAATAATGGCTAACTTCTGAATGAAAATGGCTAAGGGAAGCTTATATAGTTTTTCCATACACAATTGTGAAATGACTAAAAGCCCATAAGACAAGTTAGTGTAATAAAAGCACCTAGGGCTAGAATAGGAATTACACCACAAAAACAAGTCTTCAAATGGCCCGTAAATAGGCGCCCCGCCTAGCCAAAAGAGGCGCCCCGCCTAGTTGCAGTGTAGGCCAAACAGGCGCCCCACCTCAGGAGTAGGCGCCCCACCACAATGAAGTAGGCGGTCCGCCCATTGCACAGGGGCGGTCCGCCCAGTGCAGGTCCAGAGAGGCTTCATCAAGTGGGCGGTCCGCCCTTCCAAAGAGGCGCTCCGCCCCTTCCTGGGAGTTCTTGAAATGGCTCAAAATGTGTCCCCCGAGCCTCTCCTTTGGTGCCTATGTGCTCCTCCTTCCTTGGCTCTCCAATGCATGATCTTCAAGCCTCATCCGGAGCCCTTGACTTGCATTCCCTGTGCTCTCACGCTTGGTTCTTGATGGTTGTCGTTTAGGCCAATTTGCCCGGCATCAAGTACCCTGGAGCTTTATATATAAAGTCTAGTCTTAGTATTTTATAACTTTGAACTAACATGTTCAAAGTCACATTATTTTATAATGGCTCATATTTATAGTACCCTGGAGCTTTATATATAAAGTCTCAGTATTTTATACTTGGACTTTGAACTAACATGTTCAAGGTCCCAGTAGTGTTTGAGTGATCCCAGCATTTTATACTGGAAGTCTGGAACTTTGAACTAACATGTTCAAAGTCCAAGTATAAAATACTGGGACTTGTCTGGAGGTGGCTAGTCTTTAAACAGTTTTGTACCGCTAGCTAGTATTCATTTAGCGCGGTGCAAACATGCTACGGGGCTAAATTTTAACTATTATTTTAGGGATATAGGTTTTAAAGGACAATCCGGTGCACAGTATCTCGTATTCACGTAGATTCGGAGAAAGGACAACATTCCCATGTATGTATCCTTTCTTGATGCAAACATCAATGGCATTTTACGGCGAACCCATAACTTATAGGTGAGGACAACCTTATGAATATGTGTTTCTAACTAGATTTACTGTTATCAACAAAAAGCTATTGAGTTTTGACATTGGAGTAAAGAAAATGAAAAGGGAAGAGAGAGAACAAACAAACAAAAAAATTTGTACTACGTGTTAATTTTCAATGTTTTGTTTCTTTTATATTACTAGTTACTAGTAACGGAATGCCTGTGCCAAGCGTCAGGCCCAACAGTTTGGTACGCTGAAAGAAACATGAAAACTATTCAAAATTGCTGGGAACTCTTTTCAATACTTCATTTTTTAAGATAAAAAATACATTAGAGAACAAAACTTGCAAATCCCAAATTACTAACTTCTTCAAGCTTAGCTCAAGGTTGTCGTTAGTGCGAGCAAGTATTTGATCATCATCTATGGGAGTACCCACTCAGGGTACTCAAACAATTATACAATTACAGAGGGGATACTCAAACAATTACATTTACCTTCATATTCCTTCTAGTCAAAATTACCCCTCAACTATAGAAAATAGGGCAATTATTCCCTCCATTTGCAAACAGTCTCAAATATACTCCTACCGTTACTAAAATGGGCCACTTTTACCCTTAAAACCTAACAGACCTCCATGTCATTTTTTAACCCATTTATAAATTTATATAATTAATGACATGTTCTTTTATATAGTTAATGACATGGACTAGAACAACATCCCACCCCTTTTGTATAGCTACTGACTTGTTCTCCATCTCAAGAATCTTTCACTTGTTTTGGTCCAAATTCCATTTTGATTGTGGTATAGTTGTAGCAATAGAATACATGGCTGAAAATGAGGTCATGGCAGAGAAGGAAATCAAAGTTTCGAGAGAAAAGAAAGAAGGATAAATTGAGAAGTGATATTTAAAAGAAATGGTGGAAGAAATGAGTAGGAAGGGGATAATAGTGTTATTTCTTGCAGGAACTTAGAGCCAAGAGGGTCTCTAATGTACTACCATATACAGGTTTTCTGCCATCTATTTCCAAGTAGAAAACTTTCTCACGGGGGATTAGGGTATGAACTATGAAAACTTTCATTTCATTTTTCGAACAATCTAAGAATACCAAGTTTTGGTATGTGGTTCTCCATACGAAAATTTTAAGTGCATCAACCATGTGCTCTATTGCTACAAGTATAGCGTAATCAATAATGTGATTCTTACAATCAAAATCAGTGAAGGAAACTTAAGAGATGGAGAAGAAGATGGGGTTATAAAAAGGGGTGGGGTAGTGTTTTATTCCATGTGGCAGTCCATGTCATTAATTATATAAATTATAAATTGGCTAAAAAAATGACATGGAGGTCCGTTAGGTTTTAAGGGTAGAAATGACCCATTTTAGTAACGGTACGGGTATATTTGAGACCGTTTGCAAACGGAGGGTATAATTGCCCCATTTCTGATAGTTAAGGGGTAATTTTGACCCTTTTCCGTATTCCTTCGGCTTGTTTGAGCTCAACAGCATCAACCAACTGGTTCCTAACCAATCTCTACAATTTGTAGTCTCTTGTACTACCTTTCAATCTTCTCATCTTTCAGTGTATCCTCATGTTATGGGCATAATTGCTCCGGTCCATTCTTCCTTCCTCCACCTTCTTTCTTCACTTCCTCATCTTCACAATATTATACGTCTCACATGCCTCGCCATTGCATCAATAAGACTTTAGTGTTTGATCTATTGCTACTGCTGCCTGCAATAAGTATTATGTCTGTCACTTAGGCTGCACATCACTCAAAAATAGGCTGGATAAGCGGTACTAAGAACTACCTACCCTTCTTTGTTTCAAGTCCAAAACAATGGTTGCCCTCTCAGAACGAAGGCTCATTCATTAAAAAAAAAAGTAATTATGAATAATAGTTGTTAATCAGGCGTTGTAGTGACTCTATTGACCTCCTATTTTCCCAAGTAGTATTCCAAAGCCTACAATTTTCTGAGCGGACCTTCTTGAATTTCTCAGTTATCGAAAAGCTTTATCACTTCTTAAAAATAACAAATAAATTCCAATAACATATGGACTAGTGCTCGTGTAAAGTATATTTATTATATAAGTATGCAACTATATATAGCATACCAATTGATATAAAGTACTTAAAAAGCAATATAAATTCATTAGATTTGTTATAAGGAGAACAGAATCTCATGGGGAATTGATAATTGCTATTTCTATTCAAGAAAGGCGTTCTCCTTATTTGCTAATTATAAATTGTGTCCACCCCTTGTGTCCAATAATTCAATCACCTTCATTTTTAGACTTGTTCATTTCTCTCTCCGTATTACAACTGACTTCTATTATACATACAATATGGCAGTTTCTTCCGGTCCTGTTTTCTGAATAAACCAACCTACTACTTCTCCATGCTTGACAACTTCAAGATTTCACAACTTCACAAGAAAAGAAGTTAAAAGAAATTCTCATTTGATTTTCTTGGACAATTTTGTCTATATCTGCACATAGATTAACATTGTAAAAATTTGAAAATCGAACTGGAAAAAGAGGAACCAATATTTAGATTAACATTCGTTAAAGAATGATCTTCTGAATGACCTGCACTTCAATATTTATAATCTACGCAAATAATGAAGTAACTACTACGACAACGTCGGGGTTGCCAGGCCATTTAATTGTCGGTGTGTTATTCGTTATGCACCTCCTAGAGACACTAGAAGGGGGTTGAATAGTGTCTCCCGATTTTCGTCACAAGAACCTTGTTCTTCTATCGTAGAACAGAGTTCTTCGGTTATCTCTTATACTGCCTTCTACTCTAGAATTCACAACACCAAACACCAAAGACACAAGGATTTTACGTGGAAAACTCCTTGCTCAAGGGAGAAAAATCACGACCCACACTCTGGGATTTTAGAACTGAATCCACTAACACAAGAGCAAAATTTCTGATTACAAACTCTGTAACCAAGGGGCTACACTCTAGACCCTAATCACTAAACAAAGCTACACTCTAGCTTCTCTAGTAATCACAATAGAATTCACCTAATACATATGCTTCTATGATAAGCAAATAGGTAAAACAATGAAAGCTCAACACGATGACAACTTACAACTCGATGAACCTAGACAGAAAATCTAGACTCAATACACTGCATGCACTCAGTTGTCTTCTCCAGTTTATTCACGTAGAAAGATCTCAGATCACCTCTGTATGCTCTCAACTCTCTGTATGTGAATCACTAATCTGCGCTGTCTCCACTACTTGCATTTATACGGGTCTTGAAACCCTAGTTGAGTTCTATAAGGAATCCTCCTAATTTTGGCAATTCAGGATTCGTAGTAACTCTTTTCCTTGTTGAAGTCCAACTCCTTTTCACACTTCGAAGACACAGCCTGGGCACCGCCTCTTTTAGTCTGACTAGGATGCATATACATTCACCCGCCACAACTCCTAGTTCCACAGGGATTTGCAACCCACCATCTTTTCGATCATGCGTGCCCTTTATCCTAAAGACTAGGTTCTTTGTGGGATACCAACTGATGTAACCCAAAATGCGCGGAAACGAAAAGACGATACAAAATGCGGAAACGAGAACAAGATAGGCGATATCGATAACGATATCGAGATAAAAGCAAGACGAGGCTTGAACGTTTACCTAAGTAGCACCGAGGAACTCGTCTCGATACACTCCGGCTGAAGTCAAGGATCACCTATACTACGCAACTACTCTCAAGGGACACCCGGCCCTTGCAAATAGAATGATCAGAGAGGTTACGATGTTCAACTTGGAATCCACCAAGTGAAATCATGCCCGTTCACGGGTTCATCATTGAGATTCACTCAAAGAAAATATCATTCTACATTCAAAGTTAGCTAAAAAGCAATAAATGAACTAAGGGAGTATTTATAGTTTCCCATTACAACATTTGCCAAGTTTCTGGTCCGCACTGCCTAAGTCCTCTTCGCGATCGCGCACAAGGATATGCGATCGCGATCAACACTTAATCTTCAACCTCGCGATCGCGTGCAAAGCGTCGCTGTCGCGCAGAACAGAAGAGTCTTCAAGCCTTCAAGCCTTCGCGATCGCGTCTAATGCGACGCTGTCGCGCAGAGCAGAAGAAACCCCTTCGCCATCGCGTGAGTAGTGGCGCGATCGTGAAGAACAGATGCCCTCCGTCAGGCAGTAAGCTCAGAAGTGCTGCCCTGTTTTGCCCTGCTTTGGCTCCCCTGTTTCCTGCACCGTTTTCAGCCCGGCTTCCACTTTGATTGAGCTCCAATGCATAGTCTTCAAGTCATCGCCCGAGCTCATATCATCCATGCCGTGACTTCCAGACCAAGTGTAGGTGTCGATGCAATTTGGGCTGCATCAGGGAACCTCTGAGTCCTTTCCGTTTGTCATACTTCAAAACCAGCTCTCAACAAATTCCCCATTTTTTATGATGACAAACAAATGTTGCCCAAGAACCTGAGTAGCCATAAACCAAAAAGCAAAAAACAAAAAGTAACAAGTTCAAGAAAACCAAAAACAGATGAGTTAGGTCACAAACACCCCAACATTTCCTTCTTCCCCCTTTTGGCATCATCGAAAAGATTCAAAGACCTGCAAGAACCTGTCAATGTAATCCAGTCTAAAGCACAAGGCAACACGTCAGTAGTAAGAGCACAGACATACAGAATAAGGGCCCAAACAAGAACCAAATTACTTAAGCAGGAACCAGTCATAAGCATAAGAAAATTTAAAATCATCATCCAGATTGTGACATCAGCACAACCCTGTTAATAGTTACACAACCAAACAAATTTAAATTGTCTTAAACATCCATATCATGCAATCAAAGGAGAATAGGAAGGGGTAGACAACAGGTAGAAGTAGGAGGACAGGACTGGAAGAATCAAAGCTGAAGGTTGAAGCGTTTGACAAGCGCCTCATGTTGCTTCGTATTTTTGGCCCTCTCCATCACTAACTCGGCCTCGTACTTGTGGCAGTCTATCTTCAAACGATCAATTTCTTGATCCTTCACCTTAAGCTGTCTGTGGAGCTCTGCATTTTCTGTATTAACCTCAAGGACAAGTGTCTCCAGCTCCTTCACAGCATCAATGGCCTCATCAGGTCCATATTCCTCACTGTCCTCTGCTTGCTCCTGCTTTACCTGCATTGGTCTCTTAGAAGCTCTGCTTTCTTTGAAGAAGTCACAATTTTTAAGCACATTATGCCCAAACATCTGGTGAATGGTTGGCTTCTTCCCAGCTTCTAAAGGAACCCCAAAATGCTCAAGTACCTGGTGGAGGATGTAGGAGTGCACAAGAGAATGTGGCTTCTGGTCTGTATCAGCAATCCTCTTTATGTGTCTAATTATCAGCCCAGGCAAATTAATCTTTACCCCCCTGTCCAGCAGATCCATATATATCAGGTCCAAAGCACTAGCCTCGCAGTTCCTCTCTCCTCTAGGCAGAAGGAACCTGTGCACAAATTCAAACAGCAACTGATGTGCAGGCTCCATCTCCTTTTCTACCTTTCTCTCCTTCCTCAGCTTGGGTTTTCCTGAAAACTTTCTGACAACATCCAGAGGAGTGACTCCATCTGTTCTTTTTGGCCACTTCAGTTTCACATACCTGCAATAACCTTCAGCAGGTATGTCCAGAATCACTCCAAGCTCAGGTCTCCCAAACGCTATCTCTACTCCTCTTACTGTGGTGTACACTCTCCTAGCTGTTACTCTGCAGTTGGTGTAGAATTCTCTGACCTCATTCACAAACAACTTCCTGTCTTTGTTGGCAAAAAAACCAAGCCATCCCTGATCACCTATCATCCTCAGCAATGACTTCATATGAAATTCCTTTTCATCATGCAAGATGCTGCCTGGCAACACCTGATGCCTAGAGAAAAAGGCTTCCCTATCAACCTCTTCTTCATTCCCTCTTCTTATTTTCCTATTCTCCACCTCACTATCTGTGTCAGAATCACTTGGTTCTACATAACTTCCAGCCTCACTCTCCTCCTCTGCTTCACCAGCTCTCCTTTCTTCTTTTTCTCTCTTCTTTGCCTCTCTGTCTCTCACATTTGTCACTGTTCTTTCCAATTTCTCAACCTTCTCCAGCTGCTGCTTTAATGCAGACCTGGTGCCAACCCTCCTGACAACAGGTTCACTAACCATCTTGCCATCACCTTCTTCACTAGCTTCATCAACCAGTCTTGTCTTCAGCACTGGCTTTCCCCTTTTCACCAATCTCCTTCTCTTCTCAGGTTCTACTATGTTTTCTTTCACAAACACAACTTCCTCTTCATCATCCTCACCAGCTAATTTTTCATCTTCCTCTCCAAACTTCCTCTTTCGTTTTGGTTCTTCGACTTTTCTGACTGTCTCTTCCTTTTCTAAAACCGCTTCCTTATTCCCTTCCTCCTCAGAATCTGTCCAACTAAAATCTGCATCATCAGCCCCAGTGGGATTTGGACAGGCAACAGGCGCTTGAACAAAATTCCCTGAGGCTTCAGCAATCAGTCCTCCAACTACTGGACTTAAAGGCACAACTTCTTTTTCATTTCTCTCAGACCTACCATCATTCATTTCACTTTCTCTAAGGGCTTCCTCACAGTCTTGTTCCCTAAGTTGTTCTTCCACTCTTTCTGCAATATTCAACTTTTCACCCGACTCACCCACCCAGGCACCTGCATATCTTCCCTAAATTCATTCTTTTCACTATCTTGTTCTCCCTTACATGGGTTCCCCCTCCCTGTTCTGACATTGTCCTCATCATCTATTATTTTGTCTAGTTCTGTAACTAGGGTTTCAGTTTCTGTAGTTCCAGGGCTTTTTAAATCGACTGAAACAACATGCGTAGACGAGATAGGTTTAGGGATTACCTCATGCGGTGATTGTGACGAACTTTGTGCGGTGGGTGTCGAGAGAACAGCTCTTGACCTCATCTTCTTTACCAGTTTCTTGTCCCCTTTTTGGAGAAATTTTGTGCGAGCCCTCGCGATTCTTTGGGCGAGAGTAGATGGTGGTGGTCTTTCAGACATTTTGACGCAGTTTTTATGTGTTGCTACTGAGATAGAAGATTTTTCTGGTTTTTAGGGCTTGAGAGTGAATTTTGGTGTTAAGAAGAAGAAGTGGGTGAATTGTAAAGGATTGAGAGAGTATTGTTGAAGGGGAAGGGGTTTTGGTGATTTGACAATGTCTGAGGAAGGCAAGAAGTAATGAGTAGAATAGAAAAGCAGCTTTTTGAACTTTTTGAGAACCGGGAAGAGTTAAAGATTTGACGGTTATGGACTCAATCAATCAACCCTTTTCAAGTAGTGGGGTCCAAACAATTCAAATAGAATTCTATTCTAAAAGGGAATGTGTTCCTATAATTTAGGACGGTTATAAGAACACGGAGGATCTCCCATGACACACGTATGATTGACAATTTTAATTTTAGTTATGAATTCTATCATGCAGAGTCATGTGAATGTACCTGGACACGATTCCTCATGTTCAAGCTGGTTCCTTCTCAGTACATAGTAGGTTCTTCATGGGATCACATTATTTATGCCTGGTGCTCAAAAACTGAACGAGTGTACTTATTCAAGTACGAGGTTAGACCAGACAGTAATGACAAGTTCTACGCAACCACATTGAATACTTAACTAGCCAATCACAAAGGGATTACCTGCTGGGTCATCCGTGTATTTTGGTCATCCCTAACTCCAACCTGTTCCTCTCGAACTGTACCCTGTTCAACGCTTTGGTAAATATGTCAGCAATTTGATCTTCAGTCCTGCATGAATTCATCGTAATCAAACCCTTTTCCACATTATCTCTAAGAAAATGGTGTCTAATATCAATGTGCTTGGTTCTTTTATGTTGGACTGGGTTCTTGGCAATATTCACTGCACTAGTATTGTCACAGAAAATTGGCACTGCTCCACACTTGATACCAAAGTCCTCCAGTTGTTGCTTGATCCACAGCAGTTGTGAGCAGCATGAAGCAGCTGCCACATACTCAGCTTCAGCAGTTGATAAGGCAACTGAGTTTTGCTTCTTTGTAGCCCACGACACCAAACAAGGACCTAGGAAATGTGCCATTCCTGAAGTGCTTTTCCTATCCACCAAATGACCTGCATAATCTGCATCAGCAAAACCAATTAGTTCAAAAGATCCTCCTCTGGGATACCAAAGGCATAGATCCTGAGTTCCTTTTAAGTATCTTAGGATTCTCTTCACAGCTGTCAAGTGTGATTCCTTGGGCTTTGACTGAAATCTGGCACACAGTCCTACACTGTACACTATGTCAGGTCGGCTTGCTGTGAGATAAAGAAGTGAGCCAATGATTCCTCTGTATTTTGTCTCATTTGTCGAAGGACCGAGTTCGTCCATATCCAGCTTTGTTCCAGGTGCAATAGGAGTAGTCATTTCCTTTGCTCCCTCCATGTCAAATTTCTTCAACAGTTCCTTGACATATTTTTGCTGGTGAATCATGGTTCCTTCCGGCATTTGCTTTATCTGCAGCCCAAGGAAGAAGTTCAATTCACCCATCATGCTCATTTCAAACTCACTTCCCATCAAGTCGGCAAAACCTTTGCTCAGCTCCTCATCAGTTGCTCCAAAGATGATATCATCAACATACACTTGAACCACCAGTAGATCTTTTCCTTTCTTCTTGAGAAATAGCGTGTTGTCGATTTTACCCCTCGAAAAACCATTCTTCATCAGGAATCCTGAGAGTCTTTCATACCAGGCTCTAGGAGCTTGCTTCAATCCATATAAGGCCTTGTCCAGTTTGTAAACATGATCAGGAAATTCATTGTTCACAAAGCCTGGAGGCTGCACCACATAAACTTCCTCATTCAGGTAGCCATTTAGAAAGGCACTCTTCACATCCATCTGATAAAGCGTGAATTCCATGTATGTAGCAAAGGCAATTAACATTCTGATAGCCTCCATTCTTGCAACTGGTGAAAAAGTTTCATCATAGTCTATTCTGTCTTCCTGACTGTAACCTTGTACAACCAACCTTGGCTTGTTTCTTGCCACTATACCATGTTCATCCAACTTGTTCCTGAACACCCATTTTGTTCCAATTATTGATCTGTCCTTTGGCCTAGGAACTAGGTGCCACACTTTGCTTCTTTCAAATTGATGGAGTTCCTCCTGCATAGCTAGAATCCAATCTGGATCTTCTAGAGCTTCCTTTACATTCTTTGGTTCCAGAGATGAAAGGAAAGCAAAGAATGCATAGAAGTTCTTCAGGGCTGACCTGGTCATGATGCCTGTATCCAGTTCAGATAGAACATTCTCCAAGGGATGGGAGCTTTGATGTTTCCATGGCTTGAGTTGAATCTGACTTGAAGGACCTGCAGCATTGTCTTGGAGAAGTTCCTTCTGGCTTGCTAGATCATCAGCTTCATCAGAAGTTCCCCCTGTCAAGTTGACTCCTTATTCTAACGTGCTTGGATTCTCTCCTGATGTTTCCTTCTCTTCTGAGTCCTCCAACTCATCTACATTATCTTCCCTCCTTAAGCCAATTTCTTGATCGTCTACTTCAGTTTCCTCCATTGCCTTATCTGATTCATCAAATACGACATGCATACTTTCTTCTACTATTTGTGTTCTTCTGTTAAGCACCTTGTATGCCTTACTTTGAGTAGAATATCCCAAAAATATTGCCTCATCACTCCTAGCATCAAACTTTCCCAAGGGTTCCTTGCCATTGTTGTGAACGAAGCATTTACAACCAAAAGGCCTTAGGTGAGCAATATTTGGCTTTCTAACTCTGAGTAGCTCATATGGAGTTTTGTCAAGAATTGCTCTAATGGAACACCTGTTCAGCAAGTAACATGCAGTGTTTACAGCTTCAGCCCAAAAGTTTCTTGCTAGCCCACTTTGACAGCAACATAGTTCTAGCCATATCCTCCAACGACCTGTTCTTCCTCTCGACCACCCCGTTTTGTTGGGGAGTTCTTGGTGCAGAGAAGTTGTGATCTATGCTGTTCCTTGCACAATACTCAGAGAATTTTGAGTTTTCAAACTCAGTTCCATGATCAGATCTAATACTGATGAGTTCAAGACTTAGTTTTTTCTGAACTACACCAGCCCAGTCTTTAAAACTGTCAAAAGCTTCATCCTTAGTGGCCAAAAACAAGGTCCACGTGTACCTTGAGTAGTCGTCAACAATCACGAACACAAATCTCTTTCCTCCTCTGCTCCTGACTCTCATAGGTCCACACAGATCCATATGTAACAGCTCCAGTGGTTTTGTTGTGCTTACCACTTTCTTTGATTTGAACGATGTTCTCACATGCTTTCCCTTTACACACGCATCACACATTTTTATGTTTTCTAATCTTTTGCTTGGCAGTCCACGAACTAGTTCCTTCGAAGCTAGCTTGTTTAGCTGTGAAAGGCTTGCATGACCCATTCTTTTGTGCCACAGCTGAGAGTCACTTTCTTGCACATTCAAGCATGTCAGATTGTTTTCAGGTAAGGACTTCAGCGATGCCTTGTATACGTTGTTCACCCTTTTTCCTTCCATAACAATTTCTCCACTGTGTAGGTTCTTCACAATACAACCTACAGATGAGAAACTCACTTCGTTGCCTCTGTCACATAGTTGGGAGATGCTTAGTAGGTTGTGTCTGAGACCATCAACACAGTAGACATTCTCAATTACATGCTCCAGAGTTCTCCCAATCTTCCCAATACCTACTATCTGACCACTTTTTCCACCTCCGAAGGCCACACTGCCTCCTTGAAATGCTGCGAGTGAGAGAAAGTTTCTTCTATCTCCTGTCATGTGCCATGAACAACCGCTATCAAGAATCCAGCTTGAGTTGTTCTCCCTCACTCCAGCCTGCAATACAAATCAGAGGTTAACTTTAGGAACCCAGACAAGCTTGGGTCCCTTCTTATGAGAGAATGGATAAATCAAATCTTGTTTGGCCCATCTGGGTAAAGCGCAACTTTTATTTTTGGCCTTTGCCTTGCTCATATTAGTACACTTTTGTTTAAAGTGACCAGTTTCACCGCAAAAAGTGCACAACATGTTGCACGATAACCCTACATATTTACTTTTAGGATTATATGGAGGTAAAGGTTTCTTGAATCCTAACCCTTGTTTCCCTTTGTTCTGGTTTTCAAGAACCCAATTCATTGCTTCTGAAGATTTATTCCATTTAGTCAGCCTAGTAAGTTCAAGCCTTGAGTTTTCAACCTTTTGATTTAAAATCCTGTTTTTTTCAATTTCCTGATACAGGATTTCATTTGCTCTTTTCAATTCATCTTCCAGAAAGGTTTGAACTTCACTCATAACTTGCTTACCATTCTTACTCTCTCTTAACTGATTATATTCCAATTCTAGCTCAGTGATCTTAGAGTTTGACACAAGAGTCTGCCCTTTTAAGATGGCATTGGTTTCTTCAAGTTCAATATTCTATTCCAAGAGACTCTTGTGCTTAGTTCTAAGATTACTCAGTTCTTCAGTTAATTTATCTTTTTCAAGTTTTTCCTTTTCATACCCTTCAATCAAGGTGGCTGTGATTAGAATTAAATTTTCAGAAGAGTAAGTATGTAAATTTTCTTTGAGATCAGATAGACATACCTCTGCTGAATAGCCAGCTTCATCTCCATCAGTTGCCATGAAAGCTGAGTCCTTCTTGTTGTTATCACTTGTATACAGCTCCTTCAGTCTTTCCCAGATTTCCTTGGCCTACTTACATTCAAGTATCCTTGCAAGTACATCGTAGGTAAGTCCTCTCCTCAGGCACCATTCAGCTATGGAGTTTGCCTGTAACCAGTCTAGATCTTGAGGATCCAGTTCTTCCACTTTCTTTGGCACTAGGACTCCATTTGCTGCTCTCTTCACAGGAATGTGAGGTCCTCTCTTCACGATCAACCACAGGCTGTAATCAGTTACTTGCAGAAAAGTCTTCATCTATTTTTTCCAGTGGTTGTAATGAGTCCCGTTGAATACCGGTGGCTTTGATGGATCTTTTCCTCCTCTGAATTCTCGAGGGTCTTCTTCAATAGAACTGATGTCTGTCATACCTGCTAGTGCTAGTGGCGAGTCATCCTCAAGCTCTTTTTCATGATCAGACTCACTATCGGTTGGTCCCCATGTGGTATAGAAGGCTTCCTTCCTCTTCCTTCGTTCTGCTCTAAAGTTTGGGGGCCGTCTTGACTTCTTTCTGTCTATATCATGTTCCTTTGTAGTTTCCTTCTCCTTGTCCTTGGCCGCTCTGTTCTTCATCCACTCTATTTCCCACATAGGGAAATCCATCACAGCATGATCCTTCTTGAAACACTTGAAGCGTCCAGAGTAATCAGGACTGTCAACTATGTTCTTCCTGCTAGAACTTTCCTTGTTGCCTCTTTTGAATCCTTTAAACCTTCCCAGATTGAGTTTTTGTCTTAAAGCACTCACCATTGCTGCTTCAACTGATTGAAGATCAACATATTCATCAGCTTCCTCTGTTGCTTCCAGAGCAAGGGTCTTGTCCTTCTTTACTGCTGGTTTAGCTTTTGAGTCCTTCATCATCTCATGCGTCTTCAGACTTCCAACTAGTTCTTCAAGCTTGATGGATTTCAGAGGTTTGGATTCAATGATGACAGTCATCTTTGGTTCCCATGTTTCAGGCAACACATTCAAGATTTTATCGACCATTTCTATCTCAGGCAATTCCATCTCCAGAGATCTCATTTCATTTGTGATCATGGTCAACCTGGTCATCATATCCTGAATCGATTCCTTTTCGCCCATGGTGAACAATTCAAATTGTCTCTTCAGCATTCTCCTTTTTGAGTCCTTCACTTCTGTAGTTCCTTCATGTGCAACCTGTAGGGCATCCCATATTTCCTTAGCCGTCTTATATGATGATACTCGATTGAACTCTTCAGGACCAAGACCACATATGACCAGTCGCTTGGCCTTGTGATTCTTTTCGATCATCTTATAATCCGTCTCATCAAACTCTTCTTTCAGTTTAGGTTCTTTCGTGGCAGTGGTTCCTTCACCAACTATTTTGGTAGGAATCAGGTTCCCTTCAGAAACTATCAGCCAGAGTTGATAATCTTCAGCACATATATAATTCTCCATCTTGTTCTTCCACCATGCATAGTATTGCCCATTAAACTGTGGGGGCCTCAGAACCGACTGTCCTTCAGTAATGATAGGTGGTGCACTCATCCTGATCCTCCTCAAGGTGTTAGCCTCACACGAGAAGACCTGTTCTGATACCACTTGTTATTCGTTATGCACCTCCTAGAGACACTAGAAGGGGGGATTGAATAGTGTCTCCCGATTTTCGTCACAAGAACCTTGTTCTTCTATCGTAGAACAGAGTTCTTCGGTTATCTCTTATACTGCCTTCTACTCTAGAATTCACAACACCAAACACCAAAGACACAAGGATTTTACGTGGAAAACTCCTTGCTCAAGGGAGAAAAATCACGACCCACACTCTGGGATTTTAGAACTGAATCCACTAACACAAGAGCAAAATTTCTGATTACAAACTCTGTAACCAAGGGGCTACACTCTAGACCCTAATCACTAAACAAAGCTACACTCTAGCTTCTCTAGTAATCACAATAGAATTCACCTAATACATATGCTTCTATGATAAGCAAATAGGTAAAACAATGAAAGCTCAACACGATGACAACTTACAACTCGATGAACCTAGACAGAAAATCTAGACTCAATACACTGCATGCACTCAGTTGTCTTCTCCAGTTTATTCACGTAGAAAGATCTCAGATCACCTCTGTATGCTCTCAACTCTCTGTATGTGAATCACTAATCTGCGCTGTCTCCACTACTTGCATTTATACGGGTCTTGAAACCCTAGTTGAGTTCTATAAGGAATCCTCCTAATTTTGGCAATTCAGGATTCGTAGTAACTCTTTTCCTTGTTGAAGTCCAACTCCTTTTCACACTTCGAAGACACAGCCTGGGCACCGCCTCTTTTAGTCTGACTAGGATGCATATACATTCACCCTCCACAACTCCTAGTTCCACAGGGATTTGCAACCCACCATCTTTTCGATCATGCGTGCCCTTTATCCTAAGGACTAGGTTCTTTGTGGGAACCTCTGAGTCCTTTCCGTTTGTCATACTTCAAAACCAGCTCTCACCGCGGTGCCATCACAACTCCACTCATTTGTCTGCTCTACATTAAGACCCTTAAATGTGTAATGCTTGATCATAATAAAAGTCAATACTCCATCAAGAAGGCTAGAGGCAGTGGAATAGCTATACTGTTGGGTTGTTAAAAAGTAAGGATGGGGTATTAGAAGAACATAAAACTGTATTTGTACCTCATATTTACATTTTGTAGTCATATATGTATTCTCACCTCAAACGTCTATCCATCAGATTTATATTTTCAATTTCTAACACCAGTTACTCACGCCAACTCACACCATTTACCAACATATCAATTTATATGACATGAAAACATATCAATATCTGTGAATGTTAACTTGAGCCTTTTTTCCCTTTATCATTGTTGCAGTTCTTACCTTTCTCTTTGTAAGTGGTTAACTTTGGAAGCAAAGCTTAGCTTCATTTCTTTTCTTACTTTGCTAGTCATATTTATAGTTCATTGTCTTTTTTGTAATCTTATAGCATATTCTTCCTCTCATCCACCAAACAGCACTAAATTTTTGTTCTTTTCCTTAGACAGTTGACTTACCTCTTAACCACTGTCGTAAGCTCATGGTCCCTCCCTTATATCTTAGTTGTATTTTGCTGTAATCTATGTGTAGATTCACTCCTAATCTACTCTCTCCCATTAAATAACTTGTTCTAATTAGCACCTCAAAGAACAGTAATATAGAAGTTCCAACTGTTGCATTCTCAGCAAATGAAGAAACTTTATACTACAAACAGAACATATATATACAGGAGGAAATATTTGTCCTCATTAAAGATCATGCATACCTTAGATTCTGCAGCTCGACTTGATTTATACCTCCAAATAGTATGTATAAATTTTGCGGTAGACTTGATGCATGCCTCAGAAAGGCACGCTTCTACAGAGATTGCTATCCTTCATTTTGTCCATCCAAAAGCTAGTAGTTTCAAGCATTTGTATAAGTGAAATGGGTGGCACCCAATTCAGAGCAACAAGAATGAAAATCTTTGAGATCGTTGTATCCAATTAATACCAAACTCAACAGTGCACAACATATGGCTAACAGACTTGCAAACAATCACATTCTAATACTTTTAAAACAAGTTAAGTGGTGACTATACCATACCATACAATCGTAAATCTTTTTTCAGAATTGGAGGGAGAATTTGGGGATCTGAAAATTACCTGTGCAGCGATTATTTCAGTTCTCTGACGATGATTTGGAGAGAAAAAATCATGTACTCCCTCCGTCCCAATTTATGTGGCACCATTTCCTTTTTTGTTTGTCCTAAAATAAGTGGCACCTTTCCTTATTTGACAACTATTTAATGCATTATCTCTATTTTACTCTTGTTGGTCACTACATACTTTTAAACCTACCAACAACTTTTTTATTACTCAAATCTTCTCTCTCTTACTTTTTCAAGGGTAAAATTGATACTTAACAAGGTCAACCTCTATTTTCTTAAACTCTGTGCCCGGTCAAATGGTGCCACATAAATTGGGACGGAGGGAGTATGTTTCTACTTCTAAAACTTCTGGTGATGGGGTCTACTTGCCAGAGACAATACACGTGTCAACAAAGTGAGTGAAATGACCAACATACCCTGTTATGCCAGCCAGGCATGTCAACGCAGAGCTGCTTGGCTTCTCATTTATATGTACCCCCTGGGTATAGGTACTAGTTTCGCTTTCGCCGGGTCCAACAAATTTTTTGACATTCATCATATTCATTTATCTATCTATCTATATCTATATCTATCTATACTAATATAAAAGTGGAAATCCATAAAGTTAAAAGTAACTGACCATTATACCCTTCAAACAAGGATTATTTCAAGAATATTTTGGTATAAAGATATAAATATAGATTTTAAAAATTAAAGATAACAAAAAAAAAACATAAATTTAAGTTGAAATCTTTATTTGAATTTCCGAAGTTTGATTTCAATGTCATTAATGCTTTTACAAATTTTTAGTTGCATGAGCCTATCTTTTAAACTTCCTCTACTGTAAATCGACTTATCCAATTCTTAAGAATCTTCAAAAGAAGTTTTGGGTTCATTTATATACTATGATGACTAAAGTGCATCTAGCCTCTAATCAGTAAATACCTAATCCATTGCATTAATTCATCAAACGTTGAGTCTCTTCGATTACTTCTTTCATGAATATATAGACCATGATGTAGAAGAAACATATTCTTGGAAACGTCTGATAACTTTTTTATTCCCAATCAACATGAAGCAAATATCCATATATATAGGAAAAAATGTGTACGCATTCTAACAAATTCTTCAAGGCTGAGATAAACAAACACATGAGGTGCTCTTATCTTTTCTGTTTTTTTTTTAATCTTTTGACAAAACTATTCTTTTTGATTAGAATAAAACTTTTGGCATGTTCAAGTTTTCTCATTCTTTCATTATCTACCCAAATTATGTATGTGCACTTGCATTAGTTTTAACTTTTTTAGTCACTGCCAATGGAACTATATATTGATGATTGGCTATGAAGAAAGAAATATTATGGTAAGTTTTATTTACTTCGTTTTTCAGACTTTTCATCCGATAGAATTGATGTTAAAGAATTAAATTTAAGTCTTAGCCACAATCAATATTTATTATGTGTACTAAGACCTATTTCCATTTGAGAATGTAGCATGTGAATTTTTTTTTATGTCGAATGGGAATGTATTTTTAAAGTATTCATGCAACTTTAATTTTGGGATCTCCTAAGGATGGTCGCCTAACATGTTTATGACGCTCCTCTTTTTTTAAGCTTTTGGTTTGCAGTATATACTTATGACTCTACACTTTTTACTTTGATAGTCCTCTCTATTACATTCAATCCCGCATTATTTTTTCTCTCTTTTCTTTTTACCTGACAAAATTGTTATTTAGTCTAGGTTAATATATCCATTTTTTGTAGGAAATTAAGGTTCTACGAATAATTTGGAGACTTTATAACTGGATTTTGGACCTTATATCATCTGATCGTGAACTTTTCCGTATTAAAGTATCATTTTGGTGGACTCTTCTTGTGACATAAATTTTCACAATCATAATTTATTTTAAGTCTTTTATTATAATTATATGATATTTTGTTATTATTTTCTCTATTATTCAAGGTACACGCGTGAGACGCATGTGCAAAGACTAGTATTATTATAAAAGTAGGAATATCCCAAGTAAAAAGTGAACGACCATTATACCCTTTAATCAAATATTATTCCAAGAATGTCTTTGTATAAAAAAGTAAATTCACATTTTTAAAGATAAAACAATAAGTCTAATTTATTAGAAATTAGAAATGCATTGTTTATATCCTTCACGTCTAATCCAATTGTTGATTTCTCAATTATAAGATGTGCATTAAATGATCCAATAAAGATGGATTTAATAAAATAAGCTGATTTGGAGAGTCTCTTCCACTTCCTTACACTAATCTCGAGGTAAGTTGATCTTCTTTATAATTAGGTGCTACTTTAATTTGTGAGTTGATAATTCATGATCCATTAGTTAGCTATTGCAGAGATAAATTTCTTCTCATTAATCTTTATACATGTATTATCAATTATGAAATAGCTTATACAATTTCTATATATTTAATCTGTCAATTCTCAATTGCTTTTTTAACCCTGACCTTCCAAATTTCTCAGAGAATACAAACAATTTTATCTTATTCTTAAAAAAGCTAAATAGACATAGCATACCAAGAGACTAGCTCAAATACCTTAAAGAGTATTTATTTCAGAGAGACCATTAACACTAAACATATATATTTAGGCTAGATCAAACTGTAAGTGATGCAATATATCATGATTATGATTACAAAATGAAAAATTCCTCAATTCCTATGTGGTTATCAGTGTAAAGAAGGTTTATAAATTTATGGCTTAAGGACTGTCATAAGTTTTCTTCTTCCTACATCATTTGCTAGCACTAGCAGTGTGAGTTCGTAATACTGAAATTTGTCATGCCAAACATACTTCAAAAGAGAAATACAAAAGGATACTTCATGAAATAGTTACTGGTATTTTTTATAATTTTTTAAGTTTTCTTTATTATATACTTGGTCATTTGAAAATTTAATTGTTAGCTTCTTTACGACTAACGTTTTCTAACTTTTCATGCATGCATTTTCATTTAATAGCTAGCCTTTTCTATTTCTATATCTTTAATCTCTTAACCTTGCTTTCTAAGCTTGACCTATTAAAATTCTAAACACTGCCACATAGTAAGACTTCTTAATGTTTATGAACCAGGGTCCCAAAAAGCACACAATGATTGCATTGGGATACCGTGTAAATGGGGCTGAATAAAAGATTTACAGGCACACAAATATCTACATGATTTTCCAGTAAGAATATGTTATTGGATACAACAAGTATGTACAAAAGTAGCCATTTCATACTCTTTTTTCTATAATGCCAGTTAGTACCTTTAACAGTGTGTAAATTGATGATATCTCATGTTTAGTAGATTCGTTAAGAGATATTTTATTCTTACATAAACAAGACTCATAATTAGTATGGATATAACGTGCGACGCACATTTCCAAGACTAGTTTGGCAAAAGTTTGGTTCGGCTTTTTGACCTCCGTAAGTAGTTTAAATGTTATCAGTTATGTTTAATAAATAAATTTTGAGCACAACTAATTTTATAAAACTTATATTGATGCTCGTATTCCCGCCCTCTATTTCTCTATAAATTGTATTGGGTAAAAGTTGGCTCATATAAGTAACACCTCAGACGCATGATCTGAGGTCTATCGAACGGATAATCAGGAGCCAAGGTTTGAGGAAGACAGCAAGATCACCGAAGTCTTTAACCGAGGATATGGTTAGGCTATGCCTCGGTGGACCTTCACCTCGGTCAATCAGTAAGCTGGAAGCCCCGAAGCAGATGGTTTAAACCTCGGTGAAACCTCCCGCCTTCAGCAAGATGGTTGCCCCATGATTTCAGCCTACTATCACGTCCACCACAGAAGTAGGAAGTGGGCATAGCCATGACTGGATGTGGAGAACATGGCCTAAACTTCTTGCATTCGTTGGTCTATAAATAGCTCTTCATTTTACAATGTAATCATCCAGAAATATATATAGAAACTCTGCCAAAATTTATAATCATTGCATATATTGAAATTTTCCTTTATTTGTTCATCAATTTATTCAATTTCGTTGCTTTATCTCAGCATTGATACTTAGCATTGCTTGTAAATTCGTTCCAAATTCGATTTGATTGTCTAAACTGATTTAGGCCAATAGAAATTGGCGCCGTCTGTGGGGATTCAAGCAATTATGCTTTGTTCCAAGGTTGAGCAATAATTCAACCCCACTTCCTTTCACGTAATGGCTAACAACGAAGATGACACCCATGTACACCAGTTACCTCCCAATGGACAAATAGGTACGTTCATGCCACCGGTACCGCTTCCAACGGAAGATACACCTATACCACCACCTTTTCCAACAGATCTATCTTCATCAGGGTCAAGCGACCCCTTCCAAGCGTTTGTTATAAGCTTTTTGAATATCCTCCAAGCTCACTTCGATCAGTAAGCAACCTTTAACGCTGAATTTCGTAGCTCCTTAGAGGCAGTCTCAGTGAGAAATCATGCTAACCCCACTGATATTCCACTCGTAGCTCCGAATAGAGGCATCCCGAACTTCGTTCCTGCGGGCGCAACAACAGGGGGACCTCTAAACGGAGCCACGTCTGGAGACTTGGGGACTGCACTGAACACTAATCTACCATTCGGAACGGTTCCCATCGTGGCGGAGACCAACACCTCGGTAGACCTCGAAAAGTTGAAAAGAGAGATCGTGGCTCGAGTCAAGGCCAAAGTTGAAAAACGACTCGAAAATGTCCCCGGGGTAAGGAAGACCCAGAGGGCGCTGGACATCGACAAATGCAGGCAATTGCCTTACAAACCCAAGACTGCAATTCCCAAGAATTTTAAAATGTAAATCTTGAAGAAATATGATGGCACCACCGACCTAGTCGAACATGTAACCGAGTTCATGGCGATGGTGAAAGGGAATAACTTAACTGAAATTGAAAAAGAATCTATGTTCTTGAAGAAATTCGGGGATACTTTGGAAAAGGGGGCGTTGCGTTGGTATATGCATTTTCCCTCGGAATCTATCTCTGATTTAAAAGAGCTAGCTGATGCGTTCATCAAAGCTCATACCGGGGCACAAAAGATTCTTCAAAAGAAAGAGGATATCTTTGAGGTCAAACAACAATATGGGGAGCCCATCAAAGACTTCCTCGAGCGATTCCAAGCCGAGAGGATAGAGTTGCCCCCCATGGGAGATAACTTGGCCATCATGGCCTTCGAGAGAAATATTGACGTTCGGATCTCTAAAGCAGCAACCGAACTAAGGAAAGAGCTTCAACATTATCAAGCTCAATCGTGGAATGAGTTACACGACAGAGTTGCCACCAAGATAAGGTAGGAGGAAGTAGAATGGAGAGCTGCAGGCCGAAGCTTAAACTATAGAAGTCGCCCTGAGTCATCACGACGCGCCGAGCCGCCGCGGGAAAACTAAAAGTGTCAATATGGGCCATACAGTTTGCAAAGGCAACAAGTAAGCCAAAGGCTTGGCAGACCATCCATAAGCCAACGCCTCGGTAGTCGAGTAAATCATATTAGTAGTCAAAAGAACACCACGGGGCCCGCTCTGGTATCCAAAAATAAAGATTTACCTTGGATACCAGATTACAACTCCAATGTGTCAACCACCGAGCTGGTAAATTCCCTGAAGGGGATGACAGACAAAGGGGTGAGATTGCCCAGAGATATGAGGACCTCTCCCGAGAATAGAGATCAAAGTTTGCGTTGCGAGTTCCACGCTGATTATGGACATCGGACTGAGGATTGTAAGGCACTTCTGTCGACACCCATTTTTCTCCGAACCGGTTAAAGTTTGAAATATGGCTCAACTTATTGGAACTCACGGGTAAAGATTTGGAGTCGTCACCTAACATATTTTTTAACTAGGCGTATTAGGGCACCTACTTTTTTTCTAGCCAATTTTATAATTAACTCCGAAACTTAGTCTAGGAACCAAAAATTCTAGGTAAGGGTTCAAGTTAACCCGAGAGAAAGGTATTAGGCACCTCTCAGGCTCCACCAAATGTGGTTACCGGCCGGACTAACTAATTGGGACTCAAAATATAATCTAACTAAGCAATATACATATAATAATTAAATAAAAGGTATAATCCATTAATTGCTTCTTCTTTGGCAAGTTTCAACCAAATATACATTTCTGAAGCGTCGTCCTCAACTTATGCAAATGATCCTTGCAAAAATAAAATTGATTAGTGTTAATAACATGAAAATAATAATAGTAATAAAGTGTTAGGAATAATAATGATGGCAATAATTGTAATAATAATAATGTTAGTAATAATAACAATAATAGTAATAATAAAAAATGTTAGTAATGATAACAATAATAATAAAATATTAGTAATGATAATGGTAATAATTGTACTAATAATAACAATAACAGTAATAATAAAAGTGTTAGTAATGATAATAAAATGTTAGTAATGATAATAGTAATAATAGTAATAATAAGAATAATGAAAATGTTAGTGATAATAATAGCAATAATAATAATAGTAATAATAAAAAGTTCTTTTATACTAATTATTTTCTTCCAAAGTAGACCTTGCAAAATAAATCAATTTAGTTAGTATGCCAAATAAATTAATAAATATTGCAATAGTAAGTTGAATTAGAAGTATTTCTGAAGTGTCGTCTTTGAAAATATCTCTCCAAATGTACTTTGCAAAAGATATGAAAATGAATTAGTATGACAATTATATAATAATAATAAGAATAATAATAACAATAATAATAAAATAAAGAAAAAATAGATTTTGTGAAAATTTAGGCTCAGATCAGTGTATTGCAATCAAATAGAGGTTAGGGATGTTGATACGGCTCCAAACACGGAGCCCAGGCCGATTTGCCGTGCCAAGTACCTCCAATCCCACCACTCTACTATCACTTACTTTGCAAAGTATTAAATATCGTCATCGCCTTTTTTTGTTTGTTTTTGGGACACGTAAGGGAAATACCAGACGAGACTATTTTGGCCTCCAAACGTCATTGGCCTAAGTGTAGTATCATGTTCAAATCAGTCCATAGGCTTCAAAATAAAATAGTTTCATAGGTCAAATAACTGATGTAATATACATCAAATCAGTGTGTAGGCCAATGTAATCCTTTCACCAAAGCTACACTGCATCAAACAATACTCCAGCATAGCAAAATAGGCAGAATAGGACAAGAATGAAAATGGATAACAATATGAGCTGGTCCCAAACAATTATAAGCAAAGCCAGTCAACGAAGCAACTATCAGCAAACCAACGACAGAACAAACATATGGGAGGCGGAGGAGCGACTGCATGGTGGCGTCGCTACCACCCCGGCCTCCTTTATCATCTCAATTCCAATTTTCATGCCAAGTTCTGATTAACCAGACAACAATAACAATGCCAAACGAAACAGAGATAGCAGAACAAGCAAATTGGGACAGAGTTTTGGACCAAAACCACAACAAGCGGAGCAAGGAAGGAGCGACTGCTGCCGCATAACAGCAGCGGCGTCGCTGCTACTCCCTCATCTGTTCGATTCGTAAACCACCAGTCTCGATCCTCTTTTTCTTTCACTGTTCTGATGACCCCCTCACTATTTTCTACTGTTTCTCCGATCCCCCCTCGTTTTGCACCAATTCCCGTTTCAGATATGTGTATGCATCTGTTCTGGTCTGTGTATGTATCGATCTGGGTATGTGATGTTGTATTATTAGTATGTGTTGCTGTATGGAGAAGATGAGGAGATGAAGGGTGTTGGTGGTTTTTCGATCTGTGCGTGGTGGTCTGTGGGTAATGTCCCTAATATGTTGGTTCCATCTGATCTCACCGTGTGTGTAAATGTGTTTGTATCACTGGTGTAGATAGTGTGGTGGTGTATGTACAGGTGATGGTGTATGTGATTTGTTCTACGCGTTAGGGAGAAGACGAAGATGAAGTTGTACTGTGCTGCTGCCAGCTCAGGTCCCCTTTGTACTGTGTATTGCATCTGGTTTATAACAAAATGGAGAGGAGAGTACCGTTGGTGATTGGTGGAAATTAGGGAGAAAAATAGGAAAAGATTAAGGGGAGATTAGGGAGAGATTTTGGGAGTGACTCTGGGGATATGATGGTATTGGGGGAGGTGTATCAAGACAAAAGCTTGTCTAGGTTCAAAGAAATATTTCAAAATAGGTGCCTTAAAAATGGGGAATGATTTGATTTGAAAATTTAAAATAAAATTGGGGAAAAAATAGAAAATGTAAGTGAACGTATTTAGACGAACAATTGTCTAAGTTCAAAAGAAATTTTAAAAGAAATGTTTTAGAAGGAGATTTGCATATATTTAAATTCAGAAGAATTCAAATTCAAATAAATATGACAAATCAAGGAATAGAAATGGATTGGTTACATCTAATATTTACTTAAAGGTGCTAAATAAAAATATAAATATATGTATATATATATTGTATAAAATGAGATGGACAAATAGTAAAATGCACTGATAAAAGGAAATTGGAATACAAATTAAACAAATTAAATATAAATAGCTATAAATATTTATTAAAGCCATAATTATTTATTAAATGCTATTAATGCACTAAAATTGCACAAACAACCATATTTTGATAAATAACCTAAATGATGCAAAATTATGTAATATAGCCACATTTGAGTATGTAATATATAAGTAGTGGATAACACACGTAAATGCATGCCTTTTAATGCAAATTATGCACAAACATTCAAATTGCACCCTTAAGTTTAATTATAGCCGCTTATAGAAAAAGGAGGGACAAAATTGGGTGTCAACAGCTGCCTCTCTTTGCCTGGGGATGATGAAAAAAATCTTCGGGCAAAGATAGTTGACGAAGTAGCCAATTTTGTCACGATGGGTGCTGAAAGGGGAAATGAGATTTTTGGGGTGTTTTGGCCGAACCCCGGTCTCTGAGTTGCCTACATATCTCGGGTTTCATGAGAATCAGGCGGTGTGTAGTTCTAGAATGGCATGTTGCCTGTGTGAGATATTTATGGCGCGCGATTTTGGATGTAAAGACTAAACTTATCCAAGTATGTAAAGTTTAGATTCGTGTGTGATTTGCCTTTTGGTGAGATAAATGAAGAATGAAGCAAAGGCACTATCGAAGATGAGATAACATCAATAGATCGAGTGTGGGAAAAGAGCCTTATAATCATCCTAGTTATGCAAATCTGGCGCGCTACACACCCATAAAGAGGAGTTTATATATACATAGTTTCCACTTTATCTCGATAAATGAGTAATCTCACCTTCAATATTGCTTTGACTGAGCTGAAAAATATTTGAGGAGCGGGTTTTATTAATGCGCACGATTCAAACAGATGGGCACGATTAAGCACGAAAACACGCACGATTGACGCAGATAGGCTTGAATAGACAAAGTAGGTATTAATTGGAAGGAGATGCAAAATGACATCCTAATTTGTAATGAAAGATTAGGCAGATTACTTGTGGGAGCATGAGATGATCAGCTCCGGGCGCGTCGGAAATTAATAGAATAGGTAGTTTGCAGGTACAACAAAGGAATTGTCAAAAGACGAGGTAGCATCGATAGATCGAGTGTAGAGAAAGAGGCTTGTAATTATCCTAGTTATGATGATGTAGTGCACGACACACCCATAAAGAGGAGTTTATATGGGCATAGTTTCCACTACAACTCGATAGATGAGTCATCTTTCCTTCAACATTGAATGAGCTGGGGAACATTGACGAGCGAAGCACGATAAATGCGCATGATTCAAACATATAGGCACTATTAAGCACGAGAACGCGCACGATTGACACAGATGGGATTGAATAGGAAGGAATACAAAACTGACACCGAATCGACAATGAAAGATTAGGTAGATCACTGGTGCGAATATGGAACTGTAGCTTTGAGCGCTTCGGTAAAATAGGTAGCTTGCGGGTGTAGCAAAAGTATTGTATGTAGGATTAAGCTTCTTGAATTGGGTTTTGGGATGATGCTTTGTACGTACTTGAGGTTTTGTGGTTGCACAATTTCACGTGGGTAATGATTTTTGGGGAGCGGGTGTGGGGGTATAGGAAATGACGCTGGGTTTGTCGCGCGATCAGGGAGTGCCCTGCAGCAAAATCAAGATATAATGCCAATAGGGATAAAGATAAAGATAAAGATAAAGATAAAGTAAACTTTCCTGTCGAGTTGAGATCTCCTTGAAAAATGATGTTGTCTAGTCTGCTTTCAGGTGCTCAGTGATAGGGAATGTGCGCTTCTCCTCTGGAGGATATTCATTTGCTAAGTGCTTCTCGTCAGGAAATAATAGCTTATGCAACGCCGCATTGTATGTCCTGCAAAAAAAGTGAGTTTTTCAAAATAGCATGTATGTTAATGCGTGAAGAGACTTTCCTGTCGTTGGATTGTCTTGCCACTGCTTTTCGTCATTGAAATGTGTGTTTGTCACGTCGAGCTGTACAACCCCCTTTTGTATTGAGTTGTGTATCTTTTCATGCAGGGTTGTCTATCATTCTTTCATTTGGCTGCATACTCTTTGTCATGCCAGGCTATCTACCATTTTTTTCATCTGTCTACCCCTCTGCCATGCTATTCCTTCACCAGGATGTGTACTCTTCAAGCTGTCTACCTTTTGTCATGCCATTCCTTTCACTGGACTGTCTACCCTCCAGGCTATATACCCTTTGTCATGTCATTCCTTTCAATGGGTTGTCTACCCTCCAGGCTGTCTACTACTCTTTTCATCGGGCTGTCTACCCTTTTTGCCATGTCATTTCCTTTCACCGGGTTGTCTACCCTCCGGGCTGTCTGCCCTCTAGGCTGTCTACCACTCTTTCATTGGGTTGTCTACCCTTCGAGCTGTCTACACCTTTGTCATGCCAAAATTTTTCAACGGGCTGTCTAGCCTTTGTCATGCCAAACTTTCATCGGGATGTCTACCCTCTGTCATGCCAAACTTTCTCAACGGGATGTCTACCCTCAGGGCTATCGGGTTGTGTACCCTCAGGGTTATCTACCCTTTGTCATGCCAAACTTTCATCGGGTTGTCTACCCTCTATCATGCCAAACTTTCTCAACGGGCTGTCTACCCTCAGGGCTGTCTACCCTTTGTCATGGCAAACTTTCATCGGGCTGTCTACCCTCTGTCATGCCAAACTTTCTCAATGGGCTGCATACCCTCAGGACTGTCTACCCTTTGTCATGCCAAACTTTCATCGTGCTGTCTACCCTCTATCATGCCAAACTTTCTCAACGGGCTGCCATCCTCAGGGCTGTCTACCCTTTGTCACGCAAAAATTTCATCGGGCTGTCTACCCTCTGTCATCGGGTTGTATACCTTGCGAAAAAAGTGAAGTGCATGTCGCGTCGGGCTGTATACCCTGCGATCAAAAGGTAAAGTGAAGTGCAAAAAATAGAATAGCATTCTTATGTCATGCAGTGTGCGAAGAAAGCTATCGTGTTGCTTTTATAATGGCTTTCTTGAAATTTTTTAGGGAATCTCAAAAATTTCTGCCCCAGTGTCAAGCTTGCACCTTTTGAAATTTTAGAAGGGATCTTCAAAATTCTGCCCCAGTTTATTGCCTATGACAAATCACCAAGAGATGGTGGTTGCGTTATACTGAACACCAATGTATTAACTAGAATATGTACTGGTCATTTAGCGTGGTGATTGGGTATTTTGATGACTCTGATTATGTGGATACTTGCATACTCATACTGAGATTCGGTGTTTGGATTTGGCCGGATTTGGAGATTGTCCAAAATTATATTTGGCTTAGGTTATGATGAGGTGTCTTCATTTTTCATGCTTTTCTTTTCGAAAGTCATGGAGCTAACTTTGATAGATTGGCCTTTGTAGAAAGTGTGTTTGTGGTTTGGGAGTTGGCGTTTCCCTATGTTGATTCTTGTTGTACCATTGTCTTGCTTTGGTCAATCAGACTCTGAACTTTGTGTTTCAGTGATGGATGTCTTGTGGTGTCATGATATTAAATGTGTAAGTGACGAGTGTAGATCTTGTTGGTTCGAATTTAGGAATGGGTATCTAGGGAGTAGTTTTGTTCGTTGGGTGCAATATCTTTTGACTGAACTAAAGGAGTAAAGGCATGAGGTTTTGTCTTTTTGTATGTCCTTGATTGTGTTGAGCCTGATAAGGTTGTTATTGAAAGTCTTGACGCGGGGAGGGGATGAGGGGAGTTGTTTTTTGTGTAAGTTGGGTGCAGTGTGAGGTTGTAAATTTTGCCAGCTTCGTTTATATAGTGATTGGATTTCTTTCTTGCGGCTCTTGTGTGGGTATAGTGCCAGCTGATTTTGTTTGACCATACACAAGTTGTACGGAAGTAGGATTGAGATCGTCTGGGTTTTCTCGGTATCCCATGTTAGTGGTTTAAAAGTCCTTGTTCTAGAAGAAAATATTTTCAGCTTAGCATGCCACTTTGGCTTTTCTTAATACAGATTCTTGACCAATTTTGATGTTCAAGCGCAGAGCGACCGTAACAAAGTGGTGAAATGCAAAAAATCGTGTGGGCCTATTTAGCAAAGATTCGATGCAAAAATGACACATAAGCTTTAAGAAGATGCCTAGACCGCAGATGACGGATTAGCGCTTGAATTTGGAGATTATCATAGAACGCCCAGATATCACAAGAGATTGCCTAAGTGCTTTATGTAGTAGTCAAGGCAAGGATTTTGGTCAAACATCCGATGCTTGTTTAAGCGGGAGATGAGGAGTTGAATGTCAACGAAAAGTGGTAAAGATGTTGTGTAAGGAATAGATTGTGTTGTGCGACAGAAAGGGGGTTGGCTTTTATCAAACACCAAGACTTTGAGTGCGTTTGTCATCTCTTCTTGCAGAATTGTCTGTCATGATGCCTATGTGTCTTTCAAAAAGATACTCAACGTCTTTCATACTTGTCAACCAACTGCTGCAATATAGTCCTTGTACCAACTTTCCTTGTTGGATAATATCTTATTGCTGAGCCGCCGAACTTGATGTAGGTTGCCTATGTATCATATGCACTCTTAGATTACTGCGTCCTATTGTAGTTGTCGTCATGAGAATTCATATCACCCCAATAAAGCCTTCTACTGAAATTGCTCCAAGAAGTCTATTCGCCTGTGCTTTTATATGAAAGCAACCCTTGCTCTTGTAAGTGTCTCAAATAACTTCATCGTCCTGTTTTATTTTTGCTAGTGGGTAGAGATATGCTTTCCAAATGCTTAGGGAGTTCTCAGGTTTGTTATATAATGAGAGCTTTGTCATTGTATCTTTGCCTCCCTTTTCAAGTCGAATTGGCTTGCCTGTTTTTGGTTGTTATGTGCAAGTCTTTGCTACATCCCTTGCTTTCTAATTTCTTATTGTCTTCCACTAGCTTTTTGACTGTCGTTTCGATCATGACAGGAGCAAGTTCGGGAAATGCCTTGGATCACAGTCATGTATTGCAGGTGGTATGGCTGTGTAGACAGGTGCAACAAAGTAATCCTCGAGCACTGGTGTCAAAAGTTATTAAGGTGAGTCATGTGTGCTTTTGAGTTTGACCAACATTTCTCTTGCTTTGTCAATTTTCTCTCCATGTTCATAGTGCTTGCTGGAACAATTGAGGTACCAGGACAATAAGACTGACAGTTTTCAATCTCTCGAACAATTGAGTGTGGGGTTCGTCTAGTGGAGTGTAGTTTTCGGTCTTTGGTTTGCATCAGGGCGAGGCCTAGGAGGGTATGGTGGTGCGTTTCGGTAGTTGGGTTAAGTGTTTTGCTGGTATGGTGGACGATTTGGTTCTGGGATTTGGAATATAGGTCGAGTGGGCTGAGTGTTGTAAATGGGATATTCAGGTGGTATGTGAGGGTAGGGATAAAATGGTGGCGGTGTTTGATAATAGTGGTTGAAAGTAGGGTCTTGAATGGTTGCGGCAAAAGAGACTTCATCTTTCTTCTTTTTGAAAAGGCTCACATTTCCAGACCGGATAGCCTTGTTAGTAGCTTATAGTGCAGCTAAGCTAATTATTGTTCTGGTGATGATATTGTATGATGGAGATGGTGTATTGTGCTATGTGAAAGAAGAAGATGATGATGTGTGGAATGGAAGAGTGACGGAGATATTGCAGAGAGAGGAGAGGGCTGGTGAGAATTGCTGTAAAGAAACTTTCTTATTTTGGAAAATCCCTGACAAGTGCACTTGCTTAACCATATCTTTTGCCTTGGTATTCAACTCGAGCCAACGTTTTGGGCAATAGATTTTTGAGTTTGGTAGTGAGTTAGAGACAGTTTGGACATGCGAAAGGTTTTAGATATCAGGATTTAGGCATAAAGTAGGGAGAGGAGGTGCCTTAGTAGGAGATTGAATTTGGAAAAAGGATTCCTTTAGAGACCTACAGCAACAAACAAATTCAGGCAATGCACACATATCAAATAAGAAATGCATCCTATAATGCGAAGGATCGTTTTACGCATGATGACTTGAAAAGCGCTTTGTGCCACATGCATCTTTTCGTTTGCTAATAAAATATGGAGCGTAAAAGATAATATAGCATTTATTGGACTTTTGTATTGGCTGATATTGAAATAGTGCAAAAGGTGGAAAACATTGCTAGGAGATTAGATCATGGCAAGGCGAACATCTTTCATGCTGATGCATCCCCAGAAGATTCTTTTTCTTCTTCTTCTTCGGACGAGTCTCCCTCGGACAAGCTTGTCTCTAATGAGTCTCCTTGTATAATGATGTTGTCTGCATCAGTTAAGAGCCGGGATATGTCAAATGTAAAGTTCTTCAACATTTCCCAAGCCTTACTTCCTTTCTCCTCTATTCCTTTGTCAGCCACAATGTTCATACCTTCGCTAGCCCATACACTGATAGATTCTATGCGTTTTGTCAGGAGTTATGCCTTACTGCGCCATTTTCCGTTTTCTTTGTTCTTTGCTTCGACCAAACTTTGCTTCTTTGCTATTTTCCCACGTGCCCTTGCCAGTTGTTTGCGTAGCTTCTTGCACTCAGTTTCTAACTCATCAACATTTCTTTTCCTTTTTATTGTTGCTCTTGGTTGAACAGCTCTTGCTATGTCTTTCCTAAGCTAGTCTGGATAGTCTTCATCATAGCCTGTGTCAAACCTGTCTCGTCCAATAGTCTCGAATCCCATTTGTTTCCTTTCTTTCCAATGTTCTAATATCTTGTCTTTGAACGGTATCACTCCATCGAAAATATCTGCTTTGAAACTTCTGATGTCTGCTATTTAGGGTACAGTCTATTTTCTCCTTATCTAAGTGCCCTTAAAGGAGTGTATGGGTAAACTCTTCTAAAGCCCACTAAATGAGAAATAAGTCCCTCTCCGACCGTATGATCACTGTTGTGCTGGAAAAGTAATCAAACATCCATTGTATATTTTCAGATGTCAACTGACAAAACATGTGGTGCCAGCTTTCGACAGTTGTTGGCCGATCCCACCTTTCCAGAACACTGTCCATGCGAGCGGTGTGAGTCAAGATGTAGTTCTCCCTTGGTGTGGAATAGAAGGCTTGGTCTGTGTTGTTCACCTTTTGCAAATATTCCATCAACCAAATTTGTAATAGTAAATTGCAACCTTCGAAAAACCCAACACCTTTCTTGCATCTTTCTAAAGCACGATACATTCCTGGAACAATCATAGGTATCAAAGTGTATTTCTTGTCAAAGTCTTTGAGTAGGGACTCGGCAATTGATACCATGCAAACATCAACTCGTCCTTTGTGTTGTGGAAACACGATAGTCCCTAAGAAGCTGGTGACAAAAGCGAGTACCCTCCGCTCTTGCCAATCTGCCTGCTTAATGCTGAAATTATCTTCGAATTCTTGAAATGCTTCTCCATATCCAAATTTGATGTAGAGAGAAGTCAGAGAGATTCCCAACTGCCTCACGTCGTCTGTGCATAATTCAAGTTTAAACCCCATCATTTCGAAGAACTCCTCGGGTGTAATGTTCTTAGGCATCAAGATTTTCTCACTTTCAAATAGTAATTGAGTTAACTCGCCTATTTCTTCCAGCAAGGGTATCAACTTTGCACTTCTAAAGTGAAAAACTGCTCGGTCTGCATCTCAATAGTGTACTGCTGCATCTATCATCTCTTTCACTACAGTGTGCTCCATTAGTGAAACCATATTCCCCAACACCATTTTGACTTGGTCTTTTTGATCTATGCTTAGGTTTTCCCACCAATCCCTGAGCAACTGAGGGATTTCAGCAAACATGTCAAATGTTTTATTGGTCATGATATTTTGGAAAATGTGAAGAACGATAGGAAAAGGGAGAAGAAAATGCTTAAGATTCGCTTTATTGCGAGCAAAATGATCAATGTGCGGCACAAGCTTTTGAAAACAATGCAACAGAGAATATGAAGAGATGTGTCGTTGTGGGTTGAGATAAAAGTTGCTAATGGACTTTTGACATACCAGGGATGCCAAGTCTTTATATAATGCTTAAAGGATAAATGTGCGTTATGTGTCATCCCGTCTATTAAGCGGTTATTTCTGCTTCAAATTGGGCTTTTAATGCCTCTTCGGTTACCATTTAAGCCTTTGAATAGCATTGAATATAGAATGATTCCAATCCTTTGGGAATAAATAGTCGTTTCTGATTCAATTTCGGCTTTTAATGCCTCTAAGGTTACCTTCGTGTCTTTGAATGACATTAAATACAGAATAATTCCGACTGTTTATGAAAAAAAATCAATTTGGGCTTTTGACGCCTATTAGGTAACCTTTGTGCCTTTGAATGGCATTGAATACAGAATAACGATTGTTTATGAATAAACAATCATTTCTGATTCAATTTGGACTTTTGACGCACATTAGGTAACCTTTGTGCCTTTGAATGGCACTGAATGCAGAACAATGCCAATAAACGGTCCATATTTGCATGTTCAACCCTTTAAGCAAATGCAAATAAATCATGTCCAACGCTCTTTGGGGGTTAAAAACTTGTTCGGATTGTTTGAACAAGTTAGCTTATTGGACTTGAGAACAAGTCGACTAATGATATGTCATGATGCATGATTCTTAGCACTGCTACTAAGGAACAGAGTTAGCTAGACCAGGTTTTATTATCCTCCCAAGCGGACGACCCAGGAGTAGGAACGCCATGGGCCAGATAGATTCCAAGCCGTTCCCCTCTAAAGGAATTTTTGTGAGGGAAGATGTGGTCATAACCACCGTGTTTTCAACGCACGATTTAGAAGTTGCCAGGGGTGGCAGGAGGTATGAGCGGTATGCACAAGTTTAAAAATGTACAAGTTTTGAAAGAAATGCACATGTTTTCTAAAAATGCATGAGTGCTGTAAAGGATGCACATGTTAAAGTATTTCACAAAATTACTTTTAAAAAGGATGAGTAAAAGGAAAAACAAAACAAACAAGTTAGTTTCAAAAATAGGATAATAGAAACTAGACAATATTAAAAATGCAAAAAGGAACATGAAGTGAAATTGTTTTAAAGAAAAAGCAAATTTATGGGAGATTTGTAAATAGTTGGAGTGTGGGATACGTCGTAAGAACCTTCCAAGAGTGGGTTTACTAGACAAGGACATGGTTCCCCTAGGCGGACAACTAAGGGGTTGAAAGCACACAAACTGCCAAAAGATTCACTAGTTGGCAAATTTCGCGTACTTTTCCTAAAGGGTGTTTGATAGTGGAACGACCGTGGGGTCCACGCAATCGTTCGTGGTGTGTGCAGGTGTAAATATTCCAGGAGTGGAGGAAGTTCAAACAAAATGACAGTTACAGATAATAAATTAAAAAGAAATGCCAATAAAAAGCTAAGCATCAAACCTGCAAAAGGAAAAAGAAAGAAATAATAGTCTTTGAGAAATAACAAGAAAAGAAAAATAAATGTAAAGAATCCCAATTAAAAGTCCGTTATGGTTAGAACCTTGATATCCCCAGCGGAGTCGCCATTCAGTCGACACCCATTTTTCCCCGAACCGGTTAAAATTCGAAATAGGACTCGACTTATTAGAACTCACGGGTAAAGACTTGGAGTTGCCACCTAACATATTTTTTAACTAGGCGTATTAGGGCTCCTACTTTGTTTCTAGCCAATTTTATAATTAACTTCGAAACTTTGTCTACGAACCAGAAATTCTAAGTAAGGGTTCAAGTTAACCTGAGAGGAAGGTGTTAGTCACCTCTCGGGCTCCATCAAATGTGGTTACCGTCCGGACTAAATAATTGAGATTTAAAATATAATCTAACAAAGCAATATACATATAATAATTAAATAAAAGGTATAATACATTAATTGCTTCTTCTTTGGCAAGTTTCAACCAAAAATACATTTCTGAAGCGTCATCCTCAACTTATGCAAATGATCCTTGCAAAAATAAAATTGATTAGTGTTAATAACATGAAAATAATAATAGTAATAAAGTGTTAGGAATAATAATGAGGGTAATAATAGTAATAATAATAATAATGTTAGTAATAATAACAATAATCATAATAGTAAAAATGTTAGTAATGATAACAATAATAATAATAATAAAATGTTAGTAATAATAATGGTAATAATAGTAATAATAATAATGTTAATAATAACAATAATAGTAATAATAAAAATGTTAGTAATGATATAGTAATAATAGTAATAATAAGAATAATGAGAATGTTAGTGATAATAATAACAAGTATTAAAAATGACAGCGATAATAAAAGGTTCTTATCTACTTCTTGGAAAATAAATCAATTTAGTTAGTATGCCAAATAAATTAATAAATATTATAATAGTAAGTTGAATTAGAAATATTTCTGAAGTGTCGTCTTTGAAAATATCTCTCCAAATGTACTTTTTAAAAGATATGAAAATGAATTAGTATGACAATTAAATAATAATAATAATAATAATAATAATAATAACAATAATAATAAAATAAAGGAAAAATAGATTTTGTGAAAATTTAGGCTTAGATCAGTGTATTGCAATCAAATAGAGGTTAGGGATATTGATACGGCTGAAAACACGGAGCCCGGGCCGGTTTGCAGTGCCAAGTACCTCCAATCCCACCACTCTACTATCACTTACTTTGCAAAGTATTAAATATCGTCATCGCCTTTTTTTGTTTGTTCTCGGGACACGTAAGGGAAATACCGGACGAGACTAATTTGGCCTCCAAACGTCATTGGCCTAAGTATAGTATCATGTTCAAATCAGTCCATAGGCTTCAAAATAAAATAGTTTCACAGGTCAAATAACTGATGTAATATCCATCAAATCAGTGTGTAAGCCAATGTAATCCTTTCACCAAAGATACACTGCATCAAACAATACTTCAACAAAGGATTAGACAATATAACATAGCATAGCAAAATAGGCAGAATAGGACAAGAATAAAAATGGATAACAATATGAGTTGGTCCTAAACAACTATAAGCAAAGCCAGTCAACGAAGCAACTGTCAGCAAACCAACGACGGAACAAATATATGGGAAGCGGAGGTGGCGTCGCTACCACCCCGACCTCCTTTATCATCTCATTCCAATTTTCGTTCCAAGTTCTGATTAACTAGACAACAATAACAACGCCAAATGAAATAGAGATAGAAGAACGAGCAAATTAGGACAGAGTTTTGGACCAAAAGCACGACAAGCGGAGCAAGGGAGGAGTGACTGCTGCCAAGTAACAGCGGCGGCGTCGCTGCTACTCCCTCATTTGTTCGATTCGTAAACCACCAGACTCGATCCACTTTTTCTTTCATTATTCCGATGACCCCCTCACTGTTTTCCACTGTTTCCCCATCCCCCTCATTTTGCACCAATTCCCATTTCAAATATGTGTGTGCATATATTCTGGTTTGTGTATGTATCGATCTGGGTGTGTGATGTTGTATTATTGGTATGTGTTGTTGTATGGAGAAGATGAGGAGATGAAGGGTGTTGGTGGTTTTCGATCTGTATGTGGTGGTCTATGGGTAATGTCCCTAATTTGTTGGTTCCATCTGATCTCACAGTGTGTGTATATATGTTTGTATCACTGGTGTAGATAGTGTGGTGGTGTATGTACAGGTGATGGTGTATTTGATTTGTTCTATGCGCTAGGAAGAAGACGAAGATGAAGCTGTACTATGCTGCTGCCAGCCCAGGTCCCCTTTGTACTGTGTATTGTATATGGTTTATAACAAAATGGAGAGGAGAGTATCGTTGGTGATTGGTGGAGATTAGGGAGAAAAATCAAAAAAGATTAAGGGGAGATTAGGGAGAGATTTTGGGAGTGATGCTGGGGATATGATGGTAGTGGGGGGTGTATCAAGACAAAAGCTTGTTTAGGTTCAAAGAAATATTTTAAAATAGGCTGATGTTAGGCATTTTATGCCAATAGTTCCTTAATATTTCCGCATGTTTGAGCTTGTTATTCGCTCGTTTTATAGTTTGTGAATGTGGTTTTGCACTAATTTTATGTCGTGTGTATGTAGGTTGTTATGCAGTGTAATTGGAGCTTTAAAGAACATGATCGAGTAAGAAAAGATTGGATTTTGATTGAGGATTGGATTGAACACACGAAAGCACGACACGAAGCGAGCTGCGGAGCAAGAAAACACGAAATTGGCCTGGCGCTGTAGGGCACGTGGCTCGCCTCCCACCGCGCCCCACTGCCTGGCGCGATTCCCAGCGCGCCGCGCCCCTAAGGCGTGAAGAATTCGACGGCTTCTGGTTGTCCTAGCGCGTTACGAGGCGCGGGGCGCCCGTTATAGCGCCCTTTGAGCGGATTTTTACTTCCTATTTCGTCTAGGCTTGGGTCTAACTTATTACTAGGTGTTTGTAAACCTTATAAATACTCTTTTACTTAGTTTTTGATAGAAGTTCAGACTTTAGAGCAATTGGAGAGCTCATAACATCAAGAACAAGGGTTTTTCTTCCTTCCATTAATCTATTACATCATTATTTCATTATTTCACCAAATCCTTGTGTTGTTATTATGAGTATGCGTAGCTAATTCTCTAGTTCTAGGGTTAGAGTATATCATGAAGGTTGATGTTTGAAGATTGATTCTCATTAATTGAATCCCATTACGGGTTACTTATTCTTTCTTGATTTCACTTGTGTAATTGTCAGGGCCCGATTATTACGCATTATCTATGGTTTTTAGATTGAACTCGAAAGAGGGAATTTAATTACGTAATAAGAAAGAATAGGACTAGTTAGTGAACCCGGGCATCGGGGAACCAATTCGTGAGTAGGATAGACATATACTTGCTCGCCTAGTTTAACTAATTACATAATTCGTTAATGCGTGCAGGTGATTAAACCCATAGACATATAGGGATTGAAGTAGCCTGCATAGACTGTGAAGAATCGAAAGGTTTTCACAGGTACATTTAATCTGTCAGTTAGTAACCCGAGATTTGAGAAGTGGAAACAATTGGAAAACTCAACTGGATTGTTCGTAACTTTGACCCTGGACCGTCTCCTTATTACTGATAACAACCAGGTTTTGCTCCATTGTTTGAATTCACTTTTACCTTTTAATTACTGCTCTTAGTTACTAAAACTCTCACCATTGAAGAAAAAGATTAGAAATTGTTTGTTAAGTATTAGTCTGCATAGTCCTCGTGGGAACGATACTCGATTTATCACTTTATTACTTGTTGACAACGTATACTTGCGTGTGCGTTGGGAGCAACAAGTTTTTGGCGCCGTTGCCGGGGACTAAACAATTGACTGTTTCTTTTCAGACGATTTATTATTTTCTATTCAGGTTTAATTTTTGTCTGGAGTTTTGTGCTGTTTCAGGTATTAGGTCCTGCTTGATCTTTACCTACAGGAATGGCAGCAGAACGAGCTTTAGCTGTGCGAGATGTTGCTCTCCCCATCCTGGAGGGAGTAGCCTCGAGCATAGTTAAGCCTGAAATTACTGGAAACTTTGAGATTAAGCCCGGCATGATACAACTGTTACATGTGACTGGGCAATATGGTGGATTACTTCATGAAGATCCGCAGCAAGATATCCAGAATTTCTTGGAGATCAGTGATACGTACACACCGACGGGAGTTCCTATTGATTATGTTCGTTTGACATTGTTCCCGTTTTCACTGATTGGGGCAGTAAAGAGGTGGTTAAAGGCTGAAAAGTCTGGGTCTATCACTACTTGGGAGGATTTGGCTAAGAAGTTCTTGGCTAAATTTTATCCATCTGCCAAGACAGCCCGGCTGAGGAGTGAAATTATGTCCTTCAGACAGGTAGAAGGAGAGTCTTTGTATTCAGCCTGGGAGCGGTTTAAAGCTTTATTGAGAGATTGTCCAAACCACAACCAATCCAATGAAGTTCTTGCACATACTTTTGTTGAGGGGTTGACTGCGCATACTAAGATCGTGGTAGATGCTGCTGCTGGAGGCCAAGTATTAGCCTTAAATTTTGACCAGATCTATGATTTGTTAGATAAGCTTTCGCAGAGCAATCCTGATTGGCAGGGAAATGGTAGAGCTATTACATAGAAATTTGCAGGGGTACTTCAGTTAGATGAGATAAAAGAGGGCAAAGGACCCCTCAAGTCTTTAAATAAGGATTGGGGACAACCTTTTCTTTTTCCTTTTCTTTTATTCCCGGAAAGTATTAATTTGTCATTAGTGGGTTAAGTAGTGGGGCCATGGGTTATTTTGTAGGTTTTAAAACTTGGGGGCGAAAATAATGGGGCAAAACCGAAACTTTTTAAAACTTTCTCTCTCCCCCCATCATTCCATATCAGTCTCGAGTCTCTCATCAGTCATAAACAACTTGCTCTCTCATAATTCTACACACTTCCCCATTTTCTCTCTTTCTCTCTCTCTCTCTCTTCAAAACAAAGAACTCAAACAAAAAATAGGCTTCAAAATCTCCGATTCCAGTCAACATTGTTACGAAATCGTTTTCATTTTAGCGAAATTTCTAATCATCGCTGAGTGGGTAACGTGGTTCCATCAAAATCAAGGTAAATTTTGACGTTTTTGATGAAATTTCACTGCTTTTGTCTGGTGCTTTTACATTGCTTAGTATCACTGTTTTTCTGGGTTTTTTTGATGTTGTGCACAAACATCAGCGTTATATGTGTGCACATATGGCTTGATGTGTACACATCTAGATGTATGTTGAACAGATCTGCTTAAATGGTTCGTGGTGATGATCGTCATAAATTGTGCACATAATTTAATATGTGCACACATAAATTAATATGTGCACACATATTAATTTATGTGTGCACATATTAAATTATGTGTGCACATATTAATTTATGTGTGCACATTATTTAGCTTGTTCAACATCAGTGTAGACTTTGCACATATTATAATATGTGTGCATATATTATAGTACGTGTGTACATAAAAAGAATATGTGTGCACATCTTAATTTATGTGTGCATCATCTAATCTTTTATGTATTCTATGTTCCTTATATTTTTGTTTAACTTTGCTTTGTAGATAAAATGGTTAGTACTCGAAGTGGTGGTGCAAAGAAGACACAGTCACAGGGGTCTATTCATCTACGGAGTAGCAAGAGGAAGAGGGATGATAAGGAAATCCAGACGGCTCAAGCCGCTAGCAAAAAAAGACCTGCTAGTAAGGAGTGTAACGAGGAGCAGGGGGAAAGTCAAGTTAGCATTGATATGAATCGTCCAGAACAGTTGCATGAACGAGAGCAGGCTGTTGGTGATGCAGTAGCAGATGATGAAGTAGCAGATGATGAAGTTGGAGTAGCAGAATCATCTGATGATGACAGTGCAGAAGAAGAAACACGAGAACCACAAACTGAAGGAGGTGCTGGTAGAGATGAAGAAGGAAGAGAAGATGTTCAAATTGGAGAAACAGAAGCAGGTAGTGCTGGAGTAGGTGAAAGAGAAGGAGCAAATCAAACACAAATTGAAGGAGGTGGTATTAGACAAGAAGAAGTAGGTGAAACTGTGCGTGAAACTGAAGAATGTGTTGGTAGTGGTAGAGTGGAAGAAGAAACAGGACAATTAGAAGCAGGTGATGGTAGTTGTGGTGCAGGAGAAAGAGAAAGAGAAAGACAAGTTGAAGCAGGTGAAGCTGGAGAACAAAGAGTAGCTATTGAAGCTGGAGAATTAGAAGCTGCAGAAGAAGAAGCTGCAGAAGAAGAAGCTGCAGAAGAAGCTGCAGAAAAAGAAGTTGGTGGTGTTGGAGAAAATTTCAATCCTGATTTTGTTGTTGGTGATGTTTTAAGGGAACTTGGTGGTGCTGATCAAGATGAGTCAGCAGAGAAAAGAGGAGAAGAGGATGTTGAAATGGCAATAGGTGAAGCCGTCGCTGATCAGGTTGGATAATTCGTCAAACTAATGTGGCAGTTGTGTACACATATTATAATATGTGTGCACATATTGTAATAGGTGCACACATATTACAATATGTGCACACATATCATGATATGTGCCAACGTCTCAGTATAGTTGCACATAATATAATATGTGTGCACATCTAATATTATGTGTAATATTATGTGAACACATAATATTATATGTCCACACATATTATATTATGTGCAACTATACTGAGACGTTGGCACATATCATGATATGTGTGCACATATTGTAATATGTGTGCACCTATTTCTCTCTATTTGATGATTAATTCATGCAGTCAGTAATGTGTTCTGAATGTGCAGGTTCATGGTGAGGTTGCGTTCACTCCTCAGAACAACTTGAGGACGCATATGGACGTACACGGCGAGACGAAAGTGCCTAGATTTGCTGTGAGATCCTCCATCTCTGGTTCCTTTGCCGCTTTTAAAAAACTCTTGAAAAAACTTAAATTTGAGGAAAGTTTCAGAAACAGCATATTTGGTCACCTATGGGAGTTGAATACCAATGCCATTTTCGCTCCAAAATTAGTCCATGGCCTCCGGGAACGCGCAATCGTTTGTGGAAAGAAGAAGGAATTGTGGGTCAACTTTAACGGATTGCCCGTTCGTTTTGGCCTTAGAGAATTTGCATTGATGACTGGTCTGCAGTGTCATTCTTTCCCGTCTGACGAATTTATAACTGGGGAGGTTGCTAAGAGGGGTGAAGCTTTATGGTTCTCGATAACCAATGAGGGCAAGCAGAAGTCTGTTACAGCAGAGCAACTACTGGAGCAGATCGAGACAAGCACAACCATTAGTAGACCTCACAAGTTTCGCCTTTGCTTGGCTTGGTTTGCACATGCAATTCTTTGTGCCAAAGATAAGCGTACAAGCGTTCCCAAAAAGTACGTCCACCTAGCATCGAGGCCCAACACATACTTCAATGAATATCCATGGGGCAGAGAGAGCTTTGATCAAACAATTAAGTATCTTCTTATACAGTCTGTGGATAAAAAGGATTTCACCCTATATGGCTTTCCTTGGGCATTCATTGCCTGGGCATATGAAGCCATTCCTTCGCTGAGGCACGGTGAATTTCCTGAGTTGCCCACAGAGCCAAGGATGATACGGTGGATGTCAGACAAGCAAGAGCGTGAGTGCGACCAGTTGTTCCGCAATGCTGATAACCCGGTAAGTCTGTAGTTTATATGCAGTCAAAGACAATTTATGTGTACACATAAATAATATGTGTGCACATAATATGTTATGTGTGCACATAATGAAGAGCCATAATTGATGTTGATCCTTCTATAATATGTGTACACATAATGATTTATGTGTGCACATATTGTTAGATGTTTGCACATATTATATACAGCTAAAACTTCTGTCTATTCATCTCATTGGTGATGTATTTTTTTATTTTTCTTTTTTTGATTGATGGGGGCTGCAGGTGTTGACCCCTTGCCTTGTTCCAACTCCTAGCGAGATGGAGAAGGATTTCATGAAAAAGTTTGTTCCGTATGAAGATGTGGAGGATGAAGTGATTGATAGGCTGACTGAAAAGTTGGATGGTGTTAGTAGACTGACTTTGGCAGTTCAAATTCCAGTGGATGGGCAAGAAGATGGTTCAAGAGTTAATGTTGTTGGAGCTTTAAGAGATCGTGGTGATGGTGGAGATTTTAGTGAAGGTCGTTTGAATGATTGTGCAGATGTTGAAGTTCCTGTACAAGATGTTGCTGCAGAGCATGAAGTTGCCAGACGTGTGAGCTTCAGTGCCTTTGGTGGTGGTGGTGGTGGTCATAATAGAGGTTTTGAAAGATCATTTGGTTCTGTAGGTGATGGTGGTGAAGGTACGTCAAGATCCCATTATTGTTGCCAATGTAAATTGTGCCAAGAATGCAAAGAACAAAGAGATAAAGAGAAACAGATGTTCAATGATATGAAGGAGGTCCTTGATTCCCTTCTACAATGGACAAAGCAGCAGCCCAGGAGGACTGTGTACCCTGCAAGGACACAGATATCTCCTTATGTACAGTCTATAAAGAGGAGGGCAAGGATGGTGAAGAACAGGAAGACCACTCCGGTTGCAAAGAAGGTTCGTGAAATTGTCCATGAAGAGGTTCAGGAGCAGGTTGAGGCAGAATTTGAGGAGCGACTTCCTGTTAATATTTATAGGCATGTTGATCCGGCAAAGAAAAAAGCTTTTGATGCATACATGCGTTCGAGAAAAAAGCAGAAGATCATTGTTATGGGCCATGAATATGATCAGCCTGAATTTCGTTTGATTACAACCATGTCAGAGTGGCTGGAGAGTCAGGTAAACGAGTAACTATAGTTGTCATACGTGCGCACATATAATATTATGTGCACACATATTCTTTTTATGTGCACACATATTATTTTTATGTGCACACATTTCATTTTATGTGCACACAATTCATTTTATGTGCACACATTTCATTTCTTTTTATGTGCACACATTTCATTTTATGTGCACACATATTCCTTTTATGTGTGCACTTATTCCCTTTATTTGTGTAACTATGATTACGAAGCTTCTTCTTTTTCAAAATGTCTGCAGCACGTTGATGTAATCTTGGCCTTAATGAGGATCAGACACAAGGAATTCACAAGTCACTATGATCCGAGTGATGTCATCCTCGACATGAACTTCTGCTCAGTCATTGCTGGATCGTACATGGACCTTGAAAAGGAGGCAGAGAAGGAGGGGATTTCTTTGGATGCTTATATGAAGGTGACGCCTACTGCTCAAGGACTCGTGGATTATGCGCTTGGTAAGACTCCTTACCCAGGTGGGCACCGTTGGGATGGGGTCAAGAGGATATTTACAGTCATGAACATTATAAAAAAGCATTATGTGACTGTTGTTTTCTTGGTCGAGGAAGGGAGGATTGAAGTTTATGACTGTAATATTGGGGTGTTCGATGAAGATACTTTTGCGCCATATATGTTTCCCATCATGGTAATGTTCCCAAGACTGTTGCGAGATTGTGGCAAATTCAACCACTTGCCTGATGAAATCCTGAAGCAAGACATGTGGCCTTATGAGAGGTTGAAGGGTTTGCCACACAATGACACGGGGACAGCATGTGGTGGGTATTCACTGATGTACATCGAGCACCTCCTCACTAACACCCCAATGACGGAACTCAGCGATAATACCATGGAGGACTGCAGGTACAGGTGGGCAGTGGACGTATTTAATGAAAAGATGTCTCCTTAAGTTGTTGCAATTTGGTTGTAATTTTTGGATAATCAAAGCCGTGTTTGGCTTTTTATTGGTCTGTAAGGATAATTTAAGCCCTTTGTGGCTTTGTTTTTATTTCCTTTTGTGTATGCCTAAAGACTTTTGGTAAATATTGGCTATGATAAAATGTAGTTGTGTTTGTATGTTATTTACATTTCTATTGTTATATTTCTCTCATTTGAATTGACGATATATGTGTGGACACACCGTCAAATATGCAAAACAGTTAAAATTAATAAGTGTAAGAAGCAAACGACTCTTGTGAGGAGTTCGACTCTTGTGCACGCATATGTGTAACTATTTGTCCCAATGATATGCTAAGTTATCATCCAGTTAGAAATTTAGGTGTGCACATATTATAATATGTGCACACATACAATATTATGCGTGCACATATTATAATATGTGCAGATGAACCAAGCGTATCATTGTGGAAATAGTGCACACATACAATATTATGCGTGCACATATTATTATAATATGTGCACGCATAATATTGTATGTGTGCACATATTATAATATGTGCAGAAGAACCAAGCGTATCATAGTCGAAATAGTTACACATAATATAATAGGTGTACACATAATATTATATGCGCGCACATATTATAATATGTGCACACATAATTTGTTATTTTCCAAATCTGAGTGCCAAAGAATGATCCCACTATTGCCTACACTGAATTATAGTGTTTAGGGCGTATTTTTGTGGTATTTATGCACTTATTGTATCTATCTTGGTCTATTTGATCTTCCTTTGTTGATACTGCAAGTATACCTTGGGTTGAAGGCTGAATTGAAACAAAGTGTTACATTATTTGTCTTGGATAATGATGATGATAGTGTAAAAGACACGAACCAAGTGCTTTGGTGCATATTTTGATCGTTTCACATTAAAATTCACTATAAGTATATCAATTTGTATGGATTGTTGAGATTTCTCACTCATTACCAACTCTAGACTTGATGGTTACCAAAGAACACATAGAAAAACACTTGAATGAGTTTTGCTTAGACCAAAGCAACAGATAATATTTGAAAATAGTACCAAACCTACGTGTAAGCTAACATAAATGGACAGCCAACGCAATGCAAAGTACCTTACTAAGATATGCATGGTTCCACTGCACATATCACATTATGTGCACACATATTATATTCTGTGCACACATATAACAATATGTGCACACATATAATAATATGTGCAGACTTACCAAGAACTCTTTGTATTATATGTGTGCACATATTATTATATGTGTGCACATATTGTTATATGTGTGCACATAATATTATAAGGGTGCACATAATATTATATGTGTGCACATAATGTGATATGTGCAGTGGAACCATGCATATCTTAGTAAAGTACTTTGCATTGCGTTGGCTGTCCATTTATGTTAGCTTACATGTAGGTTTGGTACTATTTTCAAATATTATCTGTTGCTTTGGTCTAAGCAAAACTCATTCAAGTGTTTTTCTTTGTGTTCTTTGGTAACCATCAAGTCTAGAGTTGGTAATGAGTGAGAAATCTCAACAATCCATACAAATTGATATACTTATAGTGAATTTTAATGTGAAACGATCAAAATATGCACCAAAGCACTTGGTTCGTGTCTTTTACACTATCATCATCATTATCCAAGACAAATAATGTAACACTTTGTTTCAATTCAGCCTTCAACCCAAGGTATACTTGCAGTATCAACAAAGGAAGATCAAATAGACCAAGATGGATACAATAAGTGCATAAATACCACAAAAATACGCCCTAAACACTATAATTCAGTGTAGGCAATAGTGGGATCATTCTTTGGCACTCAGATTTGGAAAATAACAAATTATGTGTGCACATATTATAATATGTGCGCGCATATAATATTATGTGTACACCTATTATATTATGTGTAACTATTTCGACTATGATACGCTTGGTTCTTCTGCACATATTATAATATGTGCACACATACAATATTATGCGTGCACATATTATAATATGTGCACGCATAATATTGTATGTGTGCACTATTTCCACAATGATACGCTTGGTTCATCTGCACATATTATAATATGTGCACGCATAATATTGTATGTGTGCACATATTATAATATGTGCACACCTAAATTTCTAACTGGATCTATTTCCACAATGATACGCTTGGTTCATCTGCACATATTATAATATGTGCACGCATAATATTGTATGTGTGCACATATTATAATATGTGCACACCTAAATTTCTAACTGGATGATAACTTAGCATATCATTGGGACAAATAGTTACACATATTATAATATGTGTACACGTAATATTATATGTGTGCACATATTATAATATGTGCGCGCATAAATTCATATGTGAAGTTGAACGGTACAGATTTTAGTTATGTATTTTGCCTTAGTGGTTGCCATTCGAAACATAATCTTTGGCAAGCAAAAAAACTATATGTCTGAGACTTCGTGGGTATTGGAAACATAATGAAGGTAATGAACAGTAATTGTTAAAAGTTACAAAGATAAAATACGCAATAGCACGGATAATTGTTCAACGCACAAGCTGTTTAAAAGGACAAATACTCTACGACCCAGCACCACTACTATTTCAAACTCCTGATTGTACTCCTCGATGGGGACATGTCGTTTTTTTGTGGCCAAATCGTTTGCATATTCCACATCTATTCCTCCGGGTTTTAAATGCTTCCCCAACTGATGGCATTCTCTTGGTCCTCCTCCTTCATCGTGGGATCTTCACATAAGGTGGTCGAATTTTTCTCTGGTAAAGCTCCGGTGGAGCATTCCACAATTCCTCTGGTAAGATTGGATGTATTATGTCTGCATAAGCGAGAATGTACGTATTGGTGTAATAATACGGAGAAGTAAAATTGTACAATTCGCTCCCATATGCTCCATACTGACGTCTTATGGCTGCGCAAGCATGTACACAAGGATACATATCAATCTGAAACTTTCGACACGAACATGTCCTTTCGCTTAGATTGATATTGACAGCATCATCTCCAGTACCAACTGAATACATATCCGTGCCATTGGTAACAACCAACAACCTTGCTCCTGCGTCATTATTTTTCTTTAATATATCCTCAATTGAAGGGACACAAGGCTTTGTATGTTTCATGAACATCGTACGCCTCTCATGAAATTTTTCAGCAAAGTTTCGTATGATAGCATTGAACAAGGCTGTTATGGGCATTTCTCTTTCATCCTTTAGCATTGAGTTCATGGACTCAGCAATGTTAGTCGTCATCACACCAAACCTACAATTATGTGTAAACATTATAATAGGCGTAACCAGACACTCACAAAAATATAAACTTTGAAACTTTAGTACACATAACTTAATATTTGTACACCTAAAATATTATGTGTACACTTATTATTTTATGTGTACACCTCTTCAGCAAGTGGGGAGGTCTTAATAAAGCCACGTCTCACAATATGTGTACACATAATCTTTATAGGTGTACACATATTAAGTTATGTGTGCACATATAATAAGTGGGGAGGTCCTAATAGCTTGCACATCTCACAATATGTGTGCACATAATATTTACAGGTGTACACATAATATAATATGTGTACACCTATTGTGATATGTGTACACCTATTATATTATGTGTACACATATTTTCACGTGTTATCAGTACCTGTGTCCTGGAAAGTATGCTCTGCTCCAGCGCTCAAATCCAACCCTCTCAAGATATGTTGCAGCCTTGTCACACTTAATCCGGATTTCACCGAAATGTGACTCAAATTCTCTCTCCGTATATGAATCGGCTGCTGCATGAAAATTTCTCATGAAACTGCCACAATGAAAATTTGTCCGGATGCTTTGAGACAAGTGCCACTTGCAAACACCATAATTAGCTTCAGGGAAGATCTTTGATACTGCCTTTACGATGCTTGGATGCCTATCAGAAATTATGCACAACTCATTGTCGCTGGGGAGTATACCGACCAACTGTTCAAAAAAGAATTCATAAGATGCGTCACACTCAACATTTACAACACAAAATGCTAATGGAAAAATATGTGTCTCTGCGTCTTGTGCCACAGCAGACAACAAAACTCCCCCGTACTTGCCAGACAAGTGAGTTCCGTCTACAGCTATGACTTTCCTCATATACGCAAATCCCCTAATCCATGACCCAAGAAATACAAAAAAATACAAGAATTTCCCATCGCGATCAACCTCCAAACTTGTCTTGGTACCTTCATTTGAAGTCCTAAGCATATAACGGTACGCATCCAAAACCTCGTACCCATGCTCTGGAGTCCCTCTTGTCAAAGACTTGGCAATAATACCACCCATTCGACTCTTCCAATAGCTAATGTTAGAACCCAAATCCCTATTGATTGCTTGCCTAATTTCCTTTGTAGTTGGACCTTTTCCCTCATCATACCAAGACTTCATGAATTCACCAACGACTTCCACCGAGGCGAGTGGACTATGACTTGAGAGGTGCTCTAACCCGCATGTATGCTTATTCTTGTAAACTTTAATCATAAAGGTATCATCATTTAAATACTTGGTGGCTCGAAGCCACCACTTGCAATTAACATTTACACAACGGACACAATATACATTTTTGGTATGCTTCACTGACTTGAAACAAAAGTGCTTCTTCAGTGCAGCAATCTTCAAAGCCACAACTAAGGCGCGCTTGTTTTTGAAAGTTAAACCCTTATAAAACCCGGTGCCGTCATCCTCACCATCTATGCTGTTTGGTGTAGCTTCAACATTATTTACATCATTGCTACCAACAAATACATCATTGCTCCCAATAACAGGATTAGGAGTTAACTCCACCTTGTCTTCTTTGTCTGCTTCGTCAACCTCATCTTCAACCTCATCTTCTTCTCGTTCATGTTCTTCTTCACCTCCTTCATTCTCTGATATTTGCATATTGAACGGCTCTTCATCACCAATGTCATCCCATCCGTTGCTAGAACAATCATAAGAGCGTCCATGATTTGTCATCAGATTGATGTTTGAAACTTCCACTGACCTATCATCCAAATATACCCTTAAAGTTGGTCTATTACCAGCTCCATCGACATCGGCCAGGTAAATAAGGAGATCGTCATCGTTCTTTATTCTACAAGGATGACTCTTTTGCTTTGAACAAATGCTGAGCATGTATGTAATGCAAAGATTATTTGGATCGTGACTTACCGAACATCTGGTAATAATCTTTTCAACTAACTCAGAATATGTAACCTCATTATTCACAACAATTGGCACCGTCTCCCTAGACTTCGAAATCCAAGTGAAACAATCACGGCTCTCCACCCATTCACCAAGAAAATCAATTGCTAACAGTAGCATTATTGGGAAAAATACCTGTAAAAAATAAAGATCTTCATCACTCCATGAAAACACCAGTATATTTGAGCACATAATATAATAAGTGTACACATAATATTATATGTGTACACATAATATTATATGTGTACACATAATATTATAGGTGTAAAAAGAAAACCTGCAAACAATATGTTATATGTGTACACATATTTAATATGTGTACACATAATGTAATATGTGTACACCTAATTTAATATGTGTAAGACGAAAATGTGGTATCCTCGTCTTAATGTGTACACATATTACATTATGTGTGCACATAATATAATATGTGCACACGTATTAGACGCTTCAGCTCGTCATCCCCACTGTTCAGGCATCGTCGTTTACGAAATGAAACCCAGATTCAGAAATAAAACCACTTGCATTGTACAATAATAAAACCTTACACTCACCCAAGATGATAAAATGGATTCAGAAACTCGATGTAGAAATGAAAACCCGATTCAAAAATGAAATGAAGAAATTGATTTTTACAATCGGAATATACTAAAAATGAGTACACTTGATGAGGAAAAACTACTATCAATCTATGGGGGCAAAAATTTGAGCTGATTGAAGCAAAAAAAAATGGGCGGGAACGAGGAATTCAGATCCGCCGGCGAAGGGGAAAGGAAAAGAGGAGAAAGAGAGGAGAGAGGAATGGGAAAAGGTTTGCTCTTTTTTGCTATTTTTGGCTAAACCAAAATACTTTATATTCGAGGGCCATTTTGTATTTTTCAAAATCTTGGGGTAATGTTTGTTAAGTGATCTAAATAATTAAACACCTAATTAACCCTTTGTCCCTTCCACCCATTTTTTAAAACTTGAGTCCTATATAACTATTTAAAAACTTTTGTGACCTTCTCACCCAAAAGCCCCCAGTTAGATGCAGTTTCAGAGCTAAATGGCGAGGATGGATGCTATTTCCAATCAAATTAGCAAGTTAGCTCTGCCAAAGACTCAGCAGCCAGTGGCTCCAGTGCAACAACTCCAGAGTTTTTATGAGGTTTGTGGTCAAGACCATCCTACAGAGGTTTGCTCCTCTAATGCAGAGTCAGTTTATTACGTGGGTAATCAAAACAGGCTGCAGGGTCAAAATCAGTTTGGTAATGCTTATTATCAAGGCAATACGAGAGCCCTGAATAATTACCACCCACTTCCAGCTCCACCACAGCAGGTTAGCAATTTAGTTGAAGATATGCTAAAGCAGATAATGGCGGGCCAGCAGAGAATGATAGCTGACACTGCAGCCCATGCACAGGCCATACAAGATCTTGCCAATGCTCACAAGAACCTGGAGCACCGGTTGGGGCAGTTGGTGGGAGAAATAAGTACGGTTAAAAAAGAGCCTGAACAATGTCTTGCAGTGACTTTAATTGAAGATGGAGAGTTGATGGCCAAGTCTGAGGAGAGAGCTGAAATAGAAAAAATTGAAAAAGTGGAGAAGGTAAAGAAGAAAGAAGAGCAAAAGGAAGCACCTCTGCCGCCTCCACCATTCCCGCAGAGACTTATACCATCGAAGGATCTGGCCCAGTATCAAAAATTTGTGAGTATGTTGAAAGAACTTCAAGTTAATATTCCTTTGACTGATGTGTTTGAATTGATGCCATCCTTTGTGAAGTTCTTAAAAGAGATTTTAGTCAAGAAGAAAAAGCCTCAAGAGATAGATACAGTTGAGTTAGTTGAGTAGTGTAGCACAATCTTGAGCAAGCTACCTCCAAAACTCCAAGATCCTGGGAGGTTTACTATTCCTTGTACCATTGGAGGGCATGATATCACTGGTGCCTTGTGTGATTTGGGTGCGAGCATAAATCTCATGCCTCTGTCTGTTTGCAAAAGGTTAGGACTAGGAGCAATCCAACCCTCTTCAGTTACTCTTAAGATGGCGGATGGATCACTCACTCACCCTGATGGTAAGTTGGAGGATGTGTTGCTTAAAGTTGGTAAGTTTACATTCTCTGCTGATTTTGTAGTCCTAGATTATGAAGAGGACCGAGAAGCTCCAATCATTTTGGGGAGACCATTCTTAGTCACCTCGAAGGTAATTATTGATATGGAGCTGGGTGAGATGACTGTTAGAGCGCATGGAGAAAAGGTTACTTTCAAGGTGTATACTGAGAAGGAGCACATAGCTAAGGTTGAAGAGTGCTCTATGATCGAATGTGTCAGACAAGAATATGGAAGTACACCACATGTGAAGTTGAAGATGGGTTCTCTCAAGAGAAGGAAGAAAGCAAAGGCTCGTCGTAAGAAGAGAAGACATAAATGCTGGAAGTGAGCTGAAAATGTCGTCGTGCCACGACGTTAACTAAGGCGCTTCTCGGGAGGCAACCCGAGTTTGTACTTGTATTATTTTATTTATAGTGTCACGTAGTTTTTATTTTTCCTTGGATTGCAGGTTCATGTAATATCGAGGCTAAGTGTGGGGTGTCCTCACCCTTGCCTAATATTGATGACCTGATGAGGGAAGTCTTAGTACCTCATACTATATGGAAGCTTGGAGGATGCTAGCACCAAGGACTAGAGTCTTCAGGGAAGTCTTCTTTACCTTGCACTTTCTTATTTTTAGCACTGAGGACAGTGCTTAGTTTAAGTGTGGGGTGGAGGAACTACCCTTTTATTTATTTTTGAGGTTGGGGATGCATGTACCGTAGGATTTTCTTTTGTCACTTGACTTTATTTTGATTTATTTCTTGCTTTAATATATGAAAAAAAAATTTGAAAAAATTAGAAAACCAATGAAAAATTCCAAAAAGATTTTCCTTTTAGTTTTATTAGTGGTACATGTCATCCACCCCGTGGTTTTTCTTATGGCCTCGGTTCTTTTCCACAGGGAGACCTTTGAACCGGGTAGTTTTTATTTTTATTAGGATTAGAGTAGTTAGTAGTTAGGTGGCCTTACACGAAAATGCTAGGTGCCTTTGATTTGTATGATACCGGTGGACTTGGACCTGTTGCATGTGCTATTTGTGGTGTTCTTGGGTTTTAATTGTGATGCATGCCTAGGAAAAAATGGAACGACCCCCTTGAGATGCTTGAGTCCACTCACTTGACTTTGTTGTGAACCTTTGCGTATTAGTGCTTAATTTTCCACAAGTTGCACTCTAGATGCTTGATTGAGAGTTGTTGATGGAGCCTTTTTGTGTGGATCATGTGCAATGTGTGTGTGAGGCATATTCTTGGTTGCTCCATGTTTGCATATCAATGTCTAGAACTTGCCCCGTGTGTGTGCAAATCGAAATCCTAGGTTTGCTCTAGTCGAGAGATGATACAGGCCTTCTTTTGATTTGCCTACCCTTACATGTACACCTTGAAAAACAATTGTTGTGAATTCTTTGACCTTTTTGTTGGCACCCACACCCCGAGCCTACCCACTTGTTCTAAATTTTCTCTTTTGGCCCTTTACTCCTTAAGCACTTTAGTTGATATTGTGATAGTATTTTGGAGTTGTGGTTGGATATTGGGAGGTTTTTGAGTGGAACTAATTCAGAGAAATACTTGTTAAAATTGTGTAGTAGTTGTTTATGAGCATTGGCAAGGTTGGAAAATAATGAAATTGAAAAGAAAAAAAAAGAGCAAAGTTGAAAAGAAAAAGAAAAAATTGTGGAAAAAGAAATAAAGAGAAAAGAATATCCATTCCTTGCTAGTATGTTCTCAAAGAAAAATATTGCTACTTGTTGAGAAGGTGTGTGTGTGTGGAAGTTGTTGATTGGGTGGCTTTGATGAGAATGGTATTTGAAATAATTGTGATGTATTAAAGTGCTTAGGGAGGTAGTCACTATTACCCATATGTATCCTACCAGCCCCTTAGCCTACATTACAACCTTTTTAAAGTCCTAGTTAATCCCGATTGGAGTGAGCTTACATTAGTGGAGTCCTACACTACGGGCAAGCCTATGGTACATTGTGTGTGACATGTGAGACTTTCATGAGAGTGAGTGAATTCGTTTGTTATTGCCCCGTTCTATTCATGATATTTATTGTTGTGTGTGATCTTTTGGGGACACTCTTTTGCTTCATATTAGTGAGGGCACATGGTTTGCATGAAATAGGTGAAGTTGATGGCTTCTTGGTTGAGTAGATAGGTGTGATTTTGTGGGAGCATGGTTGCAATAAGTTGAGTTTGTGCATTTGAGCTATTTTGGGGTGGTTGTTCTCAAATTTTTGAGTTTGGTAAATTGTTGGCATGTTGTGGATCCATAGTAGTCATGTGTGCATTGGTTCAATGGTCGGTATCAACCATAGTTATATGCAGACCTGTTTTACCTAGGCTGGGAAGTTGGTTGTGACTTGCTCGAGGGCGAGCAAAGGTTCAAGTGTGGGGTGGTGATGTTTGGCATTTTATGCCAATAGTTCCTTAATATTTCCGCATGTTTGAGCTTGTTATTCGCTCGTTTTATAGTTTGTGAATGTGGTTTTGCACTAATTTTATATCGTGTGTATGTAGGTTGTTATGCAGTGTAATTGGAGCTTTAAAGAACATGATCGAGCAAGAAAAGATTGGATTTTGATTGAGGATTGGATTGAACACACGAAGGCACGACACGAAGCGAGCTGCGGAGCAAGAAAATACGAAATTGGCCTGGCGCTTTAGGGCACGTGGCGCGCCTCCCACCGCGCCCCACTGCCTGGCGCGATTCCCAGCGCGCCGCGCCCCTAAGGCGTGAAGAATTCGACGGCTTCTGGTTGTCCTAGCGCGTTACGAGGCGCGGGGCGCCCGTTATAGCGCCCCTTGAGCGGATTTTTACTTCCTATTTCGTCTAGGCTTGGGTCTAACTTATTACTAGGTGTTTGTAAACCTTATAAATACTCTTTTACTTAGTTTTTGATAGAAGTTCAGACTTTAGAGCAATTGGAGAGCTCATAACATCAAGAACAAGGGTTTTTCTTCCTTCCATTAATCTATTACATCATTATTTCATTATTTCACCAAATCCTTGTGTTGTTATTATGAGTATGCGTAGCTAATTCTCTAGTTCTAGGGTTAGAGTATTTCATGAAGGTTGATGTTTGAAGATTGATTCTCATTAATTGAATCCCATTACGGGTTACTTATTCTTTCTTGATTTCACTTGTGTAATTGTCAGGGCCCGATTATTACGCATTATCTATGGTTTTTAGATTGAACTCGAAAGAGGGAATTTAATTACGTAATAAGAAAGAATAGGACTAGTTTGTGAACCCGGGCATTGGGGAACCAATTCGTGAGTAGGATAGACATATACTTGCTCGCCTAGTTTAACTAATTACATAATTCGTTAATGCGTGCACGTGATTAAACCCATAGACATATAGGGATTGAAGTAGCCTGCATAGACTGTGAAGAATCGAAAGGTTTTCACAGGTACATTTAATCTGTCAGTTAGTAACCCGGGATTTGAGAAGTGGAAACAATTGGAAAACTCAACTGGATTGTTCGTAACTCTGACCCTGGACCGTCTCCTTATTACTGATAACAACCAGGTTTTGCTCCATTGTTTGAATTCACTTTTACCTTTTAATTACTGCTCTTAGTTACTAAAACTCTCACCATTGAAGAAAAAGATTAGAAATTGTTTGTTAAGTATTAGTCTGCATAGTCCTCGTGGGAACGATACTCGATTTATCACTTTATTACTTGTCGACCATGTATACTTGCGTGTGCGTTGGGAGCAACATAGGTGCCTTAAAAATGGGGAATGACTTGATTTGGGAATTTAAATAAAATAGGGGAAAAAAAGAAAAATTTAAGTGAACGTATTTAGACGAACAATTGTCTAGGTTCAAAAAGAATTTTAAAAGAAATATTTTAGAAGGGGATTTGCATATATTTAAATTCAAAATAATTCAAATTCAGATAAATATGACAAATCATGGAATAGAAATGGATTGGTTACGGCTAATATTTTACTTAAAGGCGCTAAATAAAAATATAAATATATGTATATATATATTGTATAAAATGGGATGGACAAATAGTAAAATGCACTCATAAAAGGAAATTGGAATACAAATTAAACTAATTAAATATAAATAGCTATAAATATTTTAAAGCCACAATTATTTATTAAATGTTATAAATGCACTAAAATTTCACAAACAACCATATTTTGATAAATAGCCTAAATGATGCAAAATTATGTAATGTAGCCATATTTAAGTATGTAATATACAAGTAAAGGATAACACATATAAATGCATGCCTTTTAATGCAAATTATGCACAAACAGTCAAATTACACCCTTAAGTTAAATTATAGTCGCTTATAGAAAAAGGAGGGACAAAATTGGGTGTCAACAGCTTCGCCTCGAGGTGGCTCATCTATTGAAGAAAGGCTTACTAGGTGAGTATCTCACTTATAAAGGCAAAAAAAAATTATGCTAAGAACCGAGGGGATGGACTGCCACCGAGGGCACCACCCCTGAGAGGGTTGTGAACGTGATATCTGGTGGATCTGAAGTTAATGGTGTAAACTTCGCCGCCGACAAAAAGTTTTCCAAGTTGTCAATAACAATAGAAAAGAGGACCCGAACAGGGGGTTCAGGCAAAGAGATTGTATTTGATGATGATGACTGCGATGGAATGATGTTTCCCCATCACGATGCATTTGTAATCATGACAAGAATCAATGATTCAGACATCAAGCGAGTCTTGATTGACCCCGGTAGCTCGGTTAACATTATAAGCTACGGGGCTGTTAAGAAGAAGTGGTTGAAGAACCAAATCATCCCGAAGGCAATCGTCCTGACAGGTTTCAACAACTCCATAGAGAAGACTTTGGGCAAAATTATGCTCAACACTTATACAGAAGGGGTTGTCAGGGAAACAATGTTCCAAGTCATGCCCGAGGATATGGCTTACAATGTGATCCTCGGGAGGCAGTGGATTCATTTAATGGAAGATGTACCATCTACTCTTCATCAAGTCATTAAATTTCCAACCCCTTGGGGAATTCGTTCGATTAAGGGCGAGCAACGAATGGCTAGAGAATGTTATTCGGTTGCGTTAAAGAGTGGAGTCGTCCCGAATGGACCGAAGAAATAGCAATCAAAGCAGCCGGGGTCTAGTGAAAAGAGGGGTTCGGCTTCCCAAACCGACCCCCAAGAAGAAGAAGTGGAAAAGATCCCGGTATGCATTCAAGAACCTCAGAAACAAAAAGCCGACGATTCAACCACCGAAGAGTTGGAGTCCTTCGTACTCTCGAAGGATCTCCTAGACAGAAAAGTGTTCGCCGGCTCGGAGTTGGACCCAGAGTCGAAAAAAACTATAATCGAGTTATTAAAGTCCAACAGTGATTGCTTTGCGTGGTCCCACACCGACACGGTCGGTATCGATCCGGAGATCATGACCCATAAACTAAATGTGGACCTACGCCATATCCCGGTGAAGCAGAAGAAAAGCCCACATGCCAGCAAAAGGAGAAAGGTGATTGAGGACGAAACGAAGAAGCTGCTCGACAATGGCTTCGTAAGAGAAGTGAAGTATCCCGAATGGTTAGCCAACGTTGTGGTCGTACCCAAGAAGAATGGCAAGTGGAGAATGTGCGTGGATTACACAGATTTGAATAAAGCTTGCCCTAAAGATTCTTATTCATTGCCCCAAATAGATAGATTAATAGACTCCACGTCTGGGCATAAACTATTAACTTTTTTGGACGCTTATTCGGGTTACAACCAAATTCTTATGGACCCCAAAGATGAGGAAAAGACCTCGTTCATTACTGACCGAGGTACGTATTGCTATAAAGTAATGCCCTTCGGGCTCAAGAATACCGGTGCAACTTACCAAAGGTTAGTATGTCGTATGTTTAGAGATTACATTGGGAAGTCGATGGAGGTGTACATAGATGACATGCTGATCAAGTCAGTTCGGGTTAAGGATCATATGAATCACCTAAGGGAGGTCTTCGATGTCCTAAGGCAATACAATATGAAGCTGAATCCTGTAAAATGTGCCTTCGGTGTAGGTTCGGGGAAATTTCTAGGATTCATAGTCTCCGAAAAGGGAATCGAGGCTAATCCAGAAAAAATTAGGGCTATTGAAGAAATCCCGAAGAACTGACCAGGGTAAAGGAGGTTCAGCGCTTGACTGGCCGAATCGCTGCCTTGAGTTGGTTTATATCTCAATCCTCGGAGCGATGCCACAAGTTCTTTTCAGTCTTAAGGAAAAACAACGCCTTCGAATAGACACCGGAGTGCAAAGAAGCGTTAAGGGAGTTGAAGCAATACTTGGCTAATGCGTCGCTGCTCGCCAAGCCAAAAGATGGTAAGACTTTATTGGCTTACCTAGCCGTGTCCGAGGTGTCAGTGAGCACTGTGTTGGTTCGGGAGAAAGATGGCAAGTAACAGCCCATCTACTATGTGAGCAAAACACTCCTCGATGCTGAAACCAGGTACCCACATCTTGAAAAATTTGCCCTAGCCTTAGTTGTTACTGATCGAAAACTACGGCCATATTTTCAATGTCATCCAATAGCCGTAGTCTCCACCTTCCCCTTAAGAAGTATATTGCATAAACTAGAGTTGTCGGGTAGATTATCCAAGTGGGCGGTAGAATTGAGCGACCTCGGACCACAATAAAATCACAAGTCTTAGCGGACTTCGTAACTGACTTCAGTGTGGGAATTCTTCCTGAGGCAGAAAGGGAGAATTTAATATCTAAAGGGGAGACCTCGGAGGTATGGACACTTTATACTGATGGGGCGACAAATTCAAAATGCTCAGGGCTTGGAATCGTCTTGGTAACTCCAACGGGGGAAAAGATTAGACACTCAATTAGGTTCGAAAAGGTGACCAATAATGAAGCCAAATATGAGGCTGCTTTAGCAGGGTTGGAGCTGGCCAAAGAGATGGGAGAGGAAAAATTTGAGTTGAAGTGCGATTCTCAATTGGTTGTGAATCAAGTGCTCGGGGAATATTCGGCTCACGAGTCCAGAATGCAATAATTTCTAGCCAAAGAATAACAAATCTTCGCTAAATTTCAAGAATGGAAGATCCAACAGATACCTCGGGAAGAAAACACCGAGGCCGATGCCTTAGCTAACTTAGGTTTGGCTGTTGAGGAAGAACACTCGGGGACTGATTCTGTTATTCGGTTGCTCTCATATCAAATGAAAAATATGAAGCTGGAAGTTAACTCGGTGAATCATACTAGGGATTGGTGAACCAAGTTCATCTCTTATGTAGAATCGGGGACTCTCCCAACCAATAAGAGAGAGGCGAAGAAGCTGAGAACTACAGCGGTTTCATACTCATTAATCTTGGGAAATTTGTATAGAAGGATGTACTGCGGCCCAATGGCCAAACGTTTAGGCCCAGGAGAAGTTGAATACGTAATGAGAGAAGTTCACGAAGGCAAATGTGGCAACCATTCGGGAGGAAAAGCTTTAGTGCGCAAATTACTTTGGGCTGGATACTATTGGCCAACTATTAGTGCAGACGCTAAAGCCTTTGTGAAGAAGTGTGATAAGTGTCAGCGACACGGCCGAATGATCCATCAACAGGCCGAGCCTCTGCATTCGGTCGTATCAACTTGGTCGTTCATGAAATGGGGAATGGATATAATAGGCCCTCTGCCAAAGGTGAAGGGAAGTGTTCGGTTTATACTTGTATTAACCGACTATTTCTCCAAATGGGTAGAAGCAGGGGCCTTCGCCAAAGTCAGACAGTAGGAGGTGATAGATTTCATCCGCAAAAATATCATCTACAGATTCGATGTCCCAAGAGAAATCACTCGTGACAACGGCTCTCAATTTATGGGATTAGTGGTCACTCACTTTTTAATCAATGGGGCATAAAGAGGATAGTGTCAACACCTTATCACCCTAGTGCGAATGGTCAAGCCGAATCTTCGAATAGAGTTATCATTGAGAACATAAAGAAAAGGCTTGACGATGCAAAAAGTCCATGGTCCGATGAGTTGCCCGGGGTGCTGTAGGCGATGCGAACTACGGAGAAAAACAGCACCGGTGAAACCCCTTTATCCCTTGCTTATGGGATGGATTCACTCATTCCCGTGGAGGTAGGTGAACCCAACCTTCGGTATGCTCATGCTACCGGAGATGCAAACCAACAGGCTATGCGCATAGAGCTGGATTTATTTGAAGAAAAAAGGGAACTAGCTTTGATTCGGTTGGAGGCTCAGAAGAGGTAGATTGAAGCATATCTCAATAGGAAAGCCAAACTTAGGGATTTCAAGGTTGGTGATTATGGGCTGAAAGCTTCGAATCAATCAAATAAGGAGAAAAAATGCAGGGAAACTTGTTGCGAATTGGGAAGGGCCCTACAAAGTCAAAGCTATCGTGGGAAAATGATTTTATCAACTGGATGACTTGAAGGGCAAGCCCGAACCCTTAAATTGGAATATCTCCAATTTGAAGCGGTATTATTTCCAATGCTAAGGTACGTAACCTCTAAATTGATAAAACTTCACCCACAGCTACGAGACGAAAACGCTCCAAAGCTTGGGTCGAATGACTCTCACTAACCCCTCGTTTACTTTTCTTGACCTTTTCAGGAAGCGAAGGGAATGACATAGTGCTCAGATCTTCATAAAGTTTCATACCCGAACACTAGGGGTGGGAGAGATAGGGTGCGGTCAAGTTCGACTCGAGGCTCTACGTACCAAAGACCAGCTATTCAAAACACCAGGGACTGTCCGCCCGAAGAATAGCTTAGTACTTTGCATTTTGCGCCCGATAGTGGCGTCGTTTTGAATTTTTCCTAATTCCTTTTATGACTAGGTTTTATGCAAAGGCCAGCTTTGGCTCGTTGTTGTCATCAATGAAATGAACTTGATTCAACATCTCATTGTTTCTATAATCTTATTTATCAAACACGTATTAGCTAATCGAAGTCATTTTCTAATGCCTCAGCTCGGGGGCGAGACGTCGTCCCAAGTCAGCATCGATTTATTACAAGTTATAAAGTCTTGCAAGCAAAAATTACCTAAGTGTTCAGTCAAAAAATATCATAGACAATATAGAGACTAACACAAGGAAACAAAAGGTGAAAATTCTTTCATCAGCATAAAGATTCATTCATTAACATAAAGCCCGAAGGCTACAAAAGATGTTTATACAAATCGACTCGATGGCCACGGCAAAAACAAAATCTAAGACAAAAAAACTAATCTTGGGGATCCTCTTCCCCCTCAGAAGTCCCCTCCTTGGTGCTCTCTTCGCCATCTCCATCATCTTCGGAATCATCATCTGAACCTTACTCGAGGGAAGTTAGTCAACGATCTTTTGGGCCTCAGTGACATTACCTTGTGCCTTAGCAATCTTTTCATCCAGCACAATCTTTCCAGCTTTAACCTGCTCAAGAGCTTCTAGTCGAGTCTTGACCACAACCCACGCTTCTTCAAACTTCGCCCTGGTAGCCTTAACTTTGGCTCGCTTCCCGAAGTCGAGCAACCTTGCCCTCGAGTGCCGGAACTTGGCTCACTCGACTCTCTAGTCCTTGGAGCTTGGTTGTATACTCCTTCAGCTTGTCATGATAATCTTGGCCATTTTTGAGAAGTTCAGCCTTGATGAAATTCACTTCGGCGTGAAGCCGTTCGATCTCCAAATTTAGCTGAGTGCACGAATAGCCTCGTGCACTCAGCTACAAAGCTCTCATTCGTTGCCTACAACCGAGCCTCAGAAGCAGCGACAGCTTCGCACCTATCCAAATCGGACTTGGCAACGGCTTTGCGAGCTTGATCCAGCATGAGGTTCGATGCGGCACACTGGGACTGAAGTTCGGATATCTTAGCCAAGTAGCCCCTTTTCTTGTCCTCCCAAATGTTCTTGATATTTTGGAGTTCCTCGGCTCTAGCTCGCTCCATTTGCACAACTTTGAGCGAGAGGACAAGGCTCTGAAAGGAAGTGTTGAAATTCAGACATTGCAAATTTAAAAGAAGGAAAAGTACGAATTAGATGAGAACTTACACGGAGAGCGGAAGCAGCCGAGGTAGACATCAACCTCATCGGGCAAAGCTGGCCAAGTATCTTCTCCTCTTTTGACCCAACCAACTCCTCCAGACCCATGATGTCTTGTTTGGTGCAATCCAACAAGTTAGAGCTGGTGGAAACCTCTCATCTCCTTGAAGCTTTCACCGAGGTTGGAGACTGTGAAGGCTCGTTGTATGTCCGAACCACATTAGAGACCAAACCTTCGCCAACCTTGGCTTTACCTTTGGCCTTGGAAGCATACTGGTCTGGTTCCTCAAGAATGATCACCTCGGTCTCTTTCACCTCGGTCACTCTAGGCGCCTCAGGAATAGCCTCGGGGACAGCCTCAGGAACAGCTTTGAGCATCTCCTCGCTGGATTCATCAATGAGACCTCGGTATTTTTCAGCCACAGCCTCGAAAGCTTGAGCGGTCGTCACCTCGACTCGAGGATGCTTCGCCTTGGTAGGCCTCTTTGAAAAGGCCTTTTTCCTCTTCGAATCTGTGGAGGAAGGGGGGGAAGCTATAGGTGAAATTTGAAGTAGGAGTCGAAACACAGAAAAACCGACCGATAAGGATATCTTCACCTTTTAAGGTCCCTTGGCCCGGGGAGCCCTTGGACTTCTTCTTCTCGGTGAGTTGCCTCGCCAAGCTCGCCATCTTACTGACGCCAAGGTCTTCTCTTTCTTCTTTTCCCTTTTTCTTTCTTCTTCTCCTTTTTCTCTTGATCAACTTTCCCATCCCCCTCGATCTCTTTGACCGCCTTATTTGAGAAACCTAGAAAGAAAACAAAACATCAAGTCATTTGAGTAACAAGTAAAAGGAAAAGAAAGGAGCCACAGTGTGACGAATCACTCACCATGCCTTTTACATGCCCAACGGTTGTCATCCTCGGCATCCAAAAACATTCATTGCCTAAGGGGATGCATCTGGATCGCCATTATTGCCTTTACCCAATCGAGCAAGCATTCAGAGGGTTAACTGGGACTTTGTTGCCTGTGCATGAAGATAAATTAGTAAGAAGTTGCTAATCAAAGAAGGCAAAGATTAAAATTTTGAGGAAAACACTTACACTGGGCATTCCACGCCTCGGAGAAACCGGGGGCAGTTGACAACAAACTTGTTGGTATAAGGACATAGCGATCACACCAGCCTCAGTCGCTGTGATCCTCAGTCTTGCTTAAGATTGTGTATTGGCCTCGGTTGTTCAAAGCCACGACCCCTGCCTTGTGGAAATAGGGGTAATAAAGGGCGATTAGATGGTGAAAAGTGAAAGGCACCCCTGCTTGTTGGCTTAAGAATTCGACAGCTTGAACAACCCTCCAGACTGTATGTTCAGCAAAAAGTGTCTATTATTCGGTGGACAGGGAGAGAGAAGCCTAGGGTAAAAGGGTACGTATAAACAGAAGAATACCCCGGAACGTGGTTTGAGACACAACTATTCAGGGCTGGTGCCAAAATATCCACCTCGGGCCCCCATTGGCAATCCTCTCGAACGACCTCTATTAGGTCCTCGGTAATCAGGCTCAGTGTCACATGCACTGGTATATTCCTATTTTTCCCATGCTGGGCATCTGATTGGTTTTGTACCTTGAAATCCTTCTCATTACTAAAATCCGAAGGGATAACCAACTGGGGTTCGATCTCTTGCTCAAGAGGAATCTTCTTTCTAGATCTCTTCGAGGCACCAGCCTTGGTTTTCGATCCGGCTTTGCTAGCCCCGACATCGCCTTCTTGATTACTGATCTCATCAACATTGATGATGTCATCGCCACCAACGTCATCCTCATGGCCAGCATGGCCATCACTCGTGACGTCATCATCAGTTCGTCACCTTCTCCCATACTTATATTGCGACCAACGGTGGCTTTTCGCCACCTAGAACTGCCTGCATGGGACGTCGCCTCATCGCCGCCCGTCGCCGTGATGATTTGCAAGGGTGGCACGACGTTCACCACCTCATCAGCGACGATCATGGTGGTGGGATCTGGAACTTCCCCTCTGAACCACTAGAACCTTGAACAGAGTTAGTTGCAGACATGGCGGAATAGCGAGAAGGAAGTGGTGTTTCTGAAAGAGGATTTGAAAAGAAGCAATTGATGAATCTTGCTTTGCTTTGAGAATTATTTACTGTTACTTAAGTGATCGCAAGTGGGAAAAAAATTGGTCAAGTGGAGGTATTTATAGGGGAAGAGTCATCATTGCAAGAAACGTTGGAAAGATCAAACGGAAAGGCGTGACCGTTCGAAGCCAATCAACGGTCACTACGTAAGTCGCAACGGTTAGATGAAGTGATGGAATTACTTTTAAATTTCTTGGCGTGTATTTCGCCGGGTCATTCTCCTGCTCAATTTCATTCCACTCCTCGGTTACTCTGGTACTTGCCCGAGAAGTGGGGGGACTATCTATATTGGATAAAATTTGGCTCGTGTAAGTAACACCTCGGGCGCATGATTTGAGGTCTACCGAATGGATACTCAGGAGCCAAGGTTTGAGGAAGACAGCAAGATCACCGAAGTCTTTAACCAAGGATGTGGTTAGGCTATGCCTCAGTGGACCTTCACCTCGGTCAATCAGTAAGCTGGCAGCCCCGAGACAGATGGTTTAAACCTTGGTGAAACCTCCCGCCTTAAGTAAGATGGTTGCCCCATGATTTCAGCTCACTATCACGTCCACCATAGAAGTAGGAAGTGGGCATAGCCATGACTGGATGTGGAGAATATGATCTAAACTTCTTGCATTCGTTGGTCTATAAATAGCTCTTCATTTTACAATGTAATTATCCAGAAATATATACAGAAACTCTGCCAAAATTTGTAATCATTGCATATATTGAAATTTTCTTTTATTTGTTCATCAATTTGTTCAATTTTGTTGCTTTATCTCAGCATTGATACTTAGTATTGCTTGTAAACCCGTCCCAAATTTGATTTGATTGTCTAAACTGATTTAGGCCAATACGTAAATACTGTTTAAGAGGCAACACTTGTAATTTGACCCCTCTTGCTTAGAAAGTACTTATCCGTGAATTCTTTCCACATTATCTCATATAACCTGAATTCTTACCTAGGCAACACTTACCGTTGAAATTCTTATCTTAGGCAACACTCTTCATTGACCTCTTCCTAAGAGGCAGAAGTTACCATTTACGGACGAAGCGAAGACCATTTTACTAATACCGTCTAAAATGAAAACAAATTCTCAGAACCAGTCAATTTTAGGGACGCTGGGTGAAATTATTTGATTTGGTAAAGATCGTCTGAAAATGAACTGCAAATGAAATAACACCAACTGAAAGTCTTGGATAATTTGCTGCTAATTTATGAGCATTTAGGACAGCTAGTTCCCCCGTAAGCTACGTCATGTTATTGTGAGACTTTACTTCTTCACCTTTGTCTTTGTAAATATCCATTAATATTTTCTATGCGAGATTATAAAAATAGTGTACTTCAGCATTGGGTTTAATATTTGGGATTCTTTAAAAAAAATCATTTAATTTTTAGTTTTAACATCAAAATTTTGAGCATTTCCTAGTGGATCGCCAAGGAATATTCATGTGGAGCGCTACAATTTCAATTTAAATTTTTTTAACAATTCTTGGCAAATCACCATAAAGAACAATATTTTAAGGACTTGAACTATACATATATATATATATATATATATATATATATTTGTGTGTGTGTGTGTGTGTTGTGGCTGGAAGTAGTTAAAATTTTCTCTTCTTATTTTTAATTTTAAAAGAATTTTAACAATTTAATTTTTTAAATAATATATATGTTTAGTCAATAACCTTTTATGTTTAAAATAAAAAGTAAATGTTTATATTTTATCGAGTGGAGTTCTAGTCGAACCAGCACTTGATTCTTTGACAAATTAACCTACTGAAGATATCATAGGGTAAAAATTGTGCAATTGGAGGTAATGCTAATAATATTCGAACGACCATATTCTAAATATCTATCATATTAACGTATACGAAAGTTTATTTTATTATCTAATTAATTATATATTTGTTATTTTGGCTGCCTCTGCAGTTAAATCTTCTTAGTTTCAATTATCTTAAACTTAGTCTTACTCCTATTGTATACCGTCTACATCTATCTTCTATTCAGCCTTGTGATTAGCTTTTTCCCTTTTTATGTTTATTCCATAAACAAATTCTAAGAAGAACTAAAACAAAAAGCAAAAACAAAAATAAGGTTAGTACTACGCTGAAGTACCAACGAAAACGTAAAATCATATATGGGGTTAGTATCGTTGTTTATTTTCTTCTTACTAAGCAACTTTTGTTAAGAGTAAATAAAGTTGAGCTTGCAGTAAGAAAAGAAAAAAATTAGGGGGTTGACTTGTCTGGCTAGGGGACAAACTGTATGGGATTAATAACACACGTATTAATAATGGATCAATAATGTAAGAATTTACATTAGAGGTCATAATGCCAATTTCACCTTCTACCCAACAAAAAAAAATACATGAATTCCTGCATAACTTATACATGTATTAGCTATGTAGAAAATTAGAATATACACAAATACAACTAACAATTGTATTAAACCTACGCCAAATTTTATGATCGAAAAACTTCAAACCAAACGTTGTTTTAACTTATACTACTACTTATGTGGTGATTAACTCCTTAGTGCTTGCTACCGAACAACTCCTAAGTTTCAAAAGTTGATTTTTTTTTTTTTTTTTGAATTGTTAAAAAGTTAAACACCTGAATATCTTTTGACCTATAAAAGCTCAATTTATATGATATATAAAGATCAATTTGTGATATCTAAAACTCGTTTACTATAATGTATGAGAACTTAAATTGTGTAGTTGTGTCGATTTTAACAGTATGTCTTGCAAACTTCAATCTCTTTGTACCTCATGCATATTCTTAGGGGTCGTTCGGTTGTGTCTGCCAAACTCCAATACCTGCATAAGATCCCACACTATTTTAATACCATGTTTGGTTGGTTTGGACAAATTTTAATGCTGGTATAAAGTTAATACCATGTTTGATTACATTGTAATACATAATACCTGCATAACTTAATGAGGGAATTTATGTATTATTTTGTGCGGGATAGAAGGTGGAATAATAATGCGGGTATTAAAATTATAAAATGACAAAACTAACCTTCAAATTAGTAAAAATAATTTATTAAATTTATTTGAAGAATAAATTAATATTTTTAATTGTACATTATATATTAATTTGTGATATATCAGTTATTCAAAAAGGAAGAATCTCCACATTGCAATGCATGCATTACTTATTATCCTTACATTATAATACCCACATTACTAAAAGTGCTTATAAATCAAGTGCTTATAAGCCAAAATCAGCCATAAGCCATAAGTTATTCACACCCAACTTATGGCTTTCCAGTAAGACTGTCAACCGGCCCGGTCCGGTCCGGCGTAAAACAAAAAAAAATCCGTCAACCGGTCCGGTCTAACGGTGCAAATGCACCACTGCCGTGTCGGAACCGGTACCGTCAAGGGAGAACCGGTCCGGTGCCGATTCGGTCCGGTACCGGTTCGGTTTCGTATATTTTTTTTATTTAATTTTTTGATTATTTGAAATAGATTAAAAAAATTATTGTAGACAAAATAAATAACACAAAAAAAACATTTTATTCAACAATACAAAAATACATTAAGTTGGAAATACATAATTAAAGACTTAAAGTGACATACTAGAAAATAAAAACTAGAAACTAGAAAAATACATAAATCTTCAACTTCAACGACTCAATTGTCGCGCTTGCACAAATATATTACACCACCACGAGCTGCCCATTCGAGGCTATGTTGGTTTTTCAAGTGAGTCTTAAACTTCCCTGTCCCTCCATGACTTGATCCAGATTGATAAATCCAAGTTCTCTTACAAAGAGTACACTGAGCAGTGCCGGTATCATGATGTTTCGTGATAAATTTCCAAAATACGGATCTTGCAGTTCTTGGGTTGGAAGGATCTTCAGCAGTAGCACCTTGAGCTTGAGTAGGATTATTTACAGCCATTTTGATAGAAAATTTAGAAAATATCCTTTTGATAGAAAATTTTAGAGAGAAATGAATAGAAAATATTGAATTGTGATTAATTTGATGAAATATGGGAGTATTTATAGGAAAAATAGGTGGGGGAGGGCTGTTGGGGCGTTTATGGGGGTGGGGATAGAAAAATAGCCGTTTATGGCCGTTGCCAATGGCTATTTTCAAAAGGGGAACCGGCCCGGTTTGGACGATTTTTTTTTTTTGTTATCTTTTTGTTTTAATTTGAAAGTAGTTTTTAAATTTTAAATTAACTATATGACTAAATAAAAAATAATAAACACTTATAAATTGATAGCAAGGCCTATAACTTATATTTTTTATTTAATTATACTACTAGTATTTTAGTATTTAGTATTTAAGTATTGAATTGCAAAAAAAATATAACAAAGGATAATTAAAAATATATAAAGAATGATAACTTAATAGCAAAACATAACACTTGTTATTTTTTTCAAAATAAAATACTAAGTATTAAGTATTTAGTATTTAGTATTTAGTATTTAGTATTTAGTATTTAGTATTTAGTATTTACTAGTTAGTATTTAAGTATTGAATTGCAAAAAAGATATAACAAAGGATAATTGAGAATATATAAAGAATGATAACTTAATAGCAAAACATAACACTTGTTATTTTTTTCAAAATAAAATACTAAGTATTAAGTATTTAGTATTTAGTATTTAGTATTTAGTATTTACTAGTTAGTATTTAAGTATTGAATTGCAAAAAAGATATAACAAATGATAACTTATGAAAAACTCATTACTTTATGGAAATTAGAGGAAGATTTTCCGCTAATTGATCTTGGTGAAGATTTTTATGTGGCAAAACTTCATCATCATGATAGTCTACATAAAGTATTAACCGAAGGCCCATGGTTCATTAATGGTTTCTTCTTATCAACCAGATGTTGGGAGCCAAATTTCGTGGCCACTCAAATAACTCTACAATCAACTGCTATTTGGATTCGTCTACCAAATCTACCAACAGAGTTTTTCGATGAAGGTATACTGAGAAAAATTGGTTTTACAATTGGTAAATTGTTAAAAGTTGATTATAAAACATCTACTGCAGCAAGAGCAAGATATGCTCGACTGTGTGTTGAAGTTCCAATTGATGTTCCTGTTAAAAATCATGTTTTTATTGAACATCACAAACAAATTGTGATCTATGAAGGCGAGAACCTTTTGTGTAAGGTTTGTGGTCGACTTAGCCATTTACAAGATTTATGTCCATTTAAAACACCTACTCTTCCTCCAAATCTGAAAACTCCAACTATTACCTTAGACTCACCAAAATTAAAAACAATTGAAGGGGATAGTGAGTGGAAAACTGTAAATTTTCAAAAAAGAAGGACAAGCCAAACTGTTTCTCGGAGCCATGCATCAAATGTCCCATCTACTAGCTACGCTCCCAGAAGGTACTCATCACCTCCAATGGAACCTCGTGCTTCAGGTAAGTCTTCCCAACTCTACACGCCTAAAACTAAAGCAAAATCTCATTATCAACCTAAAATAAATATTACCTTAAATAATGCAACTAATAAATTCAGTGTTCTTTCAGTAATTAATGAAGACAAATCTAATACTCCCAATGACAGTAATATACATTCTAAACAAGAAAAGGCTATTGAATTACATAACAAAATTAATGCGAAAATTGACATGCAAAATGCGATCTCCTCGAGGTTGGATCCTGATTTGCCTGATCACGTGGCAAGCCACATGGATGTGCAATTCTTTGATCAGGCAAAAGACCTCATGGACACGTGTAACATATCTTTGTCTATGCTAAAACCCCATGCAAAAATTTCTGTTCCCACGTCTGACAAGTACCCCACTACTAGTTCTACTTCTAAATTTCCTTTTGCTCAAACACCTGACCAAATCTTATCTCAACCTAACTCTTCTAACATCTCACACTTGAAAGAAGATACGCCTGCAAAAGTTGAGAGCACTACTGGTAAACTTTCTGACTCCTTAGCCAAAAATAACACGCAACATCCCATGCAAAACTCCCAACATATTACACCCATTACTACCATCTCTCCTATTATATATCACAATGAAGATCCCTTACAGTCGAAAGAAATCACAAAGACCGGTAAGGCATCTTATTCACCAACACTTCTCAGTCAAAAAGTTAAAAACAATGAATCAAAACAATGCACATCACAACAACTTCCAGGCTCCAATTCCACCTTTGGGGAACCATCCACGGATCTTTGCACTACCTCCACAACAAGATCGTATACCCCAATCTTGGGTGGAATCGAGTCTTTGGGGACAGGCGATGGCAATACCAATGGTTCTCAATGGCCAACTAGCTTATGCCATAATTCAAGACCCTCAATACCTAGCCCTGATAGTAAGCGAGGGGATGCATCTCACAATGCAGAACTACATGAACAACATGTGGCCTCAGTTTCTCCAACCTCATCAGATCCCTCCACTACTGGATCTCCCGTTCTTCCCTCCAAGGGTGCTACCACCACAACAACCAGTTTTTATAGGGTGGGACATGGCGCTGAATCAACCATTCAACCAGCAGATGGTAATGCATGCAGGTCCATTCAATCTCAATCCACTGCATGTGCAAGTGGATCCTCCACACTTCATGCAGGAGAATATTGCTCCACCTCAAGCACCATTACCACCTCAGGTAATCCTTCCCAATCCACCAGAACTAGAGCAAAATCAGAGAGAGGAGCAGGAAATCGTATTAAGGGGAAGGGAGAGTCGCACGGAATTTGCAAATCTAAAGGAAATAACAATACTACTTTTCAGAGAAAGACTAGACAGGAAAAGTATTCTAACTTGCCATCCCACGCTTTGCAAATGTTCTCTGGATGTGAGAGCACCAGCAAACAAGAGTGTGGGGAAATATGCAGTGGTGCTAAACCCTACTCTAACAACTGATCCTGAAATGGATTATAATGATAACCCTAATGTTAATGTTCAAATGAATAGACAAATTAATTTTATAGTCTGGAATGCTAGGGGGGCTGGTAACCCTGATTTTCGTAGGAATTTTGGTGCCTTTTTGGAAGTTTATAAACCTGTTGTTGTAGCATTACTAGAAACTAAAATGGATGATCACCATGACTTTAGAGTTCGTTATGACTTCACTGACTATGCTGAGATACCTGCTGAGGGGAGATCAGGTGGATTGGTCCATGCCATGATCAAGGTATTATACTCTACTTTTAATTTTTACTGGCTTTTTTCTATTGTTTATGCTGGTACTACTTCTTACAGCAGAGAGAGCTTGTGGGAAAACCTAATGCATGTCTATGATAGTTATCAAGGTCCATGGCTCGTGTGTGGGGATTTTAATCAAGTTCTATCTCAAGAGGATAAGTGGGGTGGCAAGCCTGTTAATTATAGAAATGCTATAAGCTTTAGAAATTACCTTAATTATTGCCACTTAAATGATTTAGGCTTCAAAGGCCCTAGATTTACTTGGTCGAACCACAGATATAGGAAGGGAGGCTTGATCCTAGAACGACTAGATAGGTGTGTAGCAAATCAAGAATGAATTTCCTCTTTTAGAGATTCAAATGTGATTCACCTCCCTAAAACTTATTCAGACCACAATCCTATATTAATTAGCCTAAATAAAAAGATTCATTCTGAGTATAGGAAGCCTTTTCGAATGGAGACAATATGGTTGTCGCACCCTGATTTTAAAAATATAGTTTATGATGCTTGGCAAAATAGATCTTTGTTAGAGGCTACTAAGTTGTTTCAAGATAATATCTTGACTTGGAATAAGGAAGTCTTTGGTAACATTTTTCGTAAGAAAACTAATATTCTAGCCAGACTTAAAGGTGTCCAATCTTCGTCTAATTATGCTACTAGTTGTTTTCTTCAAAATCTTGAAAAGGATTTAATTTCTGATTACAACACTGTCTTAAAACAAGAGGAGGAATTTTGGCGTTTAAAATCTAGACTTGATTGGCTAAGTTATGGAGATGCTAGTACAAAATTTTTCCACATCACAACCCTAAATCGTAGAAGGAAAAACCAAATTACGCATTTCCAAGATGATTGTGGAAATTTAATTTTTGAACCTAGAAAAGTCTTTGATCATGTCTTAGGCTATTTTGAGAATTTGTATACTACTAGTCATTGTCAAAGCTCCTTAGCCCCCGTTCATAATAATGCATTATGGTATAATGGTCCCGATTTGACCTTACTAGATAGACCTTTAACGGATTGCGAGATTACAAGCGCTTTGTTCTCTTTCAAACCATATAAGGCTCCAGGTCCGGATGGGCTGCACCCAATTTTTTTTCAATCTCAATGGAAAGTGGTTGGCCCTTCTGTTAGAAATATTTGTCATGATATTTTCCAAAATAGTACTATGCCCCCTGGTTTAAACACTACCTATATTTGCCTCATTCCCAAAGTTAAGAATGCCGTGAATCTCAAAAATTTTAGGCCTATAGGCCTTTGTAACACAGTTTATAAAATCGTCACTAAAATAATAGCAAATCGCTTGAAACAGTACCTAGACTCCATCATTAGTCCATGTCAAGCAAGTTTTATGAAAAATAGGAGAGCATGTGACAATGCTATTATTATTCAAGAGATAATCCATAAATTCAATCGCATGAAAGGAGTTAGGAGTGAAATGATCATTAAGATTGACCTAGAAAAAGCTTTTGATAGGATAGAATGGTCCTTCATCCGCACTATGTTAGCCTTTTTCAAATTTCCTCCTAAAATTTCTAAACTTATATTATCATGCCTTACTACGTCCACAATTTCTGTTCTTGTCAATGGCTCGAAAACAAATTACTTCTCTCCATCTAGGGGTATTAGACAAGGAGATCCCATGTCCCCATATATTTTTATTCTTTGTTTGGAGCTCCTTTCTACATATGTTAATCATCAAGTAGAAAGGAACCTGTGGGACCCTATAAAACTCTCCACGAGGGGCCCTGAATTGTCTCATCTTCTCTTTGCAGACGATATTACTTTAGTTGCTCACGCTAACATTAAATCAGCCCAGGCTATCAAAAGCACCTTGGATCTTTTTTGTAGAATATCTGGGGAAAAAGTCAACAATGCTAAGTCTAAGATAATATTCTCTAGCAGTATTGATCCTCTATTAGCTGCCCAGTTGAGTGACATTTTGGATATTAAAAGAGGTTATCACTTTGGTAAATACTTAGGGTTTCCCATTCTTAACAATAAACCTAAGCACAATGACTATCAATTCATCATAGACAACCTCCACTCTAGACTATCCGGTTGGAAAACTAATTTCATCAACCTAGCTGGGAGAGCTACCCTAGTTAAATCTACTCTAAATGCGCTTCCAAACCACATTATGCAATTCCATACCCTTCCTAGCAAAACTCTCAAAATTATCGATAAAATCCAAAGAGATTTTTTATGGGGTACCACAGACAATAGGAAGAAGATCCATCTTTTGTCATGGGATATGGTCACTAGACCCAAGCCTTTAGGGGGTCTTTCTATCGTTAAAGCCAAGACTAAAAACATCGCTTCTCTTGTAAGTTTATCTTGGCGATTTTTGTCAAACCCTAATAGCTTTTGGTCTAAGGTCATTAGTAATAAGTATATGCACAAGCCATACTCAAAATCTGACTCTTTTGTGTGGCGTGGCATTAGTAATTCCCTTTCCATCTGCTTTAATAATACCCAGTGGGTTGTGGGTAATGGTCATCACATCTCCTTATGGGATCATAAATGGCTTCCAAACAAGGCTTCTCTTAGAAGTCTAATTTATGGGCCTCTAACAAGGGAGGATCTCTCAAAGAGAGTGTCTGATATTACCAAAGATGATTCTTGGGATTTATCTAACACTAGCTTTGTTTTTCCTATGTCCATTGATGATCAGTTCAAAAGAGCTAATCCTCCAAAATTTTCTAACATCGATTATCCAATATGGGCCCTCACCTCCAATGGCCTCTTTGCGCAAAACTCCTTATATGCTCAAATTGACAATTATAATACTTGTAATGGCGATTTTAATTGGTTTTGGAAAGTTGATGTCCCCAACAAAATTAGATTCTTTATTTGGCAATGTCAACATGATAGATTGCCTACTAGAGCTTATCTCAACAGCATAGGTATCAATATTAACCCTATGTGTCCTATTTGTAAAAATGAAGTAGAAACCCCCCATCATATCTTCATAGACTGTGTCGTGGCAAAGAAGTTTTGGTGGGAAGGTTGTATTATCCATCACATCACTTCTGATAGGCACTGGCTTTCGTGCTTGAGGGATACTTACCATTACCCTAAAAATAGACATTACAATTGGGAAGAGCTTCTCTTATTTTCATTATGGAATTTATGGACAAATAGAAACCACAATAATGTTAACAATCTGGATTCTCCCTTGGGTTTTAGAGAAGTTCATCACAGGACATTAGAATTTAAGCTCCTAACAGCCGATAATTGCAGGAAATCCATAACTAGGAGCATTAATGTAGCTTGGTTCCCTCCGAACCATAACACAATTAAATTAAATATAGATGGCTCGTTTAAAACCAAGGATAACTATGCTAGCACTGGAGGAGTTTTTAGAAATTTTAAAGGTCAATGGATCCTAGGCTATCATAAGAGAGTGCATGCACATAATCATACTCATGCAGAATTGTTAAGTTTACATGAAGGGCTAACCATTGCCCTTAACCAAAAATATGGCCCTTTAGAAATAGAAACAGATTCTACTGAAATTATCTTGCTTTTGGAAAAACCATCACCTGCTTATTATTCTATCGTTCAAAATTGCAGGTTACTAATGCACAAGCTGCAAATGCCAATAATCAGGCATAACTTCCGACAAGGAAATGGAGTTGCTCACCTCCTGGCAAATGGAGCTCCCACAAGGTCCAAATCATTTAGTACCGTTCACTATGCAGTGCCTCCAGATTTTGTTCAACCAGCTTTGATAAAGGATCAAGAAGGCACAAATTTTGTGATAACCACTTCGGATAGTAACTGTTTAATGTTATCCAAATTAGGAAACTTAAGTGCAATGTATGCCATTCCTAACTTTTCTATGAACTCTAATGCACATATGGTGGATCCTAGTGGTATCCGTATGGGCATACTATGTAACCCTCCTTGATGTTATATTAATATAAGTCGTGTTTTAACCAAAAAAAATAGCAATACATAACACTTGCTATTTTTTTCAAAATAAAATACTAAGTATTATGTATTTAGTATTTAGTATTTACTAGTTAGTATTTAAGTATTGAATTGCAAAAAGGTATAACAAAGGATAATTGAGAATATAACAAAGAATGATAACTTAATAGCAAGGCGTAACGCATTTTATTGAATAATTTTTGATTTTTTTTTTTGCAAAGTACATACTACATAGATATTAAATTGCAAAACTACATATTAATTAAAAAAAAAAAAACTTCTCATTTTCTGAATAATTTCTTCTGGCACTTCAGGAGGAACCGGTGGCAAAGATTCATCTTCTTCATAATCATTTTCATTTTCCACACTTCCACCACCTAATAAGATTTCGGTTGAATATGCTGCATCTGCTTCTTCATTTTCTTCTGCAAATCCAAAATTTCTTCGCTCCGATCTAATCCAATCTCTGAATAATACGGCCGTCTCCATTGCTTCTTCCTTCAATGAATGTCTATGATCTCCAATTTGTAATCTTCCTTGGCTAAACGTGCTTTCTGAAGCAACTGATGATGCTTGAATTGTTAGAATATCCCGCGCCATTTTTGCTAAAACTGGAAATTGTGCTTGTTGATCCTTCCAAAATTGCAGTAGTTGATCGCTTCCAAAATACTCAATTTTCTTGCAACCATGAAGTAAATAAACATCAAGCTCGTCGAACCCTCCGCTACTCGATTGCCTGCTAGAAAGTCTTTGATTAAGGCTAGAAAAACTTCTCAATCCGGCTGCAGCTCTTTTACTCGCCTGCATTGAACTTGATCCAGCTCCACTTGGAATACTTGGAACAACATTATCAGCTGCACTCCTATACCTTTTATAAATCCGTTGGTAATCTACAATTACCTGCGTACAAGTTGTTTCTACACTTGGTGTTTCTTCATCAATAATTTCCAAACTCCGAAAAATTTCTCTAATAAGCATTTCGGTATTAAACCGTTTAAAACAGGGATGTAATACAGAAGCAATGTAATAAAGTGGTGGAATAGAAAAAAAAATATTTTTTAAAATTTTCAATCATTGCTTCTACGGCTTCTTTATAAGCAGGCATTACTTTATATTCGTTAAGTAATTCTGCTATTCCAGCTATAAAATACAACATTGTAGTAACTGTAGGATAATATTGACCGGAAAATTCTTTAGTAGCATAACAAAACTTTTCTAAAAATATAAGAAGACTCTCAACAAGTTTCCAATCAGATTCTTCTAGGTGATACTCTACAGCCACTTTGCCATTAAAATAACTAGTTATAGCCGCTCGTAAAGTGTAAGCAACAGACAAAGAGTCATATACAGTGTTCCACCTAGTTGAAACTTCCTTAGGAACTCTTCTAGGCTGCAAACCTTCTTTCATACACTCTACCTTAAAGTCCCTCCATCTATCCGATTTTTTAGATTTAAAAATATAACTAATTGCGAGTCTAACCTTCACAATAGTAGGATCAAATAACTGAAGGCCATCTTTTACAACTAAATTATATATATGACATGCACATCTAACATGAAACAATTCTTCAAAAGGGGGATGCAATGCGGGTCTTAACTTACCAATAACATAATCATTGTTTGCAGCATTATCAAGAGTTATACTTAGAATTTTGTCACTAATAAAATACGTCTTACAAATATCAGTTATTTCTCTCTTAATAAATGTTCCCGTGTGTGGTTCATCGACAGCGCTATATGCTAAAAAATTTTTTTGCATTACCCAGTTAGGATCTATCCAATGACAAGTAAGTGTTAAATAGTCATACCCATTAACACCACGACCCAAATCAGTAGTAAGACCAACTCTACAATCAAAGTGATAAAATATATATCGTAAATATTCTCTATATTTAGTTTTAAATTTTATAATATCACTTCTAACCGTAGTTTTTGAAAAACCTTGAAAATATGGATTATATACGGTTTGAATATAACGAATAAAACCTTGACAAGAAGCAAATGTAAAAGGTAAGCACTCTACCGCAATCACTTTTGCCAATTGTTCCCTATCTTTCTTCTTATCATAATGCATAAGCCTCCCCCCCCCCCCTCACTGAGTTAATTTTCTGTTGAACTCCACTACCTTGAGATGGAGCTATTCTGTTCCCTGATCGAGTGCCACCCGGCCTCTTTTCCCAGTCATCCTTATGATGGTTTTCTAAGTGTGTTCTCAACTTCCCTGTCCCACCATTATGCTTGCTGGTTTTAAAATCCCAAACTTTTTTACAAAGATTATATTTAGCGGTCTGAGCCGGAATATTTTTAGTCATAAATTTCCACACATCCGATCTTTCCGGTCGTACCGCTGGTTCTCTACTAGGAGGCATAGGTGGTAATTCAGATTCAGTTTCTTCAGGTTCACCATGAAATTGACTAGTAGGTGTTTCATCATCTAAATTAACCCCTTCGGTATTTTCTTGATATCGTGCCTCTAACATATTATTATCTAGTGGTACCTCAAAATCTACATCATGATAAAATTGCGTGTCATCTTCTTGAGTAAAATCATCTAGATGAGAAGGAGCGCTAGATGTACCAATTGGTCTTTTACCTAAAGTACGACTACGTCTATCATCCCCCCTCAGTTAGTAGCACGTGATCTACGACCGCTACCCGTATGCCCAGTAATTGCTCTCCACACTCCAGACATTATTATAAGTAAAGCAAACAAATAAATTACTAAAATATGCTAAAAACAATATTGCACAAAAATTAAAATAGATAATAAGAAGTAAGAACGAATTTACTTGATGTCGCGAACTTAGAATGTAGAACTTAGAAGTGAAAGTTGAAACTTGACCGAAACCGCACCGAATAATTTTCCACTTCACTCCAAATATTTTTTTGTAATGCAATTTAGAACTTAAACCCTTTTTGCGAGAGCAATTTTGAATTATTTAGCATATAGCCTTTGTAGAAATAAGAGAGATTGAGAGAGATTTAGAGAGAATATTAGAGAAATTGTGAATAAATTGATGAAAAATGATTGTATTTATAGAAAAAATAGGTCGGGGGAGGTATGGGGGCGCCTAGGGGGGTGGGGGAGCAAAAAAGGGCCATTTTTGGCTGTTGGCCAACGGCTGTGTGTGAAAGAGTCGTTGCCCAACGGCTATTTTTGCACCAGCCCATTCAGTTTTTTTTTTTTTTTAATTTTTTCCGGTCCGGTCAAAATTGTTCCAGTTTGTCCAGCTCAAATTGGGGGTGACTGGTCGGGGGACGAACCATTTCAATTTTTTTAAATTGGTCCGGTTTGCGCCGGTCCGGGCCTGTGCAAACCGGACCGCTGGACAGCCTTACTTTTCAGCTTATAACTGACCAAGTATTTTACTATTTTACCCCTAAATAATTTGGTAATCCATGAAATTTTATTTTCAGAACAAAATTTTCGAACTCCATCTTCAATTCTTCATTTTTAATGTAAAAGTACTTTTAAATTTATATTTTTTGTAGATAATTTAAAAGAAATTTTAGTCATTTTAACAAAAAAAGTACTTATCAACACTTTTTTACCAAACACACCAACTGCTTATTACCAGATTCAACACTTTCATCCAAACACGTTAACTGCTAATTTATAAAATCAGCTTCAGCACCTAAAAGTGGTTATCAACCATCTTAAATCATCTAACCCAAACGGGCTCCAAGTCATCTCAGACGTTTTTTTTTTAAAAATTGAATTATGTTTAGATAATTTTTACAAAAGTGCTTTTAATTGTGAAATTACTGAAGCTTGACCTAATAGGCCATTAACACACTCAATGCATGATGGACTGTTGTTTGAGGGGGGGGGGGGGGGGTTGAAGTAGGCAGCGGATAGAAAGTATATGTAGAATTCCCGCGGAGTCCCTAGACGTTAAAACCTTTTTGTTAGCACTAAATTTAATCGGCAAATAAAATTTACTAAAATTTGAAACATATTACAGAAAAATATACTAAAATTTGAACCGAGCTCACGGTTTTAATCATGAAGTTCAAATATCTTGAATTTAAATGAGTGATTCGATTCTTTGAATGGGAAACCTAATCAATACACCAAAAATTTCAAATCTTATATATTTGATTCAATTTAATCCAAACAAATGCACACACTTACTAAAAGTAAATGAACACACAAAAGGAAAAAAATAATCATTTTGGATCATATGATTCACACCTAGTATAAAAGGAAATTTAACACCCAATGAGTGGTGGACTAGTGGGGGGGGGGTACGAAGTGGGAGGGGGTAGGGGTACCTACATTACTAGGCGGGAAGAGCGAGAGTCGCGCAAAAACTAGACTGGTTACAAGGAAACACACAACATATAGAATCCGCTGCAGAGACGGAACATATATTCAATATTTTTGCATGAATAGATAAGTCACTTTAGAATTTAGCCCTTATTTCACAATCATCAACCCAATGGAGACGCCTCAACCGCTACCTTCATACGTCTCTCACAATTCCAAGTAAACACCCACATTTATTATTTTCTTGAAAAAGTATTTGTGACGTTTTTTTATTTTTTATTTCCAAGTATAGTGTACCTTTTTGATGATAAGATAAGTGTGGGGTGTAGGCGGACTTTATCCTACTAAAGTGAGATAGAGAGACGGTTTTTGATAGACGGTTGGCTCAAGACGGGCTTGTGATTTTGATGTTATTGAATTTTCAGTAAACCAACATACATAGTTGATGATATTCTTGTTTGTTTCGGGAAATTTACACTGTCTCAGCAAATGCTTAAACAAAAATAGCCCTTTTTTGTATATTTCATGTATATTTTATGTATACTGTATGCATAATATGTGTATCATCCATACATATTGGTTAGAGCGACTACTTATGTAAAGTTCCCTTCTTTTTTATTTTCAAGTGTGTGGGTCTGTGATGTTGATGGAATATTATTTCTTGTTTTTAAAAAGAAATTGGGATTTATGATGGTAGTGCTATTGATGAACAGGAAAAGTGTGTTCCCAGGTGGTGGTGGGAGTTCAATTGATGCAGAAGTAGTGGAAATCTCGCGACCTGTCAATTGGAGTTCTAAATCAAGGTCTCCTAAGAAAAAGAAGGTATAAAGTTCTCTACTTTTTTGTACATTTGGCCTCTTACTGTACACTTTACTGTTTTTATCTTCGGCTTATTTGGTTTGATCATATGCGAATTGCGCATTTCAGTGCTGGAGCATGCGTGCAAGTTCTTAAAGATTTTGGCTTGTGGATGCTTATGTTTTTTATATTAGAGATAGTGACATGGAGTTCGTTAACATTGTTGTTTTGTCTCCCATTACCCCCCTCCACTGTCGTTGTGTCTCCCCATAGGTAGTTTTGGAAGAACTTGTTTTATATGGCCCTCTTGAAGTTTATGTCACGCATGATCCCCTTGTCACTGCTTCTGAGGTTACTGTCAACCATAGGCTCATTCACAGTCATTCCAACAGTGCATCATGGCCCTTGCCAACAATAGAACTCAGGCGCCGGTTTTGGTCCCTCGCCTAAATGCCCTTCTATAGGCTCATTCACTCAAGAACCATCCATTGTTTTAAACTTCACACTTAGCGGCTATTACCCTTATCCATAACATTATGAATTCGAGATTAGTGCTTGCATGACTTTGAGAAAATGCAAAGGTTGCAGGAGGCATTTTCATTTTATGTTATTGGAAATATGTCTGAAGTTATGGCATGCAAAAATATGGAGGTAAGAATCAAAATGTAAGGCATTGGATTCATACCTGGGAAGGTCTAATAATTGTTAAATGGTGTGAGCAAGGGAGCCAGCATCTGGCATATTGTGACAAATGCTTGATTTTTTCTGTGCTTGCGGGTACAAGAAGTAAAATGACGAATAAGGGTCTTTATTCCTTTTTTTGAACAGAGTTGCTTTCTTATCATTGTAGCAGTTTAGGTGGTAGGCCGAAGCTACGTTAAGCTCTCATTTCAATTATTTTCCTAGTATATTTGTCCATCGCTCAAAGACACTTTTTTCACATTTTTGGCGCTTATGTGGGTACTACTGGAGGGAGGAGGAATCAAAGATGTTTGGATGGGGAGGGGTGGAAAATATTTTGTACATTTGAGAGCTAATCTTGCATGGATGATTAAAATCCTTTATAAGAGCCATATCTTTGTCTAGGTGTTTTATACCACTTGTATATAGGAGTTATCCCCACATCAATAAAGTATTATTTTGTCAAATAATGAGAGTAAAGTGCTTAGGCATTTGCACCCAAAGGCGTCGCCTGACAATCAATGAAGTTGAAATAGATTGGAAGAATCATGAGTGGCCAGAGTCGAAATTTCAACTGAGGGAAAAAAGCAAAATAATTTTTTCTCATCTGTCTAATTTTTGGTGGACGAAATTACCAGTTATGCTAGTGGGAAGTAGTAGGTAATTGGTGGATCAGTTGAGGTGTGTACAAGCTATCGTAGACACCACCTTTATATAAAAAGGGTGTTCGGGCCTCCAGAACTTTGAAAGTATCTTTATTATAAAAGTTAATCAGAATTGACCTTTTTATCGTTAAATCTGAGTTGATCTATATATTAGATTGAGATTACCTTGGTTTTCTATATTTTCGGTATACTTCTTGTATCGGGCAACATTTGCCCTTTATTTGGTTGCTTGATTTAAAAAAAGACTAGATTGATATTACCTTAATCGTGAAATGCCTGTGCACATTGCTAGAAATACCTGCATATCTTGTTTTCTTCTTAACTGAATAAAAGTTTCATTTTCCTCCCTTAGAAATCTTTCTCTGTGTAAGTGCGTCTCCAGGATAAAGGAATATTTAGGAAGGATTAGAGTCCTTCTGGTTAGCTAACACCTCTTAACAAGTTGTCTGTCTGATGACTTTGTTCTTTTTTTCAAATTTTCAAGCGATTCTCATGGATCTTTGGTTTTATTGATTGGACGAGCGTTGCTGTTTTGGCTTAAATAATTTTCCCTTGTAATTGCTGGCCACGGTTCTAGTAATAATATATTATTGTAGGTTGTTTGCCATGAAATAATAGATGTTGACGTGGAGGAAGACTGCAGGGATGTTAAGCGCACTGATGGAAATGTTGAAATTAGTGGCAAGGGGAAGGTAATCAAAAATTGCCAATGCGATCTTGTCGAAGTTCTAGTTCTTCTGGGGCCATCTTTTATGCTGTTTTTGGGGGTCTAATTTTGTCAATTGCCTCTCGTGCAGGAAATTTTGGTCAATGCATCCCTTAGTCATGGCAGTTCAGCTGATTGTGGACCAGTACAGGGGGTTCTCTCTTCAAGGAAGAATGGTCCTTCGGCATCAGATAATCCAATTATTATAGATGATTTTGGATCTGATTTATTTTATGGAGTTTATGAGAACATGGACAAGTATTATGATGAGTATGCTATTTTGCAATCACATTTTGATAACATAGAAATTCCCCCTGGAGGTAAGGCTCCGATCCCGTGGATGCCTGGTCCGAAAGAAAAAATGGTGTCAACCACTACAAGTACTTCACGAAAAAAAGCCTCTGTGGCACTAAGGGACCAGTCTACTTCGCGTAGCAGTTCAGCTCTTGTTGGTGCAACAACTACAGGAAGTAGAAGTCCACCACTTCCTTTGGCACTGGATCCTAATGGGGAACATGGATCTTTAGGTGAAATTTCGAAGAAGTTCCGTCTTTTCAAAAAATTTGATACTGTTCAGGATCATTTGGACCATCATTATTCTCAAAAGGCTTCTTCCGTGACCCCGGTTAGTTTAACTTATGTAAAAATAAATAACTTCAATTGGTTCTGCCTGCGTCTTGTTATGATATCTTTCACTCTATTGCAGCCTTCTAAGAATTGGGCCAAGAAAATACAGGAGGAATGGAAGATCCTGGAGAAAGATCTGCCTGGTATACGAGCATAGTTTTTGTTTCACCTGGCCTCATATGTGATGTGATATGATTTTCTTTTTCATCTAGCCATTGGAATTTGACATATAAAAGCCTAGCAATTTTGTCCAGTCATGGAATTCTGTAAAACGCAGCATCCATGTAGTTATAAAAATACATGCTTTTTCCATTTTTTTTAACCACTCATCTGGTCACCTTTTATTGAACAGATACAATATTTGTAAGGGTGTATGAATCGAGAATGGATCTGTTGAGGGCAGTTATTATGGGAGCTGATGGAACTCCATACCATGACGGCCTTTTCTTCTTTGATGTTTTCTTTCCTAGCAATTATCCCAATGTTCCACCAGTAAGTGTCTCACTTTGTGTCTGAATACTGTACTATTCTCCTTTCTCAACCTTGAGTTAACACCTCTCAACCTATTGTTGCCAGCATGTGCACTACCACTCCTTCGGCTTTCGTCTCAATCCTAACTTGTATAACTGTGGTAAAGTCTGCCTGAGCCTTCTTAACACTTGGGGTGGCTATGGGAAGGAGATTTGGATCCCTGGTGTGTCGACTATGCTACAAGTTTTGGTATCCATACAAGGGCTGATTTTGAATGCAAAGCCCTATTTCAATGAGCCTGGTTATGCTGGCACGAGTGGCACGGCCAAAGGGGACGAAAGCTCACTGCAGTATAATGAGAGCACTTATATTTTGAATCTGAAAACAATGGTCAACCTGATGAGGCGGCCACCAAAGGTATCTGTAATTTTCTCAATTGTTTGCTTGGCGTGATTGGTAATGTGCATCCATGGGTGGTCGTAACCATTTGTTAACAAATCAGTTCTTTTGTTATGCTTCACGACTGATTTCATGAGACTTCCTAATGACTTTTTCACGCTTGTATTCCTGAATCAACTACTAATTCCAATCGTGCTTCTTGCTGCAGTATTTTGAGGATTTTGTAGTAGGCCATTTCTTTCAAAGTGCTCAAGATATTCTGGTGGCATGTAAAGCATATGTGGATGGTGCTCAAGTAGGTAGCCTTGTTAGGGGAGGTGTTCAGGATGTTGATGAGGGTGACAAAAGCTGCTCACAGAAGTTTAAAGCTTCTTTGAAGGGGTACATCAAGACAGTTGTAGATACATTAACAGATATTGGTGCAAAAGATTGTGACAAGTTTCTATACTTGGCAAAGAGAACTGTGTCTGCACCCCAAAAAACAAAAAAACAAAGAGGAACTGCGTAGTGCCACTGCCAGTTGTGCCTGAGAAAATGAGCTACATCTGTGGTTGATTAATGAGAACGATGTAGAGATGCTGACATTGAATTTTGCCCATATATGGAATTGAAACTTAATGTTGACCAACTAGGTCAACTTTTATTATGGAGCAATTGTCACTGTTTATATCATGTGCATAATCAAATATTCGTCTCTGCATCATCTGTGTCAGGATATTTATAGCTTCGTGCTAAACAGTTTTTTGTCCAGCTTATTCAGTGTTGGTTTCTTCTGTTTTCATGAGTTTGTTGACAGCAAAGATCAAGCTCATTAGAGCATGATGTATGCATCTGATGTATGAACATCAAATAAGGAAGTCATTAGAGCGTGACATCTGATGCGGAGCTTAAATCACGTTTTGTAATGGAACCTTGTCTGATAGGCCAAAAACTTTGAAACATAATGCTCTTTTGACGTTCTCGGGGAAGAGTGGGGGCCTGCTTCAAGGTACTTCTCTGCTTTGTTAAGGTTGACAGAAGGCAAGTTTATTACAAACCATCATTAAGCCGGTATTCAACCTTGTTAAACTTTGACAACTTAAACATGGTGGAATCAATCAATCTACGTAAAAGGCAGCGTATCATTCCCAGCAGTGCAGACTGTCGTTTACAGCAAGTCCGGCTGTATAATTGTCTCTATGCCATAGTGGATTAATGAAGGATGACAACATCCGTGTCACTCGTTAAATGAATTTTAACATTTCTTTAGCATTTCCTTTGGGTTTGAATATGAGTTAATTACTGAAAGGAGGCCAAAATTATTGCCATCCAGGTCATACTACTATAGTATTACTTAGAACATTGCAGTCAATTTGCTGGGGAATATGGATCTTTGCCTCAGTACATTTCTTTGTATCCACTTTAACTGCTCCAAGAATAAACGAACAGAAGTTGTTGAACAGTATATGGTAGCGATATCAATGCTAATTCCCATCACAACCATTGAATGAAGGGCATTGGCTAACTGGCATTCGAACAAGACTTGCTATACGTTATTGGTGAAGAGACTGTTATTTAATTAACTATTGATATAGCACTTAGAAAACATGAAAATCCTATTGCTTGAGAAGTTAAGTACCTGTATGTTTGATTAATAAGTTAAAATTATTTATGACTAGAGAAAATTTGAGATTTATGAGTAGAACTTTTATTTGGTTCATATATGTGCATATTTTATTTTAAATATTAAGAATTTGGTAATTATATGAATTCACATTAGAAGTTTGATCAATTCAGGCTAATACTTGGAACTCGTCGTTCTTCTTGAGATAAGAAAGTACATGAAAATGACTATACACTTCATTTGCAACTAAATCTATTTCTGAAAAATCAGTTCATTAAAAATAAAGTTTATGTTAAAAAAAACAAAAAGGATCGAATAGAAATTATGCGAGACTTAAATCTGTGGTGAATATTGTTGTATTACAAAATATTCTTGACACTTGTCATGGAAGGGAACAAGTGTCTCTACACTTTTGAAAGTGTGGCAACGTGCATGGCATGGCTGATTTTGTAATGGACAAGTATCACTATTAGGACATGGTTTTGTAAAAACCATTGGAGCCCATTGTTTCTTATACTTATGTGGCAAAAATATGTGCACTTGGCATACCAAAATGCCACCAAATTTCCCTATAAATACTAGTCCTTTTGGTCATCCGAAATCCATCCAGAAAATATAAACCAAGTCTTCCTTTTAGTGATCATTGCCATCATTAGTAGCAATCATTAGTTTCCTTTAAAATTTCTCTTTCCAAAACCATGCAGTACCCTTTCCTTTTCTATTAACTATTTCATCTACTTGTTCTTCTATATTTCTTATTCTATAATTAATATAGTCTTGCTGGTAATATTAATTTGCTGATTCCTGGTCCCTCTATTAATATAGAGGAAGGCTTGTTTAATCCTGGGGAAACATTTCTAATTGCAGAAATAGTTTCTTAGGACAGTGCCCAGCACGACTCAAGCTTTATATATTATTATCAGTATCCTTGTTATTTTGTATCCGCAATATTTTCATTGTAAATTATTATATATTTCCCCTTTGTTCTTACAATCTAAGAAACTATGGCAAGTAACACTACTCCTGAAAATGTTGCTGATACTACCAATGTCACTAATGTCCGTTCCGCTACCGATACTACCAATGTCGGTACTACATCCACTACTCCAGTACCAGTTGTACTACCATTTGCCAAACAATTTCCTGATGTGTCAAACATTGAAATTTTCGCCAATGAAAATTTCAAACGTTGGCAAGAACGTATTTTTTCACTGCTCGATGTTCACGGTGTTGCACATGCACTGTCCGAGCCACAACCCGGTCCGGACGTTGATGGAAAAATGCAAGAGTCATGGCAATACGCCAATAAGGTATGCCGTCACACTATTTTGCAAACTCTTTCTAATGAATTGTTTGACGTGTACTGTAGTTGCAAGGAAGCAAAAATTATTTGGGAGGCTTTAATTAAAAAGTTCACAGCGGAAGATGCTACAAAACAAAAATTTGTAGTAGGAAAATTTTATCACTGGAAAATGACTGATGAAAAGTAGATGAAAGTTCAAATTAATGAGTACCAAAAATTGCTTGAAGACCTTAAGGCCGAAGGTATCACACTACCAGAAAAGTTTGTTGTTGGAATATTGATCGAGAAGCTGCCTGAATCATGGAATGATTACAAGAATAACTTGAAACATAAGCAGACAAACTTTACTATCGAGGAGATAGTAACTCATATTTTAATAGAAGATGCCAACAGAAAAGAGTCGGTAAAAGCTAAAATGACAGCACTGAAAGCAAACCTAGTCCAAAGCCGTAATAAAAGGTACGCATATAAGTCCAAAAGTTACAAGCCCAATAACCCTAACTTTAAGAAAAAGAAAGGCTCTTGTTTTGTTTGTGGAAAACCAGGTCATCATGCTGCACAGTGTAGGAAGAGAGCGAGAGACGACAAAGAAAAGAATAATCCTCCTACGGCTAACATAGTCAAAGGAGATGATATTATTGCAGCTGTTGTTTCTCAAGCGAACATTGTAGCAAATATAAAAGAATGGGTGGTAGACTCTGGGGCTACTCGGCACATCTGTGCAAACCGAGAAGCGTTTACCTCCTATACATCTATAGCGGATGATAGTGAAATAGTCTACCTTGGAGACTCAAGGACTGCTAAAGTCCTTGGTAAGGGTAAAGTACTCCTGAAACTCACTTCAGGAAAAACTTTAGCCCTCATGGATGTGCTACATGTTCCTACCATTAGGGCAAACCTGATTTCCGTAGCCTTGTTAGTTAAAGTTGGGGTAAAAGTGTCATTTGAATCTGATAAGATCATAATGACAAAAAATGATGTGTTTGTTGGAAAGGGCTATTGTAACCAAGGACTCTTTGTACTCAATATTTCTGGTGTTGTTAATGAGAATGTATCTGCTTCTACTTATATTGTTGAGTCAATTTCTTTATGGCATGCTAGACTAGGACACGTGAATGTCTCATATATAAAGAAAATGCAACTACTAGGTTTAATTTCTGGTTTAGACTCAAATAACTTTGACAAATGTGAAATTTGTGCTGAAGCTAAAATTACTAGAAAACCTTGTTTTTCTGTAAACCGAGAAACTGAACTACTATCTCTAATTCACACTGATTTAGGTGATTTGAAACAAACCATGACTAGAGGCGGTAAAAGATATTATGTAACTTTTATTGATGATTTTTCTAGGTATACTAAGTTATATTTACTTAGAAATAAAGATGATGCTTTTGATGCTTTTATTTATTATAAATCTGAGGTTGAAAATCAACTTAGTAGAAAAATCAAAAGAATTAGATCTGATAGAGGAGGTGAATATTTGGCCTTAAATGATTTTTGTGAAAAAGAAGGAATTATTCATGAAATAACTCCTCCATATTCACCCGGGTCTAATGGAGTAGCTGAAAGGAAAAATAGAACATTAAAAGAAATGATGAACTCCATGTTAGTTAGTGCTAATGCTCCTGATAATTTGTGGGGTGAAGCAATTTTATCTGCATGTCACTTACAAAATAGGATTCCACACAAAAGAACTGGTAAAACTCCCTATGAACTATGGAAAAGTTATAAACCTAACTTAAAATATTTAAAAGTGTGGGGGTGTTTAGCTAAAGTTCTTTTACCCGAACCTAAAAAGAGAAAAATACGTTCTAAAACTGCTGATTGTATGCTTATTGGATATGCTGAACATACTGCTGCATACAGATTTCTTGTTTTGAAAAGTGATGTGCTTGATTGCAATACTATTATTGAGACAAAGAATGCTGAATTCTTTGAACATATTTTTCCACTATCTGATAATATTTCTCATGCACCTGTTAAAAGAAATAAAGAGAGTGCCTCTACTGAGGAACTGAGAAGGAGCAAAAGGCCTTGAAAAGAATATTTTTCTTATGGCAATGATTTTCAAACTTTTATTGTTAATAATGAACCATTAAACTATTTTGAAGCTGTTTCTTCTTTTGATTCTGAATATTGGAAAGAGGCAATAAAAGTTGAGCTTGATTCTATTATGAAAAATAATACCTGGGCTTTGACTGATTTACCTCCTGGTACGAAACCTATTGGTTGCAAATGGATTTTCAAAAAGAAATATAATCCTGATGGTTCTATAGATAAATATAAAGCTCGTTTAGTAGCAAAAGGATTTTCTCAAAAACAAAATATAGATTATTTTGATACATTTGCACCAGTGACTAGAATTTCTTCAATACGACTTTTAATTGCTCTTGCCTCAATTTATAAGCTTTTTATTCACCAAATGGATGTTAAAACAACATTTTAAAATGGTGATTTGGAAGAAGAAATTTATATGGTTCAGCCCGAAGGATGTGTTATTCCAGGGCAAGAAAATAAAGTTTGTAAATTATTAAAATCTCTTTATGGCCTCAAGCAAGCTCCTAAACAGTGGCATGAAAAATTTGATCAAGTCTTAATGAGAGAAGGTTTTTCTTCGCTAGAAGTGGATAAATGTGTTTATACCAAAATCCTAAATGGTGAACTTGTGATAATTTGTTTATATGTTGATGACATGCTTATATTTGGTACCAGTTTAAATGTTGTGCAGAGTACCAAATCATTTTTATCTTCTAACTTTGATATGAAAGATCTGGGTGAAGTAAACATGATATTGGGAGTTAAAGTCATAAGAAGTGATGATGGTATTGTGTTGTCACAAGAACACTATGCTGAAAGACTTCTTAAGAAGTTTGATTGTTTTGATGTGACACCTGTGGCCACTCCTTATGACGCAAGCTCTCAATTGAAAAAGAATAATGGTGACCCAGTTGCTCAGTCTAAATATGCTCAGATTATTGGGAGTCTGATGCATTTAATGAATTTTACAAGGCCAGATATAGCCTATGCTGTGTGTCGACTGAGCAGATATACTCATAATCCCAATCAAGAGCATTGGTCTGCATTAGTGAGACTGATGAAATATTTGAAAGGAACCATAAGTTATGGTATCTTATATAGTGGATTTCCCGCTGTATTAGAAGGATACAGTGATGCTAACTGGATTTCCGATTCAGATGTGATAAAATCCACTAGTGGCTATGTATTCACCCTTGGTGGGGGTGCAATAGTATGGAGATCAGCCAAGCAAACCATAATTGCTAAATCTACTATGGAATCAGAGTTTATAGCTCTAGAGTTGGCTGGTTCTGAGGCTGAGTGGCTAAGAAACTTCTTAGCTGATATTCCTTTAACAAAGGATTCACTGCCTCCGGTGTCTATCCATTGTGATAATAAAGCGGCAATTAATGTTGCCAAGAATAAATCTTATAATGGAAAACGTAGACACATTCGTCTAAGACATAAAGTTATCAAACAGCTGTTGAGAAATGGAATAATTTCCATTAATTATGTGAAGTCAGAATTAAATTTGGCCGGTCCTCTGACTAAACCTGTGGGAAGAAAATTAATTCTTCAAACCTCAAAAGAAATGGGGTTAAGGCTAACATGATTGTCAATAGAAATAGTAACCCAACCTATGTGATTGGAGATCCCATGAAGTAGGTTCATATGGGTAATAACAAGTCGATATTGACACTGAAGCACTATAATGTGAGTGCTTAACTGCTACTGTTTGGAGGGCTGAGTTTAACTCTTAATGAGTTCATAGTCCTTATGGATGGTGTATTTAAAGCAGTGTACACTTGATGAATTCACCTATATGAGAGTGGAGTGAGGCCGCTCCTATGAGATTCTAGCCAAACCTCTAAAGCTTTCATGAATAACCAGGCACGCGCATGGCCTATTCGCGCAAAACCGCGTTGAACAGCAAATTGTGGATCAAATGTGACTGGTACTGCCTCTGGCTTACAACATGAATTATTGGTTCATAGAAATATTATATTTCACCAGTAATTCTGTGAGTCAAGTCTTATCAGTCTAAGTTTGGTTCATAGTCCAGAAGACACCAAACTTGTTGCATTTGGACCATGTAAATCCAGCAAGTCTAATCTTCTAAACTTACCCCGTTATTCGGTACCTCTTTATTCCTTCAAAATATTTTGTAATATGTGGGGGACTGTGGTGAATATTGTTGTATTACAAAATGTTCTTGACACTTGTCATGGAAGGGAACAAGTGTCTCTACACTTTTGAAAGTGTGGCAACGTGCATGGCATGGCTGATTTTGTAATGGACAAGTATCACTATTAGGACATGGTTTTGTAAAAACCATTGGAGCCCATTGTTTCTTATACTTATGTGGCAAAATCTTACTAACATGTGGCAAAAATATGTGCACTTGGCATACCAAAATGCCACCAAATTTTCCTATAAATACTAGTCCTTTTGGTCATCCGAAATCCATCCAGAAAATATAAACCAAGTCTTCCTTTTAGTGATCATTGCCATCATTAGTAGCAATCATTAGTTTCCTTTAAAATTTCTCTTTCCAAAACCATGCAGTACCCTTTCCTTTTCTATTAACTATTTCATCTACTTGTTCTTCTATATTTCTTATTCTATAATTAATATAGTCTTGCTGGTAATATTAATTTGCTGATTCCTGGTCCCTCTATTAATATAGAGGAAGGCTTGTTTAATCCTGGGGAAATATTTCTAATTGCAGAAATAGTTTCTTAGGACGGTGCCCAGCACGACTCAAGCTTTATATATTATTATCAGTATCCTTGTTATTTTGTATCCGCAATATTTTCATTGTAAATTATTATATATTTCCCCTTTGTTCTTACAAAATCATTATCGATGTTTGATTTTGTTAGAAATATAAGTTGACACTTCTACTACAAAAACAACATGGGATGATATGGCCAACTAATTTTGGTTAGCGACCTGTTTTTTTTATTTTAAAAAAAAAAAAAATTATAGTGTTTAAGTTTTTAGTAGTTAAAAGTCCAGCCAAATTGGTTTTAGGAACACACTGATTCTTGTCCTTTTTAACAAACAACAATATCCGAGTCAACTTGAGTGTCCTTTCGCTATTTTACCATGCTAGCTATTTTATATTAATATAGGTATTGGATAACTCCGATAACCAAGACTTGGCAGATGATGTCTTAAAAAAAGAATTTTTTTTCTCACCTCACTCTTACGAACATATTTTTTTGGTAATTGGATAATTTCGTTTAATTACAAAACCAAAATGAAAATTTACAAATCAAGTAGTTGCTAACCAAATATATCTCCTACTCAGCTAGCTAATCCGCTATCTAACACTAGAGCTAATGCAAGATTTTCAGGGAGTAAATTGAATAACAAACTAATACTATGCTAAGAAATATAATTCAAGTTCCTCAATGCCTCCTACCAGCACCTGTCGTCTCTCCCTCTGATATGAATATCCACAACAATCTCCCTACATATCCTGTTTGATCATATTTGTCCTGTTGGAATCTCATCAAGTTCCTTTCCAAATAAAAAAATACTATCATGATAAGATGCAGCTGATGGTTTTCCTTGCCAACTTGCCAATCTTTTATAACTCAAGCTGCCAATTCCCAGTAGACCCTTGCATTCCTAGCCAATTGGTTACTCTTTGCCAGGGTGAGCCACTTACCTGGCATAGGAAATACGAGTGTTCAAAAGTCTCTAGCGCTTGACAATAGTAAACACACTCCATAGGAACCTGAATGCCCATCTTTTGCACTTTGCAGTCTATCTACTCAAGAAATTCAGCAATTCTTCTTAGTACAGCCAGCCCAGCCACAGTTTGAATTTTGTTAGAAATTATGTATTCGAAATATAATCTGAAACGAAAATACAAAAATAGAAAAGAAGGAGATGAACAAACCCGAGCCCACTGAATTCACAATGTCTTCTTAAGGAACTTCATCCCCCCACATTACTCGAGGTTACGAATTAGATCCTCGCATGATAGAACGACTTTACCTTACTGCAGTAGTGGTACTCCAAACGACAGTAACAGCGAACGCAAATGACCGGCAGCAAATCACATGACACGACACTTTTATTTTGTTTGAAAAATAATGCAAAGAAGATAAGATATATTTCAGAATTTTCTCTTCCAAAAGTGTCTTAAAATTTGAGGCAATACCTCATATTTATAGCCAAAGAATGCGTGTAGTAAAAATGTATGACACATTTCTTTTGGTGCCTTTTCTCATTCACAACCTCAACAAATTTAAATCTGGGTGAATACACTTTTTTAAAGTAGGGATCTTCCATGCCATTTTAGGGTGTTGAGGAAGCAACTGAAGGTACATATTTTTAATTGAGAATTTCCCATGCTGCTTCTGTGCTAACTTTAGTCTATCAAGTAACCCCACTTGCATTGAGCTGTTCTAAAAAGATCGCTAGTACCAAGAATTTTTCGTACAACCCCAGGCTGCGTTACTGGGTATAGTGCAGTTTTCAACCCACCCCCCGACTTGATAAGATAATTATGAAGCCATTTTATCCGTAAGTAGTCTTTCTTTTGTGCAATTGCCCGCAGTTGCTTGGGAATTGCAGCTTGATTCCATAAGCCAACGTTCATAACATTTATTCCTACAGAAGCATGTGGTTGATAATATTTGTCCCATGCTAGTAAGGCTTTCCTAAATATGTTAAGAGTTACCGGTCCAAAAGAAAGTTCTACAGAGTGCTTAAAGTGCATTTTCTTTGGGATTATGAAAATCTGAGTCCAATGAGTTTGAATCCCAAATATTGAAGACTAAATCAGCTGTAATCTCCCAACATAAGAGAGTAATCTAGCAGTTGATTCCGGCAGTGATCTTTCCTATCAGTGGCGAGCATTGGTATACTGTCAGCTTCTTTGAGGAGAGAGAAACTCCTAGATATTTAAAGGGCAATTTCCCTTTATTGCATCCCATTGTAAGCATTATTTTCCATTTGAGCTCAGTTTGCATTCCTACTATGTAGATTGAGCTTTTGTCAACATTGGCTTGTTAGCTCGAAGCCCTTAAAAATTTCATGAAGTGTCATGCAGCTATGCAGAACTAGTCATCAGCAAAGCAAACATGAGCAATTTCCAATTTTTTGCATCTAGGGTGGTAGTTAAAATTTCCATCATGTCTTAGTTAAGTCATTGTCTTTAAAAATATTCCATAGCTATCACAAACAAGTAAGGAGACATTGGGTCACCTTATCTCAATCCCCTCATTCCTTGAAAGAGTTTAGTAAGTCCATGATGCAGTCCAAACTGAGGCAAGACATGTCCTGAGCTTTGGAGGAGCAGACAACATGTTGCAAGGGTCAATGAGCAAGCTAGCAAGCTTGAAAGATGGAGGGGCGTTACTTGGAAGAAAAAGCCGAAACATGGAGAGCACTACGAGCAAGCTAACGAGCTAGCTTTGGGGCGTGAAGTACTTAGAGGTGACAGGAAGAATGTTGTTGCTCTTAACGAGCTCCTTTTTGGGTGCCTAGTATTTGCAAGTCTTGGGCATATTTCTCTCGTCCTCAATGAGCTACTCAACGAGCTCCTTTGCTTACATTGCATATATAGTCTATTTTAAGAACAATGAAACTTTATTGGCCCTGCATAGTCTTTCACATATACCCTATTTAGGGGTTGATTTGTTGACACTTTAGGCGTGTGGGGCCAACCTATTCAAACCTACACTTTACGTTATTTCAATCAGTTTTTAGAATATACAGAACTTAGAAAAAAGAAGCGTTGGCTTTTGGAGAAGCTTTCTAGCTTCTACCTATCTCTTGTTAGAACTTATGGAAATCATCACTAGTATGAAATACATTGTTGATTCAAGTTTCATTCCTCTCATGGGATGAACCTTTAAAGTATTGTAAGTTTAATCCCATTCTTTCTTCTATTTTTCTGTTCTTCCTATACTAATCTTCTTATTTCGTTGCTTAATTATCTCTGCCATATTTCCACTTACATCAGTTGGTATCTGAGCAATGAGTATGAGATAATAGTAACACCTTTCATCACCCATTGCACAAATTTGAAAGGGAAGCCAAGGTCAAGCATGACTCTCGTTAGTAGGGGTGGCTCGACGTATTCTGTGGCCTAAAGCCAAGCTCCAATGAGGGGCCTTAATATATAAAGTCTATTTTTCTAGCCTTTGAGATGCAAAGTTATTAATAATTTTTTTATAATCAATTTCTTAATAAGTCTTTCTGAATTAATAAAATAGCTAATCCATTTAATCTCTCTTGAGACACTAATTATTTTAGGTAAGATTTTATCAATTTTAATTCTGAAAAAACTTCTTTTCGCTGAAGGACGATTACAGGAGTTGTTAACGTTATTCTATAAGCAATATAGGCATCTGGAAAATAGTCAAATATTTTTATTTGATTGAGTATATCTATTAAAGTGTTATCTTCTACTTGTACTATTTCACTTAACACTTTCAATTTCGAAAATAAATCTATACCATAAATATCATATTGATTGTTATACTTTAAGGAACATTCAAGTTTAAGACAATATTTTTTCAAATTTCCATCATCTAGTGATCTCGATTTTCTACCATTAAATAAAAAATCAAAAGTATTTTCATATGCTTCGGACTATTCAAATCTATTTTAAAGTGAAGAAATGACATTGTTTACTATGTATAAAAAGTAATCAACTCTAAAGGACTCTTTAAGAAACTTTGAGATTTCATTATCAATATTCTCATCAAATTGTTTCTTCATATATATTACACGTTTCTTACAAAATTCGGATTTGATATTTATTTCAAATGTAATTTCCTTAACAGAAAACATAGCAGTCGATTGATCTATGAAAACATCAATATACATGTCTTTTGACTGCAAACTTTTGCTAACTGAATTAACAGCAAATAATATATCATACCAGATAGTCATACCCAATAAAAATTCAAAACTTTCAAGTTTATAGATCGCTAAGAAATTAGCTTCACTTTTAGTTTTTGGGTCATCACTAATTTTTACTAATTGCAATAAAGCATCTCTTATTTGTGGAGTTTGAAATCTTATTGCTTTAACACTTTCAAAATACGACTTACCCAACGAGTTTGTGACAATGATTTAACATTTAGACTGGGTACAATATCCTTTAATACTTTTCATCGCATAGTAGAATATGAAAATAGTGAATGTATACGTTGTACAGCTCCAAAAATTGATATATGTTTCATACAAGAATTAGCCATAGCACAAAGTACCACGTTTAGATTATGACAACCACATGGTGCATAAAATGATCTAGGATTTATATCAAGAAGTCTTTTTTGCACTCCTTGATGTTTTTCCTTCATATTGGACCCATTATCATATCCTTGTCCTCTTAAATTATCAATATCAAGAACAATAACTTTTATCTCATCTATAATAACTTCAAAAAGACCTTTTCCACTTGTATCTTCCACTTTTTTAAATTTTTAAGAATATTCATTCATTTTTATTGGTGTTGTTGAAGTATCCACACTTCACAATATAAAAGATATTTGTTCTTGATGACTTGTGTTTCGAGCGCAATCAAGTACGATCGAGAAATACTTTGCTTATATAATTTTGTCTATAATTTTATTCTTAGTTTCACTTACCAATAAGTTTATTAACTCATTTTGTATACTATGTCCAAGATAATGACTAGGAATTTCATCATGCTTAATTCACCGAACATGTTCCTGCATGGCGGGATCGAATTCTGCGATCATTTCAATTAGACTTAAAAAATTCTCATTATTCTCTTGATATTGTGACAAATAAATTTTACTAGATCTAAATCCATAAATTAATTTGGTTGTATGTTATATTGAAGATATATTGGCCCAAATAATTAAATAGACTAATATAATTGGATTAACTATTTAGGTCCAATATCCATGGATCTATAAAAGCCCAAATTCATTGGCAAATGATAGGCTCACTTTATTAGCCCAAAGCTAATGGATGTCATCCTATTCTAAAGGCCCAAACCAGTGTCATATGTCAAGTGACGTGGTGTCAAGTCAAGTGAAAGAGCCAATAAGATCATGCCATATGCTAAATAACATGGCAATCCAAGTCAAGTCCAAAAGGCTAATAAACACGCGCCACGTGGACAAGTGACACATTATGGCCTCTGTTTTAAAAAACTCGCCCGGGGACTCGCCCCGGGGCGGGGCACTAGCAAAACGCCCTGAAACTCTCGGACGGGGCTTAGATCCGTGAGACTTACGCCTCAAGCGCCCGACGATGCGCCCAGAGCACGCCCAACGCCCAACGATCGGAACTCGCCTTATTGAACCTATGCAAAGATCGTCCAATTCCCTAATTAAGATTGTTAATCCACAATTTTCTTTGAAAATAAAGTTATATTCATCTATAGAAATTCAAAAATTGAGTATAACTCAATTAACGAGACATAATATTACATGTATTATAATTAAGAATATCATAAGGATGAATATCATCTGTATACTTAATCTAAAAAAGCATAGCCGCTGTTTATAGCATCACCACTTGTTGTTGTTCTTCATGTTTTATTTCAGTCACTCAAAATTGTTAGACTTCAATTATTTTGCAATTTAGTAGAAATTTTATATTTATCAATGAAGAATTAATGTTTTAAATTATAATAGTAATAAATTTTTATTGTTTATTCACTTTCTATAGTAATAAATTTTTATTTTTAATTGTTTAAAAGTTAAGGCCTTATGGTTTATTTGTATCTCATAAAAACTGTAACATTATTCAATTTCTTACCATTCTTAAAAAGGTTAGAACTTTTGTTTCTATAATTTTTTTTCTTATTTTTAATTTTTTTGTACTTTTGATATTTTTTTGGCTCATTATGCTATTTTATTAATTTAAAATTAATTAAAAAATAAGATCCATGAGACTTACGCCCCACGTCTCGAGACTTACGCCTCGCCTCATTATAGGTAAAACGCCTCGCCTTGCGCCCCCGCCTTTTAAAACATTGATTATGGCCAATCAAATGTGGCCTTGTCACACTTTAATTTGATTGGTCACTTGATTCAAGTCAACCAATCAAATCCAAAAGCAAAAGAGTTTGTCTACATCACAACTCTTCCATTCCTCAACTATAAATAGAGGCCTCATAATTCATTTGAGGGCAAGGAATTCATAACAAAATGCAACAAGGAGCATGTGGATCAAACGCTACAAGTTTCTTAAAAGCTGCAAGGAATCTCTACAAGTTCTAAGGATTCAAATATCAAGAGGAAGATTTAAGCTCAAGCTCAAAAGCCTTTGAATCATTACTTAAAATTTGTATTTGAAAAGGCGAATCAGAGTAATTATAAAGATTGTACTACTCATATATTGAAATCAAATACTACATTTGTTACTATATTTTCCTGTCTCGATATTTATTTCTTGACGCGAATTTACTTGTTATAAATTTTAGCACAAGTGGGATAATCTCTACCTCTCATCTCAGCTTCTCAAGTCACAAATATCAACAACATTGAGATAGCTTCCAAGAACAACAACTCAAAATCTGTTGCTGCAAAATCTGCTTGGCCTTATGACCTTAATTCCAACTCCAAGTTCTCATCTGATGTGGAAAGCTTCATGAATGCTACTAAGGGAAGCTTTGGACCAGTTACAAGGAACAAAGCAAACTTGTTAGAACAACAAGCACTCCAAGTGTCGTTCGCGTCAACTACAACTTTCAGTTCTTCGTCTTCGAAAGGGGCTGCATCATCTACTGGTGGATTGGAGGAAGTTAGCAGCATCGCTGAAATCGTTGAAAGGACTTTAGCTTGGCTTATCATCTCGGGATCTAAGAAGACAGCCATGAAGGGAGATGATGATAATTTGAGTGTTGGATCATCTCCAACCACACCGCGGGACATAGGGAAATCAAGGATTATTCTGTGGAAAAATTCATGTTATTCTCCATCATCTCCAACAGTTATGCATGCGATGAGGACCAACACTTCATCTTTTGAAGAACAACTTGCAAGATTGACAAGAGCAATTGAAGGCTTAACAAACTATGGCAAGGAGCAAGAAGCTCGGATTAATAAGATGGAAGGCATGATGGAGGGAGAGTCCAGCCATGCACCTGGGAAGCGTCCGGAAGTTCAAGAAAAGGTTGATACTCCAACAAAATAAGTGGCGCTTGCTAAGAAAACTCAAGTCTCTTTTGATGGGGTGATTCCAAATGATAAACTAAATGAGATCTTTATGGGACAAACAAGGATAAGTACGAGGTTACATCCAAGCCTTCTCTCGCATATGCAAAGTCATACAATGCTGTTGACACCTTATTTTGTCCTAGAACTTTTCTATGAAAAAAAGTAATGATTTACTCCCTCCGTCCCTATTTGTTTGTCATACTTTGACTTGGTACAAAGTTTAATAAAGTAATGAAGACTTTTGAAACTTGTGGTCTAAAATAAACCATGGATATTTGTGTGGCTATAAATGAGTCAAAAAGTAAGTCTGGAGTTGAATTATTACCAAATTTAGAAGTATGACAATCTTTTTGGGACAGACTAATAAGGAAAGTATGACAAACAAAGTGGGACAGATGGAGTATTATAAAAGCTTTGCAAAGTAGGCCAATTTCGAAAATAATATAATATAGAAACAATTGATTTTTTTTACTAAAAAGGCCAAAATCGCATTACACATGTCAATTGCAGCCCATTCGCCTAACTCTCACTTACCAACTTACATCACACACCCTTACTCGACCTAAATCACATTTACCCCCAATTCTCCTAAACCTAAATTGTAAGCACCGCCACCCCCTTTAATTCCTCTCTCTCTCTCGCGAACCCTAGATCGCAGAAACCACCAAAATTATTGCATCAACGGTGGTCTCGCAACCAATTCGTGGATTTAAAATTTTTTAACCTTAATTAATTATATGCATATTATCATAGCCATTTAATTATTTGCTTATTTACTTTTAATTGCTTAGAATCCCAATTATTTAGTCCGGCTGGTAACCACATTTGGTAGAGCTTGAGAGATGCCTAACCCCTTCCTCTCTGGTTAACTTGAACCTTTACTTAGAATTTCTGGTTCATAGACTAAGTTTCAGAGTTAATTATAAAATTAGCTAGAAAAAAAGTAGGAGCCCTAATACGCCTAGTTAAAAAATATGTTAGGTGGAGACTCCATTTCTTTACCCGTGAGTTACCCAATAAGTCGAGCCCTATTTTGAAATTTAACCGATTTGAGAAAAAATAGGATGCGACAATTGGTATAGGGACCTCGAGTCTGGTTCCATTGATTGTTGGGAAGAGTTGGAGCACGAGTTTCTCAATTGTTTTTACAGCACAAGGCGTACAGTGAGCATGATAGAACTCGCGAACACATGCCAACGAAAGGAAGAACCAGTTATTGATTTTATCAATCGGTGGAGGCATGCAACTTTTAATTGTAAGGATATGCTAAACGAACCATCAGGAATAGAGATGTGCATTCAAGGTATGTATTGGGGGATCCGCTACATCTGGCAACACATAAAGCCTAGGAATATTAAGGAGTTTGCACATTTATGCATTGCCTCCGGCGGAAGTGAAGGACCCCCTGTCTATGAACCTCATAGAGGAAAAGACAAGCAAGAAGTCAAGAAATGGAGCAAGCTAGCACCCAAGGCTGAAAACAAAGAATCTATGAATGTTGATGCTTTACTTTGAAGTTCACCAAAAAGGTAAGCAGGAAGCAAAGCGTGACGACAACTTCCTTTAAGGACAAGCCAAGTCAGAAGTTGACTTTAAAAGAGATGCAAGAAAGGGAATACCCATTCCTAGATTCTCATGTTTCCACAATTTTTGATGAACTTTTGGAGTTAAAGCTCATTGAGCTACCAAAGATGAAGCGGCCCAATGAAGCTGAAAAGACAAATGATCCAAGTTATTGCAAGTATCACTGACTCTTGGGTCACTCACTTGAGAAATACTTCATCTTCAAAGACAAAATTATGGAATTGGCCAATGAAGAGAAGATTGTACTGGAAGATGTGGACTAGGTTTCCATTATATTTGTCGCGCACGACCTTGTGGTGATTTGGAACTTTGCTGAAGGATACGAAGAGGATGATGTCGTGATTAAGTTCAGCGACTATGAACCAAGCTTAATTAAAGGACCGCTACAACTCGCAAAACCAAATATGCAGAGCTTGCAGCAAACATCATTGGAAGAAAGTGAAGCTCAAACTGATCAAAGAGATAATGAAGGTTGGATACTAGTGACTTAGTGGAGACGATACAAAACAGAGTCACGAAATGAATCAATTGAGCAACCAACAAGGCAAAAGATAGTGGAAAGGACAAGGAAGCATAACGCAATTCAGCATCCACAAAAGGCAATGGTGGAGGTTTACCACTACCAAAAGTTGCATGAGCCAGTGACTCCGGAAGAGTTCTTCCCAAGTTGGTTTCACATAGAGATTCCTAAGGGTGATTTAAGGCTTCGTGTTGTAATGTTGAAAAAGAAAAAAACGAAGAGTAAAACTTTCGAGTTCTCGCCACCTGCGCAGCCACGAGTTCTCGCTAAGCCTATATACCAAAAAGAAAATACTTGTGAAGCAAATATTACCTTTACAAGTGATGACATCTTACTTGGGGAGAATCCTTACAATCTTCCCTTATTCGTGGTTGGTTATGTGAATGACCAAAGAGCGAATAGAATTTTGATTGATGGAGGTTCTAGAGTCAACATCCTGCCAATTCGCACACTGAAAGAACTTGGCATCTCCACTGAAGAACTAACTCAAAGCCGCTTGTTGATTCAAGGATTCAACCAGGGGGGGGCAAAGGGAAATAGGTGCTTTAAAAATGGACCTTACTGTTGCAGAGATGACTTCAAGCGCATAGATACACGTGATCGACGCAAAGACTTCATATAATATCTTGCTTGGTAGGCCTTGAATACATGAGAATAAAGTGGTTCCATCAATAACATTTGTGTGGCTATAAGAGTTTTTTCTTAATAAAATAGAAATTTTAAATTAAATTAATTTTTAAATTTAGAAAGAAATCATTATTTTCAAAATGGACTAAGGAGCCATTTGGACATAAAAAAACTACTTCTTTTTTTTTTTCCAAAACAACGTTTCACAAAATGTGACTAATTTTTTGATCCAACTTGAAGATGAGGTTTGTTTGAAAAAATACTCAAAAAATTTTAACTTTTTTTTTTCACGTGAAATACATATCCAAACACAACTTAACTTTCAAAATACAAATTTTCAACTTCTAATTTCAAATTCTTTCCCCAAATTTCATCTAAGTTATATCCATATGCATAATTAACATGGAAATAAGGTCACATGAACTCATATAAATATAACTAGAGAATAAACAAAAGCAAAGCCCTAAATTGGATTCAGGGTTTGTAGCCGTCATCAATTTATCGACCGTATCATCAAAATATCCCCACTAGAAACCATCCAACTTAATTTCATGACTGCATTAGGATCATCGTACCAATGAAGTGAAGGACTTTTTGTACGAAACTCTTAGACCTCTCTTCGCCACAACCATCACCAACCACCCTCCCTTGCTGTTCTCCTCCTCCAATGAACTCGAACCCTACGTCATTTTCTATAGTGAAATTTCTCTATCTAATGATTGGTATCCCTTACTGGAAACTGTTGTCGTTGATTACTTTTCAGTCAATGGAGATTGAGACTCCGCTACGGAGGTGAAAAAGAGCTTTGTATCGACGCCGGCTTTAGCTGCTACTCTTTTGGTGGTTAAGAAAACAAAAATAGTGATTGAAGGCAATTGGTTTCGGCGCTAATTATCTTTTTAAGAGTGCCATGCTCCAGCTCCACTAGAGTATATTTTGTTAATGCATGTGTGATCCACAACAATCTCAACTAGGACTCTTGCACATGGAATCTTCTCCATATTAGCAGTGAATTATAAGTGTATTTGCCTTACCTACAATACTTGCAACTTTGCTTAATGCCTCATGCACCAATAACCAACTGGTAAACCAGGGAGTATAACCAAGAGAGGGATGGCATTTAAGCATTCCGGATCAAAATGAACATCAATCGAACATTATTGCAATATAAATGACTTAATGTGAAAATAATGTCCAGATTGCAGCACATGGTCACATTCATCAAGTGTTTTTAGTTTAAATAGGTAATACCCTTCATCATGCATCAACATTTGGGGTTTGGGCAACAAACTTCCAGACATTAGCTACATAATTTTCCATTGATTTGGCATACGATGTATCTCCAATTACATACCCAATAAAAGTAGTTTTCCAGTAACTTGTTGGTGCTTTAATGTCAATCTCCTCAATTTTCACTATTGTTTTGCCATTACGAGTTAGAGGAGGTACATAAGATAGTGACTTACCCATTTAGGAGCTCCAATTACTCTTTTCTGCTGCATTTGGTGTTGGTTGCTTAGAGTAAGCTACTTCAGAAGAATGAAAGCCTTCGTGCTGATAATTCATCCTTGATCTGAGTTTCCAAACCGCTCAATTGAGCTGGTTATTGTTTTTAAAAACCCCAATCAGAGGTTCATTTTCTTCCTCAGCAATTGACAACATCGGAGGAAGGAAGTTGTCGAACGTTAAAGAAGACTATGCAAATTGTTCATCGTTAGCTGGCATTTCAAAAAAAACTGGTTGAATTAGAGGATCAGTTGGGGTTCGTCATTGTCTAGGCATTGTTGTTGGCGTATGTTAGCAATGCTAGCTAATCGTGCACTGAGAGCATTTCCCTGAGATTAATATGCGCCCTCGAAACTAGTGGATTCGCTCATCATTGTTTAGAGATCATTCTTTTATAAACACGCTAAGGAGTCATTTGGACATAGAAAAAAATCTTTCTTATTTTATAAAATAATTTTCGGTCAAACAATGTGACTAATTTTTTTAATCCAAATTGAAGACGAGTTTTTCAAATTTGAAAAAATACTTAGAAAACTTCAACTTTGTTTTTCCATGTGAAATGTATGTCCAAACACAACTTTAACTTCCAAAATATAAAATGCAAAAAAATTTACTACGTGTACCCCATTATCCTATGTTATGTCTTTTTGTCCCCACTTAGAAATATTTTAGCAAAATGGTCTCCTACTTATTTTTAACCATTGAAAAGACCTTTTTGTTCCTGACTAATATCAATCCCTAATTACGCTCTGCCAATTCTCTTCTCTCTCTCTCTCTCTCTCTCTCTCTCTCTCTCTCTCTCTCTCTCTCTCTCTCTCTCTCTCCCCTTCGTTTCCCTTGCGAATTAGGGTTCTTTGTCTGGGTTAGTTTCTCTTTTTTTCTTTTTTAGTTTTCTTTTTTCCTTGTTGATTTAAATTAATAATCCAATTTTTGCTTCCCCCAATCGTTAAATTTTGTTGTTAATCGGTAATGTTTGGCTAATATTTTTGAATATTTTATATGAAATTATATTAATTACGTAGTTGATTTAATTTTTGGAAAAGTGTTGGTGTTGTATATTTTTTTTTTTTTGTAGAAACTATTGACCATAGGGCAACAATTGACATTACATTCAAGCATAAGTTCTGTTGGCTATTGCATTTTGTTTTTCTTTTGTTGTAGAAACTGTTGCCCACAGGGCAATATTTGACATAACATTCAAGCATAAGTTCTGTTTGTAGGGAAAGTGTTGCCTGTTAGGTTGTGCTTTGATTATTGTTTAGTAGTAAGTATTGTCTTTTTATTTTTCTTTCTTTTTGTGATGATGACATTTTATTTTTTGCTTGTACAGGGAAATTTGTTAGTTTGAGTTCATTATGGTGCGTCGTAATGCATTTTTACATGCTTTTTACATTGCATTTTTTTTAATGTTATTAGTATTTTCCTATGGTTTCAGTGTTATGGATTGTTTTTTCAGGTTATGGATAAAGAACTTTATGAATTTCAATCTATAGACAATGTGGGAGACTTTATAAACCAACCAGTCATTTATGAGGACGTCGTTGCTAGAAAAAGGCAAAAACATGGATTGGATGATGATTTTGATATGTCATCGTTCCATTTGTTACGCGAGTCACAAGATGCTGTGTAAGATACTGATGCAGCCCAAAATGGCCTAAACGACAACCATCAAAAGCCAAGCTAGAGAGCACAACGGATACGAGTCAAGGCCTCCGGAAACATCTTGAAGATCATGCATTGGAGCGCCAAGGACGGAGGAAGACAGGGCAGGAAAACAGGCAGCCCAAAACAGGGCAAAACAGGGGAGCATACTGGGAGCTCACTGCCTGAGGAAGGGCGTCTGTTCTTCGCGATCGCGACCTTACCTCACGCGATCGCGAAGGGTATTGTTTTTTCCTGCGCGACAGCGCCCAATTCCACGCGAAGGCGAAGTCGAAGTTGAAGGGGGACTGCGCGATCGCGAACCCTTTGGCGCGATCGCGATGCTTTGGCCTGGTGCCTGCGCGATTGCGATCTCCCTTGCGCGATCGCGAAGGGTTAGAGTTGAGCAGCGGGACAGAATCAGCTTCAGGACCATTTTTGTCCATTTTCAGTGTAAATGTATATATAGCATATTAGCTCTTCATTTTCATTAGTTAGCTTTGAATATTGAAGATAGAATTGAGAGAGAACGTTGAAGAGGCCGAGCCCTTCGAGTTCGAAGCCCGAGGCTTCGTGTATGTCTCGACTTGGAACCTATGGGGATCAACACCTAGTTGGATTCCATTGTAAGGTTCAAGTTTCCCTTCTCCCTCTTGAATTCAATTAACGTTAATGAATTGAATTCGATTCTTTCTTCTACTTTCTTGCCTTCCTAGTCTCGATTTCTTGTTATCTTTATCGCTTCCGCATAGTTTATATCGTTGTTTAGCTTCCGCGTATTTTAGATTGCATCAGATACACCATGTACTAATATTGATATCGAGTCATTTTGTACGACAGAAAAATTCGAAAAAGCTTCTGCTTCGATTCTATGTAGTTTTGCAATAGTACAACAAATTTTTTGATTTTGTTTTTCTTTTATTTACATTTGAATTTGTGTTTTTTTACACTATATTAATGTTGGTAGTTATATTTTTTGTGTTACTACATCTGTTACATATATTGATTTTAGCTAGACTTTAATCTTGTTGGGGATGAGGGGACTTGTTATTTGGCAAGGGGTCTAGGTGAAGTGTTGCCCAAGCAATAACTCAAGGCTATTTTTCTAGGATAATTTTGTTGGTTGTTGATGTCTATGTGTTGCTTGGGCGGCTACACTCCAAGGTTATTTATGGGAGAGTTTGAGGCGTGGTGAACGCAACATGTTGTCTGGGAGGCTGCACCTTAAAGCTATTTGTCTAGGGGGTTTAGTTATGTGGTAAGGGTTGAGAATTGCTACTTATGCGGTAGCATTTTCAAGCCATTGTATTGAAAAATTTGTGACATATTGGAGGGCAAGTACTGCCTAGGCAATATTTTGTGGTTATTTGTTTGGGATTGGGTATGTTAAAGGTGGAGAAAGTGCTACTTGGGAGTCAACACTTTAGTGCTATTAGCTAGTAGAAATTGGGACGTGGTGGAAAAAAGTGTTATCTAGGCAATTATATTTTTTTTGAAAGATCACTTGCACACCAGGGGAAAGTGCTACCCCGATAGTAGTTCATGGCAATTATTAGGAGAAGGTTTTGAGAAGTTGAACCTAAAGTGCCACTGCCTGGGCAACACGTTGGGGCAGTTAGTGTTGACGAAGGTGTGGAATGGGGTTTGGATAATTGTTGCCTATTTGCCCATAGTTCAAGGCATTTTAAGTGCAGTAGGGGTGAAGGGGTTGAAGGGGGGAAACCAATGCTTATTTACCATACTTTTAATGCAAATCAAAGATCAAATTCAAATTTATGGATTGAATGTATTCATGTAACTACAATGAGAATGACAAATAATTGTAATTACAACAAAATAAAAAGTATTTGTTAACAAATTCAATGCAACTTCTGATGCGGTCCAGCCTGATCAAGTTACGTTCATGCCTTCAAGACCATTCACGAGAAGCTAAGCTAAGGAGCTTCATGATGTTCACTTGATGGTGATGAAGAGCCATGATTGTGCAAGTATTGAGGAAGGGGCGCGTATATTAGAAGAGCCTTGAGATTCGTTGATTAGCATTGGAGAAGGGGCGTTCTAGAAGAATGCTTGGCGCGTAGTACTCGCGTGGCACGCGGACTATGTTTCCTAGACAATTCAGCCGCGTGGTGGGCTCGTTTATTGGCCTTAATGCGTTGTATTTTTTATGACTTTTTCATGCTTTTGCATAGCTAGACTTATTTATTTTGATGCTACTTATTTAGCCCTGCGTGACTATTGATATTTAGCCCAATTGAAGGCTATTCCTTCACTTTTTAGGCGTGTAAGGCTCCATTATAAAAGCCTAACACTTAGTCTTATTTCAACAGTTCCTAGACATCAAAAAAACAAACGCATCTTTTGAGCTTTTCCTACAAACACTTGGAAAACCGTTTCTTTTGAGTGAAATCAGAATTGAACGATCTTCTTCCATTGATCGAATTGTTATCAAGTCACAGGTTCGTCTTGAGAATAGTTCGTGTAGTCTAGGTGCTCTTTGAATCCTAACAAAGGGGTGAGTAGACTAGTTCCTACTAAATCTTTTGTTGAATTTTCAATTAGTGTCTTGCTTTTATCATTGTTCTTGCTTCCATAATTTAGATTACATCAGTTGGTATTCAGAGCTTGGAAAGGGTTTGTTTCTACACCCACAATCCTGTTCCTAATTTCTTAGTTAGTTTCTTGAAATTTTCGTTTTTGATTTTTAAAAAAAAGGGAAAACATGGAAAAAAAAAAAGATCAGCCGTGTATTGTGTTTGGGACACCTAGGTTACAAGAAAACTTTACTAAAGAAGGAATTTGTTTGAATTTTGAAGTTTCAAACGATTCTTGAAGAGTTTCTTGAAGATTCTTGGTGTGTTTCTTGATTTTCATCCGTTCTTGCTTTGATTCTTGATTTTTCTTGAAGGAGAATACTTGAAAACTTGTTTGAGTAATAGTGCAGCGCCTTTTGAACCATTCTTGAGCTTAAAAACGTGTTCTTGGCTAAAAACATAAGAATTCTTGAATAACAACTTGTTGTTCTTGGGTTTGGTTGAAAGAATTCATTTTTGATCTTGAATCCTTAGCCTTTCTACACGTTTTGATATTGTTCTTTGCTGAAAATTGTGGTGTTAAGGAGGCTTGAAATCAGCTGCATACAGAGAAAAGAAGGAGGAAAACCTAAGCCTAATTCAAGAGGGAAACAAATCCCAATTCTAAGGGGAGAAGTTTACCCACTTTCCAAGTAAGAGAATTAGTTTTTCCTTAGGCTTTAGGAGGGTGTTTTGCACGTTTTTTGGATGAAAATCAGCAAGGAAAATGTGTGAAAAATAGTTGGGAAAAGTGGTAAAAGTTCTCCAAATTTGAGTTGGAAAGCAAGGGAAAATAAGGAAAACTTAGCCTACTCAAAAAGGGTTTGTCTTGTGCGCCTATTTAAGGGTAGAAAATCAGATTTTCATAGGATTTCCTTATTTCTTTGTGAACATCACTTCTAATTTGTAATTCTTAGGTAATTCTTCTACTTAAGTTAATTACTAATTCTTGAGCTTGTAGGACTTCGTGCTAAAACTCAGAATTTCCAACTTTCGTAGTTAATTCTTTGACTTCCCTTGCTCACTTTAAAAGCTGTCCGCCTATAGAGTCATATCAATTCACTCTTCCCGAAGAGAACTTGTGAACTTAAAGGTCATTGAGAAACTTGATCAATTCTGAGGAAGCCATTTGGAACAAGTTGTGAGATCCTACCTTAAAATTTGAGTGAACCCGAGTGTCATTCAAAAAGTGAGGGAGGGGTGAGGTATTTTACTAACCTTAACACGTTCTCTAGTCTTTGTTTTGTGTAGGTACATGGCTACTGAAGGAGACAAGGCTGTGCCCGAGATTACTTTAGTCGATCTTTTGGCTGAAATAAGGGCAATGAGCACACGAATTGAGAATATTGAAAATTCAGCTAGTACTCAGAAAAATGCAGGGGAAGGAACTAGTGACGGTTCGACTGTGAAGCCTGAACAATTTGCTGAGATAGCTCATCAACAAGAGTTGAGAGAAAGAGATGCTCGTAATGTGAGAACCTTGGGCATTCCCCAGGGCAATATACCACCATTGATGCCAGCCCAGAGAAACATAGTACCCGCGGGGGAAATAAGAGCAACCCATGAGAATGATCAACCCGAGTTAGGGGAATATGATGATGATGATTTTGGGCAGCGAGAACCAAGGGTAAGACAAGCATATGGGGGCCGTGGTAATGTGAGATGCCGTGGCTTTGGTCGAGGTCCTAGAGGGGGCTTGGGGGCTTAGGTGGAAGGAATTTGGAGCCTGACTTTGATGAGTATGCTGATTATTATGAGGGGTATCCTGAACCAGTCCGTGGTGCTCGTGAGAGTGGTCTAAATAGTGTCAAGGTTACCATTCCTGCATTCAAGGGAACTAGTGATCCTGAAAAGTTCTTAGAGTGGAGGCGTCAAGTTGAGAGGATTCTTGAGATTAATGACATGACTAAGGAGAAGAAAGCTACCTATGCCATTGCAGCCTTTGAGTCCTATGCTTTTATTTGGTGGGAGGCCGAGAAACGATCTAGAACAAGACACAATCAGCCCGCGCGCATAACTTGGAAAAAATTGAAACAAGTAATGACCCGAAAGTATGTCAATCCAAAGCACAAACAAGAGCAACTTCGGAGGTTATATGACTTGAAACAAGGGCTGAAATCTGTTGAAGAATATCATGATGAATTTGAGAAGATTCGGCTATCACTTGACATGGAAGGCGAAGAAGAAGAAGAGGCTATCATACGGTTCAAGAATGGGCTGAATCGTGACATATATAATCAGTTGAGGCTATACACTTTCTTGACTCTTTATGATGCATTGCTAGCTGCCATTGAAGCCGAGAAGATGATTAAAGAGGAGAAGGCAGCCCGCTATAGAGGTAGTTTCTACTCCTACTCCTATGAGCCGAAACAAGGAGTGGAGGACACCAAGTACCGGGGAAGCAAGTGTGGGCCGTGATATGAAGAAACCAGCGGACAAAGTGACGCCAAAAAGTGATCCTAAGGGGTCGGGAGATACTTCTAAAACTCAGCTTAATACTCCTGGTGCTTCATCTTTTAAATGTCATAAATGTCAAGGCTATGAGTATTTTGCGAAGGATTGTCCTACGCGAAAAATCATGCTTATTCTTGATGATGGTACTTTGCGAGAGATGGAGAGTGATGAGGAGATGAGGGGGCTGATTTAGTTGAGTGTTAGGAAGAGGTAGCGGAGGATGAGGATGTGAACCTGTTTCTAGTGGTGCGTAGGAATTTGAGTGCTATGACCATTGAGGAGGAAGAGAATGTGCAGCGAGAGAATTTATTTCACGCTAGATGTAGAGTGCGGGGGAAAGTGTGCTCTTTAATTATTGATTCGGGTAGTTGTGCCAATGTAGTGAGCCAATCGTTGGTGTCACAACTAGGACTACCCACACTGAAACATCCCCATCCCTATAGGCTGCATTGGTTGAACGAGTGTGGTGAGTTGAAGGTAGTGAAGCAAGTGCTCATTAGATTTAAGGTGGGTGCTTATAGTGATGAGCTCATGTTTGATGTAGTGCCTATGCATGCTTGCCATTTTTGTTGGGCAGGCCTTGGCAATATGACCGTAGGATGATTCATGATGGCAAGGCCAATACCTATACGGTTAAGTTGGAGGGCTAGATTTTTACACTCAAGCCTTTGTCACCCAAGCAGGTTAGTGAGGATTATAGGAGGATGAAGGAGCTCAAAGAAGCGGCTAAGGCAAAGCAACCCATGGGAACTAAGCCCGAAGCCGTAGACTATGCTAATTCACCAGCCCTAGTAGGTAATGTTTGTGCTATGATGCAGCCAGGTGAGTATTTACGAGGTAATGATAGTTCTAAATTGTTAATTTGCCTTGTACATAAGGGTGTTTATTTGAGTTCTAATGATGATGTTTCTACTAATATTCACCCATTGCCTAGTATTGTTGATGATGTCTTGCAGGAATATGTGGACATGTTTCCCGAGGAGATGCCCAGTGGGCTGCCTCCATTAAGGGGGATAGAACACCAAATTGACTTCGTCGCGGGGTCACAATTTTCTAACAAACCACCCTACCGAAGTAACCCGGAAGATACCAAAGAGCTGTAGCGTCAAGTGGATGAGCTGCTAACTAAGGGGCTGGTTCGTGAGAGTTTGAGCCCATGTGTTTTACCCGTGATCCTTTTTCCAAAGAAAGACGGCACTTGGAGGATGTGTGTTGATTGCCGGGCAGTCAAAAAAATAATAGTAAAGTATCGTCATCCCATCCCTAAATTAGATGACATGCTAGATGAGTTAAATGGTTCAAGTGTGTTCTCTAAAATTGATCTTAGGTCCGGTTACCACCAAATACGCATGAAACTGGGTGATGAGTGGAAAACTGCGCTCGAGACCAAGTTTGGTCTATATGAATGGTTGGTGATGCCCTTTGGCCTCTCCAATGCACCTAGTACGTTTATGAGACTAATGAACCATGTACTTAAGCCGTTCATTAATAAGTTTGTGGTCGTTTACTTTGATGATATTCTGATTTATAGCAAAAGTGTATATGACCACGTTGATCACTTAAGGCAAGTACTTAATGTGTTGAGGGATGAAAAGCTCTATGCCAATTATAAGAAGTGTGCCTTTTGTGTGGAGAGGGTTGTTTTTCTGGGATTTGTAGTTATTGCTAATGGTGTTGAAGTAGATGAGTCTAAAGTTGAGGCTATTAGAGATTGGCCTACTCCTACTACTGTTTCGCATGTTAGGAGTTTCCATGGCTTAGCTAGTTTCTATAGACGTTTTGTGAGAGATTTTAGCACCATAGCAGCACCACTCACTGAGTTAGTAAAGAAAGATCAACCATTTCTGTGGGGGGAGCCTCAAGAGAAAGCTTTCCAAGAGTTGAAGCATAGGCTTAGTTCTGCCCTATTGTTGCAATTGCCTGACTTTAGCAAGGCATTTGAGATTGAGTGTGATGCCTCGGGGGTTGGGATAGGTGGCGTCCTAATGCAAGATAGGAAGCCTATAACTTATTTTAGTGAGAAGTTGAAGGGGGCTTTAGTGAGAAGTTGAAGGGGGCTGCCTTGAATTACTCCACGTACGACAAGGAGTTGTATGCCCTCGTGAGAGCTCTAGCTCATTGGCAGCACTATTTATGGCCTAGGGATTTTGTCACTAGGAGTGATCATGAGTCGTTCAAACATCTTAGGGGTCAAGAGAAGCTGAATAAGAGGCATGCCAAATGGGTTGAGTTTATTGAGAGTTTCCCTTACGTAATTCATTACAAAAAGGGAAAGGAGAATGTAGTGGCTGATGCACTTTCTAGGAAGTTTGCTTTGGCTACCACTTTAGCATCTAGGCTGATGGGTTTTGAGAGTATTAAGTCTATGTACATGAATGACCCTAAGCTTAAGAGTGTGTGTGATGCCATAGCTAATGGACAACGAATAGAGAAGTATCAATGGCATGATGGGTACCTTTTTAAGAAGGGGAGAGTTTGTATACCCGAGTCTTCTTGGCGTGAGTTGTTGGTGCGTGAAGCTCATTGTGGGGGTTTGATGGGTCACTTTGGGGTAGATAAGACCTTGGCTATACTTGGGGAGCAGTTTCATTGGCCTAAGATGAGGCGTGATGTTGAGTGTATTTGTAATGCTTGTTTTGACTGCAAATGGGCTAAGTATAGGTCTAGTAATCATGGTCTGTATACTCCCTTACCCGTCCCTACTAGTCCTTGGGTAGTCGTCTCCATGGATTTTGTGATGGGGCTGCCTCGTTCTAGGGGTGGTCATGATAGTATCTATGTGGTTGTTGATAGGTTCTCTAAGATGGCTCATTTCATTCCTTATAAAAAAATGTGATGATGTACAACATGTTGCCTCTTTGTTTATTGCTAATGTGTTAAAGCTACATGGTGTGCCTCGTACAATTGTTAGTGATAGGGATTCGAAATTTTTGAATCACTTTTGGAAGTGTTTGTGGGGTGCTCTTGGTACCAAATTATTGTTTTCTACGTCTCATCATCCACAGACTGACGGTCAGACTGAGGTTGTTAACTGAACCTTGGGAGATCTTCTTAGAGCTATGACTAAAGGTAAGACGGGGACGTGGGCTGATAGGTTGCCTATTATGGAGTTTGCTTATAATAGAACTGTGCATAGAATGACTAGTATAACTCTATTTGAATGTGTTTATGGCTTTAACCCCTTTATTCCACTTGATCTTAATCCTTTGCTTAGAGATGCAGTTATTAATCTTGATGGTGAAAATCGGGCAACCGCGTTGCTCGAATTGCATGCTAAGGTAAGGAAGAACTTGGAAGCAGCTTATGAGAAAGTGGCGACCAAGAAGAATAAGGGGCGAAAAAAGCTGGACTTGAAGAAGGGTGATTGGGTTTGGGTGCACTTCCCGAAGGAGAGGTTCCCGAGCCAAAGGAAAGGGAAGCTAGCCCCAAGAGGCGATGGTCCATTCCAAGTGCTTCAAAAGATCAATAATAACGCCTATGTTATAGATCTGCCTGGTGAGTATAATGTCTCTACAACTTTCAATGTTTCTGACTTAACTCCTTGTGTTGCAGGATGATGATGGCGCGATTTCGAGGATGAAATCTTCTCAAGAAGGGGAGAATGATGCAGTCCAGCCTGATCAAGCTATGTTCATGCCTTCAAGACCATTCACGAGGAGCCAAGCTAAGGAGCTTCATGATGTTCACTTGATGGTGATGAAGAGCCATGATTGTGCAAGTATTGAGGAAGGGGCGCGTATGTTAGAAGAGCCTTGGGATTCGTTGATTAGCATTGGAGAAGGGGCGTTCTAGAAGAATGTTTGGCGCGTGGTACTCCCGTGGCACGCGGACTATGTTTCCTAGACGATTCAGCCGTGTGGTGGGCTCGTTTATTTGCCTTAATGCGCTGTATTTTTTATGACTTTTTCATGCTTTTGCATAGCTGGACTTATTTATTTTGATGCTACTTATTTAGCCCTGCGTGGCTATTGACATTTAGCCCAATTGGTGGCTATTCCTTCACTTTTTAGGCGTGTAAGGCTTCATTATAAAAGCCTAACACTTAGTCTTATTTCAACAGTTCCTAGACATCAAAAAAACAAACGCATCTTTTGAGCTTTTCCTACAAACACTTGGACAACCGTTTCTTTTGAGTGAAATCAGAATTGAACGATTTTCTTCTATTGATCGAATTGTTATCAAGTCACAGGTTCGTCTTGAGGATAGTTCGTGTAGTCTAGGTGCTCTTTGAATCCTAACAAAGGGGTGAGTGGACTAGTTCCTACTAAATCTTTTGTTGAATTTTCAATTAGTGTCTTACTTTTATCATTGTTCTTGCTTCCATAATTTAGATTACATCAACTTCATAAGAAAATTCATGCCACAACTCTTTTTCTGTATCTTCTTGCATGTGGATGTTGGACTAAAGTATAGAGACAACTCGTTCTATTGTGTTCTAATCTTTTGCATCGCGAGTATCTAATCCTACTCTTGAAAAAATATCTTTTTATTTGTCTCCTTCCTAGCCGAATTTTTGTATCCGGTGGATGTATACACTTTGTGGAAAATCCCACGAGCTTGCACTTCCTGCTGGAAGAATTTTTCCTTGATAAGTTTGTGTCCAAGTTCTTCTTGTGAACCATTGTGCACAATAAGCCGACTTGTTCAAATTGCTTCTACCTATTGTTGCAATGACGTAGGTGCATGGTATCTCGTACGTTTAAAACTGCAAGCAGTTGTAGGACCTCTCTATTAAGTCTACTGTGAATTCATCAGGTTCATCTTTGACAACAAATCTTATGTTAAGAGTCTAGATGTTATTGGATTCTTTGTTTATAGAGCTAATAGTAAAGTACCTTTTTGTTGAAGAAGTTCTACTTACTGTCAACATAAAGGCAGTAGCAATCTTGTCGTTCAGCTTTTTTTCGGCCCAATGTAGATGCAATTTGTTTACATTCTAATGTTGCACGCAATGAAATGGAAATATGAGTTTAATGTTTGGTGAATTGATTAACTAGATAGAAGCAAACATCAATATTCCTTTGTTAAGTGGTACGCATAGACGGTGGAGGCCAAGTGGTAATACGTTGTAGAGACTTCTATACACCATTACTTAAAAGTGTTGGTCTTCAGTGTCAACCTGTATGGAAATTTACTAAAAGTTATGGCACGTGCATGCAGAGATTGCACCACAGCTAAAGTGCTGCCTATTAGGCAACACATATTGAGACTTCTCTACAGAGTGTTTTGCAACAAACCTTTAACTGCTGCCCACAAGACACAACTTACAAGGCACCGCTTCCTGAGATTAGAAGTGCTGCCTATTAGGCACCATATATTGAGTTTCTCATCAAATGTTTGTTGTGCCACAATTTAAGTGTTGCCCACAAGCAAGTGAGTGTAGGGCAAACATTTGCCTGTGCATCAGAGCTTAAAAAGTGTTGCCTTGCAACCACAATTCACAGAAATTATCTACAATTTATTCCAAGTTAATTTAGGGCAAAGTGTTGCCATTACAACCATAAAAGAATACTCTCAATTCTACCACTAACTTCTACACCAAATACATAGTGAAAATATTATTAAAAAATTGCACTACTTGACAATCTATGTAATGTTAATTGTTAGATATGCAGCAATACTTTTCGGTCAGTATCAACAAAATTCACAGCTTGTACGAAATTTGAAACAAATTATATGAATTCTAAACATAATTTAGCGAAATTTAATTCAAAAATTTATGTATCATCAATATGATACTAAAGATATTTACTTTTGAATCTTCATTTTGTGGAAATTTACATATTTTTTAGGATTTGAATTTGATGAAATCTTTTGGGGAAGGTGTATTGGTCAAAAATCGGACGCATGCTTACTACACGTCATCGGCGACGTGGCAAACACAACTTGAATGTCAAAGTCAAGTCAGCCATGGTTTCAGTATGGAGAGTTGAAAAGCAGTTGAGTTGGAAGGAGTTGATCGATCACACCTTTTATGGAGTCAAGCGCTCGGATCGAGTTAGGAGATAATTCTTATCTTCAACCGCTTCCTCTATTTTCGGGGACCGTTGGACGTGGATAAGCATGACAGCTGATAGTGGAGAAACGTGCTCAATATGGAGTTGTGTTAGATTTAGAATTATTCAATTATAAATGCAACCCTTTCCCCACGGTATTATTTTACGTTCTGCTGAACACAACCCCCTCCCTTAGCAATTGTCATCTAATTACTTACTCACTACCACTGTTACTTTATTACTATTGTTATACGTATATATCACGTTGTCGTAACCTTGCTTTGCTTTAGAGGAGACGAAGTTCATCTTCCTTGCTGGAGCACGCACACTCGATTAATACAATAAGCTTTACTATTTCATTTATTCCTTTCATCATTATTGCTTTATTTATCTGCTTTCATCATCGTCATTGTTTCTACTGCTTTATCATCGTCTCACTTAGTCGATTATAGTTTAAGTCACCTATCTTTAATATTAGTAATCGAAAAATGTGCCAACTTCGATCAATATGTTATTCGATTTATAGTCCGTTTAGTTGCTAGTATTTATCTAAATTGCCTCATTCGATTGTCGAACAAGTTATCTGCTCATCTTTGTCAGCATAGTTAGTCGATCGCTATTATTTACTACTTGTCCGTTTGATAATACACCAAGTTGGCTTGCTCGATCATATAGTGTTGGCTTACTAAACTAATATGCTCGCCCGTTTATCGTTCGATAGCTAATTCGCTAAGTTTACATATTGTTTTTTCATCTCATTGTCCACTGTCGCACCCGCTTACTTTGTCGTTTACTATCTATTTTCTAGACTAATACGGTCAATTCATTAGTCGTTTGTTTAGCTCTTTGATAACGTTGAACATTTTAGCTTGTAAACGTAAGCCTAGTAATCAATCGGTCAAATTTTGATATAAAACGGTCGCATGTGGCTCAACTAAATATAATTTAATTGTAAAATCTGAAATTATATTTTAGGAAATACAATTTGGCGCCCACCGTGAGGCCTAGGCAATCGATTTGTTCCGAAATTCGTTGTTGATTCTACTTACATTTCTTCTTTTTGTGTGCAATGGCAGACAACCAGAGCAACAATGCTAACACCACCGTTCCTGATGGCGTGCTACAGCATAGCCCCGCCGATGGAGTCCAGCTTCCAGCCTCCGAGGAGATGGTCGGTGAATCATCCCACCATGAACAAGATCCGCCCCTGAACACCGCTACAGCCAGTTCACAGTTGAATATGCCTCATGGACACCGACCCGGCAAGGAACCTGCAATCAAGGTTACGTTAGTTGATACGAATGCACTGTTGATCGATCTTGTTAAGAAAAATGAAATGTTTGAAGCAATAAGTACACACTTAGCGCTTCTGTCTCACTCTATCAGTCAAAGAGCGCCTGTCTTCCCGATCACACCCCTCGCAGGCACTCCGACCTCTGTTCCTCAGGGCACAGTAATATGGGGACCTGAAGTGGGAGTAGGATCCGGAGGGTCAGGTATGGCCGCCTTGGCTGCGGGAGCTCCGGCCTCCGTCATGACAGAATCAAGGATGATGGTTACAATGCAGACATTGTTGAATGATACAATAGAGAAGAGGTTTAATGAGATGAAGTCATTCATGGAAAAACTACCAGGGGTTCCAAAATTAATGGAGGATGCCGTTACGAAGTCAATCTCAAAGTGGCCATTTCTAGCAAGCGCGGCTCCGCTGCCAATTCCCAAGAATTTCAAGCTACCGGATAGTTTGAGATATGATGGAACCACTGATCCAAGGGATCACGTGGACTTGTCTGTGATCGCAGTACAATCAAATGATTTGACGACTGATGAGATCAATTCGGAGAGCTTAAAGAAATTTTATGAAACACTCAGAGGTGGAGCGTTGAAGTGGTACATGCAAGTGCCCGAGAATGAGATGGTAGCAAAATTCATTAGGGCATATACAGGGGGCCATGAAAGTAGAGAGAAGGGTGGAAGACATATTGAACATTAAGCAGCGATCGAATGAAATGATTAAAGAATTTATGGAACGATTTAATGCAGAAAAATGGACATCCCACAGGTCGAAGAGAGATGTGCTTGTTTGGTTTTAATAAAAAAATTGAGTATGCATTCATCGAAGACATGCAGGAAGTGTTGACACCTAATTTTGTCCCTCCTGTTTCAATAGTCCTTATTCAGACAAAATTGCACTGATAACCACACGATTACCCCACACTCACCCCTATTCAAAATCATTACCTCACACACGCACATAAATTAGGCTATTTTTCAAAACACCGGCACAAATTACGGCCATTTACAAAATTCGCACGTTCAGATAAGAATTTTCGCAATTACATTATTTTCAACAAAATCGCCCAAAATTATTTTAAAACTCATATCAATATTTCCCACGCTTCTTTAGGTCGTTATAATATTTTTAAATTAATTTTGCAATTTTTCTACACAATTATACGTATTTTATACACCCTTATACACATTTTCTACTATTTTTATATGATATATACATATATACACATATACGCGCACGCACACACACACATCAACTCATTTTTGCCACCTCTGCGCCTACGTGTCTAAATTCTAGCCATCCACGCAATGGATCCAACGGCCAGGATAGAAGTTTCCTATTTTAGTTACACTCCACCCCCAAAATCCTATCTCCCTATCCCATTTCCCCTAACACCCGGCCGCCTTCATTCTCCTCTCTCTCTCGTCTCAAAACCCAACCCTCCCAACTGTCGTTGTCTCTTTCCGGCCATTTCCACCAGCCAAATTCGAAACAAATTACATCGTCGTGCTCCTCTCACTCTCCGCTACAAAACCCCTATGATTTGTTGCAGTTTGATGAGGGTCAAAATTGACCCCTCGTCGGGGAAAGGTTCCAGTCGCTGAAAAATATTCTTGATCTTGCCTGAATGAAACCTAAGGTGCCACTGCCATCAAAGAAGGAAAAAATCCTTCATGCGAACATGTTTGAGACGGGTCAAGATCGACCTGACTCCGGTATACGATAACCCTAATCCCCTTTGTTTTCTTTTCCTAAATTGCTTATGTGACCTTTTTAAAACTTAGAATTTTCCTAGTTCATGTGTGTTGACATGTACACTCAATTAATCAATTTACATGATTTGTGACCCATACGGATTGTTGATTTCCTGAACACTACATTGAATCTGTTATGTGGGTGACATTGTTTAGGGTTCAAGTCTCACATCATCTTCATTTGGTCTAAAGTCTAAAATCATTACTTGTCTGCTTAAAACTGGTTATGCTCTTAGTGCTCAGCATTGTTTGTGTGAATCCATGACTCGTTCAGTTAACATTGAATAGAGGAATTATCCACATAATTCAGAAGATCCTGACTACTTTGATTAGAATGTTTGAATGGTTTTTGAATGGAAATTGACTATCAAATTGATCATGTACACACTAGAACTTTCTTAGAATCTATTAAGAGATTCTGAGCCCAAAACATGTTTGAATTATTGATTGTGAACCTGGACAATGTTATGCTTAAAAGAAGAAATCTATATTTGTCATAGGGTTGATTTACCTTAATTTTAGGGATTGATTGGACTAAACTTGGAAAGTCCACCTAAGTGGATCCTTTTAATTGTGGGAAATAATATTTCCTTACCTTTGGTGTCTTGCCCGTTTGAACTTAAAACCCTCACCCCTTTGCCTATATAAACTGGACCCCTATTGCATACAAGACACACATTCCTGCATAGAAATATATAGGGATACACACACACGACTGAAAAACTTCTCTTTCTCACTCTCAAATCTCTGGAAAAGATCTTGCTTTCACTGCTTTTATTGCACTAGTTTTTGGGAGCATCAATCACTACTTAAGCCTATTCTACTTGCTAGTTACTGCACTTAACAAGGTATAACCACTCTGAACTTACCCTTACCTGTAGCATGCCTGTATACATATGATCTATTTGATGCTCTGTATGTATGTGTGACCTGTTTGGGAGGTTCTACACCCTCCCCTTCTAACTCTTTTCTTGCAGCATGTGTGGATAGCTTTGAGAGCTATACCAGAGTTCAATTTGCAGGTCTTTTGTGTGTTGGTAAAGGCTTTCTTTGTTCTGGAAAGTTAAAGCCTAAGTAGGCTCTGTTATGAGTGCATACAGGGCACCATTTTTGCCTTCCCTCTATCCCCCTTAGTTCCCCACTTTGTTTGTATTTATTAGGAACACCTGCCTGTACCTTGGTTGCTTTAAAATAGGTTACATAGCTGAAAGCTATGTATTTAGCCATACAGGGGCATTCTCTGAACTTAACTCCTAATGTGTTGTATCATTTTTTTTTTGTTGAGAAAACAGGGATTTTATATTAGAACTAGTATATAGACCAAAGTTTAGACAAGTATGCTGTGATTTTGACTTAAACAGACGCCTGACATAAAATTTGATCACTCTTTTGACAACAGGATTATCCCTTACTTCCTAGTCGACTGAAATGCAACCTATCTAACTCTTGAACTCGATATTAAACTGCTTTGCGTGCCTAAACTGTTAGAATACGCAATATTTGTTAAATAGGGGCTGATTATGTGATTACTCGCCTAAACTGGATCGATTTTGCAAAAGATAAAACTGCCCCCTTTGCGTAATTAAGCTGGGCCTAAAACCCCTTTCAAATCTGGCCCTTTTTCGCATGTCTAAACTATTTTTTTTAACTCCTAAGCTCTTATACACTAATCTTATAGTGTATAGGGGTGTATGGGTTAATGGGATCAACCATACTATGTTTATAAGTATTTTTGAAAAGCTTAAATTAAAACTATCATGTATTTTGCGTGCCTATACCTATATATTATGTGCGATGACCCCTTATGTGCATTTATTGTTGTTTCGTGACCACCCTTTCCAAAATAGCCTTTTTAAACATATATACTTTCAAAAAATGATCCCCACATCAAATAGCCATTAAGGTTAGGGCTCGACAATTAATGTCAAGTCACACCGACCCTAAATGGCTAACATTTTATTTCAAAAACAACCCCTATTTGGTTTTTTGATAAAATCTGAAATTATTTTGCTAAAACTGCCTATATGTGCAAACATGATTTAGATATTGAAATTGCATAAATAAGCTACCTTTTGACACTCTTTGCAGATTTGACCATATTTCGATTAGGCATTTATACTAGAGGCTATAAACACGAGTAGATAGGCCGTGTGTGTAAAATATGAAGCCCAAATATATGCTTGCTATCTAGACTTATCTAATTAGACTTAGTTTTATAAATTGATTGTGAATTTTTCCACATAAGTTAGTAATACATAACACATACTTTGTATAGACATCCCAAAATATAGGCTCGGATGGGAACCACCTTTCGTGGGACTTGGGGAAGTGCCTAACACCTTTTTCCCCAAGTCACTTGGACTTCTTACTCATTGAATCTCTGAAATTAGACCGATTTGACAAAATACTTGACCTTAGATGCTTAGGTGACCTAATACACCTTAGAAATCTATATTAGGTGGCGACTCCAACTATTAACTCAAACGAGTTTCCCAGTCAAACCTAAAACCTGACTCGTTCCGAGTTAAGTTTAAAACCGGGTATGACAGGAAGTTGAGAGACTGGTTGAGGAAGACCACTCCAACTACTTTTGACGACCTCCATCGTGAATGCGAGCCCAAGATTAGGGGGAAGAAGAAGAGTTGCAGTTGGCTCCTTATAACAAACACTATGATCGGCCGGCTCCATGGAGGGTCGAAAATGACAGGCAAAATTCCTGGGTTCAAAGATTCGAGCCCTGCAGTTTCCCTCATTAAAATAGAAACAGACATGAATCTTGTAGTTCTAAGAGTCAGCCAAAGAAGGAGCAAGCAGGTACGTCCTTGGTGTCGAAGGATCCATTGCCTCCTAAGATTTCAGAATATAATTTTTGCATTTCAACCGCTGGGTTGGTGAACGCATTGAGGGGAATGGGTGACAAGGTAGTGAAATTCCCTAGTCGAATGAAAACTAATATAAACAATAGAGACGAAAATTTGTGGTGTGCTTTTCATCACGATCATGGACACACAACTGAGGAGTGTAAAGCACTGCATTATAAGGTGGAGAAATCGCTCGAAAAATGACACTTAGCGGAGTTCTTGACAAAAAGAGGAAGGAATAATTTTAATAAGAAAAAAGATGACCACCAGCCGCCAAAGCCTCCGGCTCCGAGGAAAACATGAATGTTATCATCGGAGGAGCTGAGGTCCATGGAGTGACGTATACAACAAAAAAATATGCAAAGGTCTCATTTACACGAGATAAATGGACGTGAGAAACTATGAACGACGACATCGTGTACGGGGATTTCGACTTCGATGAGAGGATTCATCCCCATCACGATGCCTTGGTAGTCACAATGAGGGTAGATGATGCTGATGTGAAGAGAGTTTTGATCAATACAGGCCGTTCAGCCAATATTATTCAGTCGAGAGTAGTGGAACAGTTGCAGCTGACCGATAGAGTTATACCCAAGTCTACAGTGCTTTTGGGGTTTAATAATTCAAGTGAAACGACTTTAGGAGAAATCATGATAAAAATGTATGCAGAGGGTGTTGAGAGTGAGACTTTGTTTCAAGTAATGGGAGGAGATATGGTCTATAATGTTATTTTGGGTCGGCTATAGATCCATGCTATGGGAGCGCTCCCGTCGGCTCTACATCAGGTTGTTAAATTTTCCACTCTATGGGGAATACGTGAAGTAAGAGGCGAGCAATAGACTTCCCGAGAATATTATTTAGTGGCCATGAAGGGCGGCGCTAGCTCAAGCGCCCCACAATAGCAATTACAGCCACCATAATCCTTGGCAGAAGATGTTGAAACGGAGCTAAGCCCTACGGATAAAGGTTTTTCCAAGATTCTGGCATGTGTTAGGGAACCAAATAAACAGAAAGCAGGGGACTCAATGATAGAGGAATTGGAAGAAGTAATTTTTTTCGAAGATAAACCGGAGCAGAAACTGTACGCTGGAGCAGAACTGGACTCCGAACGCCAGGGCTACCTATCAATGGTTGGTCATGATAATGTTCAAAGATTTGATTAGAAAGACAATGGAGGTTTATATTGATAACATGTTGGTGAATTCATTGAAAGCGAAAAGTAACTTGGATCACTTGAAGGAAACGTTCGCAATACTGAGGCAATTCGACATGAGGCTGAACCCAGAGAAGTGTATGTTTAGGGTCGGATCCGGCAAGTTCTTGGGATTTATCATATCATAGAGAGGGATCGAAGTAAGTCCGGACAAAATCAAAGCAATCGAAGATATACCATAAGTGCTGACAACTGTGAAGTACGTTCAACCTTTGACCGGTCGAGTAGCCTATCTCAGCAGGTTCATCTCGAGGTCATCTGAATGGTATCACAAGTTCTTCTTTGTCTTGAAGAAAAATACAAGCTTTGATCGGACACCGAAATGCAAATAGGCCCTAAAGGAGTTAAAGTAATACTTATCAAACCCTCTGCTGCTTTCAAAACCGATGGATGAGGAAGTATTGCTTGTCTACCTCATTGTTTCAGAAGTGGTCGTAAGTGCAGTTCTCATCCATAAGGACGGAGGTAAATAATTCCCTATTTATTATGTTAGTAAAACTCTACTTGATGCAGAAACAAGATACCCAAACTTAGAAAAACTAGCATTAATACTTGTTATAGTTGCACGAAAATTAAGGTCATACTTTTAATGCCATGCTATATCTGTCATTACTACTTTTCCTCTACGAAGTATTTTGTACCGGCCAAATTTATCTGGACGACTAATGAAATGGGTGGTCGGGCTGAGTGAGTACGACATCATATACTAGCCTCACACCGCCATCAAATCACAAGTATTGGCTGATTTTGTAGCAGATTTTAGCACCAATATTCTTCTGGAGGCAAAGAAAGAGGAATTGATGATGAAAGATTCGGACCCTAGTGTATGGATGCTTTACACGAACGGTGCCTCGAATGTAAAAGGGACCGGCCTTGGAGTTTTGCTCATAACACCAACGGGCAAAAAACTAAGGTATTCAATCAAACTACATGCTAAAACTAACAACGAGGCCGAATATGAGGCCCTCACTGCAGGTCTTGAAATAGCCAAGGACTTGAAAGTCGAGCGGCTGGATATCAAAAGTGATTCCCAAATGGTGGTGAACCAAGTTCAAGGAGACTTCAACTCTCGAAATACAAGAATGCAACAGTTGTTGGCCAAGGTACAAAATCTTTTGATTTCTTTTCAAGAATAGAAGATAATGCAAATCCTAAGGGAAAAAAATATTAAGGTCGATGCCTTAGCCAACCTTGGTTCTGCGGCCAATACTGAGGGCAGCCTCAATGAATCTGTCGTGCACTTGTATGAGTCACCGCTCAACCGAGCCCGTAATGACATAAACAATATCAACAACACTTTGGATTGGAGAAACAAATATCTATCTTATTTGCAAGCACATACTCTTCCCGAAGACAAGAAAGCTGCCCAGGCGCTCAAAGCTAAAGCGGCCCGATATTCCTTATGGATAATAAACTCTATAGGAAAATGTACAACGGCCCTTTATCAAAATGTATGGGACCGGGGATAGTGGACTATATGATGAGGGAAGTCTATGAAGGCGAGTGTGGCAACCACTCCGGAAGCAAGTCTCTGGTGCAAAAATTAATCAGAGCCGACTACTACTGGCCAACAATGAGAGAAGATGCCAAATCCTTTGTCCAAAAATATGACAAGTGTCAACGACATGACAATCTCATTCATCAACAAGCGGAGCCCTGGTCAACGGCATGACAATCTCATTCATCAACAAGCGGAGCCCCTTCATTCGGTCACGTCATCGTGACCGTTTGTGAAATAGGGGATGGATTCGGTCGGGCCACTTCAACAGCGTCCGGTGGGGTAAAATTTATTTTAATTTTAACTGATTATTTTTCTAAAAAGATGGAAGTAGTGCATTGGCAACGATACGAGAACAAGATGTTATTAAGTTTATTCATCAATACATCATGTGCTGTTTTGGGGCTCCGAAGGAAATCACTTGTAACAACGGCAAGCAGTTCATTAGGGGACAAATCACAGCTTTCTTCAAGAAATGGGGGATCAAGCGGATCACATCAACTTCATATCACCCTAGCACGAACGGACAAGCTGAGTCTTTCAATAAGACAATAATTGAGTATTTGAAATATAAGATGGATAAGTCAAAGGGCAACTGGCCGGATGAACTCCCAGGCGTGCTGTGGACTCACCGAACAACGATGAAAAATAGCATTGGCGAGACTCTATTTTCACTTATCTATGGAACGAAAGCATTGATAACGATGGAAGTTGGTAAACCGAGCCTTCGGTTCGCCCATTCCACAGATGAATCAAACAAAGAAGCTATGTTGATAGTTCTAGACTTACTCGAAGGTAAGTGAGACATGGCTTTTATTTGGATACAGGCACAAAAGCAAAGGGCAGAGAACTATCTCAACAAAAAAGTCAGGTATCGAACTTTCAGCCCAAGCGATTATGTCTTAAGGAAAAAACGGCCAAAGAAGGATGAACCAAACGAAGGCAAATTAGAGGCCAATTGGGAAGGACCTTACTGAGTTAAACAAGCGGTCGGTAAGGGATCTTATCAGCTAGAAATATTAGATTCGAAGCCAGTCGAATTCAATTAGAACATTACTCAGCTAAAGCAGTACTACTTCTGAAAAAGGCTCGATATCGTATAATTTCTTCATTTTCATAGTTATTTTTACTCCTGCTTGGACACATGATATTATTGTTTTTGGTACTAACACTTTTAAATGATAGGCATAGTTGGAATCAAGTGATGACATACATCACCCACGAATACTTGAGCTTAAAACGCTCCAAGTCTGGGTCGATAAGTCTGACGAACTCTCTAACGCGATCTTCATCTTTAAGGCAACTTCGTTTCTCTTCTTTGCATCCTTATTTCAGGAATGTGATCGGAGGGTCGTTAAACGGAAAGTTAGTCGGTCAATTGCAGACTGGGGACTGCCCAGATAACGGGGACTGCCCCAAATTCAAGTAGGTGACCGTTTAGAAAAATACTGGGGACTGCCCCAAGTTTTTCAAAAGATCGTTGAAGACAAAATTCCCTTTCACACTGGAGACTGTTCGTAGTTTAGAATGACTGATATGTAAACGGTCCATTAGCGGCCAAGTATTAGTAATATATTCAAAAGTTCCTCAAACGGCCGAACTTAGAAACTAATCGTTATCAAAGGTTGGAAAACATCATGTACTATGCGCCCTATAGCAGCCGATATTATTTTCAATGAAACACACTTCATGTCAAACACTCAGTATCATTCTTCATGCTAGTTAAAATGGCTCTGTGTTTAAAATTTATTTAATGATTTCGAACATAGTGTTCGAGGAGTGCATTTGCATGAAAGTGAGATGTCACTCTTCATTACGCACCATTACATTGGGCCCCAATTACTTCAACTCTTTATAATAATAAACAAAGTCGTTGAAACTTCAAACTGTGAAAGCATAACCTATATTTTGAAAAATCGATGAAGCTGTCGGAACTGCAAAACGATAGTACATAAACTTTATCTTCGAAACCAACACTCATAGTGATAAACGAAAGGAAAAATATTCATTTAATTTGCCTCATTGTATTTACAAAACGACCACAACACAGTCACAAAACAGAAAACAAAAAACAAAAAAGATAATGGGCGATGACAATCTACTCATCCTTTCTTCCCACCTTATGTATCTTCATCATCAGTCTCATACTCAACCTTCTCAGGAAAAAGACCAAGATCTTCACGGTAGATCCTTACTGTTCTTCGGCCTCAACCAGCTCTGCCTCAGTGTCATGCCCTCTGTCTAGGGGTGAACATAGGTCGGGTTGGTTCGGATATTTTATTTACCAAACCAAACCAATAATTTCGGTTTTTTAATCTTTAAACCAAACCAAACCGTCCAAAGTCGGGTTTTCTAATATTGGTTTTATTCGGTTTATTCGGGTTATTCGGTTTTTATTTGTTAAAAATAAATATGTGGTGTTTTCTCTCCTTTAGAAGTATAGGTAAATAGCTCGTATCCAATTATACAAAAGAAGACAAGTTAAACCAAGTTAGTTCATATTAAAAATGTGTTGGATACATAGAGTTCAAGACTTTCTCCTTTTTCCTTGATAGGTAACTGTAGAGTCCTACAAGAATTAACACTGTCAATCAGACGTTCCAAATATCGATTCAGAGATGCACAATATAGCACATCCAGATGAAGATAGATAACAAAAGAAAAAAATATTTACCGATTAAAAAGACAATAATAGCAGCTCAAGTGTTTGAGTGCCAAAATCTCTTGTTCTAATGAAATTATTTTTACTAATTAGGTTTTTTCTTTTGTGCACTTTATTTGGGTTCACTTGTTACTTTCTTGAGGGTTTTCCTTTATGAGTCATAAGCCTATAACTCATTCTTATTAAAATTAGCTCCTGTAGATGTGTGTTGTAAATCGTAAGTTTTTAACATAAGTACATAACTAAGAAAAGCTACTAAAATATTTATACAATACTTTTTCAATGAATGAATTTTATACATCTAAAAATCTAAAAATAACGTATATGTAATGTCGGTTCGGTTTGGTTTCGGTTCGGTTTTTTTATAGGTAACACCAAACCAAACCTAATATTTTTTTTTTCGCCAACACCAAACCAAGTCAAACCAAACCATAGTCGGTTTTTTTTCTCGGTTTGGTTCGGTTTACCGGTTTGGTTTGTACAGCCCTACCTCTGTCCCACAAATCTAAGAGGGCATTCCTTCTTACCTCCGCGATTTTGAGGTTTTCGCGACTATCCATTTCGATCTTCAGATCAGTCAGTTGCTTGCTCAGGTCGCAATTTTCCAAGACAAGGGCTCGATTCTTGGTTTGCAACTTGTTGGCATTGACATCGCTCCTTCCCTTCTGCATGGCCTCGAGGTGTCTCCTCATAAGCTCAAGGTCCTTTCCCAGGGACCGAATCTTAGCTTTATTAGCTTTTATTTCGGCCGCAGCAGCCGCCAGCTTCTCCTTATCGTCGGCCTCTATCTGATGCAAGGTGGCGATTTGGGCTTCCAAGTCTGATTCAAGCATCGCCTTAGCCTCGATGATCGCTTTAAGCTTGTCAAACAGCTCCATCAATGGAGTAATCCTTAACGCTAACCTTTTTAAGCCCCCGATGGAGGAAGCAACTAGCTTCTATAACAGTAGTGAATCGATCTTGCCACATTCGAACGGTCGCCTCAAGCTACCGAATCCGCTCGGTGTTTTTGATAAGAACCAAATAGGCGGAAGCGATAAACTAAGATGCGGAAGCAACAATCACAAGATAACAAGAAAGTAAGGGATTGGGGAGAATAGAAATAGAAGAAAAGAACGAATCAAACTAACAAATAGATTGATTCAATAGGGAGAAGAGACTTGAACCATTAAACGGGACTCTCACTAGCGGAGATCCACCATGGATTCAACGTAAGAGATGAAGTCAACACTTCAACAAGAAAGGCCAAGCCTATTCTATCTTCTCAATTCTATCTTCAAAACTAGCTAATGAAATAAATTAGCAATCTAGCTATTTATAGGTGTTTTTAGACACCATTTGAAAGGTCTAAAATGCCCACACTTAGGCTTAGGAATAAAAGACCACGTAGGGTCAAAATAGATAAAACACTAGCTAGAATCCCGCGCTTCAGCGTTTTGGGCGGAGCGCCCGTTTCTTGGGCGGAGCGCCCACAAAGTTGACCAGTGGAGGGGCTTGGGCGGAGCGCCTGGGGCTGGGCGGAGCGCCTGAGCCAAGTGTATCTCAGGCGGGGCGCCTGCTTTGCCTGGGCGGAGCGCCTGGCTGCCTGTGGGGTGGAGCACCGATGCTCCATCGCCTAAACATGCTTGACTCCTCTCCGAAGCTCTTGACCTTTCGTCCCTTGCATCCTCCAATCCCGGCTCTTGATGGTAAGTGCTTTAGGCTCGATTTGGGTCTTATCATCCTCCCCTTCTTGGAAGGATTTCGTCCTCGAAATCAAACCATCAAGACCTACATCCAAAGACAAGCACATCCAAAAGCTCCTACTACAAGAGTAGGTTAGTGCAAGTAATGTGGAAAACACACTCTTATGGTATAGCCAAGCATCAATAACAATGATAAAGCACATGTTTCCAAAGAAAACAACAAGTACTTGGCTTCCCCAATGGGTACACTGAACACATGATTCATCAAGGAGATCAATAGGGTAGAGAATATGCAAGATCAAGCCATCAAAATTTCTATGATCCCCAAATCCAATAAGAACAAACCAAAACTTCCCACTACAAGAGTAGGCAAGTCCAACAAGAGTGAGGGCAAGTGCTATGGAAAGCACACTTTTGTGATAGAGCCAAGTATCAATACCAATCAAAAAGAAGAGGTCTCCAAAGGAAACAACAAGTTCTTGGCTCAACAATGAAAAGCACTCACTACCATAACAAACAAAGAGATCAATAAGACACGGAACATGCAAGATTAAGCAACTAAGTTCCTTATGACCTCCAAGCTTATGGTCAACACACCAAGCCTTCAATGCATTACTATCACAAGGTGACTCATTGGCTTTGGCATGCCCAACACCCAAGATGTAATCAACATGTGGGGTGGAGTAAATAAAATAGTTCAATTGGCAACTAACATCAAATGCTCCACTCCCCTTCTTGGAAGCACTCTTACACGCACCAAGAGTGGCTTCCTCACCTCCAAATCCAACTCCAAGACAATCTCCCTCATTAGGCAAGCTCCAAAGGAAAGTCTCCAAAATAGGTCCTTTATCATTATAGTCCACACAATGAAGGTTAGGACTACTAGAAGATGGTTTCAACACAACCAATATCAAGACCACTCATCCCACTTGGAGTTCCAAACATTGGATCATCCATAGAGTCTAACTTTTCAAACCATGGAGGTTCTATTCGATTACCAACCCTAGTCCGATACAATTCGCTACCACAAATGAGATTATCTTCACACAATGGAAATGTAAAAGCATGCACCTCAAATTCATGGTCACACAAAAGCATGGTAGCAAGACTAGGTTCATCACTATTACCCGAGGAGTCATTGAAAACAATCCGATCCATCTCAATCACTAGGAACTCCTCAAGGTCACTACCAACCTCACTACAACACATAAGTCCACCATTATCAAGCAATTCATCAAGGGAAAGGATAGGGTATTCATTCAACTCATCTTCCCCTTTGTCAAATATGGGTGGGGTGTCATAACAAGGTTCACAAGCAAGGTCAACTACACATTCCTCACTAATGAGAGGTTCAATGAAAATCGAGCTCACATCATGATGTGGCTTATCCTCCCTCTCAACTAGTGGTTCACAATCACACACAAGTTGACCATTCGACTCTACACTAGTTGCAAACACATTGTAATCATACAAATCATCAACTAGTGTTGAGTTAGCACAAACACTACCATGAGACAAGGAAGTAACATGTTCAAGGGACGAGCTATCACTTACCTTTGAGTGGCCATCTTGCTCACTCATTGCATTTGAAGTGTCATGAATTGTCTCTTCACCTTGAAGCTCACATTGAAGAGTTTCTTCACCTTGTCTATCCTTCTTGGGACATGATTGAGGCTCCATTGATTGGCCTCCAAGAGTACCTACACAAGAATTCACAAAAGTAGAAGAAAAAGAAAAAGGGTTAAGGTTAGAATAAGGGGTGTCCTCACTCTTTTTTCCCTCTTTCTTCTCTCTCATTTTCTTTTCAAGGTTAGGTATAGATTCGGGTGGTGACATCCCACTCACATCACTCAACACATCCTCTCCTTTTTCCACTCGAGGAATGTCACCGGTCACTCCCTTACTCCTCTCAATCTTTTGTCTCTCAAATTCGGGTGAGTTGGGGCGAGGCCCAAGAATACCCATAGCCGGAGTAGGTGGACTTTTTACATCAACCCGGAATCTAGGACTAAGAGACTCATCACTTGAGGTCTCTTTCTTCTTTGTTGGTGAACCACTTAGCTTTGGAGCTTGTGGCTTGGGGTTCACCTTGTTGACAATTGTCAACTCTTTTCTTGCACTAGTCCCACCATTGCTTGTGATTGTAGGACTTCTTGTTTGCTTTCTTGCATCCTTGGATTGAGATACTTGCTCCTTTCCTTTTTGCATAGGCCTAGAAGATGTACTAGGATAAAACTTAAACTTTGCCCGGCAAGGTTCAATGTCGTAAGTTCTTTGCCCATTGCTCACTTTGTACACATCCTTCATAAGATCATCTCGCACCCTCTTGCCTTGCAACCACGGTTTTCCTAGCCAAACACCATAATACTCCATGGGGTACACATCACACCAAACATATTCCTTATAACTCCCATGAGATATGAGTACTCGAGCTTCACTAGTAACCCAAACACCTTGACACTCATAAGGATATTTCAATTTGTAGCATGGTATCTTTAGTCTATTAACCCAAGAGGTGTTAACAAAATTAGCAAAGGCTTCACTAATCTTGAGCAAGCATCCTCCTCTACCATTCACCTCAAAAATGAACCTACACTCACACATGTCTTGTATAGGATCAAGTCCAAGAAAACCATCACCCCCAAGTTGGGTTCTCCTTATCCCTCCACTAGTGGCAACACCACTAGAACAACCTCCACTTCCCGTCACTCTTCCAACATTAGAAGTGTTGTTGAATGTCGGGGAAGAAATACCACTATGGAACCCATAATTGCCTCTCGCCTTGGTTCCATAGCCCATAGCACCACTCCTACCACCACTACTAGAGCAATGCACCCCCGTAACGGTAAGAGCAATACCATTTCTCCTTCCACCATTCACATGGGAACTAGAAGATGCAACCCTCCCATTTCCCATGGAACAACCACCACCACCTCCCATACTAATGGAAGGTCCTCTACTACTCTCTTGCTCACCATGAGCAACACCAAGAGAAGATACATATGCACAATTCGTATAATCAACCTCATCATCCATTCTCTCTACGTCACTATCACCATGTTCAAATTCATCACAAGAAGAGTAAGTAGGATCATCATACCTTGAAGCGTCACTATCTTCACATTCTTGACTTGGAGCATAAGATTCTTCACATTCTTCTTCGTAAGCCCCATAGCCTTCTTCATCTTCATAATCAATATAGTGACCCGCTTCATCATCATATGAGCCTTGGTTTCCCGAATCGTCATAGCAATACCCATCATCACCATCATAGGAACCATAGTATCCATCATCTCCGCATGAGTCATACCCTCCACAATCGTCATCCGAAGCCATAGTTGAAACCAAAAAGTATAGGACCTCACAAGTTCACTCCCTCACGTGTATCACTCAAAAGATGTCACTCAATTTTCTTTCCACTCGTGTATACACTCAAGGTCGTTGGCTTTTGTGACCCCACTCTATTGTTCTCACCACTCAAGCCTTTTTCCACTCAAGACCTTCTTGTCTCTTAGTAATCACAATGGCAAGATCAATCAACTAATGCACCCAAGTAATGGTTCGGAATGGAGTTTAAATGGACTCGATGTACGGAAGCTAATTTAATGCGCACTTGAAGCAACCAAATTCTACGACTTTAAGTAAAGACTCCAAGACACACAACACCCTAATGATCAAAGATTAGTGTCAATAAAGTAGGACTAATACCTTAGAAACACTAACCAAGAGGTTCGGAATCGAAACAAACACCAAAAACCATGAAACGGAGCAAAACCAAGCACCCAGCACACTGGGCGGTCCGCCTGGGGTAGGTGGGCGGTCCGCCTGCCTTGGTAGGCAGTGAGGGTGGGTAGGTGGGGCGCCTAGGGGGTGGGCGGTCCGCCTGGGGGGGTCGGGTCAGCTTTTTCCAACTCCAATTTCTTCAATTCCAAGCCGATTTTGGGTCCGATTTCAACGTTTTTTCCACAAATTGAAGGTACCCAAAGTTAAATATTTATATAACCTCCAAACCCCAATAAATTTCACACCCAAACATCCAACAAACAAGGCTCAATCATGATTCAAAGTTTCAAGTTGGGGTTTTTCAACAAGGATTTCAAAGGTTCAAAGTGGATTTCGATTCTTCAAAATCGATGTTATACAACTCCGATTCACATGAAATTTGTTTCTATTTGTTTGTTTTTCATTGGAGAACAAACCCCGGTACTCAATTCCAAAACCCCACAATCACACAATCCAAAATCAATCAAATTCCTCAAGAACAAAGGGTTTTGGGAGGGTTTAACAATTTGGGATTTCAAATTTTCAAATCAATCCAATCCAAACAATTTTGGTACCCAAACGTCGGGTTTTCCACAAGGATCAAGAATCTATAACACCCATAACACGAATCGATCACACCACAAAGTTACACCAATTTTTGTATTTTTTCACTTTTCTACTTTTTTTGTGTTTTTCTTCTTTTCTTCAAGAACAAGAACAATAACAACAATAAACTAACTAAAGATAGGATGAACAAGGAACGTGGATTCGTAAGAACGAAACCCGAGCCTTGCTCTGATATCAAGATGATAAGAACCAAATAGGCAGAAGCGATAAACTAAGATGTGGAAGCAACAATCACAAGATAACAAGAAAGTAAGGGATTGGGGAGAATAGAAATAGAAGAAAAGAACGAATCAAACTAACAAATAGATTGATTCAATAGGGAGAAGAGACTTGAACCATTAAACGGGACTCTCATTAGCGGAGATCCACCATGGATTCAACGTAAGAGATGAAGTCAACACTTCAACAAGAAAGGCCAAGCCTATTCTATCTTCTCAATTCTATCTTCAAAACTAGCTAATGAAATAAATTAGCAATCTAGCTATTTATAGGTGTTTTTAGACACCATTTGAAAGGTCTAAAATGCCCACACTTAGGCTTAGGAATAAAAGACCATGTAGGGTCAAAATAGACAAAACACTAGCTAGAATCCCGCGCTTCAGCGTTTTGGGCGGAGCGCCCACAAAGTTGACCAGTGGAGGGGCTTGGGCGGAGTGCCTGGGGCTGGGCGGAGCGCCTGAGCCAAGTGTATCTCAGGCGGGGTGCCTGCTTTGCCTGGGCGGAGCGCCTGGCTGCCTGTGGGGTGGAGCACCGATGCTCCATTGCCTAAACATGCTTGACTCCTCTCCGAAGCTCTTGACCTTTCGTCCCTTGCATCCTCCAATCCCGGCTCTTGATGGTAAGTGCTTTAGGCTCGATTTGGGTCTTATCAGTTTTCAATTGCCAAGATAGTGGTCTGAGATAAAGCTTAAACTTCAGTTCACAAATACTTAGAAGTAATTGAAAGGGGAAAATATGCGAAGATTAGAATTACCCGAAAGGCGTTGTAAGCAGTGAGAGAAACGAGTTTCAAATCATTGCGGATGTTCATCCGAGCTTGCTCCATGGGCTGGTCACTTCATAGAGATGTTCAACAAGGTGCTTTGGATGTCTGAGCAGATCGGTGTCTTTAGGGACCGTTATCGTAATCGAACGATCCCTCAGTTCACCAGATGCTTCGGCTCGTTTGCGAGCAGCGTAAGCGGCCGCATCCTTTTCCCTGGGCATTGGAACGATTGGAGTGTCATACGAAATTTGAAACAAATTATATGAATTCTAAGCGTAATATATCGAAATTTAATTTAAAATTTATGTATAATCAATATGATACTAAAGATATTTATCTTTGAATCTTCATTTTATGGAAATTTATAGATTTTTAGGATTTACATTTGATGAAATCTATTGGGCAAGGGATAAACAGAAGGAAGTGAAATTACATATCTTTTTATATTTTTTGTAGGGCTATTTTCGTTCAAAAAGATTCATTTAAGTTAGTGAAGACTTTTCTTGCTAAACCACTCTTAATTCCAACATCAATTTTGTTTCTTCTCTCTAATTTCAACCGAGTTATATTCCTAAAAAGGAAATAAGGTCACATAAAGAGATACACATATATAATAATTAATAAAGAATAAACAAAAGCAAAGCCGTAAATTAGATTCAGGGTTTGCAGCAGTCATCAATTTTATGGACCGTATCTAAAACGGTCCAACTAAATTCCCCGACAGTGCAACTATCCTAGGAACATTGTGCGGTCGGTCCAGTACAACAATGGAAGTGGAGGGGTTTTTGTACGAAACTCTGAGCCCTCTCTCCACCACCACCGACCACCTACCTCCGCCGTCATCCTCCTCCGAACCCTACGTCGTTTTCCGTAATGAGATTTCCCTATCTACTACCCGGTGTCCCTCACCGGAAACTGCTGCCATCGATTACTTTTCACTCGACGGAGACGGAGAAGGAGACGGTGAGGTGAAAAGCAGCTCCGTATCGACGCCGGCTGCTACTCCATTGGTGCTTAAGGAAACAAAAAGAGTGCTTGAAGGCAATTGGTTTCGCGCTAATTGTCGCTTTAAGAGTCCCATGCTCCAGCTCCACAAGGGTATTATGCTTTCTCAATGTGTGTTTGTGTGAACTAGGTTGACTGACCACAGAGCTTAAGAAATAAAGTACTAATACTTTTGAAACTTGTGTGGTTCAAAACAAATTATAGAAATTTGACTGTGACTCATTTTGAAAAGTGTTTCTTTTTGCGAATGACTAAAAAGGAATGTCCGTCACATAAATTGGAGTGGAGCGAGTATATATTATACTTATAATGCGCATCCAGGGTTTGAACTTTATTGATACTAGATTCTAAGACAGTGATATCAAGTGCTAGTAACTGTATTTTATTTTTGTACATGTTTAGTGAATTTCTTGATGTGCCGAACTTGTATTCCAAAATCTACATGTGCCCCTGCTATTGTGTGTGTGTGTGTGTGTTTGTATGTATGTACTTTTGACATAGAAGCAGTGCAGTTAAATTTGTTTTTATAAATGGTGTCTGGGATATTTGCAGAGATAATAGATTTTTGCGAGTTTTTATCGCCCACCCAGGAGGAGCAAGCATCTCGTAATGCAGCCATAGAATGTGTTTTTGATGTTATCAGATATATCTGGCCCAACTGCAAGGTATGTATATTGCACATTATATATGTGAAGCAGATCTTTTACTCTGTTAAAGTTCATTTTATTAATTATCAATCTTATTCGTTTTCCAGCCAGAGGTCTTCGGATCATTCAAGACTGGTCTTTATCTTCCAACTAGTGATGTTGATGTAAGCTTACTTTCCTTATTTTTTAAGTAAATTTCAGATTTTCTTTCTTGGTATAAAGTTATTTTCCTTGAAGTTTCTCACTGAAGTGCTGCAACTTCTGCCAAAAGTTTCAAAATCCCCGTTATGAATAACAACAAAATTTACTCAATTCAAAAAGCATCCTTACCGGACCAGTCAGGTCGCAAATCCTCCACATAACATGTAACAAAACCGTCATACTAGCCTGGACATCATGTACTTGATCCCTTCCTCCATGACGTGGATATGTAAAGGTTGTTGTTACCCAATTAAACAGTAGATGCTTTTTAGGAAAGAAACATAATTTGCTGCTTATTGACAAAATACTTCTGGACCGCGACACTACTTTATGGTGATTATTCTACCAAATACTTCTGGACCGCGACACTACTTTATGGTGATTATTCTACCAAGAGTTTACTATGCAGTGGTTGTAAATGTGTTTAAGATCAATAAGATCTAACTTACCTTTACTCAAAAAATGTTTTTTTTTTTTTTTAACTTTTAAGATTGCAGACTTGCTTTGTTTGAGGATAATATTTTTTCTCATGCATAAATGATTTGTTGGTTGGTTGTTTGTGGTGAAGAAAGAAAAATGATCGAAGTTAAAATTGAACTGATAAGCTACTCTTTGAACAACAGTTGGTGATTTTAGGGTCCAATATTGAAAGTCCTCAAAAGGGGTTACAAGCTCTTTCCAGAGCTCTCTCACAGAAAGGAGTTGCAAAGAAGATACAGGTTCATAACGTGACCCTGTGATTCTCAATGAGAACATGTTCTCTCTCCCCCAACCCCATGATAGGTTTCTGCTAAGAAAACTTACATCTGGATTTTTCATATGCTTTCCAATTAGGTTATCTCAAGGGCTCGTGTGCCGATAATTAAATTTGTGGAGAAGAAAAGTGGCATTTCATTTGACATAAGGTTTGATTGTGTGCTAGTTTTATGAGGACCTGACAATATTGTTATGAGCTTTCATATTCTGATGTTTATTTGTTTTGTCCTTATCCTGAAAATCATAGCTAAATAAAGCTGTGTTTTGTATTCGCTAGGACTTTGTCCATTTAGTCTCTTGCTGCGATTTGCGAATGTACTCCCCCCTACTTGGTGGTCAGCGGGTAGTTTGGACAAGGAGAGGTTGATTTTTGCTTTTTCAGGCTTGGTGTCAGTTCATTATCCAATGGAAATAATTCCACAGATTTTATTATGTAACTCTATCTTGTGTTTTGGGCTAATTTGTCCATATTAATTCAGTCCTTCTGTTAACGAGTCAACAAAAATCATATGGAATTGACCAGTCTCTCCCTTCTACACTTCTGAAAAGAACCTATAACAACCCATTCCTCACCATCTATAACTGGAGATTGCTTTGATGCATAAAAGATTGTTTTAATAGAAGCTTTTTCGAAAGTACAGCCAAACCATTTACTATACAAACAAGACTATCAACTTTTTGAATTCCTGTGACCAAGTTCGATATTGACTAAAGTGATGTGTGGTTAAAAGACTAGAATGTACCTTGTCTTTGGAGCTCTTCCTCCAAAGCCTACAATCTGACTGTATCAGTAGATGGCAGAAATTTGTACTTGGCAGTCTTGGCACAATTTTTTAGAGACGTTGAGCTGGTGATGGGAGTAGGCTGTGAATTTTGTTGGTTTTCGGTTTTGGATTGATTTGATGTAGGTATGCAAACTGATCATCGAATAGAAATGAGTTTTTATTTGGATCAGCTTTTGTCTCTTGGTTTAAACCTCTTTTGGATTCTACTTTATTTCTCCAACTTAATATTTATTTTGCATTATGTGTTAAACAAGAGAAGGAGAAAATTCTCAGGCCCCGTTTGTTCGTAGAATTTGGGTAGAATTTGGGAGTAATATTTGAAATATTACTTCAAATTTTTGTTTGTTCATAGGATTTGTGCAAAATTTGAAATCAAAACTTCAAATTCCCAAATTCTGGTTGAGAGTAGTATTTGGGAGATTTGGGGAAATTACTTTTTCCCACTCACAAAACTCCTTTTCAAGCGAAAATGTATGTCAAACGCAACTTCAAGTTCCAAAAACTATTTTTCAACTCAACTTCAAATACTCAAATTTTCAAGGTTCAACCAAATTTATGTCCAAACGCTAGCTCAGTTTCTGGATACTGAAAGCAGCGGATGGAGAGAACATGTACTGATTTTTTTTGGGGGTGGGTTAAGGAGCAAAGACTCCTTGGAATGGGAAAACCTGAGAATATTGAAAGAAATGCAAGTTAGGAGGAAAGAGTAAACGAGGAAGGAGGAATACCAAGTAGTGACTGCCTGATGTATGTCGGTGTGAATAAATTCCAGCGAAAGAGAAAAAAGCAGCATTTCTGCTGCCTCTGCTCGTCTTGGCTGTAGTGGGAGAGTTTCCTAAAAAGGCAAATCCTGACACACATGATACATTTACTCCTATTTCATTTCTTTAAAGTTAGGAACCAAACGGGAAAATCAAAATTCTGTATCCCTTAAAACCAAGTATGACCGAAGAGCTCAAAATTACACCAAAAAAGAAAAGAAAAAGAAAGAAAACATCAGGCTGATGAAAATTTTGTTTCAGTTGATTTGTTGGTGTAAACAGAATAATGCACACCTCTAGGAGAGGATATTTAGTGATGGGGAACGGGTGGTACCATGGTAGTGAGAGGAAACGGAGGCATAAACTTCTGTTTGAGTTGCTGGTTCCATAACGAAGTTAATGCATGGCTCATCTAGATAAAAAAGGTTTAGCGAGCAAAGCGGTATAGTGTTCAGACTATTATCGATTTAGCCCAAGTGCAATATTTTTTAGTTGGTTGAGATAACTTGGAGATGCTAGTCTTCCTCCATTAAGGAGGGTGACGGGAGGGAAGAAGAATAGACTGTGAGCCCGTTTGGGTAAGCTTAAAAGTGGCTTAAAAGCACATATGTGCTTATAAGCCCATTAATGGGTGTTTGGTAACTCAAAAAGCCATGAGCTTATAACTTATAGTTATAAGCACTTATGTGCTTAGAATAAGCCAAAAGTGAGAAGTTAGGAAATCCTAACTTCTCAAAAGTGGCTTATAAGCAACTTATGGCTTATAAGCTACTTATAATAAGCTCACCCAAACCGGCTCTGTGTGTTTTGAAGATAAGTTTCCTATGGGTGGAAAAAAGGTGTCTTCATATCACTTCCTATAATATGCCATTATCTAGTTAACTCCTTACCTCTAATTTCCTGTTTTGTGGCACAGCTTTGACGTGGAAAATGGACCCAAAGCTGCTGAATTTATTAAGGTTTGTGCTGATGTATCCTCTCACTGAACACTGAAAATCTGCTTATGTAAAAACTAACTATATTTGATGTAATTGTTTTTGCCAACTTCTACAGGATGCTATGTCTAACTGGCCCCCTCTACGGCCATTATGTTTGATTTTGAAAGTGTTCTTACAACAGAGAGAGTTGAATGAGGTAACACGTTATTAATAAATTCTGATATATAAGTTGCTGTCAGCAGAAATATGCATAAAAAGCATGTTTAGGTTTCGATCTATTCTATTTTGATTTATGATCTTCTTATATGCAGGTATATACTGGTGGGATTGGTTCTTATGCACTGCTTGTGATGCTCATAGCAATGTTGCAGGTAAATCAACTCAATCTTTTATTCTAGTTGTTTGAATGACAAATTACCAAAAAAAAAATTGTGTGAATGATAAATACGACTGGTCAATATGTTTAGGTTGAATAATTAGACTTGTGTTCTTACACGTAGATGGTAGAGTGAAATCATGTTTAAGTGAAGTATTAGTTTTCGGGCAGTCCTCTAATTATTCTCACTTAGAAAAATACGTTGTCGCACCCTAGGGCTTCGGTTTAGGCGTTTAGCGGTATCAGTGTAACGCGTGATGGGTGGGTTAGGTGCATGTCATGTATTCAAACCTTGCCGTACACACAAGCCTGGTATTTAAGTGGAGAATGGTAGAAGGGCAGACCCTTATCCTCCAATTTTCGAAGCTTGCGCCGGCCGGAAAAAAGACCTTGTTGCTATTACACTGGTCTTATATCCTTTCTCAATTCTGACAACCCTTTCCTTTCACTCTCCAAATACATGTGGCATGATAATACAGCTGCTCTGTTCTTACATGAAAGGACGGTGGATATTCCATCTCAAACTGAAGGATTATTGATTAAATACAAGTTTCTAAAATAAGGTGGGAGTTCGTGCTTTTGAAGTCTCATAGTATTGAGACGCAAATGGTTGTAGAGGTTTGGTCTTTTAGAGAAAATGCACTTTGGAGAAAGGTTATATGTGACAAATGGCTTGTTGAATCCCTGGATCACCAAACCCTCATCCCTACTCATTGGCCTTGCTCTTTGGAAAAACATCAGAGACTTGTGGGACTCTTTCTAGGAACATTTAACTGTCCAAGTAGGAGATGGAAGGAAAAAAATTCTGGCAAGACAGCTGGACGGGGCACTCACCTTTGAAAGTCCCTTTCCGGATCTGTATAATTGCACCAATTCCCAGGAAGCTAACATTTCAGAGATCAGGAAGCTACCATTTCATAGCTCAGGCAACCACAAGTCTGGTCAACTCAGTTTCGTAGAAACCTAAATGACTGGGAAGTTGATGAATTCATGCAGTGGCTTCAGCTTATTTACAATTCCCCCCAAATCACCCTATTCAGACCACCTCAAATAGGCATTTGATTCAGAAGGTATATTCAGTGAAGGGAAACTATTTCTCCCTCAATGTTGTGCCTCCTCTTGCTACATCTTGGCCATGGAAAACTATTTGGAGGAGCAAGGCTTCCCACAAGGTTAAATGTTTTTTGTGGATTGTGGCTCATGGCAAATGTCTCACTTTAGATAATCTTCAAAAGAGAGGCATCCAGTTGTGCAACAGAAGCGCTCTATGTGAGGAAGGAACTGAAGACGTTAACCATCTTTTCCTCCATTGCAAAGTTTCATACAACATATGGATCATGATCTCCAATATTCTGAATATGAGATGGTCTATGCCCAGATCCACTCAGGATTTTCTATTGGCTTGGAAAAGGAAAGCAGTTTTTTGGGTTATTTGGAAAGAGAGAAATGATAGGATTTTTGAGAGTAAAGAAGATAATATTCCAAAGATCAAGTTCAAGTGTATATTTTTGCTTAGCTTTTGGTGCAAGATGGCATTGTCTGATTTATTAGATTCCGATCCCATATTTCGTCTTAGTTCTTTACATGAAATGTAAATGTTTTTCTTTTGGTCTGTATTTTTGTTTCAGCAATGCGCTGACATTTCAATATCAACAAACATTACCTTATTGAAAAAAGGCAACTCGAGCATGTCATCCTTTTTGTTTTCGATTAAGTAGTTTTTGTCTTTTCTCTCACTGACAGTTTGGCATTAAGGATTGAAGAATTTAATTGTGTCTTCTACTAGATATAAGTTTAAATCTTTGAGATGAGAAACAATTGGAGATCTAAGGTTCTACGGAATTCTGTTGTGCTACCTATTTCCTTTGCATGTGATAGTTCATCCATCTGGAAAAGGTTGTCGTGCTTTCTTTTTTGATTTGATCAAATTTCTGTTGTTCATCGCTTTTCTATTAACAACTTTAAAAGACTTTTGGTGAAATCACCTTGGAGAAAGAACAAGAAAAGAATGAATCTTTTGGGCTTACCGTTCTTTAGATACTTAAGAATCAACTTTACTCCCAATGGGAGTATTCTTGTGATGTGCTAGTATGTATGTAAAATTAGTTGTAACAGATATGTTTTTTATGTTTACCTTGTATAGAGTACTTGGTTTATGTTCTATAATTCGTTTTGCCAGAATCATCGAAATGGCCAAGCTTCTCCGGAGCAGAATCTGGGATTTCTTTTGGTATGTTCTATTCACACTTGGAGTTCTTTAAATTTTCAAAGAAATCAATGCTGTATCTCAAATGACTCAACAAAGTTCTTGTCTTTGAAGAGAATGTCAAGAAAGATAGCATGCAGGTGGGAGAATGGGGTAAAAGGGTATTTTTTTTAATCTAAATTCCATATCAAAGCAAAAGAGAAAAATCCTTCAATGGGATAATTTTAGCAGACAAAGGTCTTTCTGAAGATGAAAGCCTACCGGAAAGATACTGTAATGATCAACTTATATAAATACAAAGCACTTAGCATGCATGTGCTGAACTTCTAAATCATGTTGAATAGATGATTAAAAGCCAAAAAGGCAAAAGTACTGGGAAAATAAGATGTTTATAAAACTAGAGCCACATCACATTTTTTTTATAGGAGTTTAGTTTTCACCAACTTAAAAGGCTTCTAACGGAAGTTTCCTTTTCCCAGAAACATTAAAGAGAAAAGGACACCTGAACGGTTTAAATTGTGCAGTGCAATGCCGGTTGTGCATTTTGTTTTGCTCATGTTCTATGTCCACTTTCCTTTTTATCTTTTATTCTAGCAATATTTTTTCAAGCTGAGCTACATTTTTTGTCAGTTCCTGCTTTCATTCCTTCTCCTTTCTCTCTCTCTCTCTCTCTGTTCCTTTTTTGTTTGTTTGAGAAAAGGTAATTGTATCACAACAACAGCACTAAATGCTGAAAAATATGTTTAGGAGTGCTAAAACTAAAAAAAAAATCCCTTTCTAATTGAAATGTTTTGAGCCCAATCGGGCTTGTATTTTCCAGGGTAAGCTTCTCACATTTGCTCATATGCTGTGAATTTAGGTTAATTTCTTTGATATTTATGGGCGCAAATTAAATACATCAGATGTTGGTGTATCTTGTAATGGAGAAGGTACCTTCTTCCTGAAGAGTAGCAAAGGGTAAGAAATGCTGACTGATATATAGTAGGTTGTCTCTGTGTTTTACTTTAAGTTGTCGAGATAGCTGATCGCTAATTTTACTTTGTTGCCTTTTTTTTTTGTTCTTCAGATTCTCAATAAAAGGAAAGCAATCTCTTATTTCCATTGAGGATCCACAGGTTACTTTTTATATCTGTGTTATTCACAATTCCATATGGTCAGTTCGAGTATCACAGAGAACATCCATGAATCAACATTGTTGCCTCTATTCTGTTCTTTCCTTCCATTTTTTTTAAATTAATTTATGTTTCTTAGCTTGACTATTTTAGGGTTCTGAACCTGAGTTTGGGTGGGCTGCCATGGTAGTGGTGTCAGTTATTTCAGTTGGCTTTATTTTCTGGTGGAGTAATTAAGAGAAGGATTGGGTCCCCCCCCCCCCCCCCCCCCCCCCCCCTTTTTTTTTTGTGTGTGTGTGTGTGTATAGCTTTGGATTTTGAACCTTATATTTACTGAGTACCTTTTTCTTTTGAATATTGTGTACTTTACTAACAATACAAAACTATATTCTTTTTGTGGTTGCAGACACCAGAAAATGACATTGGAAAGAGCTCCTTCAACTATTTTCAGGTTCATTCCACACAATTTCAAATTCTGCTAAGGTTTTTATCCAATTTCATCAAAATTCTAGTAGAGGAAATGACCCCGATTTTTATTCAGCAAGACTGCTTGACATTTGTTGGGATAAGTAGCTTCTTAGTATAGCAATATATATGAGTTAGTAATTGTGAATTTTGCTTGTATAGTTGTTTCCCTTGTCATACATATTGGGTATTATTTGACAGCTTCTTGACAAGCAAGCATGTATTACGTCACGGGCCGCACCTTCCCAATGACAGCGGCACACCTTTGGTCCGTGTGGCGCTCGAAGTCCCACCTAACTACAAGCCAGCCTGCTCCTTATCCCAGGTTTCTAGGAAGCTCGCCTCAGTGGCCTAGCTTCAACTGTGCCGCCCGAAGGCCTCTCCCTTGTGCGCATCTCATATGCGGAAACTTCAGTATGCGCACATCCGAGGTTGGCTTAGGACCTGCCCGTCCCTCGCCTAGCACTAAGCGTCGCTCCTGCGTGCGAACTGCAATCCTCAAGCTTGGTCCTCGTCTTGTGCCCGGGCACTTGGCTTGGCTTGGATTCGCCCGAGTAGGACAACTGTTTAGCCCTTGGCCCTTGTCATGTGCGACTCCAAGGATACCTTCTAATGTCTCCTGACATTGGCAAGCATAGCCCTCGCATCATGCCTCCCTCCTGAGTAGTGCAGCGTCGCCCCACGACTACGCGTCTAGGCCAACGAGCCCTTGCTTGCATGATTGAACCCTTACCATGCTCGCGAGTCAATACACGAGGCTCTCAATAGCTCCTCGAGTATTCAATCGGCACAGAGGTCTTTATCATATCCGAAGACAGCCTGCGGGGCTTAGTCTTTCCTTCCGTCAAGCCTCTGTCGCCCGTTGTGCGCCCAACGTTGGCCCTCTGGCCACACGCCGTCCATAGTCGCCTGACTCGTATGGATACCTGGAATACTCCTCTGATATGTCCCGGCAGGCCCTTGAGGTCCTTCCTTAAGGCAGCTCACTTGGTGCGACTTCCCGAAAAAGTGCACGGGGAGGGCTGGTAGGCTGTCACCATGTCTGTTCCCCTTATATATGTCCTTAAAAATTAAACCCATGTCTCAGCACTTGACATCCTTTGTCCAGAGAATCGTACAAGGGTCTAACTTTCCACTCCGACCTCCAAATGAGGTGCCGTTTGTTCCTAGAGATTCCTCTTGACTTCCTTCACACCTCCATGAAGTTTCATCTCATTCCCATACTCGTGGAAAGAGATATAGCCCTCGAAAGATCAGCATAATTACCACAATGCCACTGCTTCTTGGCTAAAAGTCAAGCCCATAGGCAAACAAGCTCCGATCGGCACTAAACTTGGTATGCACACTCTATAGCATCTTAGGAACAAGGCTCTCACCCTATATTCCAAGATTCCCACTATAGCTCCAAAAAGTGCGGCACTGACACTCGTGCCCGCACACAGCTCGCACGGCTGACACTCAGCCTGCGCCCAGCTGACATTCGTCCAGCACCTTACTGGCCCTCATCTAGCACATGTCTAGCACTCGTCTAGCACATGGCCAAGGCTTCTCCTGAAGCACGCGACTGACATCTGTCCCGCGCACGACTGGCCCTTGTCCAGCCGACTGACACTCGTTCAGCGCACGGCCGACACTCGGCCGAGCGGCTGACACTCGTCTGGCCCGCCTGTGGTGCAAAGACGTTGCGCGCGCAAAGGCATCAAAAGGGCGCCGTGCAACATTCTCCCCCACTCGATCTAGGCATCGTCCTCGATGACTGACTGCCTAAGCCCACGAAAACCCGGAGTTTGCCCCCTCGGAATTCTCCATCACGGTTCCCATTTCCAAGGCTACTTGGACTTCCTTAAGTCCCTTCTCTTAAAATAGGAGTTCCCCATCACTGCTCCTCCCAAGTTTTGTCCAAGCGTGCCTCTGCACTCCATCTCCGCGATGATCACTTTGGACAGTGTCTCCGCACTTGCACCTCCGTGGTCACTAACTGTTGCTTCCTCTGAAGACAACTCCTTTGTTTTGGCATACCTGCCAACCACGCCATAGCTCATATGGCCAACATCCGTCCGGCTAGCTCTCTTCGCTTTTGGTGAGTACTTTAGGCACCCTCTGGTGTTGCACACGCAGTCCAACCGCGCCTTGCGGCCCTATTCTCCACCTCTAGACAATTTGCTTCCTTCAGGATTTCCCTTAAGCATAATGCCTCATCATAGGCAAATTCTCCCCCACTCAAGTAGGAGATTCTCCTCAATTCAGGTAGGCGTCCCTCGATGTGGCTCTTTGCCAACCATACTCTCATGGTCCTTCTCCGCCGTTTCCCTCTGGAAAGATTCCACTATGCCACTATGTGAACAATATCAAATCCCGATCCCATAACTCGGAGTAACTTGTTGCTTGATCCCATACTCAAGGCAAATCACGACCGATCGACAATAGCCCACACAAAGACACCAGCGGCTGCTCATGCCCAATTCTGCCCCAATTGAACATCCCCCCCGGCCTTAGAAACCCACGCTCCACGCCAGGCAACTTTGGCTCCTCAAATGCCCTTGCACCCTCTGGTACTTTGCAAGCTCTTGGGACGTACTCCTCTGAGTATTTCATTTCTCAAAGCGGTAGCTTAGCTGCATTCCCGAACAAAGCTCTTTGTTCTCAAACTATCACTTCCTTAGCTGATCCCGAATTGTACTCCTTATACTTGGCCCAACTGGCAAGAACGCCTTGTTCCACCTGTATGCGCCTCCCGATTCGGTGTACCTCTGTACCCTTAGCTTTTGGAAGGACTCCATTCTCAAACTTTGGAAACCCATCCAATTTGTAGCGTCGCTATCCCCACTTTGATTCAGCACACAATGCCTCCCCACATAATGGTTTGGCCCATTCCGTCCATCTGCTCCGCGCAGTTCCATATTTGCCTCCCCACACGAAGTGGTTTGGCTCACCATCCTCATTGTTGCAATCCCGTCCGCCGGTTTGGCTCATTATCGTGTCCCTCCGTCCGCCGGTTCAACACATTTCCCACATTTGCCTCCCCACACGAAGTGGCTTGGCTATCCATTCCAACTTTGCCTCCCTACTAGGTAGGTTGGCTCCTTCCCATCACAAACATGGTGGCTGACTCCACCTCGTCATGACACTCGAGCGCCCCGCAAAGACACTCGCTCTCAAGTCCTTCTTCATGGCTGTCGCGGCCTCCTGGCACACCCCGCTCTAGCTATGGCATCACCCAATACATAGAGCTCATATTTGGAGATTGCTCTCCCCCGCGATGGTAGGCGCCTTACCTAATCATCCAAAGCGGTTGTTGGTGCGACATTCATGCCAACACCCCCGTACTAGCTCGGCTCCTGCCTAGCGTAGCACTCCTTCATGCGAGCAATGCTCGACATGGTTGTTGAGGGACTCGCCTTCCATTCATTGCAACCCTTAAGATGGCTAGGCATTCACAATGTTGAACTCCTCAGAAGGACTTCATTCGATGCTCCTCGGTGCTCAAGTCTTCCCTCTGGAAGGCCCCTTAATTCACGCACTTCTAGTATCCCTTTTATGCTCCACGCATTATGCTCCGCGCATTCCCAATGCCCTTAGGCTGCTCAAGTCAATCCCACTGGAAAGACACTCAAATGATGCGCCACTCGCATCCATGCCATGATCTCCACGATCTGCTTCAATATAAATAGCCCACGGCTTGCATCTGTTCACAACATGGTTGCTCAACCTGGCAATCATGGCCCTTTTCCTGGCCACCCGACTTATCGGCATGTCCCTCTCTGAACGAAAGCCCACTATTCGAAAGAAAATATATTTGCATCGCAAATTTCTCCTCTTCAATGTTTCCCCGCTGCTAGCAAAGTTTCTTTTACAACTGATGGATATCCCGCAATCAAGACAATTGAGTTCCTGCTAACCGTCTGTCCCATCTTTGCAAAATCATCCCAACAGCACAACACGTTGGCGCTCCTTGCTGACCAACCATGCCTCATTTGAATCCCTCTGAAAACAGCCCTATCGGGTCCGCCGTCTCAAATAGCATGTTGAACATCATTCTTGCTTTGATATTATCTCCACAATGACATTCCCATGTTGCACTGATAGTTCAGCATTCTCAAGCTGTGACATCAACCATGGCCTTGCGCGTTTTACCGAAACCGACTCCTTGTTGGCACGGATCAACCTTCCCTGATGGCTTAGCTCACAATGCCCTGCAAGACCTTATGCAAGTACAAACTGTGTTTTTATGGCGTCTCAAAATCACAATGCTAAAAAAAAAATTCCCGATAGTGCGTTCCATGCTCTATCCCGTTACCGGCGCAAAGCCCCTGCTTTGGGTGCCAATCCGCTTGGTACCAACCACACCATCCTGAGCATCCTCTGCTCTGATACCAACTGTCACGGGCTGCACCTTCCCAATGACAGCGGCACACCTTTGGCCCGCGCGGCGTTCGCAGTCCCACCTAACTACAAGCCAGCCTGCTCCTTATCGGAAGCTCGCCTCAGTGGCCTAGCTTCAACTGTGCCGCCCGAAGGTCTCTCCCTTGTGCGCATCTCATATGCGGAAACTTCAGTATGCGCACATCCGGGGTTCGCTTAGGACCTGCCCGTCCCTCGCCTAGCACTAAGCGTCGCTCCTGCGCGCGAAGTGCAATCCTCAAGCTTGGCCCTCGCCTTGTGTCCTGGCACTTGGCTTGGCTTCGCCCGAGTAGGACAACTCTTTAGCCCTTAGCCCTTGTCATGTGCGACTCCAAGGATACCTCCCAATGTCTCCTGACATTGACAAGCGTAGCCCTCGCATCATGCCTCCCTCCTGAGTAGCGCAGCGTCGCCCCACAACTGCGCGTCTAGGCCAACGAGCCCTTGCTTGCATGATTGAACCCTTACCATGCTCGCGAGTCAATACACGAGGCTCTCAATAGCTCCTCGAGTATTCAATCGGCACAGAGGTCTTTATCATATCCGAAGACAGCCTGCGGGGCTTAGTCTTTCCTTCCGTCAAGCCTCTGTCGCCCGTTGTGCGCCCAACGTTGGCCCTCTGGCCACACGCCGTCCATAGTCGCCTGACTCGTATGGATACCTGGAATACTCCTCTGATATGTCCCGGCAGGCCCTTGAGGTCCTTCCTTAAGGCAGCTCACTTGGTGCGACTTCCCGACAAAGTGCACGGGGAGGGCTGGTAGGCTGTCACCATGTCTGTCCCCCTTATATATGTCCTTAAAAATTATACCCATGTCTCAGCAATTGACATCCTTTGTCCAGAGAATCGTACAAGGGTCTAACTTTCCACTCCGACCTCCAAATGAGGTGCCGTTTGTTCCTAGAGATTCCTCTTGACTTCCTTCACACCTCCATGAAGTTTCATCTCATTCCCATACTCGTGGAAAGAGATATAGCCCTCGAAAGATCAGCATAATTACCACAATGCCACTGCTTCTTGGCTAAGTCAAGCCCATAGGCAAACAAGTTCCGATCGGCACTAAACTTGGTATGCACACTCTATAGCATCTTAGGAACAAGACCCTCATCCTATATTCCAAGATTCCCACTATAGCTTCAAAACGTGCGGCACTGACACTCGTGCCCGCACACAGCTCGCACGGCTGACACTTAGCCTGCGCCCAGCTGACACTCGTCCAGCACCTTGCTGGCCCTCATCTAGCACATGTCTAGCACTCGTCTAGCACATGGCCAAGGCTTCTCCTGAAGCACGCGGCTGACATCTGTCCCGCGCACGACTGGCCCTCGTCCAGCCGATTGACACTCGTTCAGCGCACGGCCGACACTCGGCCGAGCGGCTGGCACTCGTCTGGCCCGCCTGTGGTGCAAAGACGTTGCGCGCGCAAAGGCATCAAATGGGTGCCGCTCAACAATTATCATGTAGGTCTATTTTAGCTATTCTGGATACGGCTTGCTATTCGAAGCACCCAAGTTTGGATTATAAGTATAGATTGAATGGCATGCTAATTTTTATGTGATCCCTTCTGATGTGTGCTCAGCTTGTATATGAAAAAAATGGAGTCAACTTTTATTACCAACTCCTGTAAAAATACGAAAATGTCTTCTGATTATAGTTGTCTCTTGTTTAAATACAGTTGGTCCTGTTGCTTCTTGCCTCCACTGGATCTGCATTCTGAGGTTATTCTTGTTTGTATTGTTGCAGGTCAGATCTGCTTTTGCAATGGCTTTCACGACATTGACAAATGCAAAGGCCATTTTTGGCTTAGGTCCCAACAGGAGTATTCTTGGCACAATAATTAGACCAGATGAAGTACTAGTGGAAAGGAAAGGGGGATCTAATGGGGAAGTGACTTTTAATAACTTGCTTCCAGGCGCTGGGGAAGGGCTGCAGCAGTATGGTGAGCAGCAGGAGATCTATTGTAACTGGCGGTTGAATGACGACGATGAAGAAGCACTCCCCAGAGGAAATGGGTTTGCAGAGGACAGTGGAGGGCAATCCTCAGGGAAGAAGAGGAAAATGTCTAAGGAAAAAAAGGCTGCTAAGAAGGTGAAAGAAAATGGGCATAGTAGTGTTGGAGATGAAGAGTATGCCTCAAGGAAAGAGAAACGTATGAAGAAGCAGTGGAAACATAATAGATGGTGATAAAACGACAGCGATATTTGTAATGTTAAAGAGTTGTTCACTGGGATATCTCAACATATTTAACCTTAATCAGTTGGCCTGGTCATTGACAAACCTTGCCGTAATTGTACTGATGTTTCGCTGGAGATGCAGCATTTATACAGCATAAACTCCATTGGGTTGCCAAGGTGCCTGTTTTCTCTTATTTAGTGAACGGCAGTATTTCCGTGCTACATATGCTGGCATGTGAGCTTCTGATCAGTCGACAGTGCATTGGATAATGCACAGAAATTTTGATTCGGAAGTGGTTAAGATTATATTCGGTGTTGTAATACCAGTTTTGGCTAGACTGTGAACTGCTATTGTAAGACGAAAGTCCTTTTTCCTTCGTTCAATTTAAACGTTCAACAGTTAAAATTGTTGAACGTCTGGTGATTCTGGTCAGTTTTTGTTTTCTTCTCCTGTATGTAAAATTGGATGTGTTCAGCTTTTTCTAGTGAAATTGACCAACTCTAACCGTGATATCAAAAGCTGACACTAGCCTTAAATAGTTAAATTATCCTTCAGATTGCCTCGAGCAACAGATAAAACATTGGTCCTGCTAATTCTTTTTTGTTTTCTTTTTTCACTTCTAAACTGTGTGATCATCACCCCATACTCATTAAAACTGGTGTGGAAACAACCGCGGAACTAGAGCCTTAATGATTAATCTAGCTTTTTCCAAGTCCATAAGTAAGAATAAATATACTAGCACAAGTTTTTGTGCTTTAATTAGCAACCCATCCAGTTGTAGAATTCTGTTAGCCAATAGTAAGTGTATATATTTAGAAACTGTAAGAATAAATATACTAGTACAAGTTTTTGTGCTTAAAATTGTACTTGCGAAAGATTCTGTTAGCCAATAGTAAGTGTATAACTTTAGAAACTGTACATATACAATTCTAGCATAACTAAGTAATTTTTTTTTAAACTCCTCATACGGTAGTAATGTCAAGTTGTGGTTCAACGACAAACTGGAAACGGAAAAGGGTCAAATTTGCCCTTGAACAAATCGAAATTCACTAGATTTACCCTCCGTTACAAGTTTAGATTGACCATGCCCCCAACGTTAATTTTAAGGGGCACATATACCCTTATTTTGACGGAAACCACTAATCCGCTAATTAAAAAAAATTAATTTTTGTGATTATAACTATGTTATCTAACTAAACAAGGACCACCTCAATTATTCTGTTTACCTCTTAGAGCCTGTTTGGATGGGCTTAAAAGCAACTTATTTTAAGTGGCTTAAAAGTCAAAAAGTGGCTTAAAAGTCACTTTTTGAGAAGTTAGGATTTTCCTAACTTCTCAAAAAGTGGCTTTTAAGCTTATCGAATAAATCATGAATTTTCTAGTCCAAAAATTTTGAGATTACCAAACATATTTTAATGGGCTTATAAGCTTATAAGTCACTTTTAAGCTCACCCAAACGGGCTCTTAACCCACCCCACGCCACCCGTCTCCTTCTCTCTTCCCTTGAGTGCTTCTCCTTCTCTCTTCAATGGAAATTGAGTAATAGATTACTAGGGTTTGTTCTCTCCCAATTAATTCTTTGCCAATTTAAAATCCAAAGTTCCATTCAGGCCCTAGCTCTCCACTGCCACCACGACGGGTACACATGAAAAATTAACTCCATTGCCCACCATTTGTCTATTGCAAACTTCAGCTTCACACAATAAATTTTCAATCAAATTTGAATAATACCCAGAAGAATTTGTATGTTCTTGCAACCCAACATGTGATTTTCTCCCCTAAAATTCACATTTACTGGAATTAATTTTCTTTCCGTTAAACATAATTCATCCAAATTCTCCATACTTTTCACCTTTTCTTGATGATAAAATCCTTGAGCCAGCTATATAAGGTGGAACTCACCATGCCAAGGATTTGCTCACCAAACCAACAGCTTTAATTTTTTTTAGTTGGAATATTTTCGGATTTGGCACAAATTTTCATTTAAAAGTTTGGATTTTCGTCTTCAATTGTGATATTTGTATATGTATTCTGGGCTGAATATGTTGTAACAGTAAGGGAAGGACCGAAAAATTGTTTGAAGTTTTTTTCTGATTGAGAAGAGGTTAAGAATTGGTGGTGCGTTCCGTCAATTTCATTCATGCAAAGGATATCAATTTGTATCTTTGTCTTGCGAAATTGGTGTAGATGAGAAAGCATAATTTTCCGTTCATTTTCTCCGGCAGTGATTGGGTTCTCCCGCCTCTGTTGATAAAATATGAAGAGGGTGATGGAATAAAGTGGGTAAGGGATGGTGGTAAAACGTAACAAGAATAGTTGAGAAAGAGAGGTGGGGTCCGTTAAGTAATGGCTAATTAAAAAGTGCCATGTGGCAAAATTTGCACTAATAGGAATAATTAGAACCTAATTAGACAAGGTGGGGTTCTGTTTGGCTTTAAGGGTATATGTGCCCCTTAAAATTAAGGTTGGGGCATGGTCAGTCTAAACTTGTAACAGAGGATAAATCTAGTGAATTTCGATTTGTACCCTTTTCCGAACTGAAATTTGTGGTTCAACTACAAACTGCACGCAAGAAAGCTGACTGCCATTAAGTTGTTCATGCAAAAGGTCTCATATTTGAAATATAGTTTTACGTTTAGTTCCATTCTCAGCAACTATAAATGGAAGCCTATACTATTCCCTTGGACGCAGGAAAAAGCAAGTTAGCTAGTTCAATTCATTTTGACAAACATTTAACAGCTTCTTCGATTCCACCGTCTTCTAACACGTGTTGGTTCAATTTGGGATTTACAATAGTATATATAGCATCTTCTCTGCGCTATTTACTATTGTATGTTTTGTCGATTGTGTTTTCATGATTATTTTTCAATTATCTATATGGACGCGCTTCTGAATTTAAGTTGCTCTCTGCTTTTGGCTGTTGTTGCTAGATTCATTGCCGCTCGCTTGGAGATTTATATCGTTCCACTGCCTTTAATCGGCGAGTCTTACTGATGTTGTAAAATCTAAATCTAGGTTGAGGATTTTGATTTGACATAGCAAGTAGTGAGATAGAATATTTCGCTTTTACTTGATGTTGGAATTTGTGCGACTGCATGTCTGCTATTATTATATCCCCTTATTTTGCTGAGAGCTTTTAACAATTAGAAAAATCTATAAAATAATAAATTTGGTTTCGCCTACTTTTTTTAGAGCTCATTTATCTTTTCTCTATCTAAGGTAATCACTTCAAAAGTTAGTTTCAGATTGAACCTGTGATTATACCCATTGGTGTGTGTTTGAATTATTGTTGAACATCAACTTACATTACCGTGTTTCATTCCCCAATGAACAAGCTGGCTCACCGTGGACAGCTAGAAACGTCCTGCACCTCAATCACAGTACGACTGACTGGGTCCTGGAGCGGAATCTGTCGAAATAAAAATACCAGATAAGAGGTGAAGTCATAAGGACTCAGTAAGCGAGGAATATCTATTTAACTCGAGAAATGGTCAAACTAGCCAGGGAAATAGAAAGTAACGTCAAACAACAGATAGGCAATGAACATATAGGAAAGTAGCGATCATATAAAGACAGAAAATACATATAAGAGTATGAAACAACTGAAATATAATGCAATGGGATTACATGTGCCCAACGAATGGAGCGGAGTCCTTCTACTCCAGGACGAAATCCTCCTACCGTCAATATATATGCAAGGAGCGGAATCCTCCTGCTCCTAGGTCGGAATCCTCCTGCCCTCAGATGACATAACAACCCAGAATCAAAGAAACATAATCATAAAATATATGACAAGACTGTGGCATAGTAAGTGCGCCATGCCGACAGTTATTCACATAAAGAACGCGTGAATACAATATCCAAATGGCCAAATGCCGTAAAATACTTGATATTACAAGTTACCTCGAGTAAAGCTACTGCACAACCACCTTTTCTGCCTGACGTCCCTCAGAATGATCCCTCAGTTCAATTGCACATATAAGTGCCCATAGGATAACTACTTAATATTTAGACGGAGAATGAGGGAAAGTAATCAAAATACCCCTAGGCCAGACTTAGTCGAAAAACCATAAATTATAAATTTACGGACTCCTAACAGTTTCACAACTCCAAATATACTATTAGTTTTAAAAATTAAGTCTGATTGAATCAAATTAGGGTTCCAAGACCCACTTTCCCCCAAGTCCAATTCAAGAAATTCAAGCTTAGGATTACTGAATTCATGAAATTAAAGGATTAAGGAATATTACCTAATTAATTCTCATGATTTGGTATATTAATTTTCTCCTTGGAGCTATTGGAATTGATTAGAATTGAATAAGGAACAAAGTGGGCCGACCCAAGGCTTTTATACCCCTCTGACCCTCGCAAGCTCCCAGACCTATGCTACCACGCCTCAGGCTAGTATTTTCGCACCCCCTGGTTGTGTGGTCGAATTGCAAAATCAATCAACAATAGCACTGTCGCGCCAGCCTACGCGTGACCACACATGCATACTCCAGCAAGTGCAAAAAATTGCACCAGAAACTGCTGGTGCTTCGATTTGGATCCGAACGGGACCCTACGAGGCTCATAATGACCTCTTAATTTGTACACAAGTCATAACACTTGTATGACATGATCACGAAGACGGATCTCAAATTGAATCTCCAAAACCCAAGATATGAGTCCCACGGGAAGAGGTTGATTTCTTAACTTTCGGAACTCTTGAGAGAACTATTTGAACGGCCTCTGATTTCACTTCTGAAAGTTTACATAGGTCACAAATGATCATACAAACCTAATGAAGCTTTAAGATTTTGAATCGGAGCTCATTTACTCAAATCGAGCTCGAAAACATATTTTAAGCTTTACCAACAACATAAACTGAAACCTTCTTCCAAGTCCTACCAAATGAGGTCTGAATCAACTTAAATTTTACAGACAGGTCCTAATGGACCTTATGGAGTTTTTAAGAGTGTCGGCACGCCAATCAGATTCCTAACTCCCAAAACGACTAGTCAAGGTCTTTTCAATTTTTTTACATTCTTATTATATTTATTTATTTTATAATACGTTATCAGCACAAATTGCTCATTTCATCAAGGCTACGTCATAGGTGCACGTTAACTTCCACTGCTTTGGCTTCTATACCCTTTTAGCCTCCAGGTACTCTATTGTAATCTTTCTTCACAGTAGTAAGAGTTTATACATTTATATTGGTCCACAACTATCTAGTTTAATATTCATTACTCCTTATAATTTGACTAGAGATCCTATGAAATTTACTATTAGTGGAGTTTTAATCTTCTTGATTCTTAAATATCACTAATGAAATTACTTCTATTCCTTTGGTGATAATGAAAGCGTTTTAAAGAGTTTAATAATATAAATTCTGGATATATAACTTACTATGACTATTGGTGATGAACTAAATTTAGTACATGTACCACTTACACTGTTATAAATATATATGGACTTGCTTGAACCTATAGATGCCAGTGGAAAAACTCTTTATGCTATAATCTCAAGTTGATTGATGTATATTTTTTGTGAATACCAATATGAATTTGCCACATATAATATTAGTACATGCATATACCAAGTGTTATACTTTTTTTTTTATTTTAAACTAATTTTATTTAATCACCAAGGTTTAACAATACAACTCTGAGCATGCCATCCTGACTAAGCTCGACTCAGAAAACAAAGACCTATCTTCCTACAAGTAATCTAGTATCCAAACTTCCTAAAGAACTTAACATAATCTATAAAGAACTAACAAACTCAAACAACTTCCTATTATTTCTGACTCAAATACAAATATTAGTCTTAACTTCATGCAACAATTCTCACTCTCCTGCTTCTGTGCTGATGTATCCTGGTGTTCCTCTCTATCCAAACAACATAGACAGTAGCCGCAAAGCATGTCTTTTCCAGGATCTTGTGAGGTTGATGCCCTTTAGTCTCACCTTGAAAAACTTGCCACTCTAGCTCCCACTACCTAATAGCTCTGCCTTTGTGTAGCCAGCCCAGTATTCCTTTCCAAAGTGTAACTGAGTAAAAGAAGTCAAAGTACAGGTGCTAAACTGTTTCACTCTGATGGTTGCATAACACACAAGTCCCATCCACGGGTATTCCCCATTGGATTAGACTGTCTTTAGTTCTAAGCCTCCCCTATAAAGCTATCCATAGGATAAATACATGCTTTGGTTGAGCTGCATTATGATAAAGTAATGTGCACCATGAAACTTTCTGCACTTCACCCCTGATTTTGTTGTAAACTTGCTTGATACAGAAACGTTTTGCTTGATGAAGAGATGTGTCAAGGTTGATTTGCTGCCAAAATTTCCTCATATCCATAATTTTCCTAACAATCCAAGAAGCTTGGGTAAGAATAGGCATGGTAAGTTGATCTCCCTTCTTTATATAGTAAGTGTGAACCTAGGTAATCCACATTTTTTTGTTCTGCTGATTCAGTGCCCACAGAAGCTTGCAAATGGCAGCTTGGTTCCAAATCCTCATGTTAGTGATATTTAAGCCTCCCACTTTCCTAGGCAAAAAAGTCTTCTCCCAATCTACTAATGTCCTCTATGAGCTAGTGGTTGTACCTGTCTAGAGATAACTTCTGCAAATTGCCTCTATGAGCTTGATAGCCTTTTGTGATAGTAGGAATAATTGCGACCAGTAGGCTTGCACTCCAAGCAACATCTGCCACTCCACCAAAGTATACCTGGCTCTTAGATAAATTAGCTTTTAGCCCTGAAGCCTCAGAGAACACTGAAAATTTATCCCTATACAGCTGAAATGAGGTCACATCTCCCTTAGCAAACAACAACAAATCATATGCAAAACAGAGGTGAGTGATCCCATGTTTTTGACACCTGGGGTGATAATTGTAATCAGGTAGGTCCCTTGAAGATTTCATACATATGTCTAGTATTCCATGACTAGCACAAAGATGTATAGGGACATAGGATCACCCTGCCTTAAGCCTCTCCTGGATTGCATAGTATCTGACAAACCACCATTAATTAAGAAGGTGTAACTGACTGTAGTGATGCAGCTCATGATCCATTCCACCATCTTCATAGGAAAACCCAGGGCCTTTAACATTTGCTCAATAAAACACCATTCCATAAAATCATATGCGTTTTGTAGGTCTACCTTGATCATACATATAGGAGATATATTCTTCCCGGTGTATCCTTTGACTAGTTCATGACCAAGAATGATATTGTTAGATATTAGTCTTCCAAGTACAAATGCATATTGGCTCTGATCAACTATGCCATCAATCACTTCTTTAGTTCTGCCTGATATCACCTTTGAGATGATTTTGTAGAGAATTGAGCAACAAGCTATGGGCCTATAGTCTTTAACGATATTAGGATGAGTTGTTTTAGGGATTAGTGTGACCATTGTGTTATTAACAACTTTCAACAATCTCCCTATGCTGAAGAATTCTTGGATAACTTTACAGACAACCTCTTTCACAATATCCCAATATTTCTTGAATTAAGTAGGAATTATTATCCCCAATTGCAAACAATGCTGCCTTGATTTCTTGCTGAGTGACTGCAACACACATGCCTCTTTGTTGCTGAATAGAGAGGCTAGGACCTCTATGCATGATAGTTAGGTCAACACAAGGCATCCTATCCGCAGAAGAGCCTCGTAAACCTTTATAGGCTAGAGGATCTCAACAATGATATCTTGTTGCATTTGCAGAGTTGAACCTGTGGCATCTTTCAAGATAAAAATATTGTTGCAACTAGCTCTAGCTTTCATACAGGCAAAGAAGTACCTATTATTTCCATCCCCAGTATTTATCCAATGAGCTTTAGATTTCTGCTTTAGTATTTGCTCTTGGATATCTGACCATTTATTTAGTTCTGTTAGAACTTCTTTCTCTTGCATAACCAGCTCCTGTTCAATCTGTTGAGTAATCAACTGTTGAATGCAAAGCAGCTTCTCCTTAGCTGTAGCTACCCTATTGTCTACATTTCTCATTTGATCTTCCATAAATATTTTCAGGGGCCTTTTGCAAAACTTAAGCTTTTGCCATACTCTAAACATGCAAGTACCATGAATATCATGTCTCCAAGTCTCAGTCATCAAAGGCATGAATTTGTCATAGTCATCCAGGATACTCAAGAATATGAGAAAAAGTCTTCTGATGTGTCCTTTCCAAGTTATTGGATCAATTTGGATAAGGGGGTGATTAGAGTAAACATTCTCTTGAATTTGGGCAGTGATGGTACCATAGAATATAATCCAAGCATAATTATATAACACTTTATAAATTCTACTCCAAACATGTGAGTTGGTCCAAGTGTAGTATCTCCATGTTGCCTTCATGTGTGTTAAGTTGAGACTTTCAAAAACCTCCTGAAAATCCTTAGTCTCATAATCTGAAACATCTTGGCCCCCTATCATGTCCTCATTTTCTAATGAGGTATTAAAGTCACCCGGAATACACCATGGTTCAGCTACTCAAATACACATTGGTCCAGCCCATAAACTTCTCCTGTCCTCTACAGAATTCCTCCCATAAACTACTGTCAACTGGCAAGTGATATTAGTCCCACTGCTTAAAGCTTTACAGTGGATAAATTGTTCATGGGTGACTAAGATATCAACTTTCACTTCCTACTCCCTCCATAGGAGCTAGATCCTACCATTACTTGCTTGAGTATAATTATGAGCATATTGCCACCTGAAATGCTATGCTATTTACTACTTTACTATATTTATGTTCCTTTACTCTGGTTTCCGCAATTCCTGCCAGTGTAACCTTATTCTTCTTCAGGTAATTCCTAAGCTCCTTTTGTTTAAAGGGCCTATTAATACCCCTCACATTCCACACAATCCAGGTCATTGAGCATTGACTAAGTTCCTCTTATCAGGGGGTCTTGTACTTTCCTATATAACCTTTACATCTTCAGCTAAAGGGGAGAAAGAATTACCTCTCAATTAGACCCCTGCTTGCTTGCTAGGGGAGAGTGTAGTGTTGCACTTTTCTAGCTAGTGATGAGCTTGGTCCTGCTGTACCCTTCTGCTGAGTATTTATAGATTGTCCTTCAACCTGCTCCTGCATTTTAGGAACGGAAGAAACAGTTTCACTTTATTTCACATTCTGGCCTCTCATTTCCTCTGAGCCATTTGTGCCTTGTTGCTTGTTTACCCACTATTGCACTGATGGTTTCCTGACTTCTCTTAGGTTTTTTCTACGTGGTTTCTTAGACTCAGGTTATCTAATAGCCTCTTTAGTTGCATTTTTGGGTATTCATGTCCATACATAGCACACTTTTTGCAGAAAAAAGGTCTCCGCTCATACATGACTTGTTGAACAAATTCCCTACCCCAAGGTCTACAATATTCATCTCTCTAGGCATCTCCTGTGTAACGTCCATGTCCACTAGAACTTTGGCATAAAACATTCTAGTTTGTCTGGTGGTATATTCATCAGCGTACAGAGGTGTGCCTAATCTACTAGCAATCCTGCTCAAAGCCTCAGGACCTCAACAGTGTAATGGTAGGTTAGGGAAATTGATCCACAAGGGTAAAGTTCTGGGTAGTTCTTGTTTAAAGTCAAATTCTAGTGTCCATTTCTTCAAAATGAAAGGCTTATGATTATAGGTATATGGCCTAGAATACAGTATGTCATCCCTATCTTGGCTATTCTGGAATTTTGCTATGTAACAACCTTCTTCATGATTGTATAGCTCAGGTTTAGCAACCATGTTCCAATTTCGAGTTATGTAATTAGCCATAGTAGTATAGCTCGGCATATTCCCAATCATGTAAATAACTAAGGCATTTGTTCGGATCTCAGGTTGCTTTTCTATGTCAGTTCTTTTCGAAGTTACAACAGGTTTACCCTTTATAATGAAAGATAGTGGAATACCATTCCCTGGGACTCGATTAATTGAGAATAATACAACCCATGTATCCTTTTGTCCTGCATTCTGCTCGTCTTCTTCATATGCCACCTTGTTCTAGTCATTCTCATATACCTTTGCTATGGGGGATTGCGTATTGGACTTCATCAGTTTATAATTGACCCCTCTCTTCTCAGTTCCACTTGTTCCCCCCATCTTTGTTATCTTAGCTCCCATGTTCTTAGGTGGTCCCATCCCAATTCCTAGGGTTTCACCCCACATTTCCACATCTCCCGTCATCTTAGCTGCTGAGGGAGTTGGTGGTTTCAGTTGGAGCTCCAATTTACTGGTAGTTGCATTTTGTGATTGCATATATTCGTTTGATTTAGTTTCCTTAGGGCTAATTGTTATCCTATTGACGGGTGTTTTTGCTATCATTGCTTCCACAGTTGATGGTTCTCCTCTAATGCTGTTATTTACTGTCACCATCGGCAGTTTACCGTTCTTTTTAGGTCGTTCTCGTGGTTATTTCACCATTGGAATCAAGCTCTAGGCGTATGTTAGTAGATTGGGCTAAAGTGCACCGAGAGCATTAAGTGTGTGTTCTAAGTTTAGTAAATCATGACATAATTACTGTATAAGTTGCAGTTTGGACAAGAAAATTAAGATAATAATATTTACTTTCTGGCCAAATACATGAATATCTCATTAAACTTGTTTCAATATTTCATCTGGACACCTGAACTAAGCCTAACCACTTGAATACTTAAAACTCGGTTGAAAGTATTCCATTTAGACACTTCTAGCACAAAAACCAACCAAGTAAAATGGGTGTAGTTCACATGCGCTCGTGTGGCAAATTAACCAACTAAAAAAAGACACGTGGCCTTGGTATCTCTAACTAATAAATTTTTTAAACTTTTGAACGTACAAAAAATGATACTAGATTTTTTAACCCCACCCCGATCCTCTCCTTCTTCCTAGAATATAATGTCTCCATCTTCTTCCACCAGGCCTTCTTCCATCCGCCAGCTTCACCACCTTCATCAAAAGCACCATTTGAAATTTCAATTTCCTTATTCAAGATCTTTTGTTATAATTAAAACATGTCAAGAATTAGAGTTTGGTCTTGTTCATTGTCAATAGGTCCTTATTTACAAGCTTAATTAGTTGAGACACTAGCTAGTATTAGAATCTCTCCTATTATATTTCTTATATTGGTGAAGTTTTATTATTCTTGTAGATGGATTTGCTTAATTTTCTTTATTGTATTTAATTGTAGCTATGTGGGAATTAAAGGAGCAACAAAAAATTAAAATGTTGGCTCCAAAAATTTTCGAGATGGGCTTTGTGGTGGAAATGTGAGGGTTGTTGGTGGCGTAGAGACAAGATGGAGAAAGAGAGAAAAGCAGAAATTAAAGTGGTACATAGATACAAATAAATAACTCAAAATTGAATTATAGATAAGGTTTCTTTTGTTGGCTGAAAAAAATGGCAACTGGTTTGGTGTTTGAATGAGTTAAGCTAATGGTTTTCATGGACGTATACGATAGCAGAGACATTTAAGAAAAGAGAAAATACACACAATGTGATGATCATTTCAGGCGGATTCTTGCTTTTTTCAAATCTCACGCGATTATATTTGGTGATTACTATGCAATATGACATGTCAATAAGAAGTGTCTAAATGGAACACTTCAAGTTGAGCTTAAGTATTTAAATGGTTAGTTTAAGTGGCTAAATATAAAACGCAGACTAGGGGGCTATACATGTGTTTGACCTTACTTTCTCCTCAAGTCAAATTTCAAAGTTCAATGGAGCTAAATATTGTTAATTTGGAAAAGGATATTATTTAAGTTATAGTGGTAAAGTCACATGACTATAAACATTTGTACTATTTTCTAAAGCTCACTGTGATTATTGTTGAATACACTTAAAGAAATATTCTATCTAGTACATGCCTCAAATTTATTCATGATAATATATAGTAATATTTCGAAAAGGAAAAGGATTACATGAATTATTATGAATTTCATTTCATAAGTATGACTCGAGGGTGAGTGCTCACACTCTTTGACCTATAATACTATTTGTAAAGTAAGACGGTGAGTTCAACTCCCACCGGAGATAAAGGTAAGATATTAGGTTCAAGTCCTAGAGCACCATGATGATAATAAGTTGGGTTTGAATCCTGATACATTATGACCTACGCCTTTATTGTGAGGTACTATAAAATCATGAAACCTATCCCACTGAATATGCTCCATTCCTATCAGTGAATATGATAGCAACACATGCTCCATTTCCTAAGATGAATGTGGAACCAACACATGTTGCATTATCGAAGGTGAAAGTTGTAGCAATATATGAAATGTTCAAAAGAAGACAAAATAATTTTATAGCTGAAAGAAGGCAAAATAATTTTATGTCTAAAAGAAGACAAAAATAATTTTATATCTAAAAAAAGATAATATAATTAATGTAGTCAATCCACGGTCGTAGATGAGATAAGGGACAAATTAATAATCATCATCATAGTGAAAATAAATAAGAGAACAATTATGATTCTTAAATCTGAGACACGTCCAAGTAATTATGATCCATTCTTTGAAGAGTAGAGATTTGTGATAAACACTGTGAAAAAATAATCATTCATGAAATTAAATATGTCAATAAGTGATAGAAATTATATATGAGAATGGATGTGCTCATGCATGGTGGATAAATACCACAACTTACCTCTTATAAAGGTGCGAGAAGAATCATTTGAATATATAACTTATTGTGGCATGATATTGGACATTGCTCATGTACTTATTGTACGTTATTTGTTGAGCCTTGTTATAAATTAAAAAAGAGAAAGTGAAAGTGAAGTAAGAAATAAATCTTACCTATAATGATTTGACCATGATCATAATTAAATGATTTTCTCCTTGAAGGAGATATTCACCTAAGGACGATGTCATTAAATATATACGGTACAGAACTAATGAAGAGCTTTGGAAGAGAAAATTTATTACTGTCCGGAGGAATGAAATTGATTACTAATAAAGTAATTTATTGTAGTAAGTCTCGAAAAAAACTTATGAAGTTTCAAAGACATATTCCAAAACGGCTAACATATTTAGCCTACAAATATGGAAAGATTCAATATCTTCATAGTACTACAATCTTAACGGGTAAAAAAGATGTACATGAAGGATTACCCCTCTCTTCCTCCGGTTTGTACTACACAAATATAAGCATGGTGAAATCACATAAATCTCACAATAAGCCAAAAAATTACTGAAATAATATCTCGTGCTAAAGTAAATCAAAAGTTTACTTTGACGGGACTTTACCAGTTGGCGTGACCGGTTTGACCATCTCAATTATATTTTGATACAAAAAATATATAATTGAGAATTTGCATAGGTATATACTGAAGAATCGAGATTCAAGATTTTTTTTTTGTGTTGCTTGTTCTCATGATAACTTAATCATTAGACCAGCTAAAACTGAGATTTTGATCCCTGAATTTCTGGAACATATAGAAGGTGATATGGGCTCGTTCACTTGCTGTGTGGACCATCTAGTTATTATATAATTATAAATATATGCATCTATGAGAAGGTCATATACGTGTTATTATAAACAAGCAATGGTACTTGCGAGATTAAATACTTACTCAAATAATTTGATCAAGAGCACAATTTCCAGAATATACAATCAAGACTATTTATCTTAAAAATATTGGTTTGCATCAAAGGTGGTTTAACATATTTATATATTGAAAGGCTCCAATTAATAGCTAACTGTGCATACGCGAATAAAGCTACTTTAATGAGTATGAGATATAGTATAACCATAAAGCATACTTATATGCATCATGCCAAAAAAGGATTCCCTCCTCATAATTAGTTCAGGGTTAGGAACCAAATATTTTTCATCTAATAATTTTAATGTATAGTATATTATCAATTATTCCACTACGATGCACAAAGATGGACCCCAAATAAGGTCGGTTATGAATGTTTGATTTTCCTAACATTAGGGGGATTGAATAATTAAATCAGCTAAGGAATAAAGAAATGAATTATTATTGGTATGATCCTCATTGAAAGATAATTCAAGTCATTGTCAGATGAATTTTCTGACCCATAACTAAATATTATATTCCAGCTGCAAATGCTCCAATTTGAGTTAATGTCCCTCTACAACAATTGATAATAGGCCAAATTTATACATAATTGGATGAGTTTTATCCATACTTTTGTGCATTCTAGTGACGTTTGATGTTAAAAATATGATGAATTGAGCTAATTGATTGTATTTTGATTTATAGGATAGTAGGATACTAATGGTGCCAAAGGAAGATGATTTGAGCAAAACCGGAGCCAAAAAGCAAAATTTGGAGAAATATAAGGGTGTTGTGCATCGCATGGTCATAGCACATCCTTTAGATGAAATTTTGATGAAGAAAAATATTTTCGAGGCAGTGAGCTTACTTCCCAATGCATAGCCATCGTGCAAAAGATGTGAAAACATGTTTTAGGGGTCCTGAAGGGTCATGTGTGTCGTACATACCTTTGAAGAAGTTCCAGACATTCGACAAAATTTCTGCAGTTTTGTAAAGCAGGATAGTTTGGTCATTTGGCTCTAGAACGTGATACAAAGGCCTAAAAGTCAATTTTTAGAGGAATTATTAACCTAGAGAGAATAAGAAGAAGGCTAGGGCAGTGGAGAACAAGGATCTAACGGATTTTCTTAACTCTTTCAATCCTTTTCTTGTACTTGACTGATTATGATTGTTTATGTCATGAAACTTGTGAACATGAGCAGCTAAGTCACCCCTTCTAGGATTTGACGAAGCCATTATTGGATGATGTGCTGAATATATTATGAATTTATCAAGCTTGACATTATTATTTATTCAACTATGTTATGATTGCTTTTGATTGTAGAGCTAACAATTGAATGTGCCACTTATTCTTGCAACTCTTGGAAGATTATTTCAAGTTAGGGTTAGTTGAATAGCGACACTTTAACCTAAATAATGAATTATTTAAGAAAGAAGAGCGGGAAGAGTTCAGGAACAACGAACCCTTGTCGTGGTCACGTGGGTAGTCCAACTTATCATCTTGTGTTAACTTAGAAAAGTAACTTAGGATAGTTATGTCTTGTTATTGGAAAATACTAGCAGTAAACTAAGAGCTCACGATCATTAGGAATAGTCAAGTGAGATTAATTGTATAGTATTCGATACATCACTCTGATAATTGAGGAAGTCATGTCCTAGGCCTTTTATTCTTGAATCGTCTCTAGCAATTATTACTTGCTTTTAGTTAATTATCATTAATTTCTAGTTTACATACCAAAAATTATTATAAATCATTCCTAAAATTGTTTGAACTAAAACTTGGTAAAAGTTGAGTTATAAATTAACTTTTGCTCTTTGTGAGATTCGACCCCGGACTTGTTAAACTGGGTTATATTTGCAGCGACCGCTTATCCTTTTTAGGACGAGTTTGGGGTGTGATGAACAATCTATTTATGTAAATGAGTCTACGGCTCGCTTGAAGCTTGGTAGACTCTTCAGTTCCAAGATTTAAAAATCCTCGAAAATGAAAGAGAGCAAATGTTTCGAGTTGGTCAAATAAAGAGTTAGAGCTCTAGAAGAGCCTACAACATAACACTTCATGAAACCTTATTAGGAGAGGTTCAGGTATTTGAAATAATGAATATGAAGAGATCAATAAATTATTTAGCATAGAGAACTGGTATAAGATTATCGTCGATGATATCTTACATATATCATAAAGCTCAATATGATAAATGATAATGAGGATCATCTTGAGCTTAGTTCGGAATACATACATAACATTACTGGCAAAAAATGAAGAAACACATTCAAGCATAATTGACTCCACTTGAAGAATGTGAAGTTTTCAAACTTATAGTATCACATAAAGGTGTAAAGCCAGTAGCGAACATATGATTTTTTGTGTGCGAAAACAAAATGAGAAGAAGTTGTTACATATAATGTGCAACTTGAGGCACAAGGGTTTTTGTAATGACCTGGCATTAATTAATGGAGACCTACTGTCCCATGGTGGATGCAAATCACCTTCAGATATATAAGTCTGGCAGTGCATGAAAGACTTGATATGCGTCTAATGGTTGTACCAACCTATTCATATGCCTCATTGGAAAATGAAATGTTTATAAAACTCCTTGAAGGATTCAAAATAACTGAAGCATTTAAAAGCTACTCGGAAGTTCTTTAATAAAGTTTAAGAAATTTCTATACGGATTGAAACATTACGGCCGTATGTGATATAATCTCTATAGGGAATACATCTTCGAAAGAAGGATTCAAAAGTTATGAAATTTGTTCTTATGTCTGTAAAAAAGATTATGAATATGCATTTATTATAATATGCGTATATATTGATGATTTAAAGATCATCGGAACTCCTGGAGAGCTTCCAAAGATAATGAAAGTCTTTAAAAAATGAATTTGAAATGAAGATCTTCAAAAGACAAAATTTTGTCTAGGTTTGTAAATTGAGAAATTGCTAAGTGGTATATTTGTCCACTATTAAACATATACATAAATGATTCTAAAGTTATTTTACATGGATAAAACATACCAATACTCCAATGGTTGTGAGATTGCTTGATGTAAATAAAGGTCCATTTTGACCTTGTGAACATTATAAAGAGTTTCTTGGTGCAATTGGTGCACCGATGATCTTGCTAACAATACTTGACCACATGTATCTTTTGTTGTATACTTATTGAAAAGATTTAGTCCTGCACCAAAATAAAATTATTGAAAGTGTATTAAGCATAAATTCATATACCTCTAAGGGATTATTGATATGAGATTCAAGTAAAGCCAAGTCACAATTGATTGGTTACGCCGATACTGGATTTTTTTCTGATCCACATAAAGGATGCTTTTAAAAATGCTATTTATTTACATATGAATGCAAAACTATATTATGACATTCAATACAAGATTTGAAATATATCACCTCCGTGATATAAGTAATAGTTTCAATAGGGGGAGTAAAATATGCGTTGTACTCTTTTTTCCTTAACCAAGGTTTTGTCCCAATTGAGTTTTCATGGTATATTTTTTAATGAAGTTCTCAATGCGTATTTTAAAATGTGTGTACTCTTGTTTCTTTACTACGCTTTTTTCCACCGGATTTTTCCTAGTAAGGTTTTAACAAGGCACATTTATTATTAAGACATCCAGGGGATGTTATAAACGAAAGTTTTCAACTTATAATTTGGATGTCTTTATTAAGAAACATCAACTTGTGTAACATTTATCCTAATGTCAAGTGGATAGATACTCTGATAAGCTTGATTTAGAGATACTGGACTAAAGCCAATGGAGAAATTCAAGTTTGCTTGTTCTTCGTCAACTTGCTTATGGAAACCTTATGTTTGAGTTGGAGAAGAAAGTTACCAAATTGAAGTTTGCTTCTATAGATGTCATCAAGATGTCAATGAGTTCTAAATATCAAATTACAACTCATATGCAAGTTTCTCAAGTTGGTAATGAAAGATATGAAGTTGGAAGATTTTGCTATAAATATAGGACATTCCTTTCTCATTTGTTGGATCCAAGTTTGTATAAAATTCATACATGAAAGAGAATAAGAAAATCTGCTCTCCCTATCTATATATTTCTTGTTAACATTTTTATTATATTTTATTTATTTTACAAAAATCCCTACATTAATAATCTTTACATAAGTTTTCTTTCTAAAAAACCCTGACCAGTCAATTTGGGAGTTCAGACTTTGATTTGCGGACCGATGGTTTTAAAGTTCCGTAAGGTCTATTAGGATATGTCTGTAAAATTTGAGCTGAATCGGACTTCATTTGATAGGTCTTGGAAGTTGTTTTTGTTTTCTGGTGTCGGCAAAGTCGTATTATAGTTTCAAAACTCGTTTCGAGTAAATGAGCCCCACTTTGAAATCCAGAAGCGTCATCAGGTTCGCATTGTCATTTGCTACCTCTATAAACTTTCAGAAGTGAAATATGAGGTTGTTCGAATAATTTTTGCTTATGTTCCCAGAATAAGAGTTTTTCCTCCTTCCATTTAACCCCTTGTTTTGCGTATCAGAATTCCATTTCAAGATTCGAATTCGCCAATAAATCTTAAAAATATTTTAGGACTTGCATGCAAAGTTTGGTGTGATTCCAAGCAGCGTAGGTCCCAGTCGGACCCAAAATACAGCGCCATCTTGTGCTGACAGGCTATTGGTGCGCAGACCTGCGACAATGCCCTTCATGGAACGACCGCGCCGAAGAAATTAGCTGCCCTGTGTGATCGTGTGCTCTTAATTGCGATAACACTAGGTTAAGTCGCGGCCATGTCTGCAGCTTCACGATAGCACAGTGTCAGGGTATAAAAAGACCAACGGGTCGGCAAAACTCATTTTCTACCAAAATTACCGGTGGGGAGGGGAGGGGAAGGGAGGGGGTTCAGTTCTAAGGCAATTTCTTGCGACCAAATCATCCAAAACATCCATGTAACGAATTCTAACCTTCGTACGACGATTTTCATGAATTTTAAGTAATTCTATTGAGTTGGAACCCTAACTTGTTGGAATCGGGGAATTTGGGTAAAAAGAAGTCAGAATTTAAATTCAATGGCATAATTAATATTGTGGGACTATGAGGAGTCCGAAAGTATATCTTTTGTGGATATTCAGCAAAGCTCGGCAAAAGGGTAATTTAGAATTTTTAATAAAGTTGTGTTATAGTTATCTATTCTTTGCCTTAACACTTGTATGTGCGATTCTATTTCTATGGCTCAGAGCGAGGAGATTTTAAGACAATTTGGAAGAGCAAAATAGATCGTTCAGTAGCCGGATTGGCTCAGAATCTGAGGTAAGTAGTAGCATCCAATTCTTTGACAACCTTTGTGAAATGACCTTAGGGAATTGTTTCGAGAGTAAAAAATTCGATTAATGTGCCGACAATCTTAAAAGCTCCATAAGGTTCATTACGACCTGTCTGTAAAATTTGAGCTGATTCAGACCTCGTTTGGTATGATTTTTGAGAAGGTTTCTGTTTTAGTTGTCGGTAAAGCTTAAAAGAGGTTTTCGATCTCGATTTGAGTAAATAAGATCCGATTCAAAATATGAGAGTTTTCTTAGGTTCGTATGATCATTTATGACCTATTGGAACTTTCAGAAGTGAATTTCGAGGTCATTCGGTCAGTTTCGCTAAAATTCAAAAAGTCAAGAAATCGACTACTTTCTGTGGAAGCCGTATCTTGAGTTCTGGAGATCCAATTCGATGTCCGTCTTCGCGAGCATATCACACAAGTTTTTTATGACTTGTGTAAAAAATTTGGGATCATTCCAAACTTCGTAGGATTCCTTTTGAATCCAAAAACCAGCACATCAGTTGCTGGTGCGAAAATTGCCTAGTAAGCTGCTTATTGAATTGTATAACAACTGATTTTCAGCTCATTTAGGGAAAAACTCATTTCAGCACATTGAAGTCAGTTCCAAGGGAGAATTTAAGTGCCAAATTGTTAGAAATAATCAGGTATCAATCCTATAATATTTAATTGCATTAATTCATGATTCCTAAGCTATAATTTCTTGAATTTGAATTGAAAATTGGGTAAAATTTATGAAATTAGAGAATTTAATGAAATTGAGTTCGGATATGAAAACTAATGATATAATTGGACTCGTGGGACTATGAGGAGTCCAAAAATATATATTTTACGGGTTTTCGGCTAAGCCTGGTGCATGGATATTTTCGTAATTTTTCTCTTTATCCTTCAAAATATTAAATAATCATCTTTTGGGCACTTATTATGTGCGTTTGCACTTATTTAACTCAGGGAGGGATATTTCTAAGGGACGTCGGGCAGGAAATGAGGTTGCAGAGTAGCATTATCGACCCAGGACTACAGGTAGGTGATTTTATCCACTTCTTTGACGGCCTTTGGCCATTTGGATAATCTATTTACTCGTTCTTTACGTGAATAGCTGTCGATAGGGTGTACTTATTACGTCATAGCCTTGTTATGTATTTTTTGGTTATGTTTCTTAATTTTTAGGCTGTTATGTCATCTGAGGGCAGGAGGATTCCGCCCTAGGAGTAGGAGGATTCTACTCCTTGCACCATATTGAGGATAGGAGGATTCCGTTCCGGAGTAGGAGGATTCCGCTCCATTCATTGGGAACATGTGACCTCCTTGTATTATGATTGCATTAATTTCATATCTTTATTTATGTTTTATATGACTGTTACTTGCCTATCTGTACATTTTTATCTGTTATATACCGTTACTTACCATTTCCCTGGTTAACTTAACTATTTTTTGGGTTAAGTAGTTATTTCTCGCCTACTGAGTTCTTATGACTCACTCCCTACCTGTTTCTTATTTTATATATTCATTTCGACAGATTTTGCTCTAGAACCTAGCCAGCGTCACGAGTGAGGAGAGAGACGGTTTGAGCTATTGGTGGTAAGCCAACTTGTTTGTTGAGGCCACCAGCTATTTTTGTTCCCTTCGGAAAATGTATATATTTTTGGCTTTCTTAGATGTCTGATCTAGGAATCTCTTGACCTTTGTACTGGGTAGCTTGTAGTATTTGTGTTATATATCGCTTTTGAGTCCTCTATGTCTTGTTTTAAGTTTCTTCTATCTCTTTACATTGAGTTAAAATTTATAGGGTTCGCGCGACAGGTCTAGGGAAGGTTGTCGGGTGCCTGCACGCCCTATCCGGAAATCCGGACCGTGTCACTTTGGTAGTGTGGATGTTCTTCTCACGTGCTTTTTACGTGCGTAGCTGCCGATAGAGCGTACTTACTATGTCGTAGCTTCGGATTGGATTTGCATATTGTATTTTCATACTATGAGTGTGATATTAGGTTGGGAGTAGAAGTATTCTGCTATACTTATGATTTCATTATGTACCACCATGTCGACAATGCAAGTACCGCTCCATCGATGATTATATTATTCCATACACCCCCGGTAGCCGACGTAGGTCCTGTGCTGGTTCCCCCGGTAGTCGATATAGGTCCCGCACTAGGGAAGGGTTTTGGGCACATGTAACCCGATTGCATCATATTGCATTATAATACATTTCATTTCATTCAATTACTTTAGTTGATGAGATGTATATGATTGTGTGCATTGAGTTTTTCAGCACTTATTATCTGTTGCAGTTTGTTAATTGATTTTCCTAGTCTACCTGTTGTTCAATGTAGCTAGCTAGTCCTCACTTATTGAGTCCTTTTGAGTCACATCCTATTTGTATCTTGTTTGTCTATTTGGTTCGGCAGATTCCACTCCAGGACCTAGCTCAACGCGCGACTGAGGAGCGATGACAAATCAGCTGTTAGTGGTGAGCCAACTTTTGTTCATGGTGGCCGCGAATCTTTACTTTTACTTTTGTTAGTCTTATTTAGTCCCTTGTGAGAATGTATAGAATCTTTCATACTTGTTGATGTCTGATCTGGATAGCCTCTAAACCTTATTTTGGGTAGACTGCTTTTCTTTGTTAGCAATTTGTATTTATATGTTTAAATCTCTTTTGAGTTATTTTATGTTCATTGTGTTAGTTAAATTTGATAGGGTTTGCTCCATGGTCTGGGGAGGTTGTCGGATGCCCGCACGACCTATCTGGAATTTGGGTCGAGTCACTTTCGAACCAGCCGATCCCTAATCGTTTGATTTTCTGGACTAAAAAACAGGGATGAGCCTAGTGAAATGTTGATTGAACTTTTTTCCCTTCATTAAAAAATTAACCAATAGACAAAATTGTCATTTACTACTTTTTTATATTTTATTTATTACTTTTATTTTTCCAAAACTTAATGCTAGGAAGTCATAATATTAGGACTAAAATCAATTACGATTTTTAATTTGTATGAATCCTTTTTTTATTTGAACTGAAGCACTCTCATAGTTTTATTGTAATCAAACCTTTTCAACCCTAATAAAAATTAGCGACCCGATAAACTTTGGGAGTTTTCTACGTTATAAGATAACCAAGGAGTTTTACTACAGCTAATCTTCCTATTTATTTTATTCTGCAAGATTTTATCTATTTAAACACTACTATGATTCAATACTTCTACTTACTCAAAGAATTTCAATCCAAATATTAATGATTTCAGGTATTACAATTAACTAACTGTATAAATTATAAATCATCCCGTGCCTTCTTCTTCCTCCTCTTCTGATCACTAGCGTCAGTTTGTAGGTCTTCCAAATCTATTTCTTCTAGCACACACTTTAGTAAGTTTTTTGGTTCTTATTTTATGTTGAATTCCTTTATTCTCCTGTAATGTTTTGTTTTGCTTTTCGGCTTTGTATTTGTTGAAATTACTCTAAGGCTTCATAAGTTGCATCGGCAAGGATAATTGCTCTCCACTCTCCTCTACGTAAGCAATGTCTTCAATGTTAGATTTCCTTCTAAGCAAGAATAGAATTAGTACAAATATATTATTGACTATAGAAGCACAATGTTTTGTAATTAAAGCTCTCGGGTAATGGTTTATATGTCACACTGTATGTTTCATTGTCTTTATACCATTAGGTCTAAACACACATGATTTGTCATTTATTGTTGAAGGAAATCAAGGTAAATGCAAAATTGTTCTCTCTTCTCATAATTATGTTGTAGGTGCTTTTTACATGTTCAGCTTTATTGGAAGGAAATTCGATTGAAGAATATTTTTGGGATCTGTTTGGAAATCACTGTGTAATTACACAGCTTAGTAATTACTCTGTATAATAATTGCATAGTCCTGTTTGTTTGCCATATTGTAATTACTGTGTAATTCCCCGTGTCATGTTTGATTGTACCAATGTAATTACACAATCAACAATTTTTAAAATAAAAATTATTTATCAAAATTAATAAATTAATTTAATATGAACATGCAAATAAGTATCAATGTGTAGTCAAATGGCTGATTTGCAAATATATGACACGGGAAGCAATGGTTTGCCAAAATGCCCTCAATAACAGTGGTTTAGCAAAACTGCCCTCCATTAGTTTAATGAAACTTATTTCTGACGAAAATACCCCTCACAACCAATAAAAAAACCTGCCCAGCCCTCCCCTTCCTTTTCTCCATTCAGGCGATCAAGAAAATCCTAAAAACCCATTCCTTTTACAGATTGCTCCGTTCAAGCAAAGATTCAACGTAAGATTTCTTCAAATTTCTATTGAATTTTACTAAAACTTCAATTAATTTCTTTATAATTTCATATGTATTATGCTTAACTTTGCTTAAAATTCTATATAGACCAAACGAGCTATGACTTTTATTCATAATAATCAAAAAAACATATTGTATAGGAACACATGACATTAAATTGATTACAATAATTGTAAAAAAAAATTAATCTGTATTAATTGCAAAACGTCTATGAATTCTGGAAAAGTCTTGCCTATTGCCAAGACTTTGCCTTGCGGACTTGCAGAGAAAATCTCTAAAAGTCTTGGCCATTACCAAGACTTCCCGTTCTGCTGCAATTAGCACATGTCACAGACTGTTGGTTATTTCCAAGACTTTAAGCCCTATTGCAAGGGTAAAGTTCTCTACAACTCTTGACTTATTGCCAAAAGTTTAAGCTCTGGTGCAATCAGCACCCTACATACACTTCTTGCTTATTGCCAAGACTCTATGGCCTGTTGCAAGTGCCAACTTTCAGAGAAAGTCTCTGCAACCCTTGGCTTATAGCCAAGAGTTTAAGCTCTGGTGCGATGGGCACCTGGGAGAGACTTCTTGGCTATTGCCAAGACTTTAAGCCCTCTTGCAGTGGCCAACTTCAGGAGAAAATCTCTGCAAGTCTTGGCAATAGCCAAGACTTTTAGTTCTGCTGCAAGGGGAAACTTACATTGAAAATCTCTAAAGTATTGGCAATAGCCAAGACTCGCAGCTCTGGTGCAATGGGGGGCCTTGTAGACACTTCTTTCATATTGCCAAGAGTTAAACCCCTGTTGAAATGGGGTCCTTGCAGACAAAGTCTCTGCAAGTCTTGGCAATACCCAAGACTTGCAGCTCTGGTGCAATAAGCACCTAGGAGAGACTTCTTGCCTATTGCTAAGACTTTACGACCTGTTGCAATGGGGGCTTGCAGACAAAGTCTCTGCAAGTCTTGGCTATTGCCAAGAGTTGCTGCTCTGGTGCAATGGCACCTAGGAGAGACTTCTTCGCAAGACCTTAAGCCCACAAAGGGATCACTTTTACCTATGATCCTGCTTCTATCAAAGCGATCTGAGTACGAAATTTTAAGCATATCATTCGTCTTGATTATGTACAGGATTAGCACTATGACAACTCGCTATATTTATATAGCTTATAATGGGAAATGGGATGAAAACAACAAATACATCAACCATGATATAAAGTTGATACTTTTCAAAGACGGTATAAGCTACCATGTATTTGAAAAAGAAATTTGTAATGCTCTAACCATCAACACTGATGAAAGTGAAGCAAAGATAAGGTTTGATAGGAATCTAGAAAGGTGCAGAGGCATGATGGTAACAAATGATCAAGAACTTATCACTTGCATGTATCTGCTGAAGAATGATGAGAATTTCAGAAAATCCTGCTTCATAGTAGAAGTTATTAAAAAGACTGACATGTCAGAAAATCCCGCTTCTTTGTGAATGAAGCTGACCATAGCATGGTGTTGCATCAAAAGGAAGGTCAGTTATTGATTATAAATATTTTTAAAAATCAAACGTGATTGGAAAGTTAATATTATCAATAAACTAGACTATTGGCAATAGCCAAGACTTTACACTCATACAGATAACCAATTCAATTTAACTTGACATAAAGTCTTGACAAAGGGTAAGATATTTCCTACCAAAACTTATTTATCGACTTTAATGTTAGAAATAGTTAACTTGCCTTGATGTCTTGCTATAGGCAATAGTATTGACAACTAAATTGACACCAAGTTTTGGCAAAAACATTACCAGCACAACCCTCCATGAATTATTTATCAATTTTAAATTAATTATATAATATTAGAGTTGGAATTAATTAACTAGAATTCAAGTCTTGCCCATTGGCAAGACTTTCCATCTAAATGTGTTCACCCCACAACAACTAAAATGCCTTGAAGTTCTGCAGTTGCCAACACTTCCAGTTCATCCGATTCAAAGCAACTTCAGTCTTTAAAATAACAAAAATGTCAAACATCCAAGTGTACTTGTTTACATAAACACAACAAACACGGTAAATACGAAATACACGTAATTAAAAACTACTCAACATCTTTCTCTAACTCTTTTGTAGTACTAAAAGTCTCATTTGGACTACTACACGGATCATCTTGCGATGGAGATAACAAACGAAAATTTGGAAATTCATCGCCCACATCACATTTTTGCCTTGGAATTCATCAGAAGATCTTGGTTGACTTATAAAATTATCCACCACATCAAAATGTACATGATCAGGATCAGGAGATTGAAGATTCAATATCCATTACCTGTAAAATTTAAAAAAAAAAAACAATGACATCACATAATAACAAAATAATGAAACAATAATGAAAAAACCATATACAAACATACAATGACAACTACTGAACGCATGATTGATGAAAAGAGTAAACTACAGAAAAAGTCTCTACAACTATTGCCAATAGCCAACACTTTAAACTCTAGTGGAAGGAGCAACTTGTACAAATAGTCTCTGCAAGTATTGACAATTTCCAAGACTTTTACCTATATTGCAGTGCAAAACTTGCAGAGAAAGTCTCTGCAACTCTTGGCAATAGACAAGACTTTAAGTTCTGCTGCAAGGGGGACCTTACACTAAAAATCTCTAAGAGTATTGGCAATTGCCAAGACTTCTACCTCTACTGCAGTGAACAAGTTGGAGACAAAGTCTCTGCAACTCTTGGTAATAGCCAAGACTCCAAGTTCTGGTGGAAGCGACAACTTACACAGAACATCTCTGCAAGTATTGGCAATAGCCAAGACTTTAAACTCTACTGCAATAAGCAACTTGCAGAGAAAGTCTATGCAACTGTTGGCCATGGTCAAGATTTTAAGTTCTATGCAACAACATGAATATCTAATAGCCATAGGCAATAAAAACCTTCAAATCACCGGAATCAAGCAAACACAAGCAAAAAAATCCACAGGAACCTCAAACTTAATTCAACAATCATAGATCGAAATGGAAAAAAACAAACAGATACATATATAAACAATAAGTATAAAAAAATAATAGGAAAAAATAAATGCAGATAAATGATTACGCGAAATAAATATTACAATATAACAAAAAATAATAGAACAAATATACGAAAAAGAGAGAATAAAAAATTCCAAATTTCCAGCACACAAAGAAGAAGAAGGAGGCCAGGAATAGGGAAAGAGAGAAAGAAACCTGTTCAACGTGAATTAAGTAGGTCGGGGCAGAATAGTCCTTTCATAAGTGTGGGGGGGTATGATGTGGAGTACATTTACTTAAAATATTTGTAAGTGGGGGCAATTAGGTAAGACCAGGTCTTATTGAAGGTACTGGGTGAAATTTTTTGTAGTCAAATATATGTGTCTACAAGAAATTTTAAATGTTATTTATTGTTAAGTATTTAAAACATATTCTTGTGTAAAATATATATTGAATATCTCTAAATTGGTAATTAATATCATAAAAGAAGTTCTTTTACATAAATATTTTTTAGCTTAAGTAAGTAAATAAAATTTTCAATAACATGTTTAAATTTCTTGCTAACTTATTTAAATACCATATGAAGTCATAAAAGACAATTAATTAATTTTTTTTGATCATATTTACAATTATATGTAGCTTCAAATTAGAAAATATTTTATATATAATAAGAGAAATTGAAGCAAAAAAATATGTAGTAAGAAAAAAAATTAGGAAAAAGAGTATCAAAAATAGAATCATCAAGAAGACTAACATTGAAAGAGAAGCACGAGTAGGGAAGAAATGAAATAAAAATCCTTATTTTGAAAAGAATATTTAAAAAAGGAAAGAAAATAAATTATTTAAAATATAGAAACTCATGAACAAGGTAATATCACAACTAAAGAATAATAAAAAATAAAATAAATAAAAAATATATAAAAAGAAAGAAAGAAAGAAAGAAAAAATAAGAAGTTTTATTTTAAATAAAAATAAATAAAATAGAATTGAAAAGAAAATTATAAATGAAATAAAAAAAAAGTAGAAATACCTTGTAATTACACGTATAATTACCTCCAATTCTCAGCTCCCCCAAGAATTCCCAAGAATTGGAGAGTGTAATTGCACCCCATCAATTACATGGTCAGACAAATAAGCCAAACTATATAATTACACCTAATTACATTCAAATCCAATTAAATTGTGGCTTTTCAAATAAGCCTTGAGTTTGAAACATAAGGTAATTACGTAATAGCTAGGTTTTACATTCTCTTAATCTAAAGCCTCTATTGTCTTCCATGGCCTAAAACCATGGAATTATCTTACAAAAAAATTCCAAATGCTTCGCCCCTGTTATTCATGCACTAACCTTATGTGGTATGACAATATACAGTTTGAACTAATATATTTCTCTTTAATTTTGTAAAGTTTTCTTTGCAATTTTGTCCTTATATTTTTTGCAAAATAGGACCGACGTTAATTAATTTCATGAACTTACACTAAACCAAAAAGGAATACCTTTACCTTCCTGTAAAGTGTAAGTATTACTCAACTAATTATCTATTTTCTTATTCTTAGCTTTTAGACTTATATTTCCTGTTATCCGTACATATAGACAAATCTTGCGCCTGATAAAGGAAAGGATGAATAGAACGTATTTCCAACTATCGTCCTTTCTCCACTTCTTGATCAAACTAACCAAGGACGAAGAAATAGTTTTCTATAGTTATATTACTCTTTTAACATTAAGTTCCATTTATTTATACGCATGACAATACATTTATAATTATAATAGTTTGTTTTGATTATTCCAGTTTTGATTTTGTACAAAAAAAAAAGTATTTAGTACTCCAATTAAGTGACTTGTAATTAATTGAATAGTGGGTAACAATAACCAATTGATCCTTAAATTTTCTCTTGTAAATCTTCAAATTAATGATTTGCGAGTTCTAGCATTTTTCTTGCTTACTTCGAGCTTTAGTAATATTATAACTCCATATTCATTTTATAGATCAAACTCAGTTTTAAATTTTTAATTATATTAAATATATGGATAGTTTTAAATTTTTTTTACTCATTAAGACATGGATATTTATAATTTATACATCAATTTTATTAGAATATTAGACCTTTTTAATAAATTAAAAGGATTTTATTTCATTAAATGGTAAAACTAAATGAGAACACTTAAGTTTTCAAGTATAAACGCCCAAGAATGTTACTCAGTTCAAGTTTGCCTATATTTTTAAGAATTATTTAAAAGTTTTTCTTGTAAAAATAGACAATATAACTTTATTATAAATATACAAAAATATGTGGATGAATAGTGATATGTCCAGCTTTATACAAAGGCATAAAGATTTTGAGATGGCTTAAAAAGTTTGCTATTTTGTTATGTAGTAAGATGCTAAACGTACAATAAAATTTCTTTAATTATTTATAAAAATTAAATTCACATAACTTTTAAATAACTCTATTCTTTTATTTGTTAATGTTATATTGATTTGCGTGACATATAAAAGCTATCATAGTTTACTTAATACTACTAACCAAACGTGTAGCACATATTATCCCAAATTTAATAGAAGAATTATTATCCAATTCCACGGATCAAACAACACCTAACCTAAGTATAAAATTTCAATTACATTTGGTATTATGGGAGTAGTTTGGTGAGAATGTTAGCTGATAAAAAACTGGTGAATATGAATCAGTGTAGTCTATTGTAAAACTCATTGGAATATTGCATTGTGCAAGTTAGCACTGAAACAACACCGACAGAACTTGTGCCCATTATTAGAGTACCAATGTCGATCTGCAGCTCGTCGTCATCTAGTAGCTCCACAAAAGGATGGATCCTTCATGGCTTAGTTGTTGGAGCTGCTGTAGCCGTGGCTCTTGGCGCTCGCGCTTACCTTAGCCGATCCATCAAGTTTCGGAGCCGGGTCATAGGCATCATACCCTCCCGTTTTGCATCTACTCGTTTTCAAGGGAAACCCCTCGTTCATATCCTTGGCAAGCCCATGATCCAGGTACTCTAAATTTTATAGTATTTGAAATTTGGTTGATGATGAAAATGGTGCCCTGTTCTAGTTCTTGTACGGTTTTGACAGATGCGGATCTAGAGTTTTGAGTCAGCGAGCAGGGTACTACTGCACCTACTGATCCTTTGTGTTAATGTATGTAAACTTTAGTAGTATAATTTAGATACTTTTGAATGTGCATTGCTGCATTTATAATTTTATATGTAAATTGAGCAAAAATGCACCCGAGGCTCATGAAATAGTCTCCATTTGCCACATTTGTTAAAATGATTGACGGGACTTAAATGAGGGAAGCAACAACAAGGATAAAAGTGAAGCAAAGAGTGACAAGTGAGAAGAAAATATTGAGTAAACCACTAATGCCCTGTGGAGTATTGGTTATAAAAATACTACTGCAGAATAAACATCAATCTTCACATGAACGCCTGAGAATGATCTCTACCTAAATGATTTGTAATCCCTATGAGGTTTGGTTACACAAAATTAGGGGTTTGTGGAGTTTCTAGATGGATTAATTGCTGTGCTTCTCCTCTGGCAATATCAATACATAGGAGATCAAAATAAACTTCAATTACCCCGCAGGTTGTCAGTATTAAATTTGTGGGCAAACTAGATACCAAATTCCTAGTATTGCACTATTGTCCAGTTTAAAGCTTTGATTATACACTTTTGTCATCAACATGGTTGCCAAACAGAAATTGATGCCCACCGTTCAATCTTAATTTCAGAGAACATGGGAAAGGGCAAAACTTGCTGCGACACTGGATCAAGTCGGTATGTGTCCATTTTACCTGACTTGACTGCCTCTACATTATTGATGGCAACTAGCCCCCCCCCCCCCCACCCCACTCAAAAAAAAAAAAAAAAAGGAAGACAAGAGTGCGTGGGTGAAGTTTCGGAATAGGGTCATCACAGTTTCTTATATTTTTGGCCGTTTGAACTTTGATAGTTGTGGCAACGGATGATGAAAAGATAGCCGAGTGTTGTCGGGGTTTCGGTGCTGAAGTGATAATGACTTCTGAATCATGTAGAAATGGTAAACACATTACCATTTATTTTCTCAATCCTCTTTTCACAACTTTTAGAAATTTCACTTTGTGAATTGCTAATGCTCAGTTGATAATTTTTAGGAACTGAGCGTTGTAATGAAGCTCTTCAAAAGCTTGGTAACAAGTATGACATTGTTGTTAATATACAAGGGGATGAACCTCTTATTGAACCTGAAATAATAGATGGCATTGTCAAAGCCCTGCAGGTAAATTTGCCTTCCTCCATTTTCTCTTTAATGATGATAAGAATTGTTGCTATACTTTTGAAGTTAATTTCTTTGGAGACTGCATGCAATTACTTGTTTTTCTTGGGAAAGTGTCATGGCACCAGCCAGCCCTTCTCCGTCCTCCCTGGTTGGTAGTTTTGTTGATTATCAGTGTCAACAGTCAAGTTTTCACTACTTTGTCTTTTAAGCTGAGTTTTGTTGAATACAAAAGAATGTTGAATCATCTATATTTAGATGATATTTAAATCTTTCTTACTCCAACTTTGGTGCACCGAACTTAAACTGGAAATTCACCCTTTCGTTCTGAGTACCAAACTCCCTTAAACTGTTAAATTGTCTTCCTTTTGTGTCTGAGAGCTATAACTGGAAACATGAATTTTTAATCATAGTCTTCTCTTCTTGTTGCTTACCACAAACTTTAGTGCTCCATTTATCTTGATTTCAGTTTGCTCTCTTTGTATTTTCTCCATCAAGAGTAACTTATTTTTATGACAATGAAGTTTCTTATTGTCATTCCATCATATGCCAGCTAGTATTTGAAAGGTATGTCCAACTACGGATAATAATTCATTCATTTATCTGCTAAAAGAAAAATACAATAGCTCTTAGTTGAACAGACCAATGGAGGTTTGTTGACTTGGAACCCCAACTTAAATGGTAGGATATGCATTATTAGGTGAACCTAGAGCTACAATGTTTTGACTCTCATCAACTATTCGCTTCATTATATTTTATGTAGCTTAGTTTGATTGCACGTAGATTTATGTAGGCAAGGCTGAATGAGCGATTATAAACCTTGTTTTTTAGGAGGTATGTCTAGATTTTTTAAGATTTATTGGAAGTTGTAATTTGTGAGTAAGTTATCAAATCATAAGATATCAAATCAAGAGAATATAGTCCAAACTATGAAGATGTTTTCTGTTGGTTTGATTTCTTTGTCTTGTGTATTCTTTACCATTTATCTGGAAATGTTAATCCTCTTGGGACTGTTTAGGCTGTAGATCAGTAAATACCAGTAAGAAGGAGCACTTTTGGACATTATCTGTTCATTACACTCTCTGTGATGCACATCTCTCTTTATTGGATGTACCTTTCCAGCTTCTGCTGTACATCAATAAATCTTACCTTTTCAAAGGGGAAAAAAAAGAAGAGGGAGCAGTGTGGAAGTTTGACCCCTAGATCTAAAGCCAAAAATGATTAAAGATACTAGTCCAGTGCATGGACAATTATAAGCATAAACTCATATTCACCATAAAGATGCCTCTTTGCTGGTTGTGGCTGTTAATGATAGATATGATTTATCAGCAGATTATGTAGATGTTTAGGTTATTATCTTATCTAAGATGGTGGGGATCCATATATCGACACATGTTTTGAGATGTGGAGTTTATATGAGAATTCTTATTGAATAATTTATCTTCACAACATCATTAGTTGGTTGTAAATGGCTTAAAACATACTCTGTGATTCGTGCAGGCTGCACCAGATGCAGTCTTTAGCACTGCTGTGACGTCTTTGAAACCTGAGGATGGATTTGATCCAAATCGTGTAAAATGTGTCATTGACAATCGTGGTTATGCAATATATTTTTCACGAGGGCTTATGCCTTATAACAAGTTAGTCCCTTTTTCTCTTAGTAAGCCTGTTGCAGTCTCTCGTCATATCTTCCATGTATAAAACCTGAGCAACTTCAAACATTCAGGTCAGGCAAGGTTAATCCTCAATTTCCATACTTGCTGCACCTTGGTATCCAGGTATTATCCAATTTTGGTGCACCTATCATTTAGTATTTCCATAGAACATTATATGACTGAATGATACCGTGTCTCTTTTCATTCCAGAGCTATGATTCAAAGTTCCTTAAAATTTATCCAGAACTTGCTCCAACACCATTGCAATTAGAAGAAGATCTTGAACAGCTAAAGGTCCTTGAGAATGGGTACAAAATGAAGGTACCAAACTCTCCTCAATTTGTACAATTCTGTGCTGATTATTTGTGTTTGAGTGACGTGGAGAAATACTTTTTAGATGAAATAATAATTTACGAAAGAAACCAAAAGAAGAAAATATTCGGAAAGGTTACCAAGGATTTCCTGTAATATGTTGCAAATGTTGCAGTCTCTTATATATAAAGTCGCACTTTTCACGTTAGTTGGTTTTCTTCAATAATTATGGTTATTTTTAATTGTCAGAAAGTTACATAATTGGAAGAATCCTCTAATTTTTCTTCTGGGCAGGTGATTAAAGTTGATCATGAGGCCCATGGTGTTGATACCCCTGAAGATGTAGAGAAGATAGAGCGCTTCATGCGTGAGAGGAACTTGTCTTAGAGAAAAGTGAGTTATAAGCTGATGAAATTTGTGACACATAAAGGTATTGAGGTGTTCTTTGGTTTCCTTTTGCATTTGTAATTAATACGTCGTTTATCTTTCATTGTTTATCTGTGAAGAAATAGAAATAGGGACTTTTCGTATCTCTTGCAAATAGTTCATATGTTAGTGTCTTCTAATGTGTATGTTTCACCTAGGTCTACTTTACTGTGGCAAGGTTGTCTTTATTCTTTCATAGGGGAAGTTGGGTTTTGTCCACAGACAACCCTATTTGTGTATGTCAATAGATTGAGGTTGGGGAACTGAAAGCTATTCTGAGGTACAACTTCCCTGACTGTTTATTATAGTATTTTCTTTGAGTTTGAACAACATTTATCTGCTTCATTAAGTTATTGGTAATATTTGAACATGTTTGAGCTTATTTTGCGCTGTGAGCTGTAATATTATTCAAATAACAGTGTAATTGCTTAAAGTGGCAATCCATGATTGGGCATCAGCTGTGTCATGCGTGCAGGTTAGCAGCTTCTTATTACTCTACCTCTGTAAAAAAGAAACAAAATACAGGGATGTTATTTGGTAATTACTACTGCAAACACATCAAAATTCCGAAGTTTATCACTTCCTCTATTGCAATTTATGTGACACATTTTCCTTTTTTGGACTATCCTAGGAAGATTGGCACTGTTCTATATTAGAAACAATTAACTTTAAACTTCCCATAACCCTTAATGAGATTATTTATAGCTACACAACTATCTACGGTGTCTTTTAGACCACAAGTTTCGATAGCCTTTCTTTCTTAAACTCATTGCTTACTAAACACCGTCACATAAAGTCGGACGATAGGAGTATTAAATTGTACTATAAATAACATCAACAAGAGAGATGCCTATGCCAAATACCTTGTCAACGTGTATGTGTGTGTTTTCCTGTGAATAGTGGACAAGGGGAAGATAAAAGAGGGGTTTTATTGGTGTATGAAGTGTCGATACATGGTGAAGTTACAGTTTTGGTGGTAGACTGTCCCTGCCCATTCTGTTGGGCCATTCTATTCCTTCAAGTCTCACAGCTCCAAATGTCCCTGTTTCTTCTACATTTTTCCATTCAAACAGGGGAGACATGGCTTATTCTGTATCAGCTTAAGCCTGTTTATTCCGAGTCAGTGATCCATTGGTGAGAGGAGAGCATTGACTTGGTGAATGTATAGTCTTGGTGCATGAGGTTGCGAATCACATCCCGATTAATTATGAAGGAAAGGGTTGTAGGAGAAAGGCTAGTGATATAAGGTTAAGCAACTTTCATAGCTGCAACATATCTAAACGCAGATGCAGCAAAGAGAATAAGAGGAGGAGCAACGTGCAGCAGGTGTTAATGCTTCTGTGATCAGTGAACATATTGCCTGTGCGTTAAGACTGGTGGTCACTGCCTGAAATACATGTTGCCTGTACGTTAAGGTTTGTGGTCACTGCAGCCAGCTGTCCTCTGCTGGCATAGGCATCCTGTTCTTTTCATTTGCCGCGCGAGGCAAAATAGGCCTCTGAGTGCAACTTTGAGAATGAGAAGAGGACTGCTTAACAATATAATTGACTTGCTTCTCTCTGATCATTAGCCAGTGAAAGATGAAAACATATTTGTTAAGGGAGGTTGACAGAAAAGAAGATGAGTTGTACCTTCTGACTAAACATAAACTGTTGGTGCAATGCATTAGCAGAAGAGACTGGAAATTTAAACTCGATTAAGAGATAGTTTAATGATGCCAAGTATTTGATAGTCCGACGCATATTCAAGTAAGAATTATTTGACGCATCTCCAAATTCAGCTTGTATCTGAAGAAACTTTCGGATAAAACTAATGTCATCAAATACTTGCTAAAATTTACAAATATTTTCTAAGTGTGCAGATTCCACCTTTCTGTGTCTCTCTTCAGTCTTATTCAACATGCTGCCCCATCTAACTAATTAGCCAACCACTTTTTAGATCGTAACGAATGAACACCTAAATGAAGAGGTGAATTCGCAGAGGTTTTTTTTTTTTTCTCCAAATTGTTCTTCCGTAGTCATTTTTAAAGTGCGGGCCGGAATAAATAGCAGTATTTTTCTTTTGGGAGTGTAAAGTTGAACTAACATCAATCAAGAAACTCGGGGTATAATAAGAGTCTGTTTGGCATTGCTGCAAAAAATTGTTTATTTTGAGAAATACTTTTGGCACAAGTACTTTTTAAAAAAGTACTTTTTGATAATAAGCCGTTTGTGTTTAGACAACTCATTGGAGAAGTACTTTTTTAAAATAATTTGTGTTTGACTAATCTTTACGAAAAGTACTTTTGAGTGTTAAATTACGAAAAGGACATTCAAGTTCATTTTACATTTGGATTAATAGAAAAAAAAAACAATTTTACATATTTATCGTAAAAGACTTTAATTAAAAAAATTATTTAGTTAAAATGTAAAACATAAAGAGAAAAATATAGATTTAAGCTATTGAACAACATAAATAGTTAAATCAAAGTGATAACGGAACTAGGAATTTCTAATAATTATTTACTTTTAGAAAGTGATTTAAAGAATAGGAGATCCTATATACGGTTGATAGAAATACCTACTACTTCTAAGAAGAAGAGGATTTGTAAAAGTACGTACAGTCCAGCCTCGTTATAACGATACTCTCCCGTCCCAATTTATGTGGCATCATTTCCTTTTTAATTTGTCCAAAAAATAATGTCATATTTTTTTATTTAACAATTATATATTGCAATATCTCTATTTTATCGTTGTCGGACCCTACTTACTTTAAAAGCTACCGATAATTATTTTCTATAGAAAACAAGATATTTTATCGTACAGTCTACAGACGTTCATTTCATTCTACCCAAATAAAAAATTTGGGAGGATTATAAAAAATCACGTGGGAAGCAGGTGGAGACATGAGGACTCAACGAAACCAAACCTCATCCATATTTATCAAGGTAGGCACATTGGCACCATGAAATCTCACCGAAAACAAAACAAAACAAAACAAATTCCACTCAGCCACAGAGCTCTTTTAAAAAGAAACAAAATATATCTCTTAAAAAAACAAAAATGGCTGGTGTGTTAGAAACCATGGTAGTTCCACGCGCCACCGCGCGTTTGGCGGATTCATCCTTGTCTGGTCGTTGGGTTAATTTTTCTGAATTCAGAGGCCTTAAGGCCCAGCCAGTTACTCACTTAATTTCACTCAGGTCATCTTCAAAATCAGTACTACTTCGCCCTACTGCACGTGTCGTTTGTGAAGCTCAGGAAACTACTCTTAAAGGTCTTCATTTTTTCTCTTCACTACTTAATACTAACGGATAACTCCAATTTTTAATGTGGTTCTTTATGTTCCATTTCTCTGGGTAAATATATTACCTCTGTAATGGTTTCTTCTGCTTTATCGGCCTTTAGTTACATGGTTTTTCTCATGACTGACTTAATAACGTAAACAAGCCCAAGCAGTTTCTCTATTTTTGGATGTTGAACTCGTCATCCTCTTGTAATCTCTGATTGAAAAGATGCCTAATTTTATTGCTTGAATGCTATATGCTTTGCCATCATTCTTTGTTATTAACGTGGCAATGGAAGCAAGATCCATATAGTTTGTTATTATAGAATTTCTCTTGACTGTGAGTAGAATGTCAATTCAAAAACTGGATTAGTTCTTAAATAAAGTGCAAACATCTCTCATTGTTTCAAGTATTTACCGTGAAATATACTCTGAATCGACACACTCCTAAAAATAAACAGCCTCTTAAACTTGAAATGAAGGTTCCACTTTCATACTTGGCTATAGAGAAGCAATAGTTGTTTTAGTGATGACACATAAAATTGCAAATGTAAAATGTAGATGCGATAGAGTCTTTATTGCAGCAAAACAAATACAAGTATGCAGTCACCCCAAGTTGCATGTTCAAAGACATCTTAGGGCCTCTGTGATATTTTGCCTGGAAATTTGCTACTTACTAACCTTCTTAAAATACATTTATACTACTTACCTTGCATGTTCATTACTCATGATGAGGTATGTTTTGGAACGACACAGAAATTCTGTGTCAACTTTCAGGCGCCTCTGAGTACTTTACCCTTGAGTAAGATCAATTATGCAATATGTTATGTAAGTTGTGCTTTTTCTTCAACTTTGTATGACTACTTCAGATGTCGGGAATATGGGTGAGGTTGACTTTGTTAGTGAAGTGGGAATCATTATGCTTTTGCCCGAGAATAGACATAGTGCTAGTATTTAGAATAATCCTTTGTTGGAAAAATGAGGTCAAATGTTATTGTAAAATTTTCCCTTTGCACTGACTAAATAGGATATTAGGATGATTGGTGCATTAGCTATCTCGGGTAGTAAATTTTATATTATTTCTGAGTTTTAGGTTGCTTTAATATTAGCATGCTTCAGAACATGACTTGCTCCAAAAACCACTGCTTCTTTAGCAATCCCATCATTTGTCAGCTCCTTTTTTCGTGTAACATGGTTCATGGAAAATGCAGTGCCTGCTGTTACCGATAAAACATGGAAGTCGCTTGTACTCGAGTCTGAATTACCTGTTTTGGTTGACTTTTGGGCTCCATGGTGTGGTCCATGCCGAATGATTCACCCCATCATTAATGAGCTATCACAGGAGTATGCTGGCAAGTTTAATTTCTTCCAGATGAACATGGATGAAAGCCCCTCCACTGCAAGCGAATACGGGATCCGGAGTATCCCAACTGTCATGATTTTCAAGAATGGAGAAAAGAAAGATGCAGTGATAGGTGCAGTTCCCAAATCAACATTGAGCACCAGCATAGAGAAGTTCTTGTAGAATGGTGCACATATAGATATGTTTTGAAAGAATTTTGCTGTTTCTTTTTCTTTATATATTCTATTTTTGCCTTCAACGCAGCTTTAATATCATTAATAAACCTGTAATGTTCCTGTATAGATTGGGGAGCTATGGTTACTCCACTTTGTCATTATGTTAGTGATGGAATGTTGTTCACGTCTAGAATACACTGGTATTTTGGTCTACGCTTGCAGTCATCATAACCGAAGTAATATCCAATGTGTATTGTGATGGAATGATCTCTACATATGTCATTGCATAAGATGGCATCAGGTATGCTTCTCACCAAAAACTGTAATTCATCTCTTGTTAGTTCAATGTGGTTTACTGAGCTATTCAATCACCTCACCTGAGGCCTCATGGCCTATAATCTCAACTAAGCCCAATGCTAGCTTGCTTTTAAGCTTGGAAGTACCCCAAAATCTAAGATCTTTGTTTGCAGATGACTGATCAATTTGTTGTATACTCCTTGGATGAGAATATTTTGATTCAGTTCTTTTCTGATTGAGTCTGAACATCTAACCTTTGTGAAGGTTGGATAAATCTAAACTTCAATAAATTGTCCAACTTCATAGGTTTTTATAACTCTAAATGTATGTTTTCTGTTTAACCTTCATAGGTTTATATCGCTCTCGTGATACTTAGAATTAACTTTTGGGTATTTAGAGGAACAGTGGAAAAGTAAAAGAGATTTATGTTTAAGCGAAGCCTTAGCGTGAATACTCTCTGCATGTTCAGATCATGTTTTTAGTAGCAAATGAACACGCTCGTCCTTCGCCATTTCCATTTAATGTGACATTTTATCCTCAGTGAAGTAAACACAATGTTTAACCTCATGATCTCATTTCTGTAACATTTTTATGATATTTCAAGATGTTATAAATTAAAGTTGTAACAGGAACGAATTTGCGTACTTGTTAATGTAATCAACGCAACGGAAGATCTTGATATCGCCACCGAAAGATTTGCGTCAAGTCGACTTTGAATCACGAGGAAACGAAGTCAGGTTTCCACAACTAGATGTCTTCAATGTGTGTGTTTCTTTTATAGAAGAGTTAGAGAATTGTGTCTCTTTCTTTAGAAGAAGAAGAAGAAGAAGAAGAAGAAGAAGAAGAAGAAGAAGACGAGGAGGGGGAGGAGGAGGAGGAGGAGGAGGAGGGTGGGGAGGGGGAGGAGGTACGTTACATTTCTTTCTCTTGGAAAGAAGTGAGTGTTCAACAGGTTTTTCACTCCTTTTATCCCCCACACTCCTACGTTAAACAACTAGGCAATCTTACCTCTTTTTTTAAATGAATCGGATCCGGTCAGTCCGCATGGACGATTAATGACCCAAAACTAAAAATAAACATCTCCTGCTTCGCAAACGATGGACTGGATTTGAACTAGTTCCATGTCAATTAGACACATAATTCATACAGACAAATAGTTCCTATGACATGCGAGCATCATCAAGAGCCATACCTATTAAGGTTGTACAAAAGCTCCATGTGGTAATCCAATCACTTATGGAAAGGATTCACTACTAATAAGAAAATCTTATTACTCGCAATACCCCGAACATCATTTGTTACTCTAGTAGCTACTTATCTGATCCCTCAACCTCGATTGAGGCGAACTCGAGTTCCTATCTAACTTTATATCACATTGTGAAACCCTCGTAGTAAATGTAATGGTTGACCTGTAAATACAAGTTAAGTTATAAATTATTTTAATTGGCTTCCTTTCTACTCGAATCTATCCATTCCAAATCAGTTGCTTTCCTAGACATGCACCGCATTGCCAAATCACTCATGGCTATTAGTAACATGCTAAAGTAGCGACACGGATTGACACTTCATGATACAGTAAAAGGTCAAAGGGTATTCCAATAAAAAATCACATTCGGGGTCTCGCACAATGAAGAAGCAGGGATCCATTCTTTTATTATCCTATTGGGTGATTTGCACACATGGTATGAAACACGTGTTATGGTGTTCTTGCCTAATTCAGTGCGTATGTCTCATTCTTAAATATATAAACACCGTACAGATCTTGGTCTAGGCACTTCTAAATGTCTAACCCGAGTTTTTCTTCAAACAATCCTCAAATCCAATCTTCTTAAAAACTTCACATTTGGCTTGCGAAACAAGTCATATAGGATGTCAGAATTCATAAGTCTGAACTTTAACCAAGAACGACCATTTTCGATAAAGTACACACATGACAAAAGTATGGTTCCAATTGGTTTTATTTCTCCACGTTCATCAACGTCAGAGGCGATCGCTCCTGTGAGAGAGCCGATTTCGTGACTTGTTCGACATACTAAACATAAATAAATTTCATCACACGCACATAACACAAATAGTAATATATTGATGAGTATAACATTCAAATCATTTTACAATACATAACATGGTCATATTCTACGAGGCAAACCTAGAGCCATAACATCTTTATTAAACTGGTCTCAAGATATCGCCTTTGTGAAAGTGGTGGATGTAGAGCATGTGTAGCGGGTTCGGCGGAACACAATAGGTTTTGCGCAGACAATGTATTTGTGTTAAAAAATTATTAAATATATAGAAAAATCAAGACGAGAACCCAGTAACTCACTCTTAACATCATTTTTCTAAAATTTAGAACCCATAAGGTTCAAATCCTAGATCCGCCTCTGTTTGTGAAAGGATCAACTACCATTTTCACCGTAGGCATGTATTGTATTGGAATTTTGCCACTTGCAACTATGTTTCTCAAGTACTTATACTTAGTGTCAATGTGTTTGGTCTTTTCATGATGCTTTGGATCTTTTATAAAATCAATAGGCGCTTGACTATCACAATTTAAAATTATTGATCCTTAAGGATTATTTGCAATATCCAAATGCTCAAAGAATCTCTTTAACCAAACAGCTTTTTGTACTGCATATGTACAAGCTACGAACTCAGCTTCCATAGTCGAAAGAGCAATACAAGTTTATTTCTTACTATTCCATGAAATGGCTCCACCATTGAGTAAGAAAGCATATCTAGAGGTCGACTTTCTCTCATCCAACTCACCATGTCAATTGACATCTATATAACCTCTAAACATCAAATCAGATCCACCATAGCATAGTGAATAGTTTGTAGTTTCTTTCAGGTATCGACAAATCCTCTTCACTGCTTTTCAATGATCTCTTCCATGATTGGACTGATACTTGCTAACTAAACCTACGGCATAACAAATATTCGAGTCAGTACACAACATAGCGTACATCAAGCTTCCAATAGCACTTGAGTATGTAACTCGAAATATTTCTTCCTTTTCTCTTTTGAGTCTGTGGACACATTTCAAGATATAAAGCTTCACCTTTTGCTACGAGAGTATCCATTGGTTTGCATTCACTCATTTGAAAGTGTTTCAAAATTTCTTTATATATATATTGGATAGACTCAATAACTTCTTGGAACGATTTTTTTGGATCTTAACTCCAAGGATGTAGTCTCCTTCACCCATATCTTTCATGTCAAATGACCTTGAAAGCCATGACTTGATAATCTTTAGATACTTCAAATTATTTCAAGCCATCAATATATCGTCCATATAAAGGGAAAGAATTACACAACATATCATTGGACCTTTTAACATATATGCAATGGTCTTCATCAAACATAGTAAAATTAATGAGATCATTTCTTTGTAAAATCTCAAGTACCATTGCCTTGAAGAGTGCTTTAGACATATAATGATACATTTCTTTTGAATCCAGTTTACCTAACTTATTAAAGGAATTTTTTACAAATGCAACACAACCCCAAGGTCGTAAATTATTCAAGTTTAATTTTTGGCCGGTCCATAACTCATAAGGAATGGAAGGCACTGACTTAGAAGACACTTTATTCAATATATAGGCCGCAGTTAGTATCACATCTCCCAGAAAGAGATAGGTAAATTAGCTTGCGCCATCATTGTCATGTCCAAAGGAGTTCTATTCCTCCTTTCTACTACACCATTTTGCTGAGATGTATAACGAATATTTAATTGTCTGGTGATGCCTTTTTCATTACACACTTCACTAAATTGTCTTGATAGATATTCAAGCCCTCTATCGGTACTTAGGAGTTTTTATACTTCTGTTTAATTGATTCTCAACTTCATTCATATATTGTTTGAAGCACTCAAGTGCTTTGGGTTAATGAGAAATTAAATAAATATAATCCAAACACGTGAAATCATCAACAAATGTAATGAAATACAAGGAACCATATCTTGCCTTCACACTCGTTGGACCACAAATATCTAAATAGATTAATTGTAATGGGAAGTCAGCTCTTTTAGTCTTCCTAAAAGGTTTACGTGTAATCTTTCCGGCAAGACACTATTCACAAGTTGGCATTTCAATTTTGGAGAAAGAACTCAAGTGTCCTTCCTTAGCCAATCTATTCATTCGATCTTGCCCAATGTGACCTAATCTAACATACCATGTAATAATAGCAACATCTCTATTACTAAAAGAACATGCCATTACACATCGGTCCACATAATAGTCATAAGTAGAAGAATTATAATTCAACACAAAGAAACCATCATAAAGATGTCAAGAACCATAAAAGACATTCTCTAGAGCAATTCTCAGAATATTGTGACTAAAGTTCAAACAGAAACCTAAATTAAGAAGAACATACACTCATATTAAGTTTCATCGAATTTCTGGAGCATATAGGACGTCATGCAACATCAAAGTTCGGCCACCACGCAAGTCAATCCTACAAGTGCCAAGCCCTTTGACTTCAACCTTCATATTATTTCCTACATAAATATACCTCGATCCAGATGGGACTCGACAATACTCTACAATGCTTCTCGATCACGGGTCACATGGGCGGTGGCTCCTGAGTCTACAATCCACACATGATAAGATTTAGTTAATAAAATTATGCTAAAAACAAATATAGCACTTAGAGATGCGTTTTAAAATGCTACCTTTTTCGGCTTAGTGCAATCATGAGCAAAGTATCCCGACACTTGGCAATTGTAGCATTTCATCTTACTCTTATCTTTCTTCTTGAAAAACTGCTTTCTCTTCTGTGAGTTCTGTTTGTTTCTTTTCTTAGAGGGTCTCTCTCCAGTCTCCTTGCCTTCCCGCCTTTTTTCAATCATTTTTGCACTTGAATCCTTAAAGCTTTTTACCTCTTGATTCTGCCACATAGGCACTGAGTATAGCTTTCGCAACACCAAGCCGCTCATCTTCAAGTTCCACATGTCGGGCAACATCAGCAAATGTTTTGATGGTATCATTATGGGTCAAGTTTATCTTCAGATGTTCCCTATTATTGGGAAAAAACCGAATCACTACCTGAACTTGCTTCTCATCAGAGAGAACATGACCAACACTTTTGAATTGAGCAATCATGTTAGACATCACCATTAGGTGCTGTTTCACATTGTGATCATGACGCTTCTTATAAGTGTCAAACTCGATTGTCAACCATCTAAGGCGAGTCACAGTTGTACCCTCATATGTTTTACTCAAATGTGCCCACATGGTATAAGCAGTAGAGAATTGTTCACATTCATGGATGAAATCATCCACAACTGAGCTTACAATGATTCCACGAGCAGTGGCACCTTTCGTTTTTCAAAAATTGTAATCCTCAAGTCTCTCCTATGTAGGGTAGTGTTACCCTCTTCTAGGGAATAATTACATGGTTAATGGCTTCTAGAGCATCTTGTTCTTCCAGCACATACCACATCTTATGGCTCCAAATATCATAAATTTCACCGTTCAGTTTGTCACCCTTGTTCAAGTCAGCAATGATACTTTTTGATGTCGTTGTATGTTAAAATAAAATAATTATGCAAGTGTATTTATTACTCATAATTTTCGCATAATATATACATGCTTAGGCAAATCAATTAAATAAAAATATTAATTTTACACTTAGTATAGAATCGAAAGGCTACCATGTATAAAATAAAGAGAATAACATAAATTCATTAATAAAATAAACAAATATATATAATAAGGCAAACTAAGTCACACGTTCATATTAGGCATAGTTTTACCACTCAATTTCTAGATAGCGAATGTATATAGAATAAGGTGCAGTTTGCCATATCTCATGATAAGTGTTAGTTAAAACTTCACCCCAAGATTCTTGAAGAGAATCTGCTAACATACTTAAAGCTACGTGATCATCAATTAAAATGTTATACTCAGTCAGTTCTCGAAGAGAATATGCTAACATACTTAAAGCTACGTGATTATCAATTAAAATTATACTCAGTCAGTTCAGAACGTCTTGACCAGAAAAGATGTATGTGACTGGGTATGGTAGCGTTTGGGGCCATTTTTAACTTCTTAAATTCTTCAAATTTCTTTTCTCTTTCTCTTCACTTATCCCTCTCATTCCTAAGGATATTTTGCTCTATCCTTAGGACTCTCGTTATGACTTCAGACTTTGAGTTTGAATTATTATAGAATTTAGTCCTCCTCCTATGCACTCTACATTGTTTCTTTACTCGATCTTCAGCACTACTCCAACTAGGAGTAAGTCGAGCTTGTCCCCGTCCAGCCATGTCTAAAATGAGAATAAAGAAACAAAAATGGCTATTACCATTCAAATGACAACATATGTCACAACTTGTAGAAGAAATTTTAATAAAGGGATTATGACTAAACTTTCTTTAGCAAAACAAAAATAAATGAATAAGGCTATGGTTCATATCTAAATTTGTTTAAAACACTTTTAGGATGACTAATTCACAAGTTAGGGTATTAACTAAGACTTGGCTAAAACGATTCACTCAAGAATCAACGAGTTGTCTGCGGGCTTTATCCAATAATATAAGTTCATTTAGTGATCTTATTATATGAGTATCATGTCAAAACCAAACATTCTAGTTTAAACTGTAAATTGTGCACACAAATTCATCTCTACCAAAGTTTCCAATTGACTTGGCATAATCTTCCATGTATTAAGTAAAAGTAAGATTTCATTGACAATAGCACATAAAAATGGTTGTCATTTAAAACCTTTAATGATTAATGTGTATCTTACTGGTTTTAAAGAAAGAAAACTTTCAATTCATGAACCTTTATTTCGGTTATTGGTCTAGGGATTTTGCTTTTCTATGCACTTAAAAGAATAAGAGAGAACTCTTTCTTTCACAATGAAAAACTTCAGTGTTGCCTCATTATGCCATGTCCTTAACATTGTATCGGATTTACTAAATACTCTACAGTTATGAAACCTTTGATAATCAATCAAATTTTAAATCATCACTACTATGAAAAAACTATTCAGTTAAATAATTAAATCATAGAAAATATGGAGTGCATATTACAAGCACAAAAAAAATCAATATTCAAACATGATACATGCAGCACCGAAAGAAAAAAAAACTTCAACTCTAATTAATTAGATGTTCAAAGTTGAAATGGGCATTAGACACAACTAAATAGAATCCTGTTTTTGCAGTAATGAACATATCTAACAACGCTGTATTTTTTTTTATGGAAGCAACCAATGATTGGGGAAACCAACACAGGCTCTGATAACAATGTTATACATTAAAGCCGTAACAGGAACAAATTTGCGTACCTGTTAACATAAGCAACACAATGAAAGATTTTGATATCACCACCAAAAGTTTTCTCCAACTCGACACTGAATCACGAGGAAACAAAGTCTGGTTTTCACAAACTAGATATCTTCTATGTGTGTGTTTCTTTTGTGGAAGAGTTAAAGAATTGTGGTTCTTTCTTTTGAAGAAGAAGAAAAGGTATGTTACTTTTCTTTCTCTTGGAAAAAAGTGTGTTCTGCAGGTTTTTCTCTCTGTTTATCCCCACACTCCCATGTTAAAAAACTAGGCAGTTTATTTTAACGTGGGTAACCTCCTTAAATCTTATATCTTTCTTTAAATGGGTTGGATCGGGTCAGTCCACATAGGCGACCCATGATCCAAAACTAAAAATAACTGTATTCACGGACACGTAGCACACATACATATCTTCACTATAGAGAGGTGATTGGTGCTGGCACTAAAAGAGAAGCGAACAAGTTGGACAATGGCAAGTTGGAACATGGGAGGTTGAGAAAAAACATTCCGTGTGAAATTATCCGAAAGCAAGCTCCATGGAGTGTCTGTTTAGCTCGGAGTCGCACCTTCCGAGTTTGTAACCGTCAAGCTGCACATTAAAGGCATTCCAAGATTGTGTGCTCCCCATGATCCAACGTAGGAACATGGCCATTTAAATATAGAGTTAAGGCTCAACAGGCTACCATTATAAATAACTCTTTGAATCATTTGTAAAGGAATTCACAAATATATGTTGAAACTCTACCAAATTGTACTCTCAAATATCAAGAAATAATACAACTATTGTTCTCGTGTCTTGTTCTTATTGGTTATTTCGTCTTTGCATTTGCTAATCGTAATCTTGATACAATTAATTGCTTGTAATCCTTTAGAAATTCAATTGCAACCTAACGAGCGAATTTAGGCCATACAATTTGGTGCCCAAAGTGGGCCTCAAGCAATTGAGATTGTTCTAAGGTTGCAATATTTATACCAGTTCGCTAATTTTTATCCCTCAAAATGGTGTAAGGTAACCCTCGTCCCGATGGGACCCTGCTAATGGAGAAAATCAAATAGTTGGAGATCCATCACGCCCCATTGGGCCACAATTTCACGGAGAAAACTCGAGGGCAAAGAATGAAATCGCTGATGACACTTAGTCCGTTCATTCTCAGCACCATCAACTCCCGCTGCCGAATGGAGGGGGAGCAGGTGATTTAAGCATCGATTTTTGGCAAGTGATGCACAGGGATGTCATGGTTCAACATTATGAAGCCATGGCAGAGCAAAATAGGCGAATTGAGGCGCAAGGAAATTTTTTCACTGAGCAGTCAAGAGTGAATGAGTGGGTAAACAATGCATTCCAAGCACTCTATGAGAGTCTCAGAGTCACAACCACACCACCCATGATTCCTAATGAAGGAATTCTGACTTATGTTCCTCAAGGTGCAGTAATAGGGGACCTTCAAACGGATTCAGATCCAAAGGGTAGGGGACCGCTCGTAGTGGCTGAAACTGCTGATGTAGTGCAACAAAGTGTCCCGTTGGACCAGTTATAAAAATGGAAGAAAGAATTCGAAGAAAAATTCGAAGAAAAGATGGAAAGGATCACCAGAGCATCGAAGTCTAATAAGCTGATAGACATTGCTAAATGTAAGCAGCAAGCATTCAAATTGGAGGCTGCCCCTACTCACATTCACAAGAAGTTCAAGTTACTATTATTGACGAAGTATGGCGGCACGTCTGATCCCACTGATCACATCACCAAATATATGGCGATGGTGAAGGAGAATGACCTGACAGAGTTGGATTTAGAGTCCGTGCTCCTGAAGAAATTCAGGGAGATGCTAGAGAAATGAGCGTTAAAGTCGTGCATGCACCTTCCTGCTAAGTCTATTGGGTCGTTTGATGAATTGGCTGATCAATTTATCAAAGCACACATAGGGTCCCAAAAGGTTCATAAGAGAAAGGAAGACATCTTCCAAGTCAAGCAGAGGCTAAGAGAGCTCCTCCAAGATTTCTTGGACCGTTTGCAAGCGGAACGGATGCTCATACCTCCTATAGAGGATGGCCTGGTGATTCTAGCATATACTAATAACCTGAATGGTGATAGCTCGGAGGAATTTGCTGAGTTGAAGAAAAAATTACAAGAATGGAAAGCCATGACCTGGGATAATATGCACACTAGAACCTGCTCTAAAATTAAAGTTAAGGAAGAGAACAAGTTTTCCAGTCGTAACTCTGGCTACAACAGTCATTCTGAGTCATCAAGATAGAATGAGTTAACACGAATAAATTATAGGCCCCCGTACGAGACCTACGATGCTCCGAGGCAGCATGTGAGTCAGAGACTAGGAAACAAGAATAGCAGAAACTCGGTATGAAAAGATAACATCAGGCCGTCTTTGGTTTATGAAGAACTAAGCTTGGCCCGAGTCCAGAGTATAATTTCAACGTTTCCGACACAGAGCTGGTGAATGTGTTGAGGGGGATGATGGATAAAGGGGTGAGACTCTCCAAAGATATGAGGTCTGATACAAGCAAAAAGGATAAAACTATGTGGTGTGAATTTCCATGAATACCACGACCATCTTACTGAAGATTGTAAAGCCTTACGATATGAGGTGGACTACTTGTTAAAGAAAGAGATGTTGAAGGAATTCTTGACGGACAAAGGAAAGCATACCTTTTTCCAAGAATATGGGTGGAGGACAGCCACCAAGGCCTCCATCTTCAAAAAGGGTAGTGAATGTGATCTCCGGAGGCTCAAAGATCAATGGTATAACTTATACTTCGGCGAAGAAATTCGCCAAGGTCTTCGTGACTCATGAAAAAAAGGAGCTGTGATGGTGGCTCAAAAGGAGAAATTATGTTTGGTGATGAAGACGCCAATGGGATTTTGTTTCCCCATCATAACACGTTGGTAATCATGTTGCGAATCAATAATCCCGATATCAAGCAAGTGTTGTAGATGCAAGAGTTTCCGTAAACATTATTCATTACAGTGTTGTGAAATGAATTTGGTTGAAGGATGTGATCGTCCTGGAGTCAACCATGCTTATAGGCTTCAACAACTCCACGGAGAAACACACTTGGTGAGATCACATTCACCACTTATGCTGAAGAAGTCACGAAGAAGATAGTGTTTCAAGTAATGTCCGAGGACATGGCTTATAATGTTATCCTTGGGCGACCATGAATTCACGCTATGGAGGCAGTACCTTCAACTCTTCATCAGGTGGTCAAGTTCCCGACCCCGTGGGGAGTGCAAAGCATTTGTGGGGAGCAAAGGATTGCAAAGGAGAGCTATTCAATTGCGCTTAAAAGTGGAGTCGTCTCGTCTGGACCATCCAAATAGCAATCACAGCTCCTAGGGTCTGTGGAGGAGTTGGTTTCGAGGGCTGAAGCGGTACCTCAAAAGAAATTGATAGAAAAGATCCCCGCTTGTATCTAGGATCCCAATAAGTAAAGGGCGAAAGATTCCACAATCAAAGAGATAGAAGAAATTACGCATTCAGCAGAGTTTTCAGAGAGGAAAGTGTTTGTTGGTTCAGAGTTGGACCCCAAGTCGAGGGGTAGTATCATTGCCTTTTTGAACTCCAATACGGACTGCTTTGCTTGGTCGCATGCCGACATGGCTGGGATCGACTCAGAGATAACCACCTATTAGCTCAATGTTGACCCTTATTATTCTCTGGTGAAGGAGAAGAAGAGACCCAACACAGGCATTAAGAAGAAGGTGATCGAGGAAGAATTGAGTAAGCTACTTGATAATTGATTCATCCATGAAATTAATTATTTAGAATGGCTTGCTAATGTTGTGCCGTGCCCAAGAAGAAGGAAAGTGGCGAATGTGCGTTGATTACACAGATTTGAATAAGGCTTGCCCCAAGGATTTATATCTGTTACCACAAATCGATAGGCTAATTGATTCTATGGCTAGGCACAAGCTATTGATTTTCTTAGATGCTTACTCTGGTTACAATCAAATCTTGATGGAAATGAAGGATTAAGAGAAAACCTCCTTCATCACTGATCGAAGAACTTATTTCTAATAAAGTGATGTCCTTCGGCCTCAAGAATGTGGGTGCAACGTATCAAATATTGGTGTGTCAGATGTTTAAGGGGTATATTAGGAAGTCGATGGAAGTGTATATTGACAACATGTTGGTGAAGTCAGTGTGAGTGGAGGAGCATTTAGATCATTTGAGGGAGACCTTTGCAACACTACGACAGTATAACATGAAGTTGAATCCTAAGTAGTGTACCTTTGGTGTTGGTTCCAACAAGTTTTTAGGCTTCATAGTATCCGAGCGGGGAATAGAAGCCAACCCGGAGAAGATTAAGGCAATAGAGGAGATACTGGATGTTCTCACGGGAATAAAAGAGGTACAACGCCTGACTGGCCATGTGGCAGCCTTGAGCAGATTCATTTCAAGGTCATCGGAGCAATTCCATAAGTTCTTTTCTATCTGAAAAAGAACACAAGCTTTGAGTGGACTCCGGAATGTCAACATACGCTGAAGGAATTGAAATACTACTTGTCAAATGCTCTGCTGCTTGCAAAGCCGAAGAATGGAGAAACTTTATATTTTTACCTTACGGTGTCCGAAGTGGCTGTAAGTGTTGTACTGGTCTGGGAGGAAAAAGGGAAGCAGCATCCAATTTATTACATTAGAAAATCATTGTTTGATGCTGAGACCAGGTACTCTCATTTGAAAAATTGGAGCTTGCTTTAATAATTGATGCACGAAAGTTACGGCCTTACTTCCAATGCCATCCTATAGCTGTAGTCACTACCTACCCTTTAAGAAGTATTTTGCACAAGCTTGAACTATCCGGAAGGTTGGCAAGGTGGACAACTGAGCTGAGCGAGTATAATATTACTAATCAACCTCGCAAAACTATCAAGTCCCTAGTGTTAGCTGATTTTGTGGCGGATTTTAGTGCTAAGATACTTCCCGAGGCGGAGAAGAAAGAGTTGTTATCAAAAGGTCCAGTATCAGTGGTTTGGACACTCTATACGGATGAGGCTTCAACTTTTAAAGGCTCAGGACGTGGATTAGTTTTGGTGGCTCCAATGGGTGAAAGAGTCCGGCGCTCCATTCGGCTTCACACAGTTACAGACAACAAAGCCGAGTACGAGGTCGTGATAGCAGGCTTGGAGCTTTCTAAGGAGTTGGGGCTAGAAAAGATCGAATTGAAAAGTGATTCCCAACTGGTAGTGAATCAAATACTAGGGCACTTCACGTCCCGTGAGCCCTGAATGCAGCAACTCGTCAAAGTAAAGGACAGTTTATCCCTGTTTATAAAATGGAAAGTTGAGCAGATCCCCCAGGAAGAAAATGGGGAAGCAGACACCTTGGCAAATTTAGGTTCCGCTGCTGAACTAAGTGAATCAGGAGAGAACTTGGTTGTTCATCTTTTTAGTATGGCTATTGATAGAGCAAAGAATGATGTAAACTCAATGCATCTCACTTGAGATTGACGCACTACGTTTATCTCATATTTTGAATCGGGGACTCTGCCATGTGATAAGAAAGAAGGTTGGAAGCTAAGGATCCAGGCGGTCCAATATTTTATGCTTTGTGAGGAGTTGTATAGGAAGTTGCACATCGGCCCGTTGGTCAAGTGTTTGGGTTCAGGGTAGATTGAGTATGTTAAGAGAGAAGTGCATGGGGGTGAATGGGGCAATCCCTCTAGGGGTAAATCGCTTGCTTGGAAATTACTCAGAACTGGATACTTTTTGCCAGATATAGGCACGAATGCCAAGGTCTTCATTCGAAAATATGGTAAATGTCAGCGCCACGCACGGATGCTTCACCAGAAAGCTGAGTAGTTACACTCAGTCTTGTCATTGTGGCCTTTCATGAAATGGGGGGTGGATATTGTAGGGCTACTACCTAAGGCAAAAGCAAAGCTGAAATTATTGCTTGTCCTGAAAGACTATTTTTCCTAGTGGGTAGAAGCGGGGGGCTTTTGCCGAAGTTAGAGAAACAAAAGTCATAGACTTCATATGGAAGAATATCATACGCAGATTCAGAGTCCCTAAAGAAATTACGTGTGATAATGACCCGCAGTTGATTGGCTGCAAAGTTACACATTTCCTTGGGAAATAGAGGATAAAAAGGCTAGTATCGACACCGTACCTTCTGAGTGCAAATGAGTAGGTCAAGTGCTCAAATAGAATGATTTGAGAACTTGAAGAAACGACTTGAGGAAGAAAAGGACTCGTGGCTAGATGAGCTCCCCGGAGTGCTATGGGCAAATAGAACAACTTATAAGAATAGCGCTGGGGGAACTCCTATTTAGTATACGAGATGGATGCCTTGATCCTCGTAGAAGTTGGTGAGCCGAGCTTCCGATATGCTCACACTATCGAAGAGGCTAATAAGGATGTGATGCAAGTTGAACTGGACATGTTAGATGGTCGGAGGTAATTGGCCTTAATACGGATGACAGCCCAAAAAAAGCAGATAGAAAGTTATCTCAACAAAAACGCGAATGTAGAAGTTTCAAGGTTGGTGACTTTATGCTCAGGGACGTGACACAATCAAATAAGGAACTTAATGCCGAAACGTTGGGAGCTAACTGGGAAGGCCTGTATAAGGTCGCGAGGATAGTTGGAGTGCAAACATATCAATTAGAAATGATGAATGGGAAGTCAGTCGCAGCAAATTGGAACATCTCCAATTTGAAGCGATACTACTTCTGACTCTAAGGTACTTAACTCTACTTTATTGTTTTACTTTTATTCACCTACGACTGCGAGCCACTAAACGCTCTGATGGAAGATAAGGCGCATGATCCAACACGGTGCAATGATACATGTTCACGACTTGAAATCTCTCATACAGGGGACTTCCGACAGACCCGAAGACTTGTCTTATTTTATGTTTTATGTAAATAATGCCCGGTAGTGGTGACCTTTGAAATTATGCCTAAGTTTGTTACGTTTAGGCTTGATGTAATGCCAATCACGACTCATTGTCTTTTGAACAAATGGATATTATCCTGAGTCTCACTTATGACTTCCTGTTACCTCAATATCTAACTTTCCAAAGTTATGTTGCATGGTCGAAATTATCCAAAAGCATGAAAAATAAATGCCACAGTGTGAGAACGAGACGTTGTTCTTATCCGCATCAAAATAAAACGATCTCACCCAAATTTATTCCAAAAGAATATAGTGAACCGTTCTTTATTTAAAGCGCAATTCAAAATTATTCTAAATGTTTCATGTGAAATAAAGTGCAAACATTTGAAAGAGATAAGTTAATAGCTTTCATTGAGCTCCACAGGAATAGATGCTCGTCAAAATGTATTTACATTGGTTCCAATAGCCACAAAGCTTGCAAAAAGTTAGAAAAATTATTAGCTAGCTGGCGGAGAAGTTGCAGTGGCGGGTGAATCACCCCCTTCCTTTTCACTTTTGAAAGCTCCATTTACTTACCTGTCTTCAAAAACAACCTCTTCTTCCTCATTTGCCACATCGTCTTCCTCTTCATTGTTTGAACAGAAATTTTCAGTTATGGAGCGAGCCCGAGAGGCCATATTCTCGACTTTGGTGACCAAGGAGGGAAAGTCCAGTCCTCCCGCTTCGCACTCCTTGAGCGTTTTCAAGCGAGTTTTGACAATCTCCTAGTGCTTGTCAACGTAGTCTTTCCTCTTCCTGGCCTCCAACCTAGCTTTGAAATTGTCCCTCTCCTCTTGCAGTTGCTCCATTTATTTTTGGAGCTGGGACACCTCATCTTGAGACGGGGGGGGGGGGGAGGGGGCGCTTGTTGGAGCCTTCTTTCCAACTCCTAAATTTTCACCTCTTGAGTAATGGATACGTTCAACCAAGCTCACCAACTCAGCCTTCTTTGGATAGCACCAATACATGAGCGTCTTTCAAGGCCTTAATCTCTCTCCTTAGTTTATCAGAGGCATTGGTCGCTTCGCTCAGCTCGGCCACCTTCTTGCCAAGTAGAGTCTTGAAATGAGCCACTTTCTCTCTCAGCTTCAGGTTCGACTTCGTTACTTTATGGTGAGAATCCTCCAACTCCTTGAGTTTTGTAGTACAGAGTTCCTCCCGATCCACAGCTTTGAGAATGTCATAAAGCTCTACAAAAGGGTAAGTTAGTAAAGGGAATATGGATAAAACTGTATCAATAGAGAGCTGGTCGAGGTGTTCCCTCTTGAGAGGTCCAAGCAGTTGATGAAAATGCTTTGCAACTTCACCGGGCTTGGAAAAAAGGTCCACATTCGAGGGATTGAGATCAAGATCTTCCTCATAATATCCTCAATATTAGGGTTGCCAGAAAGCTCGGTATTGATTTTTGCGGCCACATCGACCACTCTCTCATTCAACAAAAAAGGACGAGACTCGACTTTGTCCTCTTTCTCCTTCCTTTTGGATTATCAGCCGAGTCTCTGGACCCATCAAGTTCAATCACTTCATGAGGACCGAAAGTCTACGGATCCTCTCAGTAGGTTTATCTCTCAAACCTCGACCCGTGGGGGCGCTGGCATCTGGTTCAGTCGCAACCATGACTACTCTTTCGCAGAGTACGCGCTTTACCCTTTCCACCGTTGTGGCAATGTTTTTTCTTTTCCTTTTCTAAGCTTCCAACAAAGTGGAAGGACTGATAACTTGCCCCTTGGCTTGCTCCATGCCACCAGCATCCGAAGCCTGATTTAGAGGCCAAAATTCCTCAAGCTTCTTGGTGGCCAACTCGGCAGTTTCTATCATGAGGTCCTTTTTCTCCTTGGGTTTGAGAGAAAGCCCTAAACAAAAGAGGAACTAAATTAGTACTAAGTTGCAAAAATGCAAGTTGAGAATAAGGCACAAGGCTTACCGTGCCTCTTCACGATCCATTTTTTGTTAGAGGTCGAAAACCTCTACGTTATATCAACTCGTTTATATTTGTCGATTATTGCGTCGACCCATCCGCAAATATCAGGATGAGGTTCAACTTCAATGGCAACATCAGTAAATAAAAAGAGGAGGTGTTACTTGAATGAAAGTTCAAATGGAAGACATACAAAATGGAAAACTTATGCTGTGGGTTCCATCTCTCCGATAAATTGGGAGAGGATGAAATCTGGTTGGTAGGAATAAGGAAAATATGTTCCGCCTTGCCGTGGTCGTTCAGGTCTTCACTGACTTCAGCAGCGCAAATTTGCCGCGATTGGTCAATCAAATAATTCCCCATTTATAAACCTTGGGGGAATAAAGGTAGAGAAGGCGCTGGAAGGTAAAAGATATGCCAACTCTTTTGGCCATGAACATGATGGTACTGACCACTATCCAAAAATTAGGACCCAGTTGAACCAAACAAACGTGATAGGTGCAACAGAATGTATCCATGACTTCGTGCAATAGAAAGGAGAAACCGATTGTAAACGGATTGGTGTAGACAAAGGAAAGACCAACCGCAGGGTCTGTTACTCTATTATCCGCCATAGGCATCACAATGTCAATCTTATATGCGCTCCACTTACAATCAAGTCAGAGACACTCTATATGTCGAGGTTCTATCAAACTCGAAACCAACTCTACAGACAAGTTAAAATTATTTTCCTCCTGAGTTAGGGTTTGCTCAAGAGTGAGAAAGTCCTTGTCGGTGTTGAACTGATGCAATCCAAACTAGGCTTAGGTCCCAACCATCAAGATCCAAGCTCGTGAGCACAAAGAATACAAGGCAAGGGCTCTGGATGAGGATTCCAGAGTGATTTGAGGTCATGGACTTGAGCGCCATCGAGGGAAGACCGACTATGGACCAAAGAGGAATACCTAGAGTCCATTTTGAGCCGTCTCCACACATCCCAGGAAGAGGTGGACCGCCCACAGCACTAGGCAGACCGCCTAGTTGAAGACCAACTCTTTGGATCTCAAAGGAGGCGGAGCGCCTCTATAAATGGGCGGACCGCCCACTTTTCTACACTCTTACAGTAGGCGGACTGCCTACTCTGCCAGGTGGGGCGCCTATTTTGCTTAGTTTTGGACGGGAATTTGACGTGTAATCCCTATTTTGGCCCTACGTGGCTTGTATTATTTTTATATTATTTGACGGCTTTTAAGATATTACATTAGGAGTGTTGAACACCTATAAATACCACACTTAGCCATTTCCATCATTAGTTAGTTTTGAAGATTGAATTGAGAGAAAGAACATAGAGAGGCTGGGCCTTCTTGTTGGAGCTTGAAGCTCATGTATCCCCTACGACTAGGGAACCCGAGGATTGCATCCTAGTATGAATCCGGGATTTGGTTTAAGTTTCTCTTCCTCCTATTGAATTTAATCCGCATATGTGAGTATGATTCGTTTCTTTCTTCTTAATTCTTGCCTCCCCAATCCTTATTTCTTGTTATCCTTTTAATTGCTTCCGCTTGTTTAGTTTAGTTGCTTCCGCCTAGTTTAGATTGCATCAGTTGGTATCAGAGCAAGGCTCAGGTGTTGTTATTACAAACCTTCGTTCCTTATTCATCGTGTTAGCATCTTGTTCTTGTTTGTTGTTGTTCTTGAGAAAAGAAGAAAAACAAAAATATTGAAAAAAAGTTGAAAAATACAAAAAAAAATTGTTGGAATTTGTTGGATTTGAATCCCCAAATATTGAAAATCATTGGAGATTGTTATATGTTTTATTCTCGTTCTATTGGTACCAAAATTTCATGATTTGGTGATGTATTTCAAAATTTGAAGAATTCAAATTTCCAAAATCTTCAAACCCTAGAAATTCTTGCTTCAAAATCAAAATAAATTGATTGTTGTTTTCTTGGGGTTAAAACCTATTGGGGATTTTTTAGAATCATCATATACATCTTTGGGTATCATTAGAATTGAAAACAACTCGAAAAAAATTGGAAATTGAGTGCAAAACGAGCAAAAAATACGTTTTGCGAAGCTGCAGGAAGTAGTAGTAGGCGGACCGCCCACTCTGGGAGGCGGACCGCCCACTTTTGTGCAGCCTCTCCGGATTTTGTCTGGGCGAACCGCCCGTTTATAGAGGCGGGGCGCCTCTTTTCCTGAAGGTTGCCCGGGTAGATTTTTCGTAGGTTTTCGTATTTCCTTTGCTTCCGTACTTCTTGGTTAGTGTTTCTAGGATAATTGGCCTACTCAAAAGACACTAACTCTTTAGCGTATTAGGACACTCGTGCGTAGAGGAGATTAGAATTCAAAGAAGAGTCGTAGAATTTTCTTTGGCCTCAAGTGCGCAGTTTAAATAGCCATCCGTACATCGAGTCCCATTAACTCCATTCCGAACTAATACTTGGACATACAAGTTGTGATCACCGTGGTTTCTAAGAGATTGAAGGCCTTGTCCTTAAGTGTTCATATATTGAGTGATACACGTGATAGAGTGATTTTGTGAGTTTTTTCTTTCATTGTTGCAACTATGTCGGATGATGATTGTGGAGGTTATGACTCATGTGGGGATGATGCGAGTTGCCATGATGATGTTGGAGACTATGGTTCCTACGAGGGTGATGATGGGTATTGCTGTGATGATTCGGGGAACTATGGCTCGTATGGTGATGAAGCGGGATACTATGATAATCATGAGACGCGAGGAGACTATGAAGCTGGTAAAGATGAATTTGATGACTCTTATGCTTCAAGTCAAGAAGTCAAAGATGGTAACGCTTCAAGGTACAATGTTCCTACTTACTCTTCTTGTGATGAATATGAAAATGTTGATAGTGACATGGAGAGAATTGATGATGAAGTTGATTTTATGAATTATTCATTTGCATCTTCTCTTGGTGTTTCTAATGGTGAAAAAGGGAGTAGTAGAGGTCCTTCTATTAGTGTGGGAGGAGGAGGTGGTTGTTCCATGGAAAAGAAGAAGCTTGCATCTTCTTGGTATGCTAAGCGACCTAATGCTTCTAATTCCCATGTGGAGGGTGGTTTGAGAGATGGTGTTGCTCTTGCTACAAGGGGATTGTATTGTTCTATCAATGCCATGAGGGGATTGGATAGTTGTAGTAGGAGTAGTGCTATGGCTAATGGAACCAAGGCGAGGGGTTCTTATGGGTTCCATGGTAAGATTCCTTCCTCGACTTTCAACAACACTTATAATGTTGGAAGAGTGACGGGAAGTGGAAGTGACCTTCGCAATGTTGCTAGGAGAGGAGGGATAAGTGAGACCCGAGTTGTTGGTGTTGATACTCGTGGGCATTCAAGTTCTCTCTTGGATGTATTTCTACGAAACTTGGGTAGAGGTAGGTTTGTTGTTGAGGTGAATGGTTATGGAGAAAACTTGCTCAAAATTGAGGAGACCGATGCCAATTGTATTAGCACCTCTTTGGTTGATAGGTTAAGGATACCATTCCGTGAGCTAGAGAATCCTTATGAGTATAATAGAGTATGGGTTTCCAAGGAAACTCGAGTACTCATAACTCATAGAAATTACAAATGTTATGTGTGGTGTGATGTGTATCTCATGCAACATGTTGATGTGTGGCTAGGTGAGCCATGGATGGAAGACAAGAGGTTGCAATATAGTACTATGAAGGATGCATATCTCGTGGGCATAGGACAAATGGTTTATGACTTTGTACCTTACCGGGGCAAGAGGCCAATTGCCTACTAGTGCACCTTCTTTGGCTATGCAAAGGAGCAAGGAGCGAGAACTTCATTCCAAGGTTGAAATTGAGCAATCAAGAAGTCCTACAAATACAAGAAGTGGTGGGATAAGTGCTAGAAAAGGGTTGACAAATGTCAACAAGGTGAGCCCGAAGCCACAAGATCCAAAGCCGAATGGTTTACCAACAAAGAAGAAGGAGACATCAGGTGATGAGTCTCTAAGTCCTAGATTCCAGGTTGATGTAAAGAGTCCACCTACTCTGGCTATGGGCATTCTCGGGCCTCATCCCAACTCGCCCAAATATAAGAGACAAAAGATTGAGAGGAGTAAGGGAGTGACCGCTGACAACTCTCGAGTGGAAAAAGGAGAGGTTGTGTTTAGTAATATGAGTGGGTTGTCACCACCCGAATCTACACCCGACCTTGAATAAAAAATAAGAGAAAAGAGAGAGGGAAAAAGAATCATTGAGAGTGAGGGCACCCCTTATTCTAACCTTAACCCTTTATCCTTTTCTTCTACTTGTTTGAATTCTTGTGTAGGAATTCTTGGAGGCAAACCGATGGAGCCTCAATCATGTTCCGAAGTGGAAAGACAAGGTGAAGATGATTCCAAATTTGAGCTATAAGGTGGAGAAACTATTCATGACACTTCAACTGCATTGAGTGAGCAAGATGGCCACTCAAAGTTATGTGTCAGTTCTTCTTCCCTTGAGCATGTTACTTCCTTGTCTTGTGATAGTGTTTGTGATAACTCCACACTAGTTGATGATATGTATGATAACAATGTGTTTGCAACTACTATAGAGTCGATTGGTCAACTTGTGTGTGAATGTGAAACACTAGTTGAGAGGGTTGAAAAGCCACATCATGATGTGAGCTCGATTTTCATTGAACCTCTCTTTAGTGAGGATATTATGGCTGACCTTGATTGTGAACCTTGTTATGACACCCCACCCATATTTGATAAAGGAGAAGATGCATTGCATGAATATCTCATTCTTCCCTTTGAATGCCTACTTGATAGTGGTGGTCTCTTGTGTCGTAGTGAGGATGGTCGTGACCTTGAGGAGTCTCTAGTGTATGAGATGGATCAAATTGTTTTCGATGACTCCTCAAGAGTAGATGTTGTCTCTAGTTTGAGAACTTCACCTTTGCTTGCTAATGAACTTGAGAAGTGTGCCTATACTAATCCTTTGTATGAGGGCAACTTCAATGGAAATAGTGATTTGTATCAAACTAGAGTAGAGTGTGAGTTTGAACCTCCATGGATTGGAATGCTTAATTCTATAGACAATCTTTTGTTTGAAGCTCCAAGTGCGATGAGTGACCTTGGTTTTGTCCTTGGAAGTTTGTCGAGTGAGGAGGGTTGTCTTGGAAGTGAATGTGGAGGTGAAGAGGTGCCTCTTGGTGTGTCCAATATGGGAACGTGGCCACTTAAATACAGAGTTAAGGCTCATCAACCTACCCTTATAAATAGCCCTTTGATTATTTATAAAGGCATACACAAATATATGCCAAAACTCTACCAAATTATACTCTCAGATATCTAGTAATAATACATCTATTGTTCTTATTTCTTGTTCTTGTTGATTATTTCGTCTTTGCGTTTGCTAATCGTAATCTTGATATAATTAATTGCTTGTAACTCTTTAAAAGTTCATTTGTAACCTAAAGACCGAATTTAGGCCATACAATAACCAACACAAGAATTTAAATTTATTAACCTATTCAAAGTGTAAGGTATATGCAGGCGAATGATTTGGTGTTTTGAGCAGGGCCGACCCTTGCCTAATGCAAGTAAAGCCGCCACTTTAGGCCCCGCATCTGTAGGGGCCCCATTTTTTGGTACACATAATAGGTTAAATTACTTTCATTTCTTAATAAGTGTTTTTTTTTTGTCAAAATAAGTTTCACTTTAAAAAGTCAATGCATATTTAATTATTCTTTTCTAATCCGTCAATGCATATTTAATTATTCTTTTCTAATCTTACTCATACAATTAAAGATGTAAGAAATGAATAATTGTACTTGAGTTTGGTATTCGAGATTAGTAAATCAGGACAATGTGGTAAAGTATATACTCTATCCGTTTCAATTTATATGAACTTATTTGATATGACAAATGTTTAATAAAGAAATGAAGACTTTTAAAACTTGTGGTCTAAACTAAGCCATTGGTATTTTTGTGGATATAAATTATTTTTTTAAGGAAACATATGTAAATTTGGGGTTTAGTTGTTTCCAAGTTTAGAAATAGGATTCTTTTGGAACGGACTAAAAAGAAATTAGGATACTTTAATTTAATGGACGTGGAAAAAAAAATTAAAAATGGACACTTATAATGGGACTTGAGGTAGTATTTAAGTTAAAAAGGACATCATCTAAAGTGAAAAGTTAAGATACATGGGAAGCTATATAAAATTGAACAAATCTTAACTAAGAATCTAACATCAACAATGTCTCAAGCGAGATAAAAAGATTGTCTATATTATCAATCAAGAAAGACTAATTAGAAGAAATTGATTATAAAAAATTTATTATAACTTTGCATCTCAAAAAGCTTAAAAAAGAAGTTCAAATTTATATATGGGAAAATTTCATATCTAACCAAATATATAACATGGCCCTACAGTTTAATAGACACAATTAATATACAACAATGGCTAGCCAAAAAGATGCTAATAAATAGGTTTATGTGTATTCCTTTATCCTAACAAAGCTGCATTATTATGTTGTAAACACACGTAATAAAAGCAAATCCTATATTTAAGGAGTCCCACAAGTCACGTAATCCACAGTCTCTTCCAAATATATATCCAATGCTACTGATTTATTTTTTACCAAATATATCGCAAATATATTCACCATAATACACGCAAATATATTTACCATAATATATTCAGCAATTTATTCAATACATATGCAATTGAAAGTGATACTGTTTAAAAATATGCGAGGTATACTATATATATTCACCAAATATATCGCAAATATATTCACCATAATACACGCAAATATATTCACCATAATATATTCAGCAATTTATTCAATACATATGCAATTGAAAGAGATACTGTTTAAAAATATGCAAGTTATACTATATATGCAAGGTAATATGCAACAAAAATATACTGTATATGCAAGTATTCACATTATATAAATGAATATCAGAAATATGCAAGGAATACCAGACTGTAGAGAAGATGGAAAGACTCTGTTCACTGCAGGGTTTTTCGATTTACAATTCCAAGATATAGTGAGAAAACTGTTGTTAGATGAAAAGTCTCATGTATTTGGTTTTGAATTTTTTTAACTTTTCATTTACCACTTGATCGACATATTACCTTAATATTAGGAGATAAATTCGTGTGTTTTAATTAGTTATTATCAGATTATTGTTAAATGATATGCATTAACAAAAGTTGTCAATCACATATCCCATGAAAATAGGAGATTCCGAAAAAATAATAAATTAGGAGCAAAATTAGGAGATAACTCACAAGGTAAATGAGTAATTAATTGAGATTCTGAAAAAATAATAAATCCAGTGAAAGAGAAAAATGCAAGTTCCCACAAAAAGTAGGCACGCTTAGAGGGGAGTTAATCTGTTTTTAAAAATGACTAATAAAAGATACCTACATAAGTCCAAATGTCTATATACAATAAATTAGAAAAAATGTATCTATTTTCTGTTAAAGGCACTTTCAAATGTCTATACAATGTAAAAATTTCTTTATATATATATATATATATTATTTTTTTAAAAATAAAATAAAATTAAGGCCCCTCGTTAAAATTTGGATTTAGGCCACAAAATTAGTCGGAACGCCCTGATTTTGAGGCATTGGACGGAGAAGTTCTAATCCAACTATAGCACCTATGGACGTCTGATTAGAAGTACACAAAACTACTCCTATAATCTCCATGTAAAATTCAATGTACTATAAATGCTTGTTTTCCAATATAAAGCAGTGCATACCTAATATAATTTTCATATAACGAACATTACTAATTGTGTTTGTGGATTATGGTTGATTATCCCGTAATTTCGTGGAGATAGGTGCTAGCTTGATCATAACCATTGTCAAGAAGAATTTTAGATTTGGTTAATTATGTCTTTTAGCAATTACTTTTTGGTTGATAAAAAGTTCACGTCATTTTTTGTCCATAGCTTTAAATAATCGATTAACCAAAAACACTAGTGATTTGGCTTTTGCTCTAGTTTTGAGAGAATAACGAGCGAGATTCTCCATAAAATTAAAGGAAGAGATCAAGTAACCGTTTGGACATAAAACTTTGTTGAAAGATGGAAAAATAAGTTTTTGAAGTATTTAAAAATGATTATTTAAAAGTTGAAGTTATCTCAGAGACATATTTCAGTTAAGAGAGAAAGATTAAAATTTTGAAAGCAGAAAAATATTTCATTCAAAAATTGGTCAGAAAACTGACTAAAAACTTATCACACGCTGTTCCAAAAATTTCGTTAAAAAACTGGTTCAAAAATATGACTCAAAAAGAATTTACAAAAAATTTTGTAAAACAAGAAAATATTTCTATAAACAAATCAGTAGGTCGTAAGGGCGAGTAGAGTGAGGGCATGCACCTGTAACTTGAAGAGAAAAAAGCGCTCACAGGCGCCTCGGCCTTCACGTCTTTTTAGCGGTTGAGAAAACATTTTAACCGTTTTTTAAATACCAAACACCAAAAATTCAGACCCCTCATTCCATTATTTTCAATTTCTTCCTTCATTGCATCACTTTGATTGTCTCCTCCTCCACACCGCCTTTGGTACATACATTTTCCACACCTCTTCCTTTCTTATTCGCATTTTAACTGTTCGATTAATGTAAATAAAGTACTCGTTTGAAGTAGGAGATATCCACTTGTTGGTTAAAAAGAACTTGTTTTTAGTGCTATCTAGGATAAATGTGGGATTACAAAATTTCTTTTGATAAGGAAACGTATATAATTTCGTATAATTGGAGCAACATGGATATAGAGGATTTTTTTTGTTAGTCAAACCTTTGTATATGAGATATAGATGTAGGTCAATGATGTGTATTTTCATCCTTGACATCGGTTATAGGCTTTACTTCAATTGATTAAAGTATTGTCAACGATATTAATGTAAATGTACTTGGAATTGGAGTGAAATGGATCTGAAATGAAAAAGGAATGTTTGGTCAACCCTAACTAGTCTGAGATTAAGTTGTAGATGATTGATTGAACATTTGTTTCTTTGAGTGATTTAAGTCGTGATTGATTTTGTCTATTTGTATTTTCAAACTTGAGATCGTGTCTACACCTAATTCTCAATGGAGCCAACGTTAAAGCTTGATCAATTAATTAGAACTAGCATTTGTCAACGATTCTAATGTTTTATAGAATACATTGTGATTTTTGCATTTTGCAATAAGCTGTTTTCCTATCCAAGGAACAGAATGTGAAATTGCCAATTTTCCTTCCATTTCAGGATAACTCTTCAATGAGCTAGCTATAGCTTGACGGATTAACATTTCTGATATTATAAATTTTTCGTTAAGTTGGTATTTTCTTCTCCTTTTCTACCCTTCTCTCCGAATTGTCCTTTGCCATCAGTAGCACTAACCCCCCCATCCCCACCCCTCACCTGAAATCCCCACTCTCCAACCCCAAAAATTGTTGAGATACGGGCCCAGTGTATCTCGGGCCAAGTAGATTGTTAGATTAGTTTAGCCCACTTTGATATTTATACCCGGTCCAATATGTGATGTAGATATCTTTTATTTTCTTATTTTTCATTATATTGTAAATATATAAACACTTTGGAATGTTCTGGAATAACAGGTCAGATTTTCAATTCACACCGACTTTCTCTTCCACTTCACAGCTTCTCTTCCTACGCTAACTCTGACTCAACGCTGATTTTACATTTTAACATGGTATCAGAGCGGGAATCAAATTGATCCCGACCCTTCAATACACTCTGAATCGGGGATATTTTGCAGTATAATCTCTAGGGTTCATATCGGAGGTGTAAATCCTTTCGAATTCTGGTAATTTTTCACTGTTTTTCTGCAAATTTTTGAGAATATGGTGGTGAATTAGTTGCTCCGATTGAATAGTGCGAGCAATTCCGCTGATTTCTAGGGGTTTTTGTTGTGTGTGTACGCTACTCATGTCTGCCGGAAACTTCAATTAGTCGCCGGAGAATTCGTTCAGTCGCCGGAGAGTTCACAGGAGATAAGTTCATTTCTGATCTTTGCTGGTCCATTTTGGTTAGACAAACTACTGATTTTGCTGGTACATCTATGATTTCTAGTGTTTTTTTTCCCTAATTTTGCTGAAGAATAATCTGTCGATAACCCTAATTTTAGTTGAGAAATGGCTGAAAATTCTGTACACGTTCATAGTACAGCTGGTTCATATGGTGCTGGGACTGATTCCCAAATACTAAAACTAGATCCCAACCTTCCTCTCTATCTCGCTCCTTCTGATCACCCTGGGATGATGTTTGTTTCTGCTCCATTCTCTGGTTTAGGGTTTGGTGGATGGAAAAGAAATATGCGTATCGCTTTCTCTTACAAGAACAAATTAGGCTTTTTAATGGGTACCTATCCCCAACCCCAGGAGGACTCTGAGTTGTATGAACAGTGGATTAGGTGTAATGATATGGCCATAGCATGGCTTCTCAATGCTTTAGATAAAGATATTGCAGATAGTGTATATTCTGATAAGGCTAGTGAAATTTGGAGCGAGTTGAATGAACGTTTTGGTCAGGCTAACGGTGCAAAGTGGTACCAAGTGCAAAAGGAGATTTCTCTAAGTGCCCAAGGGTCTTCAAGTGTGTGTGTGCATATTATACCAAACTTAAGAGGCTATGGGAGGAATTATCTTCAGTTTTTCCCATTCCTCCATGCTCATGTGAAGCCAAGCAAGCTATGCAAAAGTTATTTGAGGGGCAGAAGCTCATACAATTTCTCATGGGACTCAATGAGTCCTACTCTGCTGTCAGGAGTAACATTCTCCTTATGAATCCAATGCCTTCTCTGAGCACTGCATATTCCATGGTGATGCATGAGGAGAAGCACAAAGAAATCGCATCATCCAACAATGCTCCATCCTTTACCTCTGAAGCAGCATCTTTTAGTGCTGGGGTGCAGAAGCCTTATTCCTCATCTAATGGTCGCAAGTACAATGCTAATGGTCCTTCCAGATCTGGTTCTAATGGGTATCAAAGGAACAATGGAGGACAAAAATCATATCAACAAAGGGTGAATTTTGATTCCAGATCTTCCTCACCTGTTTGTAGATATTGTAAGGCTTCCGGCCATTATATTGATCAGTGTCCCAAGCTGATTGCAAAGAAAGATCTCATTAATGCTAAGCCTACTGGTACCGCTGCTTGTGTTGAGACTTATCCCACTGGTTTGGGAGTCTCTGAGTCTACTGGGAAGGCAACAGACACTTCACATCACCATGGGTTTAGCAAAGAACAATATGAGCACCTCCTCAGCCTTCTGCATAAATCACAGTTTTTTAATTCTGAGACATCTAATTCTGGAGCTGAACACTTTGCAGGTAAACTGCTTGCCCCTGTCTCTAGTTGCGTTGGTTTCTTTGCTTGTCACATGTCTAAGGTGGTAGATAGTACTTGGATTTTAGACTCAGGAGCATCTAATCATATGACACCCTCCAAGCACTTACTCACAAACATCACTCCTTTACCTACTCCTTTCCTTATTACTCTGCCAAATGGATATAAAGTTAGGGTCACATGTACTGGATCCCTTCGTCTCTTTTCTAATATGATACTTAATGATGTACTTTATGTGCCATCTTTTCACTATAATCTGATCTCCATTCAAAAATTGCTTGATCAATTCCATTGTACAGCCCTCTTTACCAATCTGTCTTGTGTGTTGCAGGGCCCTTCTCTGAAGAGGCCACTGGAACTTGGTAAAGTGTGCAATGGATTGTACATTCTCAATGTTCCAGCCAATCATCCTCACTCATTCAACAATGCAGATTCTGTCATTTCATCTTTTTCATGTTCTCCTGCTACTACTGGCAATACTACTTTACTTAGCTCTTGTCTTTCTGATTGTTCCTTCCCTGTGAATTCCATTTCTGTTGCATTTAGTGTGAATGCTGACACTCTTGTAAATACTAATGCAATAAGGCAGTCTGCTTTGTACTGGCATCAAAGGCTTGGACATCTTCCTTATGCAAAAATGAAGTGTATTCCATTTTTACAGTCAATATTGCGTGCTTCTAAGCAACCTTTTCTATGTGATATCTGTCCAATGGCTAGGCAGCAAAGGCTGCCTTTCCCTGAGAGTCAGTCTACCTCTTCTCACCCTTTCCAATTAGTTCACATAGATGTCTGGGGACCATATCACACTCAAACTTATAATGGATTTAAATATTTTCTAACAATTGTGGATGATTACTCAAGAGCTACTTGGACACATTTATTATCTACTAAATCTAATGCCTTCACTGTCATTAAATCCTTTATTGCTTTGGTTCAGACTCAATTTCATTCTTCCATTCAAACCATTAGATCTGACAATTCCTTGGAATTGGGGGGCAGCATTGAAGCCAGTGCATACCTTTCTTCTCTCGGAATTATACACCAAACTTCTTGTTCACATACCCCTCAACAAAATGGTGTGGTAGAAAGGAAACACAAACATTTATTGGAAACCTCTCGGGCATTACTTTTTCAGTCCAAGTTACCTTTAAAATATTATGGGGATTGTGTGCTTACTGCAACTTATTTGATAAATCGATTTCCTTCTCCCCTTCTTCACCATAAATCTCCCTTTGAGTTACTCCATGGGTCTGCACCTTTGTACTCTCATTTAAAATCTTTTGGTTGCTTGTGTTTTGCTACTGTACCTAAGCCATACAGAAATAAATTTCAATCAAGGGTGTACAAATGTGTTTTTTTGGGGTATAGTCTTACCAAGAAAGGGTATAAACTTCTGAACCTTGATTCTTACACTGTTTTCTTTTCTAGAGATGTTAAATTCATTGAACATGTGTTTCCTTATGGTTCAGATTCCTCTATTTCTCCTGCTTTTCCCTTTCAACAACCTTCTGATGACATTTATGTTCCTGCTCCTATTCCTTCCCCCCATTCCTTCTCGGATACTACTTCTCCTGTTTCAAACTCTCTCCATTCCCCTTCTCCTGATCCTTCAGTTCCTCTATCTTTTCCTTCTAGCTCTTCATCTGTTCCTAATGTTCCCTCTTCTCCTATTTTAAGGAAATCTTCTAGAGTCTTCACCAGACCTTCTTATTTAGATGATTTTATTTGCTCTCATGTGTCTACAGTTCCTCCAGGATCTACTTCTTCTAAGATTTGTGACATCATAGAACCTTCTCACTATAGACAAGCTGTTTCTAACCCTGCTTGGCAGGATGCTATGCTTAAGGAATTTCAAGCACTACAAGCTAACAACACTTGGGATATAGTTCCTTTACCTCCGGGTAAGAAGGCTATCCCTTGTAAATGGGTATACAAAGTTAAACAGAAGGCAGATGGGTCTATTGAGAGATATAAGGCTAGGTTAGTCATAAGGGGGGACACTCAACAAGAGGGAGTTGAATACAATGAGATATTTTCTCCCGTAGTCAAGATGACTACAATCAAATGCTTACTAGCTGTAGCAGTTAAAAGAAATTGGCATATATTCCAACTTGATGTAAATAACGCATTCCTCCATGGGGACTTAGCCGAGGAAGTCTATATGAAAATACCTCTTGGGCTTGAAGTTGCTTCTTCTAGTTCTTCTTATCCACTTGTTTGTAAACTTAACAAGTCTCTTTATGGTTTAAAGCAAGCAAGTCGTCAATGGTATGCAAAGTTATCATCTGCTTTAGAATCCAGAGGTTATTTGTCAAGTAAGAATGATTATTCACTTTTCAAGAAGTCCTCTGCATCCTCTACTGTTCTGGTTATTGTATATGTGGATGACATCCTCTTAGTTGGGGATGATCTTCCAAAAATTCAGGCCCTAAAGCAGTTCTTGGATAATGTTTTCAAGATCAAGGATTTGGGACCAGCCCATTACTTCCTTGGTCTTGAGATTCATAGACATCCTACAGGGATTTTATTGAATCAGCAGAAGTTCACCCATGATTTATTGAAGGAACATGATTGTCTGGATGCTACCCCTACCATCTGTCCTCTTGATTTGTCCACCAAGTTGCTACCTGATGAAGGAGATCTACTTCCTGATGCCACTTCTTATAGGAAGTTGATTGGTAAGCTGAATTTTCTTCAACATACACGTCCGGACATTTCTTTCTCTGTACAACATCTTAGTCAGTTCCTTCAATCTCCCAAAGTACCTCACATGAAGGCTGCTATACATGTTCTTCGCTACTTGGCTGGTACTTCTACTCTGGGCTTGTTCTTTAATGCTTCTTCTGATTTTCAGCTGGTTGGATATAGTGACTCTGATTGGGCTGCCTGCCCTTTGTCTCGCCGTTCTGTTACTGGGTTCTTTCTTCTTTTGGGTGACTCCCCTGTCTCATGGAAGTCTAAAAAGCAGCCTACTGTAGCTCTTTCTTCTGCCGAGGCAGAATATAGAGCTATACGCAAGGCTGTAGCAGAAGTTGTTTGGTTGGTTCGACTCTTTCATGATTTTGGTGTCTTCGATTTGTCTCCTGTTATCATTTATTGTGATAACCAGGCAGCCTTGCAGATTGCTCGCAATCCAGTGTTGCATGAACGTACTAAACATATTGAAATTGATTGCCATTTTGTGCGAGAAAAATTGGGTGATGGCCTGATCCAGTTGAAGTTTATTTCCACCAAGCTTCAGCTTGCAGGTATCTTGACAAAGCCTTTACCTGGTCCTCACCATCACACATTGCTCAGCAAGCTCGGCCTCACATATCGTGGGTCCAGCTTGCGGGGGGGTGTTGAGATACGGCCCAGTGTATCTCGGGCCAAGAAGATTGTTAGATTAGTTTAGCCCACTTTGGTATTTATACCCGGTCCAATATATGATGTAGATATCTTTTATTTTCTTATTTTTCATTATATTGTAAATATATAAACACTTTGGAATGTTCTGGAATAACAGGTCAGATTTTCAATTCACACCGACTTTCTCTTCCACTTCACAGCTTCTCTTCCTACGCTAACTCTGACTCAACGCTGATTTTACATTTTAACAATAAAATAAAAAATTAAGCCAATGGAATGAGAATCTGATAATGACTCCGGACTAAACAATGTGACAGAATTCTAAAACTTTTCAAGTTCTGTTCTTGACAACCCTTCTCTAATGAAAATGTGTGGTGCATTTACTATTTACTTTTTATTGAAAAGTCTCATTATTCTCTATATGTTGCCATAGCCTCGTTTTCATTTATGAAGGTCCTAATCCTGGTTCTCTCATTATCATTTGCACTAATATTTTTGTGCTTCTGTTTGAGCATTCATTAGGAAAGTTGCGCGTAAAATTCTGCTTTGCTTCCATTGCAGTTTCTTGGTGTGCTTGCATCCATGTCCTTCTTGGACTAAAGCTTTAGATTCTATGGTCCACCTCTGTGTGATGCATCATACCGAAGTTAATGATTTAAGCTTCATGTCCGATGGTAGTAATTGTAACATGTCAACATTCTTGTAGCTTAATAGTGAAGCTCAAATCATAAGTCTTATGTCCTTGGGCATTTCTGGAAATAGAATAATGAGACAGAATTGATACTCAGGGGTAGAGGTCGGGGCTGTTGTTTAAATACTGAGCGTGAGTTATGAATGCACTGTCATCTTTTAAGCTGGCATTTTTCGAATTAACTAATCTAAAGAAAAAATAGAGTAGCTCAAGCGCAAAAGTACCTCCATTTCCAGCCTTAAGGTTGTACATTTGAGACACTAAGAATGCAAATTACCATACCAAAAAAAAGAAGAAAAAGAAAAACAGGTAATGAATCCAAGTGTTGTGTACTCTAATGAATAATCTGGTTATTATCTATTTGAATTTTTTTTTTTAAGCAATTTTAACATTTTATTTTTATAAATTCTTTTCGATACTGACTTAATAAATTTTTTATTAATCTGGTTTGGGAGAGCCGGAGAGGACAGGCAAAAGGAAATTTAACCTTACTGCTTGAATGTAACTTAATTATTCTATTTAAGCTCACTGAGATTGGAAAAAGAGAAACAGGTAGATGCTTTCCCTGATTTTTCTTTTTCTCCCATTTTGTGCATTAATGTAGCTGTGCTGGTAAGTATATATGTTTCCTTTTGTGTCTTGGCTTTCCTAGTTATAGAGGATAGCCTATGTTACATAAACTAACTTATGGCATATCTATCCGGTAAAGTTGTGTTAGTACTTAGTATGCTCTGTATGTAAGGCCAGTGAGAAAGTTCGTGTTACCTAGACCATAATCATAGCTCCTGTTGTCATATATTCTCAAAGTCCAGATGATTTTCAAAGAAACATGGTTAGATGATTGATTTATTTGTGAATTTTTATCTCTTCAACAGATTCAATGGCTCTAGAACAATCTTTTATTGAACCTATTATCAGTTTTGGTTCTGATGAAAATGTTTCCCTAAAAAAGAGGAATTCAGTTCCAGTTCCAACAGCATACTCTGGAAATGTAATGGGATGTTTTGATTGCAACATTTGTCTTGATTCAGCACATGATCCTGTTGTCACCCTCTGTGGTCACCTCTACTGCTGGCCTTGCATTTACAAGTGGCTCCAAGTTGAGAACTCTACTTCAGGATCAGAAGAAACTCCTAAATGTCCAGTCTGCAAGGCTCACATATCAAACTCCTCACTGGTACCTCTATATGGCCGTGGGACATCATCATCAGAATCTGAATCCAACAAGTCCCAAGTTGATGTGGCCATACCTCGCAGGCCTCAAGCCATTTGGACAACTACACAAGTCAATACATCGTCTCCAACTTCTCACGTACATAAACAACTTCACGACACTTCTTTCTATTATCAACCACCTTCAATTCATCACCATCAGTACATACCCCATGCTTTTGGTGGCTATGCAGCTATAGCTCCTACTAGATCTGGGGGCGCTGCAATGACCCGTTTATTCAGCCCAATGGTTGTGATGTTTGGAGAAATGCTCCTTGCACGGGTGTTGGGGGGTTCAGATGCAAGTCTGTTTTCATATCAATATCCAAGCTCTTACCCCATCCCAGGAAATGGTAGCACTAGAATGAGAAGGCAAGAAATGCAGGTAGACAAGTCTCTTAACATATTATCTATCTTTCTTTTCTCTTGCTTCATCTTGTGCCTTCTCCTATTCTGATTATTATAGCTTTCTTCATCATTGTACAGATGTACAAATTATGTGACTGCTTATCAGCAGTCCGACATGTAGTTGATAGCTTAAAAAACAAAAAAACAGACTTACAGAGATTACACAGGAAAAGCTTTATACCTTGCAGAGGTTGCTTTTATCCTCTTCTGTGGCCTTATTGATGGAGTTTATACGCTCATTATCGGTCTGGTTCAATACGAATTGATTAGGTTGGGATGGTAGGTTGATTATTTCTGCTAAACAACGTAGGTGCTATTCAGACCTCTTGAAGTATTGGAGCAATTTAAGTTCTTGAGTTTGGATTAATATGGATTTGGTGTATATGGAGAGCTGAACCATAAGATGGGCTTGTGGCAGTTGTCCAAGTCTATTTTATAGTATGAACCTTTTGGGAGAAAAAGACATAAATAGTACCTTATGTATTGGGGTAGGTTCATTTCTATCCTTTAACTATAGTATTGGACAAAGGCAGTCCTTTATGTTTCTAAAAAGTTGTCAGTTTTAGTCCTAGGCTAAAAATGGGGTCCTTATTGACAGAAAATGGTACAAATAACGTGAAAACTAACAGAATGTTTCAGACTTAAAATGAACCAAAGAAGGATATCGGCTCTTCATAGTGGCTCTCCATTAAGCCTAAACTCAATCTCTTAGCTTTTGTCACAAAAACCAATCTTCTAGTGAAACGACATGTATCGCCATTCGTCAATTGCTTACATACCAACTATGTTAATCAGGAGACTCACATTGCTTTTCTGGGTGATGTTTATTGAATAATGCAGACTGAAGCTTCCATTTTTTCTATTAGGTTGTTTTATTTTTCTGTTTTGTACATCAAAGAAGGAAGATTGTAATGTTTGCTACAGCCTACATGTCCTAATTTCGTACTTATGTATAGTATACCTTTTATCTTGTTACTTTCTTCAGCTTATTCAAAGTTTATTGAAGATTCAATTTACTTTTTATACAAAAACTGAGGATTAAAAGTTAAAACTTGAATTGGCTTTCCATTTGATATTTACTTTATTAATATTAACATAAACTCATATCTCTTGTTTCGTTCCAAGTACAAAGAGGAGTTGAAGAATATAATTCTCTATCAATCCGAAAAAGTGCTACTATTAGCTGCAAATTCAGCGGCAAATTCGATCCAGATTATTGATTTGTGTAGGTGTCATTTGGAAACTTTTTATTTTTTTTGATATTGTTGTCTAGTTTTAGTGCAAGTTGTCTGCTTTAATTTTCTTGATCATTTCAGATTTAGTTACATGAGCAAAGGTGATACTTTTTTGATGTTGTTGCTTAGTTTTAAGTCTTGTTGGTGTTTCTGGATGTTGTTGCTCTTTTTTTTAATGTTGGAAGTTGGAATAATAGTAACCCGTGCTTCAAATGTTGATAATGTCATTTTTTGTTGCTGCATTAATGTTGCTATTTTCTGGTGTGGTTGTTTAGCAAGGAACTTTTAACCTCGTTTCCTGCACCTTTAGTTACTGTTAGTTTTCACGTTAGTTTTCTTATTTTTCCGTCAGCATTTTGACTTATTTCTGGCTTAGGACTAAAACTGACCACTTTTTAAAAATATAAAGGACTGTCTTTGTCGAGTGCTATAGTTAAAGGACAGAAATGAACCTACCCCAATACTTAAGGTACTATATATGTCTTGGTTAGCGGTGACCATTTAATAAATTTCTTTTACTTAAGTTGGGGGTAAAAGCACGGAATGTATTTGTAGAACGAGTGTGATATGAATAATAAATATATGTGTGAAGTTGAAATACATGAAAAATTATCAAAGATAGATGCAGGTAAACTTTATGGTTACTTATTTATAGCCGATACAATACAGTTATACAATTATGAAAATTCATCATAAATGGACTAGTTTTAGGTTTTTCATCAAGCTACAGAAGGTATTGTATATTAATAATAAAGGAGCTACCATTGAAATGCTTACCTGGTGTAAAGTTTCGTAATGAAGAATTTAACCAACGACAATTTTGGGACAATTTTCTGATTTTTCTATGAATGAAACAAATTCTAGCTATTATAGCAGCTAACATATGTCTTATTTTTAATATAACAAATGCCACCTATTATGGACTTGACGGCATACCAAATTCTTTAACGTGACTCTGTAATTAACTTGAACTATTTCAGTTGATCCTCCTCCGTTTGTCTCTTCTCCTTTCTTCTGTTCGATACACTATTTAATGCTCGTACCCATCTTCAACTTCATTATGTCACCTTTGCACCGGTAGAAGAAACCCTTTTGGTACTTGTTAGCTTAGATAAGCTTGGAGTTTTGACTGATGACTGAGGAACGGATTCAAAGGACCTGTTCCTTTGAATCACTGCAGCTAAATAGATAATTCATGTAAAATCGTTTAAGTTGAGATATTATTAATTATCCTAAAACTAATATTTATCTTGATAATTATGCAGGTCTAAACGGATATGAAAAGATTGCATAAACACAAGGATAAGGATAGAAGATTTCTAACAGAGAAGAATCCAATTAGGACTCAAACTCAAGGGAGCATTGGAGTTCTAATTATTGAAGACTTCTCGGCTGCTGGATCTATAAAACGTGGAGCACTTCAGCCGTAGATATTAAGCACAAATACAGAGAGCATCGAGCAAAAGCTTAAAAGAGTTATTAGCTTATTTGTGTAATCAGTTAGCTACAGTAGAACTGAGTAAGAACCTGTTCCTTAAGATTTAGTCTTGGATAAGTTCAAGTCTTAGTTCAACTGTAGTAAGCATTAATTGAGTTGTACTTTCTGGTTCAAGTCGTGGACTTGACACAACTTCACTGATCTTGAGAAAGATCACTATAGGATTAGAGTTAGTCCTAGGTTAGTAAGAGTGAGTCTTGTAACCAAGTGGGTCTTTTTACATAGTGAAGTTGAAATCCTACTTGAGAAGTAGGTCGTGGTTTTTTGATCCCGAGTCAAGGGGTTTTTCCACGCTAAAATCTGGTGTTCAATTACTTACAGTTTTAATTCCGCATATCGTAGAGTAAAGGAACACATTTTAAGGAACTGGTCCTTAAAACAGTAAAGTGGTGTAATCGTGGGAAATAACAATTGGTATCAGAGCAGGTTATCCTTGAAAAGGCTAACACCTAGGATTAGATGAGTACATCACGAGAGATCAGTGAGGGCCAGTCAATGGTTAGAGCACCTTACTTCAATGGGAAATACTATTCATGGTGGAAAGAGAGGATGCGTGATCACCTTCAAGCAGAAGATTACGAATTGTGGGACATAGTAACTGAAGGTCCCATGATCCCAATGAAGAAGGATGCTGATGGAAAGGATGTTCCCAAAACCAGGAAGGAATGCAATGCTTAAGACATAAAGCAATGGGAAAAGAATGCTAAGGCAAGGAAGTGGCTGGTTGATGGACTTAGTCCTGACGAATGCACAAGGATCAGAGGGTATGCCACTGCAAAGGAGATTTGGGATGCTCTACAAGTTGCACACGAAGGAACAAGTCAGGTAAAAAGGTCCAGAGGTACACTTCTTTATGCTGAATATGAAAGCTTTAAAATGAAAGAAGAAGAATCAATCTCTGAAATGTATACTAGATTTAATGCCATTGCCTCTGAACTTATCTCTTTGGGAAGGGTTTTAACTGTGGAAGATAGGGTAGAAAAGATTTTAACTAGGGTTCTTCCAGATTCTTGGGAGATCAAAGCTTGTGCTATCATTGAAAGTAAAGATTTAACCACTTTATCCTTAGATGAGCTTATAGGCAATCTAAAAACTTATGAACTGAGGAAGAAGGTTAAAAACATAGGAGCACCAGTTAAAACTGAACCTAACCTAGCCTTGACTGCTGGTGATAAAATCATTGATGATAAGGAACTGGTCCTTATCGCTAAAAGTGTTCAGAAATATTTGAATAAGAAAAGGGAAATTAGTGGACAAGGTAGGTCTACTAACATGAAACAGGCTGGAGAATGCCACAAATGTGGAAGCTCGGAGCACTACATCAGCAAATGTCCAATTATGGAAGGAGAATGGAGGAAGAAATTCATTGATGAAAGGAAGAAGGCTAGGGAACGGGTCCATAGGAAAAGTGGAAATCCCAAAGCGCTGGTCGTAGGATGGCAAGACAGTGAAGACGAAATAACTGATGATGATCTAGATGAGGATCTTGCTCTAATGGCTCTTGGAGATTCAGAAAATGAAGAAGATCCTGAGGTATTTGTTTCTAAACTTAAAGAAGATGTAAAAAGCATGTCTAGAGAAAAGTTGGTTAAAGTATTCCATATTGTGCTAAATGAATTTAAAACTCTGAGGGATGATAATCACCAACTGCATGATAAAGTTGACTATTTAGAAACAGAATGCAAAGAGGAAATAATTAAAAATAATTTTCTGGAAAGGAAGATCACCATGATTGAGGAACAGGTCCTCACACTTGAAACAACTGCTCAGGAATTAGAAAATGTTAAAACAGTTGTAAAAGGTAAAGGTGTTGCTAATTCTCATCAGATCATTGCTGAAGAGAAACTGAAAAACACAGTGGATGAACTGTGTAAGAGAGATGAAAAGATAAGATCTTTAGAAGAAGACTTGGTTAAAACAAAAATGGAACTAAGAAAAACTGTAGAATGGAACAAATCTTCTGAAGCACTAGAATGGTTACAGGAAAATCATAGTAGTAATAGGAAAGGTATTGGATTCATGAAAGCACAGAGTTCATCCAAATGGGATCCAAAGAGTAAGTACCTATCATTTCCTGAAAACTGGCTATGCACTCATTGTGGGAACACTGGTCACCAGAAAGAAAATTGTCAATCTTTAAAAATGGCTGCCTAGAGGAACAGGTCCTATAAACCTGTTCAAAATCCTGTGAAAAAGAAGAATAGGTCCTATAAACCTGTTCAACACTCTGTAAAATGGGAAACTGTTCACACAAAGAAACCATTACCATTTTGGGCTAAGAAAGATTTGATTCATCCTTTTTCTAAAGGAAAGGAACCCAAACTAGTTTGGGTTCTTAAAATTAATCCCTAGTTTTCTTTTGCAGGCTAGAGTGAAGGAGATAAACCACAAATGGTATATGGACAGTGGTTGCTTAAGACACATGACAGGACATAAGGAACTGTTCCTTTCACTCTCAGTCTTCCAAGGAGGAAGTGTTTCCTTCGGTAATGGTAAGAAAGGGGAAATCATTGGAATTGGAAAGGTAGGTAGGTCTGATTCACACTGTATAGATAATGTGTTTCTGGTAGATGGACTGAAACATTGCTTATTGAGTATATCTCAATTGTGTGACAAAGGTGATAATGTTAATTTCTCATCTACTGGATGCACTGTGACTAACAAAACTTCTGGAGAGATTATTTTGCAGGGAAATAGGCATGGTAACAAGGAATAAGGCCAGACTAGCTGTTCAGGGATATAGTCAAGAGGAGGGCATCGACTATGATGAGACTTTTGCTCCAGTTGCAAGATTGGAAGCAATAAGACTTCTTATAGCCTTTGCCACATACATGGACTTTACTCTACATCAAATGGATGTCAAGAGTGCATTTCTTAATGGTTACTTGAAAGAAGAAGTGTATGTCAAGCAACCTCCAGGTTTTGAAAGTGAACAGTTCCCTGAACATGTGTACAAGTTGGACAAGGCCTTGTATGGACTCAAGCAGGCACCAAGAGCATGGTATGAAATGCTATCAAAATTTCTACTCCGGCATGGATACAAGAGAGGTAAAATTGATAGTACATTGTTTTTGAAAGAAAAGGGTAAGCATCTTTTAATTGTTCAAATCTATGTAGATGATATTATCTTTGGTACTACTTGTGAAAATTTAAGTAAGGAATTTGCAAACTTGATGGGGAGTGAGTTTGAGATGAGCATGATGGGTGAACTCAATTTCTTTTTGGGTTTACAAATTAAGCAAACCTCAAATGGAACTATGATCCATCAACAAAAGTATGTTAAGGAATTACTTAAAAGATTTGATATGGATAATGCTAAGGAAATTGACACACCTATTGCCACTGCCACAAAATTGGATCTTGATGAACATGGAATATTAGTTGATCAAAAATTGTATAGAGGTATGATAGGTTCCCTACTTTATCTAACTGCTAGTAGACCTGATATTGTGTTCAGTGTTGGTTTATGTGCTAGGTTCCAATCAGATCCTAAGGAATCTCATCTGAAAGCTGTTAAAAGAATATTAAGGTATCTGAAAGGAACAGGTCCCTTGGGACTATGGTATCCAAAAGGTGGTAACTTTAATCTTGTTGGATATACTGATGCTGACTATGCAGGTTTCCTTATTGATAGAAAAAGCACCTCAGGTATGGCACATTTTCTTGGTGAGTGTTTGGTTTCTTGGGGAACCAAGAAACAAAATTCAGTGGCACTTTCTACTGCTGAAGCTGAATATGTGGCAGCTGCTTCATGTTGTTCTCAGTTGTTATGGATCAAACAACAACTACAGGATTTTGGTGTTGATGTAGGAACTGTTCCTATCTATTGTGATAACACTATTGCTATTAATATGACAAAGAATCCAGTGCATCACAAAAGGACTAAACACATTGACATAAGACATCATTTCCTAAGAGACAACTATGAAAAAGGTTTGATCACCATAACATTTTGTCTCACTGAAAAGCAAATTGCTGACATTTTTACAAAAGCTCTAGGTAGAGATGATTTTGAAAGAAATAGATTGGAATTAGGGATGATTAAATTCACATAAAATCATCAATACTTTACTTCATAATTGGCTAGAAAATTGCAATTAAAATGAATTTTATTCAAGTCATTATGAATGATTCAGTCCTGCTTAATACTTAAATGTATATTCTTATGCCATATTTCTTATTTAGAGTTGCTAAAATTGAATGATGTTACCCTTATGCTCTTAGAATTTCAGATGATCAAAATGTTGCAAATTGGAAGGACACTGAATTTTTGTGTTAAAATCAGGTATGTACTCGTTATTATTCAGTTAATTTAGAAGTGCAAAGGTTATAGGTAACTTGTGATTAGGATAAATCCCACTAAGTCTCCTAACCATATCCAAACTGAATAAGAGTCCCATCGGAGGAACAGTTCCTATTCTGAAAAAGTAACCTACAGCCTAACGGCTCTTTTTCTCCGGGAGACTCCCAAGAGTCCTTAGCCGTTGCATGTTGTGCTGAGGTAAGTTGATCGTTTCCTACTCTAATTACACTACCTAATTCACACTATAAATATACTCATTCTCCCCCATTACTCTTTTACCTTGTTCATCAATTAAAATTCTCAAAATTTCAGAAAGAATTGTCAATTATCTTTTGATAAGAATTGCAAAAATGTCTCTTTCTTCTGATAACTCTCCATCTGCACCTACTACTGAACAACCACAAAATCTTAATCCTCCTTCACCCATGGAAACCACTGACCTAAACCCTGAAGTTTCTGAACAAATTCCAGAAATACCTGAACTTGAAATTCAGGGGGAAGGACCAGTTCCCACGGCTGAAACCATTGCTGAGCAGGTTGAGGATTTGTCTTGTGCTATGGTGTTGTATCAGTATCAGGTAAACTTCACATACCCTTTGAATGTGGTTATAGACGAGGAAGAAAAGGGAGAGGGGTCTGAGGCTGCTCTTGAGGGGGAACCTATTAGGAGTTTGGAAGCACCTTTGCATCGGTCACCAGGGTCTCCAGTGGTTGCTTTTAGAGCACCCATGGAGGATGTTATAGATGTTTATGAGGCTATTAGTGATAGTGATAGGCCCTTGGTGGATTTGATCAACATTAGGAGTTTGAAAAGAAAATTGGCTAGAAAGGGACCCATGAATGACCAAATGACTGCTGAAATCACTGCTAAGTTGAAGAAAATAGGAGATAGTTATAAGCCCGGAAATAAGAAGAAAGTAGAAAGTTCCTCCAAGGCAAAAGGACCTGTTCCTTCTGCCTCAACCCCTGCATCTGGGGGTAGGAGGACAAGAAGTGCTACCAAAGCTGCTGATGAACAACTGGCTGCTGCCTTGGAAAGGAGCAGAAAAGGGAAAGGAAAACAGGTAGTTGAGCAGGAAGAAGTGGATGATGTTGATGATATTGATCTTGCTGATTTTTCTGAGGATGATGAGATGGTAGAGGCTGAGGAGGTGGTGCCTCAGTCAAAGAAAAGAAAAGTTACTGAGAGAAGAGTAACAAGAAGCTCAGTTAAAGCTGCTGAGAAAGTTGCTAAGAGGACCAGGTCCTCTAAAAGAGTGGTTGTTTCTGAAAGTTCTGCTAGTGACAGTGATGAGTCTGTTGCTGCAGATGAGAGTGATAGTGATGCTGAAGGTGGTGAGTCTGTGCACTGTGTTCATGATGACATGTTGACCAGGAAGGTTTTGAAAGGTTGAGTATTGGCTGATGTGCAAGAAGAAGGGATGTTATGGTTGCTGCAAAAACTGCATGCTCATGGTTGGAGGGACATGGTCCTTAAGATCTCTGGTAGGTGTGCAAAGGGGATGGTACAGGATTTCTATAAGAATTGTTCCATCCGAGGTGATCAAATTACTACCTCTGTTAATGACAATGTCATCATATTTGATACAAGGGAACTTGGTGAGTTGCTGGGGATTCCTGCCACTGGGTATGCTAGCTATGTTAAGAAGGTCTGGCCTGACTTGACAGACTTGCCTACTGATCTGGAGATCACTAGGAAGTTTGCTGAGAATGATGGTGAAGAGAAACCCAGGGCTGTGCAGAAGAGTGAGATGCACCCACAGCACCAAGTATTATTTGAGTTTGTGAACAAAGTTGTGCTGCCAAGGCAGGAGAAAAGAGGAGTTGCCAGTTTCATGGACCTGGTCCTTATGGAACTGTTGGACACTGAAAAGCAGATCAATTAGCCCGGCTTTATGATCCATCTGATAAAAAGGGTGATTGCTGGGAAAAGAAAGCACTACTTGCCATTTGGTTTCATATTGACTGATGTGTTTGCAAAGTTGAAGATTCCCTTGGAAGGGGTTGTGAAGGCTACAAAGAAGGAAAAGTTTGGTTGTGCCACCTTGATAAGCTGTGACTTGCCAGTTCAGGCTGATCCTCCACAGGCTGGTGTTGGGAGGCAGCCACTGAACAACAAAGTAAGGGCACTTAGGCAATAGGTTGCTATGCAGGCTGTCGAGATAGCAAGGCTGGAAGAGGAGAGGAATTACTGGAAGGCAGAGGCCTCAAAAGCAAAGGAGACCAATGAGGGAATGCTCAAGCAGATGCTTGATATGCTTCACAAGTCTCAGGGACCTGGTCCTTCCACATCTTGACCACTATAGCCTTAACCTTTAGCCATCTTTTGTCCAGTGGGATTTAGCCTAGTTTAGTGCCTTAGCCTTTTCCTTCTTTAGTCTTTGAATAATTTTGCAGTACTTGCTTGTATCCCCTGGTTTCATCTTTTGGTTTAATGAATTGTCTTTGATGGCTAATATCATTGTTTTGCAGTTGCTTTAATCTGATTTATGTATTCATTTTGAATTGCCTCAATGGCCATGTGCTGATTCATTCTAACACTTGAGTTATATTTTATATGCAACCTTTTCAATGATGCCAAAAGGGGGAAGAGTAAGTTCTGATTTTGCATGGAGTTATACCTAATTAAAATATGTTCCTTAATGATGAATAAAGTCTCTACTAACTGCTTTTTGAGCCTAAGTTGAACTTCAGGATATGCAGCTATGCTTATGAATTTGTCATCATCAAAAAGGGGGAAAATGTTAGCTTGGATAAGCTTGGAGTTTTGACTGATGACTGAGAAACGGATTCAAAGGACCTGTTCCTTTGAATCACTGCAGCTAAATAGATAATTCATGCAAAATCGTTTAAGTTGAGATATTATTAATTATCCTAAAACTAATATTTATCTTGATAATTATGCAGGTCTAAACGGCTATGAAAAGATTGCATAAACACAAGGATAAGGATAGAAGATTTCTAACAGAGAAGAATCCAATTAGGACTCAAACTCAAGGGAGCATTGGAGTTCTAACTATTGAAGACTTCTCGGCTGCTGGATCTATAAAACGTGGAGCATTTCAGCCGTAGAAGTTAAGCACAAATACAGAGAGCATCGAGCAAAAGCTTAAAAGAGTTATTAGCTTATTTGTGTAATCAGTTAGCTACAGTAGAACTGAGTAAGAACCTGTTCCTTAAGATTGAGTCTTGTATAAGTTCAAGTCTTAGTTCAACTGTAGTAAGCATTAATTGAGTTGTACTTTCTGGTTCAAGTCGTGGACTTGACACAACTTCACTGATCGTGAGAAAGATCACTATAGGATTAGAGTTAGTCCTAGGTTAGTAAGAGTGAGTCTTGTAACCAAGTGGGTCTTTTTACATAGTGAAGCTGAAATCCTACTTGAGAAGTAGGTCGTGATTTTTTGATCCCGAGTCAAGGGGTTTTCCACGCTAAAATCTGGTGTTCAATTACTTACAGTTTTAATTCCGCATATCGTAGAGTAAAGGAACACATTTTAAGGAACTGGTCCTTAAAACAGTAAAGTGGTGTAATCGTGGGAAATAACAGTACTTCTTGCAAAGAGTCTTCCTCTTTTACATGCAATCTTGCCTTGCAATGTTGACATCTGAAAATTTTTGTACCTCATTTCTATCTCGTCGATACTTACTCTGTAGGATATATTCTCAAAAGTCTCTTTAGATGATGTTATTATTAGTGAAGCATGTAAAAGGGCTCCCTGTTTCTTTCCCGGAGTAAAACCCAAAGGACAAAGTACAAATATTGTTGCTTTTAGCTAACCTTCAATCATCTAATAGAATAATTGATGCATTACCAATTAAGATTCTGCAAGCAACTTCTTTTAATCACTCTTAACTAGTAGCATATAGTAGAAAGAAACACCGACAACACTCTTACAAACAAGCTAAGAAACTAAGGACCTGTTGCTCCCAACGCACACGCAAGTATAAATCGAGTATCGTTCCCACGAGGACTATGCAGACTAATACTTAACAAACAATTTCTAAACAAACTACTCAAGGATGTTTTTCTTCAATGGTGAGAGTTTTAGTAACTAAGAGCAGTAATTAAAAGGGTAAAAGTGAATTCAAGCGATGGAGCAAAATCTGGTTGTTATCAGTAATAAGGAGACGGTCCAGGGTCAGAGTTACGAACAATCCAGTTGAGTTTTCCAATTGATTCCACTTCTCAAATCCCGGGTTACTAACTGACAGATTAAATGTACCTGTGAAAACCTTTCGATTCTTCACAGTCTATGCAGGCTACTTCAATCCCTATATGTCTATGGGTTGAATCACGTGCACGCATTAACGAATTCTGTAATTAGTTAAGCTAGGCGAGCAAGTATATGTATATCCTACTCACGAATTGGTTCCCCGATGCCCGGGTTCACAAACTAGTCCTATTCTTTCTTATTACGTAATTAAATTCTCTCTTTCGAGTTCAATCTAAAAACCATAGATAATGCATAATAATCAGGCCCTGACAATAACATAAGTGAAATCAAGAAAGAATAAGTAACCCGTTATGGGATTCAATTAATGGAAATCAATCTTCAAACATCAACTTTCATGAAATACTCCAACCCTAGAACGATAGATTTAGCCACGCATACTCATAATAACAACTCAAAGATTTGATGAATTAATGAAATAATGATGTAATAGATTAATGGAAGGAAGAAAAACCCTTGTTCTTGATGTTATGAGCTCTCCAATTGCTCCAAGGTCTCAACCCCTATAAAAAACTAAGTAAAAGAGTATTTATAGGGTTTACAAACACCTAGTAATAAGTTAGACCCAAGCCTAGACGAAATAGAAAGTAAAAATCCGCACAAGGGGCGCTATAACGGGCGCCCCGCGCCCCTGACCGCGCTGGGACAACCAGAACACGCCAAACTTTGGGCGCTTTTGGGGCGCCCCACGTGGGTAAAAGCGCCAGGCACTGGGCGCTATAAGTGGCGCCCCACGTGCCCAAAAGTGCCCAGCAAAAATCGTCTCTTCCTTGCTCCGCAACTCGCCTCGTGTCGTGCCCTCGTATGCTCAATCCAATCCTCAATCAACTTCCAATCATTCCTTGCTCAGTCCCGCTCTATAAAGCTCCAAATGTACTTCATAACAACCTACATACACACGACATAAAATTAGTGCAAAACCACATTCATAAACTATAAAACGTGCGAATAAAGTACTCAAACGTGAGGAAATATTAAGGAAATATAGGCATAAAATGCCAAACATCACCACCCCACACTTGAACCTTTGCTCGCCCTCGAGCAATCACAAATAACTTCCCAACCTAGGTAGAACAGGTCTCCTTATGACTATGGTTGATACCGATCATTGAACAAATGCACACACGACTACTATGGATCCAACAAACATGCCAACAATTTATCAAACTCAAAAACATGCGAACAACCACCCCAAGACAACTCAAATGCACAAACTCGACTCATTGCAACCATGCTCCCACAAAGTCACCCATATCTACTCAACCAAGTGTTGAACCCCAAAAATTACCCCCGAGAAGGATAAATTTCGGAATATCGACAGGATGGACTAACTCTTTTGGAGTTTTTGGAGTCGCCACCCAATTTAAGGAAAACGGGAAACCAAATTAGCAAATGCGTGCAAAAACTCCGTTTTTATAAAAGACGGTCTTTCTTTCAGAGATTCTAAAGGTAAGAGGTTTTATTAATTTCGGAAGAAGGTTTTTAAGGCACTTCCGAAATTCCGTTAAAAACGGTTAATCCGACAGGTTTCCAAATATTTACAAGTGTGCTTTTCTTTCAAAAGAATTATTTAAAAATAGTAATAATAATAATAATAATAATAATAATAATAATAATAATAATAATAATAATAATAATTAATTGAATAAAAGCTTATTTGCAAAATATTATTTTACTTGCACGCATTTGCTAAGACGGCCCCAATTTTGCAATAAATTAAATAATGACTTCACAATAAAAGGAAATGAACATAAAGTAAAAACAATATACAAACAATCAAATATAATTGATAAATAAAAATATTCTACATTTTATTTACATAAATATCTAAGGAAAGGAATGCGAAGTTAAAGATAGAACCCGTGAAAAATGATCAACTCGCGGGAGCCTTGGATTTTCTAAAATTATTAAGTCTTATTTTTGAATGCTTGAGTCCGGGTCAATGCATATGCACATTTGTAGGTTAGCCGAACGCGTCCCCAAGTTGTTCGTGCCAAAAATGTACCTCACAAAAAATGAAAATGAAATTGGATTAGTACGATAATAAGGTATAATAATTAATAAAATAAAATAACAATAATAAAGTAATAAAGTAATAATAATAATAATAATAATAATAATAATAAAATATATAATAATAATAAGAAAATATAATAATAATAATAGTAAAGGGGGGTTTGTTTTTGCAAAATTTAGGCTCAGATTTGTATGGCGCGTCATGTAGAGGCTCGGGATGTTGATACGGCTGCAAACACGGAGCCCGGGCCGTGTTGCCATGCCAGGTACCAAACCCACCGCTCTATTCGACTTGCTTTGCATTAATTTCATACTTTCATCATCGCCTTTTGCTTTAGGGACACGGGAACGGGACGGTTCAAGTGTAGTATCATGTTCAAAATCCGTCAATTCCTTCTGTAGGCCTCAATACGTGCATATGTATTTTTTCATTGGCCATTTATAGTGTAGTATCCGCTCGAATCAGTTCAATACTCCATAATGGATAAAATTTATCCAAAATGGATCCCTGCACTCAGAAAATCCAGTCAATGCACACAGTAGTCCAATCATGTAAACGGGTCAAACCAATGATTCAACCGGGTCAAACCACAGGAATCAAGCAATGGGTCCAATGCAAAAAAAAAAACCAAGTAACGGGTCAAGCAATCAGAAACCCATCCAAGATCTAACACCACCGGAGCAAATTTTCCGATGCAAACAGTAACAAACAAACATCGAAGCCACTGGTAGGGTAAAAAATCACTGTTAAGCCAGCGTCAATCATCAAATCCATCAAAACCCATCATTGGTCCAACATCAGAAAAAACAAAAAAAAACAGTGTGCTTTTAGATTTTCCGGTGAAGCAAACAGTGACAGCGGCGAATGGCAACCCCGGTGGAGCGGAGGAACCGCCAATCAACGGCGTCACTACCACCCCACCACTCTCCTTATTTCAGTCGCGAACCAACGGTAACAGAAGGACACGACATCAACAAAAACAAATGAAATCTCCATCTAAGAATCACGGAATCGCCACTAACACCAGTTCCATGATCGCCTTTACCCTACTTTTTTTTACAAAAAAAACGAATTCCCCTTCTGGCAGTGGTGGATCTTTCATATGCAGTCAACATCACAACCCGAACTGGATTCGTGTTTACTTACCTTTGCCATAAATAGAGCTCACTTTATCATTTGCTAATCATGTTATGCATTGCTTTCACTTGACAAGAAAAATGGTTAAAATAAGATCACCCGTGTTTGGATCTGGTGTGCGTGTGTTATGGTGTGTGGGTGTTTGTTGTAATGATTTTTTTTGGAAGAAGATAAAGGGGAGATGTGTATATGATAGGAGAGGAGCCTCTTCTTTTAGATCTGAATTTTGTGTGTTTCGTATAAGGATGATGAATAATGTGGGTGGGGGTAAAAAAATGAGTGGGGGTGTGTGAGTGGGGAAGATGGTGAATAGTGAATGCCCCTAGGGTTTAAGGGATAAGGATATATATATATATATATGGGTAAAATGATTAGGTTCCCATGAAGAGAACGTCAGTACACCACGGCGGTACTCAGTGAGTCTCAACAACCCCCCACTAAAGCGGGAACGAGACGTTTAAAAGAAACTTAAAATGTACATAATTCGTTAAAACCATGAGAACTTAAAATACTTAAAGAAAACTGAAATAACTTGAAACAATAAAATTCTGACCTTTAAACATAAATATATATATATATATATATATATATATATATATATATATATATATATATATATATATATATATATATATCATTTCTTTACTTTTTGGGGAGTACCAGTTAACTCTGACATAACATGAATACATAAAGTCACCGTGTGATCGGCACGGGTTCGATCCCTGCCTAATCGAATAGGCCCCTTCACTGTGGCGCCACACAGTTCCAGGTGATAGCATGCTGCACGTTTTGTGCCTTGGCCGTGTCAGAAAAATCTTATACTAAACTCCCACTCTGGCACGAGTAGTTTCGGGGTCAACATTAACCAACAATGGTAACGAAACCCTTCTCAGACTCTCAAGGTAACTCCCAAAATATTTTTCATAAAACTTTACTTGACCGCTTTAAGCTCCAATAAATTACTTGAACATAATTCATAAACACAAACCGTAATAGACTTGAGTAAACATGACATAAATATTTGAAGGAATTATTCGATATAATTCAAGTAATTCTCTAATCAATAAAAACTTGATATGTAGAACCATGTAAATTAACGTAACAAAGTATAGAAATCAATGTGTATAACTCAAGGATAAACTATTGAACGATAACTTGAATGGGGTTAGCTAATATGCACTCTCTCGCTCCAATAAAGCACATATTAACTCTTTAAGACATTTTATCAAACACTTTATAGGCGGGCTTTTGTGAGCAAAACCTCTTTAGTAAAGGGCTATATCAACTCACCTCGATTACTCCTCGAGCCTAAACATAAGCTCCAATTCACGCACTTCACGTCACCCAACAACTACGATAGCCACCAATTTGAATAATCAATACTGAAGTTTCAATCTTTTTCTTCAATTAAAGAACTATAAATTTGAGTTTATAAAGGAGCTTAAGAATTTAAATTCAAATCTGCATGGGGATATCGGCAATAATGAGTTCTATTGGGATTATTTACCTGAACTCAAGAACTAGTGCTCGAAAAGAAGTTTGAAATTCCTTCTTGTCTACGTGTTCTGTTGGTGTGCTGGAGCAGTTCTTTTCCCCTCTGTTTACTTTCTTTTCCTTCTACGAGATTTGTTTTTGCCCAACCCCTAAACCCCTTTACATTTAAGACATAGGCTTTGGTTGCAACTAGCCACTTTATGGGCTCTGGTTTTACATCCAGCCACTTTATGGGCTATGGTTTTACATCCAACCACTTTGTGGCCTAAAACTCTTTTTCTCAAACTTGGAAACGGCTTGACGTCCTTCGGCTCGAACATTTGGTCCTTTAGGTCAATATGGCCAATTTTATATATCTAATTGGTGGTCCATTATCTGTACATATAACTCAATGTGGCCATTTAAATTATTTTTGTGCCAATTGCACTAACTTCAATTACTGAAGCTCCTCATTATTTCCTAAATAACTCATCTTTGTATTTTAACACATAGTATTATACACCAAACTTCTATAATATATTTCATACTTGAGGGCCATAATATCATACTGAATGAGTTTCTTGAGATTAACTTTCACAATGAGAGTCCTAAAACTTAAAAAATTGAGGAACGTTACATTCTTTTCCCCTTAAAAATATTTGTCCTCGAATGTTGCTCGAGTCTTATTCCCTCATCACAAGTCATTTTGTCAAATAAAGTATTCTGATCTCGTTAATAAAACTCCAACTCAATTGATCTTCACTATACCATTTTCTCAATGTATATCTCGGACTCATCATAGAAATACTTATAAACATAATTAACGAACAACTCAAAAAGTATATTCCACACAACTTGCGGTAATTAAATCAAGCGACCAATTATCAAAATGTCCTTAAACCCAAAACTTTAGGTAACTACACCATTCAGCCATTAAACCTTCGTCCCGAATCTTGACCAAGTAGTCCTTAAAGCTTCATGAAGAACTTATCCGTTATTAGCACTTCTTTAACTTTAGTGAGACCCCAAAATTTGGCTTAGTGCTAGATCTGTTAGAAATTTTGGCAAAGGCTCCTCTATAAATTGGACTATCCACACATACATTTTGTCCACTTTATTACAGTACATATGCACACTAATATCCCAACAATGTATAATCAACCATGACCCCAGATGGCCACTCAAAATTCATGACGTTCTAGTAACTCAATTTTTCTCCAAAATACTATTAAAAAGGAAGTACTTTGCAATCCAAGAACTTACACGTTGCTTTCTTCTTTGGTATGCTGTCCACTAACACCACTAATCAAGTTTTGTAGGCAATAATTTCCACAATTTCATTTATGCATAGTTGCAGCAACTTCAAGTTAACCATCTCGTATAAATGACTATAACTAACAAAGGAATGTAATTTTGTTTACTCATAAAATGACCTGCACAGAGACTTACATTTATCAACTTGTAAGGAAACTCTTGTCAATTTCTCATGAAGAGTTGTAGTATAAGAAGGAACTTTGCATTTAAGACTAGAGCTTGTGCATTTCCTTGCTCAAATAAGGATGGTGTTTCTTTCTTCTTTTTTTTCATATTTTTTTTTTCACTCCCCTCTGGGACACTTCCGGATCCCTTTTTCCTTCTTCTTTTTCTACTATTTTTTAAGGACACGTAAGACTTGACTTTACATATCCACAACGTTCGTGACATTTAAGAGATAATATTTTGTGTCTTCATATCACTCTTATAAGGACCATGTTGATTGGAGCAAACTATCAGAATAGCATTGATGAGTAGCATTCTCAGTGGTGCTACCTTTCAAGCAAAAAGACTTTTAGTGGTGCTATTCTCACTGGTCTATCCATTAGGTTCAACTTAGTCGCATTGCATGAATTAATCACTGGCATTTGATTAGCCTGAAACTAATTGTCACTCGCTCGTAATTGTTTTGACTCTATACAGAGTCATAGCGATAGAACCGACATCTCCCCTACTTGAGCCTGACAGCACTGAGAAATACTTGCCTTTGTAAAAAAAAATTTAAGTACTTGTTCTGTCTAGATGCTTGTTGGAAAACTCAATGGGACATCTTCAAAGTTTAAACATCACTGTTGGTATTTCAAATTAAACAATAGCCTGCCAAGCGTTATAGCTTCATTAACTCAATGTCGTTCCTCGCAAATGTTCCTTATTCGTCTTCCGAAGATTCTTTCTTGCTTTACTGATTTCTTAAAGTCTAATGGCGCAGAAGCACTAACTTGCCCTTCTTCTCAGAGCACATTTATATTTCTCATAAATTACGCATTCAGAGTGCACCATTTCTTTTCGCGACTTCTCTTCTAAGACGTCATTTGTTCGCGTAGTACTCTTGGTGCTCCTTGATTGTTCCATGTGTCTTTATTATTGCACCAAAATTAGTTCTTAAGCTAAAGGATAGCTTCTTCATCCATCACAACTCATTCTTCCTTGAGAGTCTAATATTAACTCCCTAAATTCTTAGAATACTTGCTAGAGTCTTGCCTATAAATAGGACCATCCCAAAAATGTCATCCTGTTCAAATACAACACAATAATGTGCACGTACAGTTGTCCATCCGAAATAACCATCAAGGCATCTCACGACACACATACCATGGTTAGATCATAAAATCATAAAATTTCATATAAATTTATATAATCGAACTTTCATGAACTTTTCCTCACTGTAACGTGGATGATTAACTTTAAGTAGCTTTCAACCTCATATCGCATCATGCAACATCGACATCACCTTTCTCATTACATGAATAGAAAAATAAATCATGTATAAATATACATAACTGGACATAACTTGAATCTTTCCATAACTGAAGATTTTTTTTTTTTAATTAACATTGCAATTTCGTCCATTATTCATAATCAAGAGCCTTTTTCTGGTAAGGAAAGAAAATTTTCTTGTGGATTTCACTAATACGAAAGGGTAACCCAATATGGTTGAGTACATGTCCTAAAAACATTGACATGAAGGGCATTGAGTCATCAAAAAAAGAACCTTGGTATTAAGCTCGTCCTTTGGCTGCCTTTCATTTGCTCATTTCTAACCATCTCTCCTCAAATTGAAGTGTAGGAATTATTCCCTCCAAGATTGTGTCATATTTGCTTTCATTTATTATTCACATCCAAAACTATTGCATACAAGCTTTTCAGGGCTCTGCTCCTTGGGATTAAATGCATTCTTGTGTTGATAATATATCCTTAAACATCTTACACACTCGCTCAATCTCTTGATAATATTCTAGACTAAGGTGATTCATAACTTTGTATATGAGTCTCCTTCTAATCCACCGTACACTTATACTATTGATAATGATTAGTCGTCTTGTAATCTAGTGACCCCTTTTTTTCGCTTAGTTCGCCTCATGTTCCAGTGTCTAACTCGTACGATACCCAATTCCTAACAATTAAAAAGGATTGACTCCCTCATCCTTGCCTCTATTATTATTATGCTCGAATTTTTTTACACCACTTCAAACTGCCAATTTTACATCTTTCTTTTTTTGAAACGTTTATTCATGAATGACCTCGATCATTTGAAAAAGTTTTATTTACTCATTCCTAGCCATTATCTCGATCAAATCGAAGTGTAGAATTTCTTTCCCTCTATGATCGGACATATTTAGTTTCATACTTGTTACCTATTAAACCCATGGTTGTTCACATACAAATACCTCTATCCCGTCATAATAGCACCTTCGTGTTATCCCTGAATATTTTGTAACCCTTACGGTTTTGAAACGTATCGTTATTGTTTTAAGAAAGTCGGGGCCTTAAGCCAATACATTACATTCTAGCTTGACTAAATCTTGCTATCACCTTTATCCATAGTACATATCATTCGACTTTTCATAACACGAGTATTGAGCCATCCCAAGTTCTTAATTGACTCTCATAGGATCAATTTTTTTTTCACACGCTTCATCTTCTAATCTTTCCTCCAAACCATCACCCCCACAAGCATACACAACCTGGGAAAGCTTGATGTTGCCAAATCGCTTTGCTCCTTAGCCAATTTATCTTATCTTGCAACATTGAGGTTGTATCTTTCTGTCTCGCTTCTTGGTTACTCATCTTCCCTTTGTACCCAACTTGTCAGTATGTTGGCTTCGAACAAATTTCGACTTTTAACTTATGGATGCACCTCTCAATATGTTTTCCTTCATGTCTCATCTTATTTGATCAATGTTGGTTGTTACTGTATTTGGGCATTCTGGGATCCCGATTGAATCTATGCATATTCTAGAAATTCATATGTTTGATGCTCTCCTAACACATCCACTTAGTTGTAGCTCCAAGGGATTTCCATTCCAACTTTGACAGTATTTGGCGATATTATCACCTCATCCTTGTTTTAACAAGTCTATGTCATTTTTCTGTTAGTTCTAATCTGTTGCAATCCCTCTTCGAATTGCCTCTTTATCTCATCTATCTTTCTGGCCACACATGTCTTAATTCATTCCTGGCTTCGCCTTCATTCTCACTTTGAGAGCAACTAATATCTTACACAACATACCTTAAGTAGTTGTGACTTTCGGTAAGCATTAACTATTTCATCCTTTGCTCGCATAGCGTATACCAACCATTTCGTTGATCGACGGAAATAGGAATTAATTCTAACTTTTAGGCTTTAACGCACGATCTAGAATGAGAAAAAGTAGAAACTTGTCCTAAATGTTTGCAGCCCCTCATTTATAGATATGGGGCCCTCATACCGATAAACGAGGTTCTACTGACACAGCTTCATAGACCCCTAGGACACTCTAAACCTGCTGCTCTGATACCAAGTTTGTCACGACCCATTTTCTGACGAGTTGCGACCGGCACTCGGTACCTGAACTTGACCGAGCGAACCATTTAAACTTGTCTATGATATTCTACTCATGTCATGTCATGCAAATGATGAAATATTTAAAATCAAACTTCAATAAATTAATTCTGAGTCAAAATCCATCTTGAAAATATATCAATAAAATAAATCAATATTCTGTGCAATATCATGCAAAATGGACAACCACACCCAACTGCTAGACTGTCTATGAAGCCTCTAAGAACATCATAATATTAAGAAAGAGTGGAAAACTATAATCTCCACGAACAAATGCGGAGCTCACCAATTGACCGGGTAGTGGGAGGATATCCTAGCTCATAGCCTTCTTGCCTGCAAAAATCTATGCCTACATTGACATCAGTCAATGTAGGTTCCCATGAAGAGAACGTCAGTACACCACGGCGGTACTCAGTGAGTCTCAACAACCCCCCACTAAAGCGGGAACGAGACGTTTAAAAGAAACTTAAAATGTACATAATTCGTTAAAACCATGAGAACTTAAAATACTTAAAGAAAACTGAAATAACTTGAAACAATAAAATTCTGACCTTTAAACATAAATATATATATATATATATATATATATATCATTTCTTTACTTTTTGGGGAGTACCAGTTAACTCTGACATAACATGAATAAATAAAGTCACCGTGTGATCGGCACGGGTTCGATCCCTGCCTGATCGAATAGGCCCCTTCACTGTGGCGCCACACAGTTCCAGGCGATAGCATGCTGCACGTTTTGTGCCTTGGCCGTGTCAGACAAATCTTATACTAAACTCACACTCTGGCACGAGTAGTTTCGGGGTCAACATTAACCAACAATGGTCACGAAACCCTTCTCAGAATCTCAAGGTAACTCCCAAAATATTTTTCATAAAACTTTACTTGACCGCTTTAAGCTCCAATAAATTACTTGAACATAATTCATAAACATAAACCGTAATAGAGTTGAGTAAACATGACATAAATATTTGAAGGAATTATTCGATATAATTCAAATAATTCTTTAATCAATAAAAACTTGATATGTAGAACCATGTAAATTAACGTAACAAAGTATGGAAATCAATGTGTATAACTCAAGGATAAACTGTTGAACGATAACTTGAATGGGGTTAGCTAATATGCACTCTCTCGCTCCAATTAAGCACATATTAACTCTTTAAGATATTTTATCAAACACTTTATAGGCGGGCTTTTTGTGAGCAAAACCTCTTTAGTAAAGGGCTATATCAACTCACCTCGATTACTCCTCGAGCCTAAACGTAAGCTCCAATTCACGCACTTCACGTCACCCAACAACTACGACAGCCACCAATTTGAATAATCAATACTGAAGTTTCAATCTTTTTCTTCAATTAAAGAACTATAAATTTGAGTTTATAAAGGAGCTTAAGAATTTAAATTCAAATCTGCATGGGGATATCGGCAATAATGAGTTCTATTGGGATTATTTACCTGAACTCAAGAACTAGTGCTCGAAAAGAAGTTTGAAATTCCTTCTTGTCTCGTGTTCTGTTGGTGTGCTAGAGCAGTTCTTTTCCCCTCTGTTTACTTTCTTTTCCTTCTACGAGATTTGTTTTTGCCCAACCCCTAAACCCCTTTACGTTTAAGACATAGGCTTTGGTTGCAACTAGCCACTTTATGGGCTCTGGTTTTACATCCAGCCACTTTATAGGCTATGGTTTTAAATCCAGCCACTTTGTGGCCTAAAACTCTTTTTCTCAAACTTGGAAACGGTTTGACGTCCTTCGGCTCGAACTTTTGGTCCTTTAGGTCAATATGGCCAATTTTATATATCTAATTGGTGGTCCATTATCTGTACATATAACTCAATGTGGCCATTTAAATTATTTTTGTGCCAATTGCACTAACTTCAATTACTGAAGCTCCTCATGATTTCCTAGATAACTCATCTTTGTATTTTAACACATAGTATTATACACCAAACTTCTATAATATATTTCATACTTGAGGGCCATAATATCATACTGAATGAGTTTCTTGAGATTAACTTTCACAATGAGAGTCCTAAAACTTAAAAAAAATTGAGGAACGTTACAAAAAAGATCACAACAATCAAGTCCAAAGTGTATATGTAAGGGTAGGCAAATCAAAAGAAGGCCTGTATCATTTCCCGACTAGAGCAAACCTAGGATTTCGCTTTGCACACACACGGGGAAAGTTCTAGACACCAATATGCAACACGGAGCACAAATAAAATATGCCTCACAACACACATTGCACAGGATCCACACAAAAAGGCTCCATCACAACTCTCAATCAAGCACATAGAGTGCAACTTGTGGAAAATTAAGCACTAATACACAACGGTTCACAACAAAGTCAAGCAAGTGGACTCAAGCATCTCAAGGGGGTCGTTCCATTTTTTCTAGGCATGCATCTCAATTTAAAACCAAAAGACACCACAAATAGCACATGCAACAAGTTCAAGTCCACCGGTATCAAACAAATCAAAGGCACCTAGCATTCTACCTATTTCCTTCGTCTAGGGCCACCTACAACTAACTAATCTAATCCTAATAAAAATAAAAACTACCCGGTTCAAAGGCCTCCCCGTGGAAAAGAACCGAGGCCATAAGAAAAACCACTGGGTGGATGACATGTACCACTAATAAAGACTAAAAAGAAAATCTTTTTGAAATTTTTCATTGGTTTTCTAATTTTTTTCAATTTTTTCATATATTAAAGCAAGAAACAAATAAAAATAAAGTCAAGTGACAAAATAAAATCCTACGGTACATGCATCCCTAACCTCTAAAATAAATAAAAGGGTAGTTCCCCACCCTACACTTAAACTAAGCAATGTCCTCAGTGCTAAAAATAAGAAAGTGCAAGGGTAAAGAAAACTTCCCTGAAGACTCTAGTCCTTGGTGCTAGCATCCTCCAAGCTTCCATATAGTATGAGGTACTCAGACTTCCCCCAACAAGTCATCAATATTAGGCAAGGGTGAGGACACCCCACACTTAGCCTCGACATTACATGAACCTGCAATCCAAGGAAAAATAAAAACTACGTGACACTATATATAAAATAATACAAGTACAACTCGGGTTGCCTCCCGAGAAGCGCCTTAGTTAACGTCGCGGCACGACGACACTTTTAGCTCACTTCCAGCATTTATGTCTTCTCTTCTTACGACGAACCTTTCCTTAATTTCTTCCCTTCTTTGAGAGAACCCCTCTTCTTACGACGAACCTTTGCTTTCTTCCCTTCTTTGAGAGAACCCCTCTCCAACTTCACATGTGGTTTACTTCCATGTTCTTGTTTGACACATTCAATCATAGAGCACTCTTCAACCTTAGCTATGTGCTCCTTCTCATTTTACACCTTGAAAGTAACCTTTTCTCCATGGGCTCTAACAGTCATCTCACCCAGCTCCATGTCAATAATTGCCTTCGAGGTGACTAAGAATGGTCTCCCCAATATGATTGGAGCTTCTCGGTCCTCTTCATAATCTAGGACTACAAAATCAGCAGAGAATGTAAACTTACCAACTTTTACCAACACATCCTCCAACTTACCATCAGGGTGAGTGAGTGATCCATCCGCCATCTTAAGAGTAACTGAAGAGGGTTGGAGTGCTCCTAGTCCTAACCTTTTGCAAATAGACAGAGGCATGAGATTTATGCTCGTACCCAAATCACACAAGGCACCAGTGATATCTTGCCCTCCAATGGTACAAGGAATAGTAAACCTCCCAGGATCTTGAAGTTTTGGAGGTAACTTGCTCAAGATTGTGCTACACTCCTCAACTAACTCAACTGTATCTATCTCTTGAGGCTTTTTCTTCTTGACTAAAATCTCTTTTAAGAACTTCACAAAGGATGGCATCAATTCAAACACATCAGTCAAAGGAATATTAACTTGAAGTTCTTTCAACATACTCACAAATCTTTGATACTGGGCCAGATCCTTCGATGGTATAAGTCTCTGCGGGAATGGTGGAGGCGGCAGAGGTGCCTCCTTTTTCTCTTCTTTCTTCTTTACCTTCTCCACTTTTTCAATTTTTTCTATTTTAGCTCTCTCCTCGGACTTGGCCATCAGCTCTCCTCCTTCAATTAAAGTCACTGCAAGACATTGTTCAGGCTCTTTTTTAACAGTACTTATTTCTCCCACGGTTCTTGTGAGCATTGGCAAGATCTTGTATGGCCTGCGCATGGGCTGCAGTGTCAGCTATCATTCTCTGCTGGCCTGCCATTATCTGCTTTAGCATCTCCTCAACTGAATTGCTAACCTCCTGTGGTGGAGCTGGAAGTGGTTGGTAATTATTCTGGGCTCTCGTATTGCCTTGATAATAAGCATTACCAAACTGATTTTGACCCTGCAGCCTGTTTTGATTACCCACGTAATAAACTGACTCTGGATTAGAGGAGCAAACCTCTGTAGCATGGTCTTGACCACAAACCTCACAAAAACTCTGGAGTTGTTGCACTGGAGCCACTGGTTGCTGAGTCTTTGGCAGAGCTAGCTTGCTAATTTGATTGGAAATAGCATCCATCCTCGCCCTTAGCTCTGAAACTACATCTACCTGAAGTACCCCTGCAGATTTCTGCGTAATAGCTCTACCATCTCCCTGCCAATCAGGATTGCTCTGCGAAAACTTATCTAGCAAATCATAAATCTGGTAAAAAATTAAGGCTAATACTTGGCCTCCAGCAGCAGCATCTACCACGATCTTAGTATGCGCAGTTAACCCCTCAACAAAAGTATGTGCAAGAACTTCATTGGATTGGTTGTGGTGTGGACAATCTCTCAATAAAGCTTTAAACCGCTCCCAGGCTGAATACAAAGACTCTCCTTCTACCTGTCTGAAGGACATAATTTCGCTCCTCAGCCGGGCTGTCTTGGCAGATGGATAAAACTTAGCTAAGAACTTCCTAGCCAAATCATCCCAAGTAGTGATAGACCCAGACTTTTCAGCCTTTAACCACCTCTCTGCTGCCCCAATCAGTGAAAACGGGAACAATGTCAAACGAACATAATCAATAGGAACTCCCGTCGGTGTATAAGTATCACTGATCTCCAAGAAATTCTGGATATGTTGCTGCGGATCTTCATGAAGTAATCCACCATATTGCCCAGTCACATGTAACAGTTGTATCATGCCGGACTTAATCTCAAAGTTTCCAGTAATTTCAGGCTTAACTATGCTCGAGGCTACTCCCTCCAGGCTGGGGAGAGCAACATCTCGTACAGCTAAAGCTCGTTCTGCTGCCATTCCTGTAGGTAAAGATCAAGCAGGATCTAATACCTGAAACAGCACAAAACTCCAAACAAAAATTAAACCTGAATAGAAAATAATAAATCGTCTGAAAAGAAACAGTCAATTGTTTAGTCCCCGGCAACGGCGCCAAAAACTTGTTGCACCCAACGCACATGCAAGTATACGTGGTTGACAAGTAATAAAGTGATAAATCGAGTATCGTTCCCACGAGGACTATGCAGACTAATACTTAACAAATAATTTCTAAACAAACTACTCAGGGATCTTTTTCTTCAATGGTGAGAGTTTTAGTAACTAAGAGCAGTAATTAAAAGGGTAAAAGTGAATTCAAACAATGGAGCAAAATCTGGTTGTTATCAGTAATAAGGAGACGGTCCAGGGTCAGAGTTACGAACAATCCAGTTGAGTTTTCCAATTGATTCCACTTCTCAAATCCCGGGTTACTAACTGACAGATTAAATGTACCTGTGAAAACCTTTCGATTCTTCACAGTCTATGCAGGCTACTTCAATCCCTATATGTCTATGGGTTGAATCACATGCACGCATTAACGAATTCTGTAATTAGTTAAGCTAGGCGAGCAAGTATATGTCTATCCTACTCACGAATTGGTTCCCCGATGCTCGGGTTCACAAACTAGTCCTATTCTTTCTTATTACGTAATTAAATTCCCTCTTTCGAGTTCAATCTAAAAACCATAGATAATGCGTAATAATCGGGCCCTGACAATAACACAAGTGAAATCAAGAAAGAATAAGTAACCCGTTATGGGATTCAATTAATGGAAATCAATCTTCAAACATCAACTTTCATGAAATACTCCAACCCTAGAACGATAGATTTAGCCACGCATACTCATAATAACAACTCAAAGATTTGATGAAATAATGAAATAATGATGTAATATATTAATAGAAGGAAGAAAAACCCTTGTTCTTGATGTTATGAGCTCTCCAATTGCTCCAAGGTCTCAAACCCTATGAAAAAAAATTAAGTAAAAGAGTATTTATAGGGTTTACAAACACCTAGTAATAAGTTAGACCCAAGCCTAGACGAAATAGGAAGTAAAAATCCGCACAAGGGGCGCTATAACGGGCGCCCCGCGCCCCCGACCGCGCTGGGACAACCAGAACACGCCAAACTTTGGGCGCTTTTGGGGCGCCCCACGTGGGTAAAAGCGCCAGGCACTGGGCGCTATAAGTGGCGCCCCACGTGCCCAAAAGCGCCCAGCAAAAATCGTCTCTTCCTTGCTCCGCAACTCGCCTCGTGTCGTGCCCTCGTATGCTCAATCCAATCCTCAATCAACTTCCAATCATTCCTTGCTCAGTCCCACTCTATAAAGCTCCAAATGTACTTCATAACAACCTTCATAACAACCTACATACACACGACATAAAATTAGTGCAAAACCACATTCATAAACTATAAAACGTGCGAATAAAGTACTCAAACGTGAGGAAATATTAAGGAAATATAGGCATAAAATGCCAAACATCAGGACCCGTTTGTCCATGAGTTGTTTTTTCCTTTTTTTCAAAATTTTTTTGGAAAACTTGTTTGTCCATGAAAAACGGTTATTGTTTTAGAGATTTTTTCAAAAACAGTTTTTGAAAAACCAAGTTTTTTCAAAAAACAACTTTATTCACTCACAAACATTCAACTTTTTTTCAAGTAAAATTCATGTCCAAACACAACTTCAACTTTCAAATATAATTTTTCAACTCAACATCAAAAAAAATTTTCCAAAAACTTTTTGGTATTTATGGCCAAACGGCTACTAAGAATGCACTACCCATAGAATACTAACCACATAGACGTCTACTCAGCACCACAATAAACCGTGAGGAATCTTGTGTCATGGGAAGTATGCGTTAGGCCACTACACAAGTGATCAGTAAAAGAAAATGTTTTTATCAACTGTTTATTAGTCACAAATACACATAAACATCAGGATTCGCTTATTGTTTCTTTCTTAATATTGACTGAACCACAAAATTACTTCCTTACTCCTGTGTAATGAATAGGAATAGACACTGGCCGTGGAGGAAGCATGAACAAGAACGGCGATGACCAAACAGGCATTCCTTTAAGGCTATCCCTTGATTCCCATCCACTTCTTCGAAGCATATCCTGAACGTCAACTGGATCAGCAAGGGCATCCAATTTTAATGTCTTCATGTTGTATGAGACAACGGTGTCCCCAAAACCGAGGTAAAATATGTTGGTATCAAGTGGATGGACCGCAATTGGAGTAGGAATGAACCCAGTTAACGCTTTGCTAATTAAGATATCATCAAACGAGAGGTCACTGACCTTTACCCTGTGCTGCAAAGTCCAACTTGAAGAGTCATAGTCATCAAGAACCCAAATAGAAAAGCCTGAAAATCCATAGGGATACAATGTCACCACAGAGACCTCAATATACCTCAAACGACCCTGATGAACATCACATAAAGACAGAGACATCTACTCAGCAGCAGACTAAAGCACGAGGAATCTTGTTTCATAGGAAGTACCATAAGGCCACTACAAGTGATCAGTAAAAAACGCTTTCTACATTAACAGACTGGAGCAAGGCTCTTTGTTAGTCACCAATACACAGGAACTTCAGGATTTTCCTATTATTTCATTCTTAATATTGGCTGAAGCACAAAATTACTTCCTTAGTCCTGTGAAATGAATAGGAATAGACATTGGCCATGGAGGAAGCGTGAACAGGAACGCCGATGACAAATCAGGCATTCCTTTATGGCAATCCCTTGATTCCCACCCACTTATTTGAAGCATATCCTGAATGTCAACTGGAATAGTCAGGGCATCTAATTTTAATGTCTTCATGTTGTATGAAACAATAGTGTCCCCAAAGCCGAGGTAAAATATGTTGGCATCAAGTGGATGGACGGCAATTGGAGTAGGAATGAACCCAGTTAACGCTTTGCCAATTATGACATCATCAAACAGAAGGTCACTGACCTTTACCCTGTGCTGCAAAGTCCAACTTGAAGAGTCATAGTCATCAAGAACCCAAATAGAAAAGCCTGAGAATCCAAAAGGATATAAGGGAACCACAGACACCTCAATATACCTCAAACGACCCTGATAAACATCACATAAAGTAGTTCTTCCATTATTTCTGGCATCATTACAATGTTTATCAATATCAGCAGGAAGTCCAATTACGCGACATTGACTGAAGTCAGTGAAAGGATTAAAGGCCATAAGCCCAATTCGACGGTCAATCCAATGGATGTTTCCATTCAAGGCAACAGGCCTCCTAAGCCACACAACTTCAATTGCCAGGTCATTATGTACAACGACAGTCTTCCAACTTCCGGTCTCAGAAGAGAATATCTCAAATTTTAGGATATAGGACTCACCAAATTGACAATCAAATCTCACCACTTTATAGCTCCTCAGAGACCCCCCTTCAGATTTCGTTAAAAAACCTGTACTAACATTTTCAAAATTCATTGACGGTGGAGGAAGGGAAACACAACGCCCTGTAATAGCATTATAAATGTGATAAGCGCTTATATGATTAGAGCTCTCATCTCGACCGAACAAGACTAGTCCATCACTGACTGCTAAAATCGTATATCTTTCACCTTCAGGACTTACAAGACGTGGGAAATGAAGGGTATGAAATGTAGGATGTAAGCGATTATCAGAGAACAAATCAGGCATGAATGACTGAGCGAAAAAGTTAACGCCTTTAACACGCAGACTGTTAGCAAGAATAGTCCAAGGTGATTGTTGTGGTAAGAAAGAAGCACGAGAAACATAGAGGCAGGGAAAAGAAGGAGCAGAAATCAAAGAAAGCCACCGTTTAGAGACACATTTGTACCTAAAAACACATTTGACAGGCAGTCTTAAGAAGACTTCCACTAAGAACCAATCAGGAAGGTACCCGGTCCTGAAACTAATCTCTGATTTGGGTTTTGCAAGTTTTACACTAGTATGATTATGAGCATAAAGTTCCATTTGTTTTAGCGTAGGTGTACGCAGACCCGAGTATAGTAGAGAGACTACACCCTCAACTCAAGAAAAGTTTTATTGAAAACAGGTTCGGAAAAAACAAGAATATTTGGACAATAATAGACTCAAAAAGAAAAATATTTGAACTGGTGAGGAAAGAGCAAGTGATATTACCTATTTATAACTGGAGAAATATTAGTATATTCCTTAAAGTCAAGCTGTCTATAGAGGACTTATTAGAAGCCACTATTTCGTATCTTCGTGGGTTTGCCCACACCAACGACCGCAATTTTGCCCATTCCCCCTCCCACACCTACGGCTACGACTCTGCCATTTGATTGTTGATTTATCAAAGACTCTGTCTGCTATAACATAGAGCTTTATTATTAACTACTTTCTTTATTACATGAGAGTTAGAGACAAACTTAAAAGTAACTTATATATGTTTTTAAGTGTTTGGTAATTTAAAAATTAGTGTGCTTATAAGCACTTTTGAAATAAGTCAAAAGTGAAAAGTTAGAAAATCCTAACTTCTCAAAAGTAGTTTATAAGCAACTTTTAACTTATAAGCTACTTATAATAAGCCCACTCAAACAAGCTCTTAGTGTTATTAATTTAGTCAATCTATGCATCATTTATAAGGGAACTTAAAATATGTGAATTGTCATGTGGAGAATAAATAATTTAGGAATTGACATGCTGTGAATAATGATACGGTTTTTGAGAGATTACTTATTGTAATAATATTTAATCTTTACATAATTTTATCCACATGTTGTCCATAAAAGTATTACTTATTAATTGAACCTTTTATTCATATGCAAGTTTAGTTTATAATATTAAAATCTGAATAAACCAAACATCGTATATTTTATACGGATTATAACATAATTATTTTGACTTACACGTTAAATCAAACTACCCCTAATTTTTTTTTATGGAAGTTGAGGTGGTGGAGTTAGTATTTCCAGTTAATTTGAACGCATGAGAAATTTAAAAACGAACAAACTTTGGCAAATGCCGTTCTTTTGGGATTCCTCTATTTTATTCAAGCCTCCCTCTTTCTATTTTCATGACGAAAGATTTCATGATTGTTTCTCCTCCTTCTAGAACCTATCACCGACTCAAGAAAACATAACCCCATTCTTTAGTTAAATGTAAAAAAATTTAAATACCCATATGCAATAATTGATAGTTATAATATTAAGGTTAATATAATCTTTTGACACTCACTTTAACCTTCCCTTCCCCCTAAGGCATTCCATTCCATTCCATAAGTGAATGTGAGTTTTTTGTTGGCAAATAAATATTTGTATATGTGACGACCCCACTTTTCCGAGTCGTGAGCACCTAAAGAGCGACTATAACTTAGGAGCACCATTTTCTATTATACTACATTTAATACTCAATCTAACAATGAATATCATATATAAACAGCTGAAGACTAAAATAAAACAATAAGGAGTCGTTTGGTAGAGAATCAATTATACATGGATTAACAATACAGGGGTTAGTAATGCAGGGATTAATAATGCAAGAATTGTTTTTAGTCATGTGTTTGCTTCATTGTATTAAAACTTGGATAAACATTGTATAACTTAAACTTGTGTCCAATTATACCCTTGAATTCTTATCCATATATTAAAGATAAGGGTTTGAGAGTGGATATTTTTATCATTTTATTCTTTATCCATATATTAGTAAACATGGTATTACCAATACCATGATGAGTTAGGTATTAAGTTATACCATAATTGGGGTACTAAATAGTACATGGATTAATAGTACCTGATTGATTTTGACTACCAAACAAGGGATAAAACTTAATACATGGATTAAATTAGCCAATACATCATACCAAACAACCTCCGAATAAATTATTCGATTAAACTTATATAACCCGATGACTCTACTCACTTCCTTTTCTCTAGGGCAGTTTGATCAAATCAATGTTTCTGCTCATTATGAAATGAAATGTTTAAGAAGCTGGTTTCTGAGAGGGGCCCGTGTAGGGGACACACTCCACGCTCGGAGTAGCAAAACGTGAGCTTTTAGCTGTTGGGGGGTTTTTTTTTTTTTTTGAGTAGTTGTGAATGGGAAAAGGCACCATAAGCACTTCTTTGTTGAAAAGGTATCACACCTTTTCATTACACCCATCCTTGGTCTATAAATAGTGAGACACTTCCTCATTTTAGAGATACACAACAAAATATTTCTCCTCTCTTCTAGAGTCGTGTGATTTGCTACCGAATTTGAGTTCGTTGTTTACTGTGATTTGAATTACCGCTATCACAGTTAGGTTAATTCCGTTCTATCTTGGGAGAAATTAATCCACAACCTTGGATAGCTGTGAGGGGATTAGATTTCTTAAGGACATGCAGTGTATACTGTTGGCTCGGAATTTTTTTACTTCATCTCTTTCTGATTTTCAGTTTATTTTTGAAAGTGCAGATTCTAACAATCTTAAGAAATCTAATTTGTATTTTGGTCTGCTAATCGATAATAGACTGTTTGTGGAGACTAAAATCTGAAAAGATTTTCTACTCCAAACTGTTGTGGAGACTAAAATCTGAAAAGATTTTCTACTCCAAATTTAATATTCCGTTTTGAAGATTTAAATACTTCAACGAATTATTAAAAACTTCCGGATTACTAAAATATTAGTATTGTTAAATATGTTTAATCCATTCAGAAGATTAAAAACTTCCGGATTACTAAAATATTACTACCTCCGTTTCAAAAAGGATGAACCTTTGCGGAGTACGAGGGTCAAATTGACTAATTTTGACCGGGAATTTGCACATCGAATTTTTAAATTTTTTTAAATAAAATTCACATATTTAGAAACTACATGAAAAATACTATAAGTCACAATAGTTAACAATTCAAAATAGTTAGAAAATATTTGTAAGATATGTGGTCAAACATAATCTTGTTTGACCCTTCAAATAGTAATAGGTTCATCCTTTTTGAAATGGAGGGAGTAGTATTGTTACTTGGTTTGAAGAATAAAAACTTCACCATTGAATTAAATCGGTTTGGAAGATTAAAAACTTCACCGGTGTACTAAATCGGCTTTGAAGATTAAAAACATCGCCATGATACAAAATCAACTTTGAAGATTAAAAACTTCGTCAATTTAGTTGTAGGATATGGTTGTTTCCGTCTCCTAAGACATCAGAGAGATGTGAGTCTGCTTGCTTTTTAAAATTAAGAATACGAGAATCTGACAAGGATATGTTAGATCAATTCTTAAAAAAATAAACAAGTGGTTATGTGAAGCCAATATGTGAAGAAACAATTCACGTAGGAGGTTAACGGCTGACTGCTAAGTGTCGTATCTATGTCATGTACGTACTTGAAAGTGTTATGCAACTTTGAGGCCATATTCGACTATCTCGTATCAATTCAATTCGTGAAAGATTGAATATTGTGGCAACAAAATGATTAGTGGAGTTAAGTTTGCTCCAAATGAGTTATGAAATATGGCACTTGAAATATTTGAAATGTGGGGGCATTTGACGTATGCATAATTAGACTTAATGTCTATTTTATTAAGAAGAATTATATATGATTCTTTTTCTCGGAACCCCATAAATTCTTATTGGATATTAACGTGGTAGTTGGTGAATTCACAACGTGTTCATCTTAGTGATGACTAGTCGGTGTAACTACTGTTACACCTCGTATGTCCAAAGTGAGGTATATCATTCTAATGACATGTTAAGAATGATTTAAGTGATCTTAAAGTCATAATTGGACCATATATGACTTTTATATGTTGAATATAAAGGTTGGGAAAAATCAGATTTAAGTTGCGGAAAAACCGACTAAGGATTTGCCTTTTAACGGAGCTTTTTCAGCAATTAATTCCATGTGTTATATGAGATCTTTTGGAGACATATGATATACCAAATTGAAGGTTTTGGAGTGTAGTTTCCAACACTTTTGATGGTTTATTCATACAATGTATAGATAAAAAGATATGAGTATCAGAAATCAGAGCAGAAAAAGGGACATAAGCGCAAAAGAGGGCTAGAAATGAAATATTTTCATTATAAAAGAGAAAAACTTCACTTTCTCGACATTTTTCAGAAACATCACGATAGAAACAGACCTTTCTTCAGTTTGAATTCATTTTTTATGATTTTGAAGAAACAACATCAATCTTAACTCGAAATTGAAGACAGATTGCGTCAAAACGCTCTACGCGATTAAGGTAACGTTATGCTACCTTCAATTTCATCTGTAGTTTGAGTTTTAGAATTACTTCATGGCTAAGTAAAGTACTTAAATTCTATTTTATAGCTTGTTTAAGCTTTAGAAGGTGTGGAATTCAAAGGAAACAAGGTTTAGAAGTGAGAAACATCAAAGGTATGTAAGACTAAACCTTTCTTTTGGCAAGGCATGTATCTTTTAGCTTTTGAAGCTTTTCTTAGTTCTAAACTTAGTGTTTCTTGTGATAAACTTGTATGGTACCAAGGAAACCTTGTATATACTTAATTTGGTACTAAAATCCAAGGTGAAAGACGTCCAAATCAGCAAGACAAAACGTTTCAAAATCTGGAAAATTGTTTTGATCTTTGGACAGTTGTTAGTATATTGATCATAACTCCTTGTACAAAATTGATATTTAGATTCTTTAAGAATCCCCAGAACCCTAAGACATATATGTAAAACTTTTATGAAGACTATGAAGTCTATAACTTTGATCTACACTCTGAAAATTAGGTTGAAAGTCATGACAGTGGTGCTGTCCAGACATTCTATCTGCGGATTAGTTATGTCATCCAGTTGTCTGATCTTGTTATCCGTTTAACATGTTTATGTTATCAGTTTATCAGGGTATCCATTCCCGTGTATAGTATAGTATTGGTTCTGTTTTGCGGATCATCCAGTTTCAGAGGAAACTCTGCCGAAATTTTTATAAAAGTCAAAGAGTTAGACAAATTCTAAGTTTCAGGTTGTGTCTATAATTCAATCCAGAGTTTTCTTATCATTCCTTCGAGTCCATATATATTGTTGCCACATGTGTTATGCCTCATACATGCTTATGCTTATATTGTGATCATGTTATGTGTGATTTGGAGTCCCCCATAGAGGCTGGACATTGGACACACAGTCCGGTCGCGTGTGATACTACCCGTCTGGGGGATACAGCCCCTCTTGTTCAGGCGGGAGTTGAAACACCTAGTGTGACCGGGTGTCATTCACACACTCTGACCAGAGAGACTAGATATTACTAGATAGGGGGATATAGCCCATAACACCCACCAGGTTTGTTATATATGCGTATATAGCCACAGTATGCACTGCATGATTATACATGAGGCTAGTTCAGGTTTTCAGTTACCTGATTTGGGGGGATACAGCCCATAACACCAGACAGGTACCAGTTCAGATAACAGTTCAGTTTTAGCTCAGTACCAGTTATCAGCCACCAGTTCTCAGCCACCAGTTCTTAGCGTCAGTATCAGTTGATAGTTATCAGTTCCAGTTTCTAGTTACCAGTTATCAGTCATATTACAGTTATTTATCAGTATAGTTCAGCTCAGTCTTCAGTTTCAGATTCAGCTAGACTTCAGTTTAAATTCAGATCATGTTTAGTACGTTCTTCAGATTTTCAGCTATATTGCTATGCTCCAGCTCCAGCCTTACAGTTTCATTCAGCTATGATATATTATATGCTCATGCCTTACATACTTGGTACATATCGTACTCACGCCCTTTTCTGGGGCGCTGCGTTTCATGCCGCGCAGGTGCAGATAGATCAATGCTTGGACCACGTTAGTAGGCCATCTATCAGCTATTGGAGTCACTCCGCTTACTCCCAGAGTTACTTATCTTTTGGTATGTGTACAGTCAGCTAGCTTGGATATGGCGGGGCCTTGTCCCGTCCTTTGTATATATAGTTCAGCACTCTTAGAGGCCTGTAGATATGTCCCTGTGTGGTTCTATCAGTATGTTTTGTATGTCAGCTTATGTTAGCCTTGTCAGCTTTTTGCATTGCATAGTTCTTATCAGCTAGGTTTATGCTTATTCCATTTATCAGTTATATTCATGGTTAGCAGATTATCAGCAGGATTAGTGATGATCGACACTTAGTGTTGGTCATCTGTCGCGACCCTAAGTTGGGTCGTGACAACTACTAATTGGAAGAATGGTCATGTGCCTTTTCAGAGATGTTATGACCTTTCTTGAAAACTTGAAAGGTTATGTTCTTTCATGAAAAAGTGTCACTTGAAAGGTTGTGATTTTTCATGAAAAGATGTATCGGTGGAAAGATTATCTTTTTGTATAGACCTGACTGTTTATGAACGGATGTATTAAAATATTGGTCTATTAAACGGTAAATCAACTATTAATATTAATGATAAAATCCATATCAAGTTGGATTTAAACGGTGAACCAACCAAGTATAATTATGAAATCCATATTGAGTTGGATTTGAAGCGGTGAACCAACCAATGATCATTATAAAATCCATATTGATTATGATTTGTATAATGATTGAAGGTTCTATAATTAAGGCATCAAGTAAATAGCAACACAGAAATGGTTGAGAAATATATTAAATATTAAAATGTTGTGGCCACAACTGATGCAACCATTCCAAGCTATTGATGGTGATGCTATATTAAACAGTGAAAAAACTGAAGGGCTCCAAAAATTTGGAAGATATTCTATTTTGGCTCTAGCCGTTGACAGCGGTTTGCATACATTGCAATAGTCAGGCTTCAATAGGAAGGGTTGGGAGAAATATGTATAACGGGAAATCGTTACATACAACGAAGACAAAACTGTTTGACAACTACTCTCTAGGAGATTATCAATATTGACATTGTAAGATAAGTGATAATGTGTCGGATCCGCTTACAAAAGGCTAACTAGAGAGGTAGTAGAGGTCATCGAAGAGAATGGGACTATGGCCGAATACAAGTCGTCATGGCGGTAACTCTACCTAGAAGACTGGAGATCCCAAGATCTAGGTTCAAGGAGCTCAAACAAAGTTAGGTACGACCGCTCCAATATTGTCAAACAACTCAACCCATTCTCGTAATAAGACAATGTTCAGTACCAAGGATAAAATGTTAAAGACATTTTTTAATGATTATCTAAGTTTGATACGGGAATTATCAAATAGTGTAGATCTACGGGATTACACGTTTAGAAATCACTTATGTGAGTGTGAAGTGGAAGCCGCTTCAAGGAGAATTTTGTAAGGCCAATTGTCTACGCACTCATAAACCAGGCGATGTTCATGGCTGAAACGAACACAACAATGAGAACCAAAGATGGCCAAGGGCTAATCGTGTGACATATATTGTCTAGGTATACACCAAAGCTCGACGGTTCAAAGATATCAAATATACCGATTGACCGAGTATATTCGATATATGTTCACTATGGAAAGTTCAAAGGGAAACCTACTTATCCAGATGCAATTAGTTCTTACTTGCAAATCACACAAGTTTCTGCACATTTTTATCATAGAGCCATTCCCCATTCATTTGGGGGATTGTTGGGGTTCTTTTTGAATAGTTGTGAATGGGAAAAGGCACCATAAGTACCTCTTTGTTGAAAAGGTATCACACCTTTTCATTACACCCATCCTTGGTCTATAAATAGTGAGACACTTCCTCATTTTAGAGATACACAACAAAATATTTCTCCTCTCTCCTAGAGTCGTGTGATTTGCCACCGAATTTGAGTTCGCTGTTTACTGTGATTTGAATTACCGCTATCACAGTAAGGTTAATTCCATTCTATCGTGGGAGAAATTAATCCACAACCTTGGGTAACTGTGAGGGGATTAGATTTCTTAAGGACAGGCAGTGTATACTGTTGGCTCGAAATTTTTCTACTTCATCTCTTTCTGATTTTCAGTTTATTTTCGAAAGTGCAGATTCTAACAGTAGCAGAGAGCAAAGCGTCTTTCAATGATTTGTTTTTTTCTTTCATTTTGTTCCTTTAGTTTGCTAGTTTGTTAGTTTTATGGTTGTAAGACCTCCATCACTGTTAATATTTAAATGTTAGCTTAATGTTATTCATTTATAAGATAACTAGTTTTTTAACACGTGCAATCATAGTAATAAGCGAATACTTTAAAATCTTAAGGTGAGTAACACGACATTTGATAATGTTAGTCTTTTTTTACTTCTAGAATACAAAATTTAAATGTGAATAAGAGTAATAACGACTACGATTTTAAATGTTTCATGTTATAGAATTTTGCCTTATTTTTATGAAATTGTAGTCTCTTACTTTTTTACGGCCACACACATATGAATAAATTATTGTCAAATAAAAAAGTATAATGTAGAATTTGTCCAAAATATGATCAACATATATCTTCCTTAGAATGGCTAAGAAATCATTGTCAATTTCATGATGTACGAATGCAAAGAATGAAGTTGTAGTTTTGGCGATAGAGATACTTAATGGCGAGTCACATCAGAATTTTTTTGATGCATATAAATTATAATTAATTTCACGTGAAATTGTAGTAACTAAGATAATTACAATTTGGCGAACAAAATAGTAAATATAATTCCTAGTACTATGTTTCTGGCATAATTTGAAAGAACTTAGCGTTTAAAGTAAATGACAAAAGAAACACAAACAAAAATTTGATTAAATTAACAAAATGATACTATTGTATTAAGGAGAATAAGAACACCAGACTTAAATATAATTTATAAACATAGATAAGTCTTCTATAAGATGAACTAAAAAAATTAAAAAAAAGAGACCCACTTGTAAACATAACAACACATTGTTTAGTTTTATTTGATATTAGTGAGGGATGATTTCATGAAAGAGTAGATGGCATGAATATCTAAAATAATTTGATCTGAATTGATTTTTAGGTATTTTGAGATATTCAAATAAAATTTTCTTTCACCAGTATATGATAGTAGCAAATTGCCAGATGCGTGCATGATATACAATTCACAATTGATGTATAGTCATTAACAAATATATATATATATATATATATATATATATATATATATATATATATATATATATATATATATAGGAAGACATTATTTCATAACGTACTAAATAGGAGTGCTAGGAGTTTTTAGTCAGAATTTGCACAAACAAAATATATATAAAGTTTCATGAATGCTCATAGAAAGTAAAAAAAAAAAAGAATACACTAAGCTAAGTTGACATTTGTTGCGTCAATTTGTGTGTGGTAGTACATGCACATATTGTCCTTATTTATAATAATAACATACCAAATACATAGTTTCAGGAATGCTCGTATAAATTTTTTTTTTTAAAAAAATCAAGGAATGAACTTACCAGAGTTGATATTTGCAAAGTAAATTTGTGTGTTGCAAGAGATGAACATATAATCCTAATTTACAATAAATTTAACTTACGGGAGGTAGAATATTCAAAATAATGTAAAAGTCTACTTAATAAAAGAAGAATTGATGAGAATTCACCAAAGTATTTGATGTTTTAATGGTTTCCCCCTCAATTGAGATAATTTATGAGCATTTTGTAGATGAAGCTGATTTGTACTATTAAATTAGTCAAATGAGTTAATCCTAAATTGGATTAGTAAATGCAACTCTTTACATTCTCCAGATTTTTTTGTATCAATCCGTTTGATGCATGTTTTATAATTTAATCTTTTATTTTATTTTTTATTTATTTGAGTGTGTATTTACCTTCTTGTACACAACTATACTTGGAGCAATATTTGATTAACAGGCTAATATGGTCTTTTGATTTTGCAATTTATGGGGCTTCCCACTTATAGAGTAGTAGTAGATTTGTTTAATTGTTTGATCACTAATCGAATATTATTTATAATCTCGAATTAAACTCATTAGTGGAAATTCTTGATTTCAATAGAACTGAATAAAACTATATTTGTCACACCCCAAAACTGGGGTGAGTAGTAATTGTCACCCAACCTAACCTACCGTTAAGTGAACGTCGTATTGACGGGCTTAATGTGCTCAAAATTATATGCAAGCATTACAAAAAAGAAAATAAAAACTTAATATTGGACGAGTCTTAACATGAATAGCATTGTCAACTAAGCAAGCTTCATTATAAATTACGGGCAAATTGGATCCACCAACGAGTCATGAGTCTCTATAATATATCTGAATACTTAAGTCTGTGAGGTATTCCGTAGAATAATTAATAGAATCTAAAAACATAAGGTAATAAAAAGAGAATCTGTCATCCGCTTGAAAGAAATGACGGAGCTCACCAACTGGATATGAACACCTACTACTAGTTCTGAGCCTCTTCCCCTACAACTTCAACATCTCCCAGATAAAAGTAAGCATATTTAACCGAGCTAAGTATCTCCAAGGATATCCAGTAAGTCTCATAGACAACTCCCTAAGTGGAGAAACAAGATTACACTACTAAATAAGTGTAACTAAATGCAATAAATAATATAAACAATTTATTTATTAAACTTTAAATTAAATTTCTAAGCTGAGATTGATCTGAAGCTAACTTCTTAGCTAAAGTTTATTAGTTTGATGATTTTTATTTTTATTTTTTAAAAAAAATAATGGTACTTGGAAGTGAACCTAGCCCTGTTGGCACTCATACTTGGGGAGGTTAACCACTTCTTCCAAGATAAAATAATACTATATGTTAGCACTTGCAAGCGTGTGGTAGTTGGTCTTGACCTCTATTACGCTCATGCTTGGGGGGTTGGCTACTTCTCCCAAGCTGAATGTGATTGCATCATCTGAAATCTGAGTTCCATCTAAACAAATACAAGTCATTTCATACAAACAACCAATCAAATCAAGTTATATGATGTTAAATGTCTTTTCTTGAATCTAGGAAAATTAGTTAAGCACGTAGATCAATTCTCTTTGTAAATTTTCATTTAAATTACAAGTACACATTTGTAAATTATAAAAGCTCAAGGACTAGCTTGCACCCTAAAGCATTTAAGTCTATAATATTCAATCAGGCAATGTATCGAACACCTTGTATGTACAATTTCATCAATTGGAATAGTTGTCATTACTTACCTCCACCAATTGTTCAACCTAACCTCCACAACTAGCCTGTGAAATCAACGCCTCAAAATCAATAAATTTAAGTAACAAAACCCATTAACCAAGCCAACTAGCTTGCCAATTCTTTCTTTTCTAGCTTTTCTTGGCTATTCTTATTCCCATCAATAATCCATATCACTTTGGTATTAAATAACGATAATGTACTCCATATATCAATCTAATAGTGTAGAGTATAGGTACTCACCTTGAACGATAATTTGTCAAAATCTTAGCTTCTGGGTCGTTTGGCTATTCTTACAAGTAGAGAATTGTAGAAACTTTAATGATTAAATGGTATTAATCTAGTGTTAATTAATCTGAACTAACATAAATTTTGACGGAAATCTTACCTTTTGGTGTTTAGTAAAATCCTAGGTTTTCTCTAGACTCTCAAGTTGCAAGGAATAATGATTTTTTCTGAAATCCCGAGTTGGAATATTTTATGTAGTCTGGACACCTTACTGCGAGTCTTATATTGTAAGGACTGTTGTAAGACCCTTACAGCGAGGCTTACACTGTGTCGAGTCCTTGACTGGACGTCTTTCATAATATCTCACATGAATGTGGCAAGCTATAAGCTAGTCATCATACATACTCTTCCATGTTGCGCTGAGACGACTCAGTCATCTCATGATGAACTAGCTCTCAATGTAACATCCTACACTCACAAAAGATACCAAACTAAATCTCACATCGCATACCAATGCTCTAATTATTCCATTAAATCTTATCACGACTAGGATTATCACTTGTCGTGCGAATCAACCTAAAGTCTTATCACGACCTGTTGTTGTGTTTGGGTTATTTTTCCTTTGGGGTTTAATGTCGAAGGATAAATGGAATTTTCACTCGCCATCCTTGGAGGTATTATTTTTCCTTCCTGCATAAAGCAATTTATGAGCAAATTCTTATTTATTTATCTCGCCTTGGTTTGAGGTATTAGTATGATCATCTTATTTTAGGAGCTTGTCTTTGTTATAAAAAAAAGGTTTCCGATAGGTCCTCTAGTGAATTGTTAGAGCTTCATTCTTATTAGAAGGTTGGGTTGGCGTGAATGTTGTGCCATGAGTTCAATCAATGTCTATTTCTTCTATTGCAATTCTCTGGCTAGCTTGACTCAAAAGGTAGTCTAGCTCTGGCAGCCAGGCAAATGAAAAGTGAGCTTCCAGAAGCTCTAATTATTGCTACCTCAGTCTAGTCTTCTCCTTCTATCTTCTGGCACTAATAAGCTTAGGTGAATTCGTTGCCGCTTATGATGTTTCCTATAATGGGCTGGGATGTGTGTCAATATAGCTAGGTAAGTATGTTACTTGCGTCTCGAGGCTGCTAAGGGTAATGGAGAGCATCATCCGACTCATGAATTAAAGCCATCAAGCAGTAGTGTTTGTGGTGAAGGCTTCGAAGTCGTGAACTTGAGAGTTGTAGTTCCTTGGCAACTCGAAAGTGTAATCTGGTAGCTCAAGTCCGAGCTTCGTTCTGCTTATGTTGCAACTAAGTCTTACTTAGTCGAGTAGAATAAGGAAGGGTAGCTTGAAAATCCTTATCCTTAATTAGTTATGTGATCGTATTCTGAGAGGAGAAGTATCCCTCCAACTCTAGATGCTAAGGGTTAATCTTTCAAGCATCGTCGAAGTGTAAGTTGAGTTTCAAGCTTATTAGCCTTTTCCCGTATCGAAAAGTGTATTGGTAGGATGACATCGAATCAATTTGCAAGCCTATGTGCCACGCCATCCGATCTTTCATGTGTCGATGCTTTGAAAATGTATATGGGATCCTTCTAAGGTGATTAGAATAGATCCAGTTCAGCTAGGTATGAACCTAGCTTGTGGAAGTTCTTGGCTACTATTGTTAGCAGGGATATTAAAGAAGTTTTATTCTAAAGAAATTTTGATGGTTTCCATTCCGAGTAGGTGTATGGGTATATGCAAAAGTAGGGGAGTATTCCTCCAACCTTAGACGTTGATAATATTCTTGAAAGCATCGCCAAAATATAAACTAGGTTTCAAGTTTGTCGATCTTTCAGTATTGCGAAGTATACCGGGGAAGGTGATTTGCCGGTTTGATCTGTAAGGATCAATGCCAGCTCTTTTGTATATCTTTGTTCCGAGAATAAAAAGTTTCCCTGCTAGGAATCGAGGAAGATTTGGACTGGCTATATGTACATTAAGTGTAATCCTAACTCTTAAGCTAAGAGTTGAGATTTAACGAATACCGCCTTATGAGCTTAGCGACGGTGTTATCATGTCGTCCGACTGTGGTTGGGGGTTCGTTTCAAGTGTTCTCCATTTTGAGAAGTACTCTAATAAGTAAAGACTCTAGCTCGTTCGAGGATGAACGGGAGTCTTAGTTGAAGAGAATGAAACATCCTTGACTAGTTGTTTTGGGAGTTAGGTTTCCGATTAGCGTGCCAAAAATCTTAAAAGCTCTATAATGTCCATTAGGATCTGTCTGTAAAATTTGTGCAGAAGCAGACTTCGTTTGATTGGTCTTGGAAGACAATTTTATTTTCGGGTGTTGGCAAAGTCAAAAAAAGGTTTTCGAGCTCGATTTAAGTAAATGAGATCTGATTAGAAATTTGAAAGCGTCGTTAAGTTTGTATGGTCATTTGTGACTTGTGTAAACTTTCGGAAGTGAAATCCTAAGTCGTTCGAATAGTTTTTACTAAAGTTCTGAAGGTTAAGGATTTGACCTCTTTTTATTTAACTTGCATCTTGTGTTTTGGGGATCCGGTTTGAGATCTATCTCGCGAGTAGGTAGCGTATGAGTTGCGAAACTCGCGTACAAAGTTTAGTGTGATTTCGAGTCTCGTAGGGTCCCGTTCGGACCCAAAGTTCAGCACCAGCTGATGCTAGTGCATAGCTTGGCATGTCACTTGAACGATCGCACCCCTCTTTCGCCCTATAATGCTAGGTTCTGCTACCCTTCAATGTGACATCGCCTATGGAAGCGCGATGGCGATGTGTAGGTGGCATGGCAATGCCCAGGTTGGTGCGAGAGTGCTTCATTTAGAGGTATAAAAAGGCCGAATTGTCGGCCAGAGTTCGTTCATTTCCAAATTTGGAAACTGTGGTCGGTCTAAAGTTACCTAAAGATACCAAATCTTTCGTAAGGTTTTAACTAAGTGTTTTTAATTTCATGATGTTGATTAATTAAATGTTTAGGATTTGAATTCTCGGGATTTAACTTGGGGAAGAAAGTGGGTTAGACTCCTAACTTGGTTAATTTGTGAATTCATGTGAATTGAACTCAAAAACGTAATCCAATGGTATATTTGGATTCGTAGGACTGCGGGTAGTCCGGAAATATATAATTTTTGGGCGTTCGGCTGAGTCCGACCCAGGGTTGATTTTGTAATTTCCTTCATTTTATGGCTAATAGTTAAATATTCGTTCTGTGGGCACTTATATGTGGAAATTTCTCCTTTTGGCTTAGAGAAAGGCAATTTCAAGAGGTGTTGTGAAGAAAAAGAGCTCAATCAATAATTGATTCGGTCCTAGACTAAAGGCAAGTGGTTTCATCCTACTCTTTGATAGCCTTTGGCCTCTATGGATGTCATACACGCGTATTCTTCACGTGTAAAGCTACTGATAAGGCGTACTTACTATGTTGGATTTTCGCATATAGTTGTTTATCATGTTGTTATGTGTTAATCGGTGTTTACCATGTAATTGAGAGTATCTTACTCCAGCTTGTGAGCTTGACATGTTTTGTTTTCCTTGTATGTATATTAGAATATATTGTCTTTATTGTCAAACTAAAGATAAGAGAGTTACAGTAATTATAAATACCAATTAAGAAGCTATAAGCTTAAGACTATGAAGAGAACACAGGGGGTTTAGGATGGATTATGAATATCAAAAGAATATCTGCTTTTTGTTTTGTGGTATGTGACATCATGATATGTACATTGTATTTAAGCTCGGTGTCGAGCCAAGAGTAGAAGTGTCTTGTTGAGAATAGGAATACGAGTTGTTGGCTAAAGTGTATAATCGCCATTTGAGGAAAAAAGTTGTGTTACGATGATGATTACCTGTGTAAAGCTTTAAGTTGAACACTTAACGAGAATAAAGGGATTGAGGTGAATCAAGATATGACCACTAACTTGGATTAGACATATCCTATTAAGTTGTGAACTTTGAGATATCACCTGGTTGACGATGTAGTCACACGTACCAGTGATAGTTGTATTGGTGCATATAACCCCAGCAGTCGAATAATCCTACGCTGGTTATTTCGGTAGACGAGGTAGTCCCCCTCTGGTTTCCTGACATGCAAGGTGGTATGCGATGGAGTCCCAATATAGAGGCACTTGGGCACATGTGACCCCATTGCATCATAATGCATTCAACCCATTTCATTGCACAAGTTGTTGAGTATGGTGTAACTGGTTGCTTTACGTTTTGTACCTGTTTGATGCAACCAAAATTGCATCGAGACCATTCACTCGAAGTCAAGCCAAGGAGATCCAAGACACTCACTTACACTTGGTTTGGAAGGGCATGGATGATACGAGCTCGGGGGATGATTTGAAGACCATGCATTGGAGCTCGATCGAAGGAAGGAACCCTATGCTTCAGGGCCAGGCGGAGCGCCCAGAAAGCCAGGAGGACCGCCCAGAATGAAGGCCAACCAGGCGGAGCGCCTGACCAAGGGCAGAGAGCCCAGCTGCCTTGGTCAGTCATTCCACCAGGCGGAGCACCTCACCCAAGGCGGAGCGCCTATACGTGCTGAATTTTGCCATCTTTTGTATGAACTTCCAAGTTTAGCCCTAAGCGTTCTATTATGTTCCACCTAGCTAAGGGGTTTTTTAGACATTTCATTGCTTGTAAAAGAGTGCTATAAATACACTCTTCATCATTTATTTCCATTAGCTTACACATTGAATACACACATTGATGAGAAACACTCTCAAACCTTGTAATTGTTTTGGCTTGAAATCAATTGGAAGAATCCAAGTTGACCTTCAATCCTCCTTGATCATTCTATTTGCAAGGGCCGGGTGTCTCTTGAGGATATTTGCATAGTGTAGGTTCTACTTGACTCGAGTGAGGGTGTATCGAAACATCGTTCTTCGGTGCTACCTCGTAAATTATTCTTGTCGCGTCTCACTTTTATCGTTACTTTTATCGCTTCCGTGTTTACATTGCATCATTATTATAAGTGGTTCTGGTGTTTTTATGTTCTGACTGTTGGTAAGTTTTTGGTTGTTATCTGTTCCTCTCTTCTCCCTGGCTAGCTCATCTAATTTTTCAAGGTGGCTAGCCAGCTCCACTTACGAAGTCCTATCGACTCACCCTCTATTTGTTTTGTGTCTATCTATTTTGTTTCAGCAGGTTTCGCTCCAGGATAGAGTTCGAGTCGCGGTTGAGGAGCGAAGACGTGTTAAGTTGTCTGGGTGAGCCAGCTTTTGTCCAGGATGACCGTCAGTTCTTGTTTTACTTTGATAAGTCTATTTTTGCCCCCTACGAGAGATGTATGTATTTCTTTTGCACTCATCGATGTCTGGTCTGGACAACTATAAACCATGTATATTGGGTAGACAACTGTAATATCTTTTGCATATATGTATGTCAGTATGATTTATGTTCTTTCGGAGTCTTGTTTCCCGTTATAAATAAGTTTTTACATTGATTTTGTTTTTTCAATTGTGAAGGGTTTGCCCAACAGGTCTAGGGGAGGATGTTGAGTGCCCGCATGGCCTAACTGAAAATCCAGGTCATGTCATATTCTTTCATCTTCTGTACGGCGACTATCCATAATGCTTCTAAAATAGTAGAAATTTTAAGGATTTATGAAAGTTGCTCTGGATAGAAGGTGAAATTTGCCATATTTTTTGGCAAGAATACACCTGAAATGGAAAAGGGTGATATAATTGAGATGTTAGGACAATTGTAAAGAAATGATTTAGGTATATATTTAAGATTGTATGCGGTTGCTGGAAGGTAAAAAAAAAAAAGATGTTAGAATTTATTAAGGATAGAGTGAAGTCTAAAATTAAAGAATGGAAAAATAGTTTTTTAAGTCCCGCAGAAAAGGAAGTTATGCTTAAATCAATGTTATTAGCCATTCCAGCATATACTTTATCATGTTTTCAGTTCCCCAATATCCTTTGTAAGAGATCACCTCTATTTTCTCTAATTTTTTGTGGGGGCAAAGTGAGGTTAAAAGGAAAATACATTTTGAAAAATGGGACAATCATTGGTTTGGTAAAGCAAGAGAGAGTATTGGGTTTAGGGTTATAACGTACTTTAACCAGGTTTGTTGGCTAAGCTTGCCTGGAGGATTTTAACTCAAGAGGACTCGCTACTACACCAGATGCTCAAAAGTAAGTACTTTCATAATACCTCTTTTCTTAGGGCAACTTGTTCATCTTCTAGTTCGTGGACGTAGAAAAGTATTATTTGGGGACGAGAATTATTGTTTAAGGGAATTAAGTGGCAGGTAGGAAATGGGGAGAATATTCAAATATGAATTGATCCATGGATACCAAATTCTAATGGGTTTACTCCTCAATGTTTTCACGGTCAAGCGGATCTAGAATAGGTGTTAATGACTTAATTGACCAATCTAGCCATACATGGAAAATTAATTATCTTCATAAATGGTTCTCTATAGAGGATATTAACGTCATTTTATCTTCCTTCTACTGGCTCCACTGATAGACTTATATGGCATTATATAAAGGAAAATTTTCAAAAATAGGCAGCCCACTACCCAAAATTACAAACAGCATGCTATATTTTTTTTTCATGCATAGCATTCATCCCTAAAATTACAAATTTAAGCACTCCTTCAAAATAAAAAAACTCTTGCTACCAAATCTCCCCCTCCCCTGCTACTGAGCCGCCGGCAAACACCCTCCCTCGTCGGCGGTGTCGTTACTTTTTGTATTTCACTGAAGTTATGTTGTTGATTTTATCTATATCATTGCTTTGGACAAGTTTATACACACAAATCTCCCCTCCAAAAAATAAATTATACATGAATATATATATATATCTCTGTGTGTGTGTGTGTGTGTGTGTGTGTAGATGTATGTATATATAGATAAATGTGTATGCAATGAGAGAAATACAAAAATATACAAAAAAAAAAAGTAAAAATTCATATAAACATCCTTAGTACTAAAGAAATCTGAAAATTTATACAGATTTATTCACTCGCATATACATACTTATACAAATTTATGCAATTTTATACACATGTATAAACTTGTATAAACTTGCGGGAGGCTGCGGGAAAATGGTGACATTTCGGGTAAGATTCGCAAGTAGGGGTCGTTTTTGGTAATTTTCATGTGTTGCTTATCTTTTAGTGTAAAAATCCTTACACAAAATTAGGAAAGCATAAGGTTAGATCAGGTTATCATTTAGTAAAGGAGCTTGGCAGGAGTAGAGAGAATAGGAGTAATAGTCCTCAGTCTAGCTATCACGTATTTTCTACATCATTTTGGAACTTTTTATGGTCTTTGGATATTAAGAACAAATGCAAACACTATATTAGAAAATGCATTTTGAATGTGTTTCCTATTTTTTAAACGTCTTAATCATGTTTGTGATGCTTGTAAGATTTGTGGTTTGGATAACGATTGATCATATGCTTTTTTCATTGTCCTAAAGCACAAATGGTGTGGAAATGTATCCTATAAATTGGCATGGATTAGAAAGTAATGTGGATCTTGCTAAATGGTAGAATGATATTTTTCTTAACACCCGCTATTATCCAGAATCTATTGATATGATTAAGTTAAGTGTTTCTATTATGTGGCAAATTTGGAAAGCTAGGAACTTATGAAATTTAATAGTGAAAAATGTGAACCGTCTGAAATGGTTAGCAAAGATATTTTTGACTTTCATGAATGTGAAAGTTCTAAACTTACCATGTCTTCTCCTAATTATGATACTAATTGCATTAATAATTTTTCTATTCTTGTTGCACAAGTTGATATTGTTATATTTACATAAGGAGGAGAAAATGGCAAGTATTGGAGTGGCGCCTATGGATAGATATGGTAACTTGCTTCAAGCCCTGGGCACCCCTATTCAGTTTGTGGGGAAAACCATAACTGCTGAAGCACTTGCAATTCGAGAGGCTTTGGAAAAAGCTTTTGCAAATGGGTGGTCGAAGATTCATGTGTTATCGGATGCTAAAAATGTAGTGAATATGCTACTCAAGAAGATGGATGTATCATGAGAAATAGATGTTACATGTGAAGATATATGGAAGTTGATAAATTTCTTTGAAGAAGTACATATTCTATCTATCCTTAGATCTTGGAATGTACCAGCACATAGTTTACATAAGCTTTCTATTTCATTAATCGACAGTATTTGTTGGCCTCAATATTTTCAAGTTGGATTGTAAAGGATGTTGTAGCATCCTTTAACACTTTGAAATCTTTTATGCATTAATAGAATGAAATTTTCCGGGGTCAAAAAAAAAATACGGTTGTTTTAGCTGATATCTACTAATATCCAAAATCACTTAATCATCCATACACATATAAATATATAACTTTGCGTCCCACAAGTCACCTTATTAACTTATTTATTGTAATGTATTTATTTAAAAAACCTCATACTTGAATTGTTGATAATAGTTAATCTATACACTACCTAAGAGATATTTTTGGCACTTCTTTATTGGATAAAAGCTGACTGGACTTGAAAAGGTGACACGTGTATCCCACGTGGCACGAGCAGACGTTTCAACGGACAGACATCCAATGGACAGACGTTTATCACGAGCAGACCTAAAGAAGTTACGGAACACTTCAACAGTCAACACGGTCTAAATGATCAATTATTAGCATTCGCCTTAATCGATTGTAACACAACTTTACTTCCTGTCTACAATATCAATAAGAATATTCTCTCGCTCTTGCTCAGATATTCCTTTTACTCATATTTACCTACTGTTTGAGTTTTTTAATTATCTAAGTGTGATTGATATCGAAGAGCTCTCCCCGAAGACAAGCGATACGATACAGTTACTTCTCCCTGTTTCCGTTTATGCTTTATCTTTATTAGTTAATACTTATATCTCGTCCTCGTATTATCGTCATCTTAACCCGCTGTATAAACTCTTAATCTCAACTATTGATCGTGACTCCGCAAATACAAATTTAATTGTTAATTTGCCTAAAATCGGATCTAAGTTAAACAATTTGGCGACCACAGTGGGAGCCGGTCAATAGCCTTCGTAGGTTAATAGTTTAATAGTTTACCGTTGATATTATACCTATTTTGTTAGTCTTTTTGCTCTATAACTAACATGGCAGAAAGCAATTCTCAACGAACTATCGTAGGCGGAGAACAGGTAAATACTCCTCCACTCAGTCCCAATTATTCTCCTAATTATTCTCCCGATTACTCGTCCGATGGGCAGCAACAGTCTTCCCAAGGACCGGTCAGGCAGCGATATAGGTGTATGCTTTCTCAGAGCACTACTCCACCCCGGAGACGAAGCCATAGGAGTCTCTCCCCTGGCCAAGGAAACCTCCAGGAAACACTCTTTGCTTTTACGCAGGAACAGGCAGAAGTGAACCGAGGAATAAACGAGGCACTCACTTCTCTCCGAATGAGCAACCCTTAAACCGCAAGGGTTGACGCTGCAGCACCTGGTCGTGACGCACCTTCTTCACATACATCAAGGCAGGGAGAAGAACAGAACAACGATGGTACTGCAGATCCAACGACCCAAGTCAATCAGAATCCGAACGGAGGGTCTATGGCGCCTACGGATATGAGCCTTGTCGTGGAAGCTCTCACCAAACAATTCAAAGAAAGCCAGGAAGCACTTCAAAAGTCTCTTCACGAGAGAATCGATCAGATACCGGGCGCTCCACCCACGCTGAAGAAAGTCGACGTCCAGCGCTATTCACAGCGACCCTGGAAGAAGGAGGCAGCCCCAAAAGCGATTCCTAAGACGTCCAAAATGCCGAACATTCCAAGGTATCGTGGAACATCTGATCCCAACGATCACCTCATGATGTTCAGCAACTTTATAAAGGCTAGTGATCTCACCGACGAAGAGATCGAATCTGTCCAATTGAAGAAGTTCGTGGAAACCCTAGCAGATGGAGCCCTGCGATGGTACTCAATGTTGCCACCCAACTCTATTGGGTCTTTCGCAGAAATGGCTGAATTGTTCGTGAAGGCACAAACAGGCGCTCAGAAGACGGAGACTCGCGTAGAGGACATCTTTGAGATCAAGCAGAGACCCGACAAGTCACTCCGCAAGTACGTGGATCGCTTCCAGAGAGAACGTATGATGCTCCCCAAAGTACCAGACAGATGGGCAGCGATCGCGTTTACCAACAGCTTGGATATTAGGAGCTCTGAGGCCACGCGTAGACTTTATGAGTCTCTTCGCGAGTTCCCAGCAGCCAGTTGGTCAGACGTCTACAACCGTTACAATTCCAAGGTACGTATGGATGAAGATAAATTGATTAGAACAGGTACTCGAGGAAGGGCTCAGGCACGCACCAGCGGACCCGGCGGAAAAGCAGAGGCGGAGAGGTCAGACGCACGCTACGAGCCGTACCCTGACCAATCACGTAACAATTCCAAAGGACGCAGCCGCAACAATAAAAGAGGGTTAGCTCGGAGAGAAGATTCCGAATCAAATCTCCGTGGAGCACCAAGTCTGCCAAACTTCAACGTCAAAATGACCGAAGTCATGGCGGTACTCAAAGATATGGGAGAAAAGTCAAGTGGCCGAAAGACATGAAGACTGATCCCAGCAAGCGAAATCAAGATCTATATTGCGAGTTCCACCGCGACCATGGGCACACAATCGAAGACTGCAAAGCTTTAAGGTATGAAATTGCTCACTTGTTGAAACAGGGATTCTTGAAGGAGTTCCTGACCGAGAAGGGAAAGCAAACTCACGCGAAGGCTCAGCAGAACAAATCTGGCCCTCCACGAGCACCTTCTCCAAGGAGGACAGTTAATGTTATTTCAGGTGGAATCGAGGTGGACTCCGTTACCTTCACAGCGAAGAAGTATGCAAAGGTCTCCATCACAAACAACAAGCGCCCTCGATCAGAAGAAGTAATTACATTTGAGGACTCTGACGCCGACGGCTCGCAATTTCCACATGCTGATGCGTTAGTCATAACGTTACGCGTGGCGGAGTTCGACGTCAAGAGAGTACTCATTGATGCGGGCAGCTCTGCGAACATTATCCAATCACGAGTTGTGATAGAGATGCAGCTTGCAGATAAGATCGTGCCAGTATCTCGAGTTCTTTCTGGCTTCAACAATAGGAGTGAGAAGACCCTTGGTGAAGTTACCCTGACGACTCTTGCCGAAGGGTAGCAAAGGAAACAACTTTTCATGTTGTCGATGCAGATCTGGCCTACAACATCATTTTGGGCAGACCTTGGATCCACGACATGCAAGTTGTTCCTTCTACCTATCATCAGGTGCTGAAATTCCCATCTGAATGGGGAGTACGGGAGGTCCAAGGAGAGCAACGCTCTGCACGAGATTGCTACTCGGTAGCTCTCAAACTGCCCGAAGAGAACAAATAGCAATTACAGCAACTGGGGCCAGGTATTCCACCTGAAGAGGCAAAGTACGAGGTCCCGGAATTCATCACAAAAATGGACGAAAGAGAAAACCACATACCAACTGTAGAAGCTATGGAACCCGAAGAATTGTTCGCCGACAAGCCAGAGCGAAAGGTGTACTTAGGGACTAAACTGAGCGAACGCCTACGGGGAGATATCCTCCAGTTCCTCAAAGAGCGGCATACAACATTTGCCTGGTCCCACACAGATATGACAGGTATTTCTCCTGACATCATTACTCACAGGTTGAACGTTGATCCGTACCACCGCCCGGTGAAACAGAAAATGCGCCAGCAAGGAGCTTTTCGAAACCAGGTAATCAACGACGAGGTCGATCGGCTGTTGAAAATCGGTTCGGTACGTGAAGTCAAATACCCAGACTGGTTAGCCAACGTGGTTGTCGTGCCTAAAAAGAACGGCAAGTGGCGAGTCTGCATTGACTTCACAGATCTAAACAAAGCCTGCCCGAAGGATTCATATCCTCTTCTCCGGATAGATCAACTAATCGACACAACAGCCGGACACGAGGTGCTAACCTTCCTCGACGCGTACTCCGGATATAACCAGATATTGATGGATCCTGAAGACCAGGAGAAGACGGCGTTCATAACCTGTCGAGGTACGTACTGATATAAAGTTATGCCATTTGGGTTGAAAAATGCAGGTGCAACCTATCAGCGCCTAGTCAATCGAATGTTCCATGATCATATCGGAAAGACTATGGAAGTGTACATCGATGACATGCTGATCAAGTCCAAACGAGCAGAAGACCATATGGCACATCTGAAAGAAGCTTTCCGAATCTTGGATCAGTATAACATGAAGCTGAATCCAGAGAAATGCGCTTTCGGAGTCGGATCGGGGAAGTTTCTGCGGTTCATTATTTCTCAGCGAGGCATTGAAGTCAATCCCGCTCAGATTAAAGCCATTGAATCAATCCCAGATGTACTTCACAATAGGAAAGAGGTCATGAAACTGACGGGGAGAGTGGCAGCTCTACGCAGATTCATTTCTCGATCATCTGACCGTTGCAAGAGTTTCTTCGATGTCTTAAAGCAGAACAAGGAGTTCGAATGGACTCCCGAATGTCAGCAAGCATTGAAGGATCTGAAAAAAATATCTATCCAATCCTCCATTGCTCTCCACACCTCAGGAGGGTGAGCAGCTGCTAATTTATTTAGCAGTCTCAGAGTCATCGGTAAGCGCTGTTCTAGTTCGGGAAGAAAAAGGTTAACAACTTCCTATCTATTACATTAGCAAAGCTCTAATTGACGCAGAAACCCGTTATCAACCTTTAGAAAAATTGGAATTGGCACTAGTAACTGCTGCGCGTAAGTTACGCCCTTACTTTCAAAGTCATTCGACAGTTGTGGTTACAACCTTTCCTTTACGAAATGTCTTGCACAAACCTGAATTCTCAGGAAGGTTGGTAAAATGGGCTATAGAATTATCTGAATTTGATATCACTTATCAACCCAGGGTAGCAATAAAGTCACAAGTTCTAGCAAACTTTGTGGCAGACTTCAGCACTAGTATATACCCTGAGGCAGAGAAAGAAGCTATTCTTTATACAGGGCAAGCTCCTGGCACCTGGACCCTTCATACAGACGGCTCCTCGAGCGTCAAAGTGTCGGGACTCGGACTGGTCCTCGTTGCTCCATCCGGCGAGACGGTAAGGCAAGCTATCAAGTGCCCATTTATTACTAACAATGAGGCCGAATATGAGGCCGTTATTGCAGGATTAGAACTAGCCCGAAGCTATGGGGCAACCATCGTCAAACTAAAAAGCGACTCTCAGCTAATGATCAATCAGATCAGTGGAGGTTTCATTGCACGTGAATCCAGGATGCAAGTGTACTTTGCCCGAGTGAAAGAGCTCTTGGCACAGTTTGACGAATGGGAAGCTGTTCAGATTCCGTGGGAAGAGAACCATGAAGCTGATGCTCTTGCAAACATGGGGTCAGTAGCAGAAATAGGGGCAGCTAGCTCTTCAGTTGTCGTTCAACTTCTCTACACAACCATGGACAGAGAAAAGTTCGAAGTCAACACCATCAGCACTACTTGAGACTGGAGGAATGAGATAACAAATTATCTTATCCACGGAACTCTACCCGCAGATGCAAAAGCTGCTCGCAAACTCCGAGTAAAAGCTGCTCGATATACAATTCTCAACGGCGAGCTCTACCGGAGGATGTTCGCAGGACCTCTCGCAAAATGTCTTGGACCAAATCAGATTAATTATGTGATGAGAGAAGTCCACGAAGGCTGTTGCGGAAATCATTCCGGAGGAAAGGCATTAACCCGGAAGCTGATTCGTGCAGGTTACTATTGGGACAAAATGGAGAAAGATGCAAACAAATTTGTCAGGAAATGTGACAAATGCCAGAGGTTCGCACATCTTCTCCATCAGCCAGCAGAACTACTTCATTCAATAATTTCTCTGTGGCCCTTCATGAAGTGGGGGATGGACATTGTTGGTCCTCTTCCCACGGCACCAAGGGGGATGCGCTTCTTATTGATCATCACTGACTACTTCACGAAGTGGGTCGAAGCGGCAGCATACTCAAGGATACGACAAACGGAAGTTGTCGACTTCCTCTGGCGTTTTGTCGTATGTCGCTTTGGAGCACCTAAGGAAATAGTCATGGACAACGGCCCGCAATTCATCGGCCAGAAAGTGACTAGGTTCCTCGACGATCTGCACATCAAGAGGATCACTTCCTCTCCGTATCATCCTGTTGCCAATGGACAGGCGGAATCTACTAACAAAATCATCGTTGAATCCCTTAAGAAACGCCTCGAGCAGGCAAAGGGATGTTGGGTAGAAGAGCTACCTGGAGTACTCTGGGCTTATCGCACAACAATAAAAATGAGTACCGGAGAGACTCCTTACTCATTGGTGTATGGTGCAGATGCTCTAATCCCAGTTGAAATAGGAGAACCCAGCCTGCGATATGCACATGCCACTGAGGAATCAAACTCAGTCAACCTATCTGAAGAGCTGGACCTCCTCGAAGAACGCAGTGAACTGGCTCTCGTACGAGTGGTCGCCCAGAAAGAACGAATCGAACGGTATTACAATCGGGGACTACGCATACGAAGCTTCCAAGTCGGGGACTTTGTACTCAGAAAAGTCTCCCAGAGCACACAAGAGACAACTCATGGAACCTTGGCCCTAATTGGGAAGGCCCCTACAAGGTAATTGCTTCAGTCGGCAAGGGATCTTATCGCTTAGCACGACCAGAAGGCTCAACTGTCCCGAACAGTTGGAATGTGGTTCACCTCAAAAGGTATCACTTTTAAGTGGTAAAACGGTTAGTTATTCTATACTTACCTTTTATCTTTACAAAAGTTATTACTTTTATTATATATTCTCTCTAAATGGTACTAACGACCTAAACAAGGTCAGATCCGTTTAGCTCAACTGGTAGAGCTCGAAGTTCTTCAACTTCGCGGCTGTGGGTGGGATTCGAATCCCACAACAGACACACTCCTCGTTTGGTTATATGTGTTCAATATGCAACTCACCGAAAACTCTTTTCATGTTATCACTTTACGTGCTCCAACATAAAAACAAGGGGGGTGGTGAGAGGCCCCTGTAGGCCAGATAAGACCTTCATAAAGGCGAGTAAGACCTTCATACAGGCGAAAGACCTTATCGAAAGGCAAATTTCTAAAGTTTTTCTTCAAAAACTTTTAGGTGATAAGACTTCCACGACAAATAAGAGGAGTCATTCACAAAACAAAAACTTTTACGTGATAAAAACTTCCACGACAAATAAGAGGAGTCATTCACAAAACAAAACCTTTACGTGACAAGGCTTCCACGAAAATAAGAGAAGTCGTTCACAAAGCCAACGACTCGGCCAGAGCAAATCTACAAAGCCATGCAACAACTTTCGACTATCAGAACGATAAGCAAAGTTATACGCATAGAGCAACGATTCGGCCAAAACTCTAACGACCACGACTAGGTCAGATTACTTACAACTTACGACCTTTTCATAACGAAAGGCTAAGTTAAAAACATTTGGGCAGACTTTTGGAAATACGAACTTAATAAAGTTCAAAATTCAAAAATAACTCCCAATCATAAGGCACGAAAGCCACAACACATGCAAACAAAAAGATCAAGAGTTCAAACTAAATATAGTCACTGAGCAGATCTAAAGTAGCGTATATACATTATCCTGTAAATTGATAAAATGTCGAAAACGGCTGACAGAAATTTGCAGAGTGTTCAAAGGCCAAATGAAACCGGCCATACAAAGGACCAGACAGTCTCTACTAGACTTCTGTCCACCAACAAACAAGTCCGGCTCTCGCCAGACAATAAAAAATACCTCAATCACAGATTGAGAAAGGGCATCAACATTTAGGGGTAAGACCAGAACTCGACGCACCAGCTCCGTCAGTTCTGCCATCGTCCCCTGAAATCTCGCCGTCATCTCCGTCTTCATCATCATCTTCACCTTCAGACTCTTCAGGAGAGAGATTCAATGCTTGTCTTATTCTACGAACAGCGCCCTTTGTGGTCTGCAGCATCTCCTCGACATTAACTTGTCCAGCCTGAATCTGCACGAGCAATGTACGCTTGGCTTCAAAAGCAGCAAGCTTGGCTTTGATTTCAGACTGATCGCACAAGTTGGCCAAGTCCTTGGTTAATGCGGTCTGAGCACTCATTAATTGAGCGACCTGATCCTTGGCAGCCTGAAGATCAGCCCTGGCTTTGACAGATCCCTCATTGGCTCTCTGCAGATCCATCTCAAGGGATGCACGATCTTCAATAGCCCTGTTCAAAGAAGTTCAGCAGTCTTCAAGCAATCTCTCTAAACCCTGACCAGAGCGTGCGAACCCTTCTCTCTCTCCAAGAAGAAGGTCCTTCTCCCTGGTGAGTGCGTTGATTTGTTCAACACGTTCATTGTTGACATCCGTCAACCGGTTAACCTCACCACCAAGGAGACCACACTGCTCTATCAGAGTCTTGTTCTCCTTCAGAGCTTCCAGCAATTCTTTCTTTATCGCAACTACTTGATCGACGTTGTTAAGCCTGGAGCAAAACATGAGCTCGGCAACCAGCATACTTGACTGAAAAAACAAAATAAGTCAAGGTTAGAAGTCCGAGGCTAAAGTTACTCTCAACACAAAAACAAGAAATACTTACTCGGGCAGAGTCAGCAGCAATCTGAAAGGCTAACTCCTCATCGCTTAGCTCCCTCAGCACCCATTCTTCACGGGGACCGATGAGCGAGGAAACCGCCTTAGCCAAGCCGCTTGGCCCAGTTATGAAGTTAACATCAGGGGCAAGTTTCAAAGTATGCTTCCTCTCACAGTACTTGGGTTCCCAAGCCTGTTCGGAAGGATAATTTGGCCCAAACTTGTAGCGAATACCCCTGATATCCTTCAACTCTGCCTGACCACCGATGACTGACCGCCAGACGAATCTTGACGATGAAAGGTTAGAATCACCTTCCACTCTAGGGTTTATCGTCTCGCACTCGCGAAGACCAACATGTGTCGCTCCCTCAGTAGCCACATTCTCCAGGTCCTCGAAACGAAAAACACGAGTACCCCGGCTATCCTCTTGGGGATCGTCTTCCCTAACTTCCTCTTTCACCTTTGCTTTTTCTTCTTCTTCACCCACCTTTCTTTTCCCCTTGTCTACACGAGAAGGACCTGCCTCCGCCCCGTCATCAACTCGGGGACTCCTCTGCGGAGTACGGATAGCCTCCTCCTCGGCCTTTCTTCTGTCGCTACGAAGATGAGGTCTTCGCCTAAGAGGAACATCAACTTCGGCCTCAGTGTCCGAAAGATAGATAACCTCCTTGGCTACAACCTCTCCCCGTGCAGACTCGGGGACTTCAGCAGCAGCATTGGCATTCTCTTCTACAGGCTCCGGTACACTGGCCCTAGAAGAAAGATCACCACCAGTCAACGAGGTTTGCCCGGCAGCCACGGAAGTCTTACGAGCAGACTTCTTCCATGCTCTGCCCTCTCCCTGGCTCTTCTTCTTCCTCTTCAGGGAGCCCAGTCCACCGGACAGGAATTCTTCGCCCCCCTCCCTGCTGCGCAGTGCGTCCACCGAAGCTAGTATAGCCTCAGCTTCAGCAACTGGATCAGCAACAGGCTCGGAAGGCCCGTCTTGGGGGGGAGCAGGAAAGAAATCTCCTGAAGTGCCTAAACCTACAGAAAGGTGAAACGGTCGGACATGAAGAAGTTTCAAAGAAGAAGAACAATCAAGGAGGCAGAAATATTCTCACCATGGTGTTTCACAGTCAAACTCTTGTGAGCAGCAAAATACGCCCACTCTCTTTTCTCAGGACCAAACTTCTTCAAAATCGGCTCAACCCACGACGTCAGCTCATCGACAGATATGAGCCTGTCGTAAGGTTGCTTGGCCGATGCACAAAGAAATTGAACGAAGTTAGCAGACGAGAAGAAGAAAGGAGAACATAAAAAAAACTCGGGGACTCACGTGTCTTATTCCAGACTTCTGGAAGATGAGCCTTGTCATCAAAAGTCAAGGCCGAGGAGCGAACGAACATATACCGGTGCACCCAACCTCGGTCACCAGTATCCTTAGAACTACGCACCAAGCCCTTACTCCCGCGCATCCTGGCATTTACATAGCCATCTTTAAAAATTTGTATACTGTACAAAGAAATAAAATGTTCGTAACCAAAAGATTTGATCGGTTTCTGTCGCAAACCAATCTAAAAGTGTAACTATTCTATATATACTGGGGCTCAGTTGCCCCGGGCAGAGAAGGTACTCCCGGCAAAGCCTCTCCAGTACAGGGTGCAGGGGTAATCTACATCCCACTGTGAATGGGTTGGTGCACATGGCTATCCACCCAGCTCTATGGGAAGTAATGTTCTCCCCCTCGGAGACCGGCAAGAGGGGAACCTCATCACCCCAGTTACAGTCTATCCTCACATGTGGGACCACCTCCTTCGTGATCCCAGACTTAAACATATACGCCGACCAGTTGCGCGTATCTCCCTCTCTATTATGAAAGGACTTAATGTTACAGTCCGCCTCAAGTTCACCCCATTTCTTGGGGATTATTTCTGCAGCAGTAGCTTGGGTAGCCCCGAGGCCTGGGAGTGGCCGCCGAGGAACTACCAGCAATATCAGTGCTTTGACTTTTCCTAGATCTTGAAGTCATGATTTCAAGAAAAATATGAAGTTATCAAGAAGAACTCAAAAGCTAGTTCAAAGGTTTTCAAAGAACAGCGGAGAAGAAATAAAGGCAAGTAAAAAGTTTCTCATCAAGCAAACCCCTATTTATAGGAGTAAAAATTCAGCCCCACAACTTCCCTCGAGACACGTGGAGGTCATCAGAGAAACTACGATCAGATCTGGCCGTCGAAGGAAAGAATAGGGTTCATCAAAACTTTATAGTATCATCATTATTCTGAAGAGCAGCGGTCACCTCGCAATCAACAGACGACGTGTGCACGTGACTGAAGCGGTTAAAATCATTACTTTTACCCTTGGGGCACGCAATAGTCACTTCAGAATGGACTGCGGTTCCGCAGGCATGCCAGCTGCAGTTACTTTTTTATACGGCGCATTTAATGCGCACGTCATAGGGGCTTGTCACTTAGCTGATAAGGTTCGTACGTCATCAAGATACATCACACGAAGACAAAAGTTTATAAAAACTCCCGCCAAAATTCTTATCCACTCCTCGGACAGGTACTCTGCCCGAGAAGTGCGGAGACTATCTGTATTGGATAAAAGCTGACTGGACTTGAAAAGGTGACACGTGTATCCCATGTGGCACGAGCAGACGTTTCAACGGATAGACATCCAATGGACAGACGTTTATCACGAGCAGACCTAAAGAAGTTACGGAACACTTCAACAGTCAACACGATCTAAATGATCAATTATTAGCATTCGCCTTAATCGATTGTAACACAACTTTACTTTCTGTCTACAATATCAATAAGAATACTCTCTCGCTCTTGCTCTGATATTCCTTTTACTCATATTTACCTACTGTTTGAGTTCTTTAATTATCTAAGTGCGATTGATATCGAAGAGCTCTCCCCGAAGACAAGCAATACGATACGGTTACTTCTCCTTGTTTCCGTTTATGCTTTATCTTTATAAGTTAATACTTGTATCTCGTCCTCGTATTATCGTCATCTTAGCTCGCTGTATAAACTCTTAATCTCAACTATTGATCGTGACTCCGCAAATAAAAATTTAATTGTTAATTGACCTAAAATCGGATCTAGGTTAAACAACTTCTTTATGCATCAGCAATCATACACATATAAAAATATATTTCTGAGTAACTTTATTAACTTATTTATTGTAATAGATTTATATAAAAAAATCCTCATGCTTGAACTGTTGATGATACTTAATCTATATGCTACCTAAAATATATTATTTGGCACATCTTTATGCCTCAACAACTATACACACATAAAAATATTATTTTGGCGTCCCACGAGCCACCTCGTTAACTTATTTATTGTAATATATTTTATATTAAAAAACCCATGCTTGAATTGTTGATATTACTTAATCTATCCACTGCCTGAAGTAAATGATTTGGCACATCTTTATGCATCAACAATCATACACACTTTAAAATATATTTTCACCTACCACGAGTCGCCTTATTGACTTATTTATTGTAACAGATTTTTTCATATAATTAATATAGTTTTATTTATCTAAAAATAAGAGTTTCAATTTTTTATTACTTCCAAACTTGTTGACACCACCATTTTCTTTCTATGTTTTTTTCCTTTCCTTTTTTGGGTTCCCTGGCCTCCTTACAGAAAACAACGCAAAAGATAAGGGTGTGTTTGGTATGGAGGAAAATATTATTTTCTTGAAATATTTGGTTGGTGAGTGGAAAATATTTTTCGAAAAATATTTTCTAGTATTTGGTAAAAATAGAAAATATTTTCTAGAAAATAATTACATATGCTTCTCCTACCCAACCTCATACCACCCCTGCCCCCAAAAACTAATTAATGATACTTGAAATATGTACTTCTATGGATAGTAAATACATAACTATGACTCATCCAATATTTGTTTCAAGGCTCGGCTAATTCAAATTATTTTTCTAGTACTTGTACTAAAACTAATAAATACTACACAGTAAGTGCATAACATCGAGTGAGAAACCAAAAGTTAGCCAACTTGCTAAATATTACGGTATAATAAAAGGAATTGTTCATTTCAACACAAAAAAGTTAACTTTTGTAACTACACATGACAAACTACTTAGACAAGCAACAAACTCTATCTAGCTATTCTGCAAATCTATTGTGTATCATAGTGTTCTCGCTTGAATTTATCCAACCACAACTTGCGGAGAGCCTGACTTTTTACCATGAACGCCTTAGCTAACGGGTTTCTTTCCATCAAAAAATCAACAGCTTCAGATAAGAAAGCTTCCACATAACCTTCAGTTGACATAACTTCTTCATGCAACTTCTTCACATCTAATAGAGTATCAGCTATTCTACTGATTGCAGTTGCTACTTCTCCGAGATTTGCTGATACATCAACAAACAAGTCTTGCATATCAGAACGACTTCGTTTGCGACTTGTCTTGACTTGACGAGTTTCACTAACTATGATGCAGCTCAAAGTGCTGATCAAGGACCCGATGACAACCAACCGAGGAGACCTTCACCGAAGGCAGTGACTGATCTACCGGGGAGGCCAATCACTCGAAGCCAAGCTAAGCTGCTCCATGACATGCATGTCCAGCTGACTATGATGGGAAGAAGCATGTGTTCGGAGAGGGAATTGCAAGGTGTTGAAACCGAGGGCTACATCTTCCAAATTGAGCCCGAGGACAAGGTTACCGAACAGCAGCTCTTGGCCCCGGGCAGCGCAGAGCCGAACACAACATCATGTGTTCGAAGCTAAGTCAGCGCCCGAAGACGAATGTGTTCGAGCAGACAATCGAGAACCGAAGCCAAGGCTCACCGAAGTCAAGAACCGAAGCCAAGGCTCACCGAAGTCAAGACTGCCGAACACATTTCAACCCAGCCCTGCGTGGCTTATTTCTATTGGTCGATTGTGACCCTTTTACTAGTTTACCCTTAGTATTTCCTATATAAACCTTGTTTCCTTACATTGTAAGTAGCTAGTTTTGGATATTATTATTGAATGAAAGTGCCGAGCACATTTCTTGTCTCCGTCGTGAGCAAACCCCGGTGAGGGCTTTTATGGACTTGTGGCTTTCGGTTAATCCGATTGAACATTCCTCTTTGATCATTCAGTTTGCAAGAGGCAATGTTCTCTTGAGGATTGTTGCATAGTTAGGGTGATTCTTGTGCCCTTTCGATCGAGCTTTGAGACAGGTTCCTCACTGTTCTTTCGAAAGAAGCAAGTTTTGTCTTGCTTTTATCTCCTTCTTTAATTGTTCTTCTTCCGCGTCGTGCTAAGCAACCCCTTCGGGTTTTGCCTTGCACCATCTTGGTATCAGAGCACGGTTTGGGCTTGTTTCTACAACCCCAAATCCTGTTCAAGTTATCTTTATTATCGTGCGTTTGTGTCTTTGTTTTCCTTTTCGTGTTCTTGATTTGGTTTTGTTACTGTGGTGTTGTTATTTTGACAAAAAAAAAAAAGTGTTAAAAAGAAAATTCAAAAATTGTGTTTGATTGTTGGTTGTTTGGGAAAAACGATCACTGATTCTTGATCTCCATTGTTTTCTGATTCCAACGAATACCCGACGTACTGATTTGGTGACTTGGGTTTCTTGGTGAAAATTTTGGACTGTTTGAGCTTTAATGGTGAATGGACTCGAACCCCATTGTGTTTGGAAGAAACCGATGAAGGTTGGTGGTTCTTGAGTGATTTGGGATTGTTTGTTGCTTAAAGATCGAAGTTCTTAAGTTAGAATCGTTGTCCGTACGCCGGAAAATTGTTACAAATTGTAACAGTGTACGACACGATGAGCTGAAATTCTTGGCTTGAAGAACTCGACTGAATTCCTCCGTTGTTACTGAGACCGGAGTTGAAAGCAACCCAGATCTTGTTAGAAAACCGTGGACAGTAGACCGAAGTTGATTTGTCCGTACGCCGGAGCAAGGTCACTGTTCCATTGAAGAAGAAGGGTTAAAAGTTTGAATGTTAAAACCCCAGGTGAAAAATTGTCGGCTGAGAAAAGGAAAGTGGATAAGGTAAAACCCTATTCGTACCAAAGGGGACCACTCTTGTACGGACAGGAGTGGGTGTGATCGAAAAAGATTCCAAAGGGAATCAAATGGTAGATTCTCCTAGGTTTTCACTTTCTTTCGTGTCAAATTCTAATTGGTGGATCTTTTGAGTAATTGACCTACTCGAGGTCGTACCAATTCATTTGAGCTGATAGGAACTCGTGCGAAGGAGTGACCGAAGTCCCAACTTTCGTAGAAAATTCTTTTGCCTCCCCGAGCTCAGTTAAAAGCGTCCGTTCCATCGAGTCGAACATCACTTCACTCTTCCCGAAGAGACAGTGACTATTGTCGAACTTGAAGGATCTTAGAGGACCGATCAATTGGACCAGCCACTGTTAACAAGTCCTTGAGTGATTAAAAACCGAACCCATAAATTGAGTGGACCCGAGCGCCACCCATCAAAGGTGAGGGAGAGTGTGAGGTGATTTCTAACCTTTAACATTTGTTTGGTCTTTGACTTGTGCAGGAACCATGGCTGGGAACGAAGGCAAAAGCATTGAAAGGCCCGAGGTGTCGTTAGCCGATCTCATGGCTGCGATACAAGGCATCAGTGCCGAAGTAAGAGGAATGAGTGCTCGAGTAGCTAACCTCGAGCAGGGAAGCGCGTCCGTGGCCTTGCAAGGGTCCGGCACTGGAACAAGCCAATCCACTCCGATGAAACCTGAGCTGTATGCTGAGCTTGTTCGACAACATCAGTTGACAAGTGAAGCGATTCGAAGAGAGTTTAACTTGGGCAATCCCCAAGCACAACAAAACTTGGGCAATCCCCAAGCTGGAAATCAAAACTTGGGCATTCCCCGAGGAGAGAGGTTACCACTCCCAAGGGCCCGAAGAGACCGTGGTGCTGTAACCGAAGAGGCTGATGAAGAGGAATTTCCCGAGGACGAGTATGAACGTGAGCCGCCATTCGCTCAAGGAAGGCAAGCTCACCGAGGTCGTGGAAATTTCTAAGGACGAGGCCGAGGAGCCCATGTTGAAAGAAACATTGAGCGAGAGGCTGATGATCGAGAAGATGAGTATGTCGAACAGGTTCGTGGTGTTCGAGACTCAAATCTGAACAGTTTCAAAATTACTATTCCACCCTTTAAAGGAACTAGTGATCCCGATGAGTATCTTGAATGGAAGTTGAAAATGGGGCGCATCTTTGAAACCAATGAGATGACCGAGGAGAGGAGAGCTGCTCATGCCATTGCTTCGTTTGAAACTTATGCGTCTACATGGTGGGAAGCTGACAAGAGGCATAGACGAAGGAATGATTATCCCGAAGTCACTACCTGGCCACAGTTGATGAGAGCAATGGATGCTAAGTACTTGAGTGCCAAGTACAGGCAAACTCAAATGCAAAAGTTGTATGAACTGAAACAAGGGTCCAAGTCAGTTCAAGAGTACCACGATGAATTTGAAAAGGTTCGATTGAATCTTGATCTGACCGAAGACGAGGAGCAAGCCATTATCCGGTTTAAAAATGGCTTGACCAGGGATGTGTCCTCTCAGTTGAGACTCCACGTGTACCACACGTTGGAAGATTTGTTTGATGCTGCTACCGAAGCTGAAAAATTGGTAAAGGAAGAAAAGGCAAATCGGTATCGAGGAGTCACTACTTCTACTCCCTTGAACCGAGGAAAGGAATGGAAAAATCCTAACCAAGCAAGTGCCAACACTGTTCGAGATCCGAAGAGACCCTTCGAGAGGGGTGAGACCGTTAACCAACCAAGAGAGGTGGGAGGTAAAGTTCAACTAAACTCTCCTAGTGCTTCAAATATTCAGTGTCATAAATGTAGAGGTTATGGTCACATGGCAAAAGAGTGTCCAACTCGCAAAGTTATGCTTCTGCTCGAAGATGGAACCGTCCATGAGCAAGCGAGTGACACCGATGAGGAAATTATCGAGGAGACTGACCGAGCTGAAGGTGATGATGATCATGAGGCTGCCGAAGCTGATCATCCGGAAATGTTTCTTGTGGTTCTAAGGAATTTGAGCTGCATGACCCTTGAAGAAGAGGACAACCAAAGAGAAAACCTCTTTCATGCCCGATGTCGAGTGAGGGGAAAGGTGTGTTCGATGATCATTGACTCCGGTAGTTGTGCCAATGTAGTGAGCCAAACTTTGGTTTCACAAATGGGATTACCAACGATGAAGCATCCCCACCCTTACAAATTACAATGGCTGAATGAGTGTGGAGAATTGAGGGTTGTCAAAAAAGTGTGGATCAAGTTTAAAATCGGCGAGTATCAAGATGAAATGGTATTCGATGTGGTGCCGATGCAAGCTTGTCATTTGCTATTGGGTCAACCGTGGCAATATGACCGAGCAGCTATTCACAATGGCAGATCCAACACTTACACTTTGAAGCTCGATGGGAAGAGTTTTATACTCAAGCCTTTGTCTCCAAAGCAAGTCTCCGAGGACTATAAACGGATGAAAGAATTGAAAGAGGCGGCCAAAGCTAAGCTTCCGATGGGAGCAAAATTGGGGCCCGAGGAGACAAACTCACCGCCCGAAGTGAAAGGAATTTGTGCAATCATGCAACCCGGTGAGATCTTACGAGGCAACGACCACGGTCAGATGATGATTTGCCTCGTGCACAAGGGTATCTTTCTAAACTCTAATGATGATTTTTCTAATGATAACCCTTTGCCTTTGTCTGTTCGTAAAGTTTTGCAGGACTTCGAGGACATGTTTCCCGAGGAAATGCCAGGTGGATTACCTCCGTTGAGAGGAATCGAGCACCAAATTGACTTCGTGCCGGGATCTCAAATCCCCAACAAACCTGCATACCGGTGTAATCCCGAAGACACCAAAGAGCTCCAAAGGCAGGTTGATGAATTGCTGAACAAAGGCCTCGTTCGTGAGAGCTTGAGTCCTTGCGCCGTTCCAGTTATCCTTGTCCCAAAGAAGGATGGAACATGGCGAATGTGCGTTGACTGTCGATCAGTCAACAAAATAACGGTAAAGTATCGTCATCCTATCCCTCGATTAGATGACATGCTAGATGAATTAAGTAGTTCTTCATGCTTTTCAAAGATTGATCTCAGGTCCGGTTACCATCAGATCCGAATGAAACTCGGAGACGAGTGGAAAACCGCATTCAAGACCAAATTCGGTCTGTATGAATGGTTGGTAATGCCATTTGGCTTATCCAACGCCCCGAGCACATTCATGCGATTGATGAATCACGTGCTCAAACCGTTCATAAACAAGTTCGTTGTCGTTTATTTCGATGGCATACTTGTTTATAGTAGAACCATGGATGAACATGTCGAACACCTAAGGCTTGTGCTTGAAAAGCTTCGAGAAGAAAAGTTGTATGCCAACTTCAAGAAGTGCGCCTTCGGTGTCGATCGTGTAGTCTTTCTAGGATTCGTTGTCAGTGCTAATGGTGTCGAAGTCGACGAATCAAAAGTCGAAGCCATCAAAGATTGGCCAACTCCGACCTCGGTATCACAAGTTCGTAGCTTCCATGGGTTAGCTAGCTTTTACCGAAGGTTTGTTCGTGACTTTAGCACCGTGGCAGCTCCTTTGACCGAGCTGGTTAAGAAAGACAATCCATTTGTGTGGGGAGAGTCCCAAGAAAGGGCTTTCCAAGAGTTGAAACGGAGGCTTTGTTCTGCCCCGTTGTTGCAACTCCCTGACTTCGGCAAAGCATTCGAAGTCGAGTGTGATGCATCTGGAGTTGGGATCGGAGGAGTGCTGATGCAAGAATCGAAGCCGATCGCTTACTTTAGCGAAAAGCTTAAGGGTGCAATTTTGAATTATTCAACATATGACAAAGAGTTGTATGCCCTCGTTCGAGCACTCGCCCATTGGCAGCATTATTTGTGGCCTCGAGAGTTTGTGATCTGAAGTGATCATGAGTCCTTGAAGCATCTCCGAGGACAGGAGAAATTGAACCGAAGGCATGCCAAATGGGTTGAATTTATTGAGAGCTTTCCCTATGTAATTCATTACAAAAAGGGAAAAGACAACGTTGTGGCCGATGCGCTATCAAGAAAATTTGCCTTAGCGACCACTCTCGCCTCGAGGCTCATGGGATTCGAGAGCATCAAGCTAATGTACGATGACGATCCCAAGCTGAAATGCGTTCGTGACGCGATCTTGAGTGGCCGAAGGGTTGAGAAATATCAGTGGCACGATGGCTACCTCTTCAAGAATGGGAGGGTTTGTGTGCCAGTGTCATCGTGGAGAGAGCTCTTGGTTCGAGAAGCTCACTCCGGTGGACTGATGGGACACTTCGGTGTCGACAAAACTCTTGGTATCTTGACCGAGCAGTTCCATTGGCCCAAAATGCGACGAGATGTGGAAAAGCTTTGCAACGCTTGTCTCGTTTGCAAGAAAGCTAAATCGAAGTCCAACCCCCATGGTTTGTACACCCCGTTACCTGTGCCTGATCGACCTTGGGTTGATATATCCATGGACTTTGTCTTGGGATTACCGAGGTCGGGGGGAGGACATGATAGCATCTTCGTTGTGGTTGATCGATTTTCGAAAATGGCTCACTTTATTCCTTGCAAGAAGTGTGATGATGCACAGCATGTAGCTACATTGTTTGTTTCTAATGTGTTGAAATTGCATGGTGTCCCTCGTACTATTGTGAGTGATCGAGACACAAAGTTCTTGAGTCATTTTTGGAAGTGTCTATGGGGTGCCCTCGGCACCAAACTACTTTTCTCGATGTCTCACCATCCTCAGACTGATGGACAGACCGAAGTAGTTAACCGAACCTTGGGATCTTTGCTTCGGGCAATGACCAAAGGAAAGGTTGGGAACTGGGCTGATCGTTTGCCCATGATGGAGTTTGCATACAATCGAACGGTGCATCGAATGATTAACATGACCCCGTTCGAGTGTGTGTATGGATTTAACCCTTTAATTCCACTTGATCTAACCCCATTGCCTCGAGAAGTTGTTATCGATTTTGCAGGTACTCACCGAGCCAAAGCTCTGCTCGAGTTGCATGCGAAGGTGAAGAAAAACCTCGAGGACGCCTATGCAAAGGTTGCCTTAAAGAAAAACAAGAGGCGTAAAAAGTTGGAATTAAAGAAGGGAGATTGGGTTTGGGTTCACTTCCGAAAGGAACGTTTCCCGAACCTAAGGAAGGGGAAATTGGCTCCTCGAGGGGATGGTCCATTTCAAGTGCTGAGCAAAATAAACAACAATGCTTATGTCATCGACCTCCCAGGTGAGTATAATGTGTCCAACACTTTCAATGTTGCTGATTTGGCTCCTTGTGTTGTAGGTCCAGTAACGGAGATAGAGGATGAATCGATTTCGAGGACGAAATCCTCTCAACAAGGGGAGGATGATGCAGCTCAAAGTGCTGATCAAGGACCCGATGACAACCAACCGAGGAGACCTTCACCGAAGGCAGTGACTGATCTACCGGGGAGGCCAATCACTCGAAGCCAAGCTAAGCTGCTCCATGACATGCATGTCCAGCTGACTATGATGGGAAGAAGCATGTGTTCGGAGAGGGAATTGCAAGGTGTTGAAACCGAGGGCTACATCTTCCAAATTGAGCCCGAGGACAAGGTTACCGAACAGCAGCTCTTGGCCCCGGGCAGCGCAGAGCCGAACACAACATCATGTGTTCGAAGCTAAGTCAGCGCCCGAAGACGAATGTGTTCGAGCAGACAATCGAGAACCGAAGCCAAGGCTCACCGAAGTCAAGAACCGAAGCCAAGGCTCACCGAAGTCAAGACTGCCGAACACATTTCAACCCAGCCCTGCGTGGCTTATTTCTATTGGTCGATTGTGACCCTTTTATTAGTTTACCCTTAGTATTTCCTATATAAACCTTGTTTCCTTACATTGTAAGTAGCTAGTTTTGGATATTATTATTGAATGAAAGTGCCGAGCACATTTCTTGTCTCCGTCGTGAGCAAACCCCGGTGAGGGCTTTTATGGACTTGTGGCTTTCGGTTAATCCGATTGAACATTCCTCTTTGATCATTCAGTTTGTAAGAGGCAATGTTCTCTTGAGGATTGTTGCATAGTTAGGGTGATTCTTGTGCCCTTTCGATCGAGCTTTGAGACAGGTTCCTCACTGTTCTTTCGAAAGAAGCAAGTTTTGTCTTGCTTTTATCTCCTTCTTTAATTGTTCTTCTTCCGCGTCGTGCTAAGAAACCCCTTCGGGTTTTGCCTTGCACCAAACTACGTCTTCCACCTCCTTTTCCTTTGATGGTCCTTGAATGTCATCGTTGTTACCTTTCTCCGAACAGGAATCCAAGCTAATATCGTCAAAAGACTTGGCACAATCACACCTAGCTCGATCATTACCACAAACAAGAGACATTTCTTCAAACATATCAATCTTCTTGTTGATGAATTTTTCGTGAGCGGGATGGGCCTATAACACAATAACAACTAGAAACAAGCATAGGAACCTGAAAGACAGCCCTTTTGGCTAGTTGCTGAAAAAGTTGAGAGCTGTTTGAAAAAGAAACTAATCATTAACTATATTAGTCGTCCGATAAAACAAACAGCAGAGATTGATAGATAATGGAACAGTAAAATTTATCAAGTAACCGATCAAAACACACACAGAGAGGTCTATCTAACTGATCAGCAAAACCAATTGACTAACAGATCAACGCTCGCGCACACAAACAACATATGTAGTCTAAAAACATAAGGTCCCACTGATGTGCACAACAAAGAACAGATTCAAGCTAAGAAGCATGCTATATAAAGTAAGCAATTGCCAGCATGAAATAATACTACCAGTTTTTGGTACCAAATTATCCACTGCCAGTTAGACTTAAGAAAGTACTCCTTTATTCCCAGGTGGAAATATTCAATTGATAACATCATTACCAATGCTCAGTTTATTCCATAAAATCAACTACAGTATGACCAATATTCATCTTGTACAATCTTATTTTCAACAAAGATTGATATAAAAAAAAGGAAAAGGAAAATCCCTCCCCCCCCCCCCCCCCCCGAGATTAGCTAGCATACCAGACAACATTAGAAAGCTGCTTAAGAAAGAAACATAACAGAAAAACTGACATATCAAAGAAAACACTGGACTTGGAGAGGCTGAAAGAATTTAAGATGACTGGATTAAAATTCAGAAACTAGGATTACTTTTAAGAGTGGTTTATTACTTCCAGTTTATTTATGAGTTAGTAAAGTTAAACACACAAATAATGAACTCACAGATCCTACATGAGACAGGCCAACATTATGAAGGACTGAACTGAAAAATCCAACAGAAAGCAACACTTCAATCCCAACAACACAAGTTCCATAAAGAAGGAAGACCATAAAGTTTAAAGACTGCAATATACAACCAAAGAAGGAACATTTTACCTGAATATGTGCAGCATAGATGTCAGGACTGGCAGTAATCATCTTGTAATTATCATTCCATCCAAGACCACTTTTGTTTAGTAGAGTTTGCACCGTATTCCATGTGCTTTTTATTATTTTAAGATGGTTTTCCACGTGCTTAGGTGAACACTCCACTCCAAATCGTTGATTAATGGCCTCCGCAACACGATTAAATGAGATCGCTTTGAATTGAGTAGTTGATTTATTCCCTTGCTTTACTTCATCGGCTAAAATCTCCAACATCAAATTGCTTCGCTCCCTTTTTCCCCATTTATTTACTGTCACAAGAACAATTTTTCAAATATTAAGTACACCAATTCAATTCAGCAAACAGAACAAGGCTTATCATATTACAAAAGTACTACTGTCTAATAACCAAGATGGTCTGGTACATAAATTAGGTGAATAATTTCTAAGATTTCGAGTAGAAAAATATGATGGAAAAGAGCTTATTGATCACAGGGATGTGCTTTAAATTGAGGTCCAGCTTGATGAAATTGAAAATCTTGGCGCCGTTGGAAATAAGAAGGGAGGCTTCAGCAAGTATGATATCTATACAAGGCCCCTGAGAGTTCAGTGCATCTAACACATCTACTGCTGAAGACACTGGTGTAACTGTGCAGCAAGAAGCAAACATAGTAGTAGGTGAAAAAGACTCCATTTTTGAGAAACTACATTTCTTGATAGTCGTTGTTATGCTATTCCCCTGCTCTTAAAAGACATCTTTTAATCAATTCAATCTTCAGTGAATCAAACTCACATGGACAAATTAACAATAAAACCAGATCAAAGACACCAACAAGCCAAAAAAGCTATAGTGGTCAGTACACTTGAACTTGAACAAATCAAAACAAATAAATGGGAACTTGAAATTTAGATGCATGTCAAACATTGTCATCTGCTTTGTCTTATACAGTTTGCATGCCCACTGCATGCTAATTACACCACTGCATGCTTTGTCTTTATTGGAATATTATATTGTTCAATAAGGAAAATTCAATTTTTTTTATAGATGAATGATTGAAATCTTGATATAAGACTATTCTTCAAGAATTAGAAATATTTTCATAAACGAGCGACTACAATTACAAAACACAATTTTGATATGTCTAATGGTGACATATTTTTACTGATATACATATCATCTTATGCATAAACTGAACTTTAGACAAGCAAGCTGAAGCGATTACCATTTTCAGTCAATATCATACTATTTAACTGGAAATTAATATACCTGGTAAAGAGTAAACTGAAAACCTAAATTTTTTACCTAGGGTTTTTTAAGAAGCAACAATATCAACCGTTCAGAAAAAGGAAACAACAAACAGAGCTTAAAGCGATGAATCAGAGCTTAAAATCGTGAGGTTAAACAACAAACAGAGCTTAAAATCGTGAGCTTAAACAACAAACAGAGCCTAAAAAAAACAATGAAAAGTTCAAAATCTTGAGGTCGAAAAATACCTTTGTATGCGATATGTGAAATACCAGTAGCTAAGCTAGCGGAGAGTGGCAGAGATCAGCGGAGAACGGTGGAGAGCGGCGGAGAGTGCAGAGAGAGGCAGAGAACTTTGCTAGTGAAACCCTAGTAGAGAGAGGGGGAGAGAAAGTAGAGGGAGGGGGGGGGGGGGGGGGGGGAAAGAAAGAAATGATCTGATTTGGGGGAGAGAAAGTTTTTTTTTTTTTTGGTAAAACTGGAATATATATATATTATCACAACATAGTAGAGTTACATGAGAGAAAAGAGGGGAAAGGTCCCCATAAGTTTCAATAGAAGGATAGGGGACAAGACCAAGTTAAAGGTAGATTAGTTTAAGTGGGGGTTGAAGTGTAGTCATTAACAACTTGTGGGCAAAAAAAATATTTTCGGATTTACAAAAACACCCCAATTTTCAAATTTTCAATCTCCCTCCTTCCCACCTACTTTTACACTCTCTCTCATATTTCAAGTTATTTCAAACTTTATTCTCCTACTTCTCTTCTTTCTCTCTCTCTTTTTCTTCTTCCTTCTTCTTCTTTCTTCTAGCTTTCTTTTTAAATTTTATTTCATCACCATCCACGTTATTTTTCTTTCTTGTTCTTCGTATCAATTTTATTTTTCTTTGTTCTTCTCCGTTTTCTTCCTTCCCGTTTCATTTTTTTAAGTTTTTTTTTTATAATTCTAGTCGTTTTACACATCTTTTCAGATGTGTAAACATATTTTCTGTATGTTTATACAATTTTGGAGATGTGTTTTACGACTGGAAAAAATGTGTACACATCTCGTCTGATGTGTACACATATTATAATATGTGTACACATCTCGTACACATATAATAATATGCGTACACATCAGATGAGATGTGTACACATATTATTATATGTGTACGAGATGTGTACACATATAATAATATGTGTACACATATCACATATTATTATATGTGTACACATTTCAACTGATGTGTACACATCCTTTTATTGGAGTGGTGGAGGGTGGTGGGGTGGTGGTGGAGGGTGGTGGTTGCTGGTGGAGGGTAATAGAAGGTGGTGGTGGGGTAGTGGAGGGTGGTAGGAGGTGGTAGAAGGTGGCGGTGAGTGGTGGTGGAATAGTGGATGGGTGGGGGAGGGGGTGATGGGGGTGGGGTCCGGATGGGGGTAAGGGTAGATGGGGTGGGTGATGAGAGGTGGGGGCTTTGTGTAAATAAAAAAATTTGAGGGGCTTTTAAAATATTAGTAATTAGTACTAATCTTAAAAGTGTCCCTTTTACCTATTTTTTGAGACTTGAGTCCTAAAAAACTATTTAAAGACTTATGAGTCTCTCTCACCCAAAAACCTCGAGTTACATGGGACTGTAAAGTCCATAATATTAGCTTCTAAAGTAGAATTAGTAGTATTTAAAGGAGGAGTAGCAGCCTCTAGCTGGAGATATTGCAAAACAGCCAGGTTTCATAAGTGGCCAACATATTACAAGTCTGAGATGTTATAGTCCTAGTGTATATAGTAGAATTTTTATCAGAAAGAGTTGCGTCTTGAACAAGCTCCAATGGTTGAACATGCAGCTGAAGCATGTTTGTAGCTGTGGAAAGTAAAGCCTGTTTTGCCAAAAAGTTAGCAACTCCATTTGGCTCCCTGAAACTATGCCGTACCACTGGATTCCCCAGTGTCAGGAGATCGCACCTGCAATGGTAGAGAATGTTAGTGTAAAGTGGGCTATCATTATCAAGCAACTGCAGAATTTCAAGTGAATCAGTGTCTACTTCTAGAGGAGATAGATCATGGTTAATTGCAACATGGGGGAGAGAAAGTTGGAGCGCGTGTTTTTTGGAAAATATTTTCCCAACTTTTTTTAGGGAAAATATTTTCCTTTATTTTGAGGAAAATGAGTACTTTGAGAAAATATTTTCCTAATTATATATATCAACCAAACAAAGGAAAATGAGAAAATATTTTTCAGAAAATGTTTTCCCTCATACCAAACACACTCTAAAAGTGGCTTTTAAGCACAACATATTGAAAAATATTTTTGAAGTGCTGGATCTAGTTTTATAAGTATAGTTATATAGGCGAACTCAGGATTTGAAGTTTAGGGGCTCAGAATTTTAATCCTTTAAAGTTATGGCTTTTAAATTAATAATTTATATATATCATTTAAATTTTGTAAGACAAATACAGGGTTAGGACCAGAGTTAGGGGTTCAACCGCTTCCCTGAACACCCTTCTAGCTCCGCCCCTGATTATATATCTGGATAGAAATTCAGAAATTAAAAATAATTATTAATGTGCTCGGTAAAAATAATGCTTACAAGTACTTTTTTGTTGAAATGACCGAAATATCCTTAAATCCATTAACACAGTAGATGAGCTCATTAATATAAACGCTCAAATAGTGTCAAGGGACAAGGTCAAAAACCGCCCTTGTAGTTAGAGAAATTATCTACTTTTACCTCGGTTTAAAGATCATGAGGTCAACCCTGCCCTTGCAGTCACAAAACTGGCACACATTTGCTCTTATTCTACAGCTCAGCTAGCATAATCACTTATTTAAAAAAAGTCCAAAAATAGCCTTGTAGTTTACAAAATGGTCGATCATGCCCTCATCATTGAAAACTGGCACAAATTTTTCGCACTTGCGACGGACTCAAATCCACTAGGCTATTACTTTTTCCATTTTAAATGAAATAAAGCTTTTAAAGGAGGTTGACTTTGAGGTTGTCATTAAAGTGGTTGTATTTTATTCGGTAAAAGAAATTATAGCTCGTTGTGGTTTGTGATGAATAGAGAAATGAAACTCTTGTACTATTTTTTCTTTTTTTAAATTGAGAGGGACCACTGTAGATGGGTTAATGGTGTTGTAGAAATTGTAATTTTGTACATGTCTATCACATAAGAGGTGATTGTTAGATAGAGTTATGTTAGGTAGAGTTATGTGATTGTTTATAGCAGGTTCATGGTGGTGAATCATTCTCCTCTATAAGGAAAAGATAGAGCAATTGAAATTATTCAGTGATTTTGGAGTACAACAATCACTAAATCACTATTGATGAGAAGATATGATCTTGAAATTAATGTTCCTGCAAACAAACCACTTCAATGATCAGTTGATTATCATATTTCACTTGATATCTAGAAGGATCGGATGAGTAGAAAATTAACGTTAATGTTGAATGTTTAGACTTTTGATTTGTTTAATGTATTGATTAGCGAAATATAAAATACTTATGATCTTTTACTAATGCATTGAATCATTTACAAATGTATTTATTTTACTTTAGAATAAGTACTGTTTTTTATTGGATATAATTGAAGGTTTTTGAGTTTTTTGTTAATGTCATGGCTACACATTTTTGTTTTTAGCATAATAGATGAAGTAATGAAATGTACTAAAAATATATACTATTTTGATATGTTTTCATTCTTTGAGGATATATTATAATAAATAAAATAAAGAATCGAATTTTTGCTGTAACAAATAAGATTATGTATGAGCTAACAAACTAATAATTAAACCTTCTCCTACTTAAATATAAATTTAAAATATATAGTAGGAGTAGGATTTTTGGGCATACTTTTGGAGGATATGTAATATAAATAAAATAAGGAAACACATTTACCATGACAAATAAAATTTTGTATGAAAGAATAATTTAAATATATCAGGACTCCATAGTAGTATGTTTTTCTATCCTTCATGGTAAGATCAAAAATTGATCTTCCATCCATGGAAATGTAAAACTCTTTAAATTATTAAATAACGGTGATGGTTTAATTTAATAACCATCTTATATGCGCATGGAAAAACTGATTAAGTAAAGCTTACAAAGTCTTCACATCTACGACGGTTTTATCTTAAAACATTATCTTCTTCACACATGGTGATTTGATTAGCCCTTCTTGATTTGGCAAATATTGTCCTGATATAATTAATGACATTATTTTAGTTTCTAATCAAACCGTTTGGTTGTTTGAAAAATAAAAAATATGGTTATTACATGACGATTAACTTTCTCATGCCTTTATTTTTTGTTAACGAATCCTCACTAGGCAAGGTGCCTAGGAAGTAATTTTATTAAAAAGTTATAACTAGTAGTAAAGTCATTACAAAGTGATAAATTATGAACTTGAAAAGACAAAATAAAATGAACACCTTACAGCTATTTAAGGTGAATTCTATACAAAGACTAGCAAAAGAATAAATGCCAATTCGCCACTTTTTGTTCTCAATTTGATCATCTTTGCTGATGGATTTAACACGCTTATAGGTAATGTAGAACGGATGATGGAACAGGTTAACTTTGAAAGTTTGCAAATGACATGAAACACCGGATCAGGGAAAAGGTCGATCGAAAGTGAACCCTTGCTTTGCTGCTTCTTGATCTTGGTTTCTTGATTATTTCAGCATTGAGCTTGTAAAACTTTTATACTCATCCGCATGTGAAATGTCACCCTAGAAGATCACGAGCTACTCTGGACTTTTTTCGAAAACTTGTTGATGCTGAATCTTAAACTGGACCAACTCGAATATTGCTGCTTTGTGAACTGCTGCTGAACCTCGCAAGAACAACATTGCTGCTGCTATACCATTAGTACTCTTTGAACCAAAATATGCCCTTCTTCATAAGCAACGACTTTGAACCAAGTTGGACCCCTTCGTTCGTTGCTACTTTGTTAACATTTAGCTGCGTCTGAAGAAATTCAAAGTTGAACCTTGTGTTGATAAACTGACGCTGCCCCATTCCCACTTCATACACAAGACTAGTTGAACAATCTGAAATGTACCAAGACTGCTCTACCTCATCAAAATGCTGATTAATTCATTTCCTCGCTATAGTCCTGGGGCTTAGCTGCTGCTTTCTACGGTAACTCGAAAGGCACCTGGACCTGGAAGATGGCTTGGGTAATTTAATTGCTGCGGAAGTGGAGCTCTCTTTGTACATTCTTCTAGCCTGAATAATTCTTCCTGACATCGAACCAAACTGATGCAGTCAATGTATTTCATTTATTTAAACTTGAGTAGGTTTGAAAATTATTTTTTGCATAGGAAAAGCTTGTGTGAAGTCTGATTAAACACTCCACCTCCTCTTCGATCACTACTAAAAAAACTGTTTTTTTTTTACTACTACCTATCGACCGAAAATCGATCGAAACGCTTGTGACTGTCACAACCGTTCGACCGAAAATCGGTCGAAATTGTGGTTCGACCGATTTTCGGTCGATAAAGCGGTCGAGAGCCCCGTTAATAATTCGGGCAGAAACCATTCCTTGCTCATTTCCTTCTTCCCCAAAATCATAAAACACTCCTTAAAACCCTCCCCAACCTCCATACTCGAAATCCACCATAACCCACCCCCAAAATCAACAATTAAACACAATCTACCCTCCTAATCACTACCTATAACAACAAATTCAAGGTAAATTCTTAATTTTAGGGTTATTTTAATTACTTTGTAAAACTTAAACCCTAACTTTTTAACTCAATTTTTTTGTAGTTTTGAAGCATATAACTAGTGGGGAATCATTAGTAGGTGCTATTGGAGCATAAATCAACGTCGAGGTACGGTTTTTTTTTTTTTTTTATTAAATCCGAATTTAATTAATTGTTTAATTATTTTTTAACTTTGGCCTATAATGTTGCATATTTAGTTAATTATTAGTTAGCAAACTTTATTGTAGTTATTGTTGATGTTGAAGAACTTGTTTGGTGTTGTTAGCTATTATAAAGTTAGGTTTGTGTTGTTTGGGATTGTTGTAGTTGTTGGTATTGTTTGGTAGTGTTGTTTGGAATGTGTTGTTGCCTTGGTATTGTTGAGAAGATGAACATGTTATGCCTAAAACGAATAAGCTTTTGTTGGTTTGAATTGATTTGATAATATTAATTAATAGGGTGTTATTAGATGATATTGTTTGTTTGGGGCATTTCATCAAACAAGTTGTGTGCATTAACAAACCCGATGACATTAATCTTGCTATAGTGATTACAAAAAAGTGGCAATCTATTATAAAAAATCATACATATTGTTTCTCAATCTTGCAATGTTTGTATAGATATGGACATTAATCGACGTCGTCTATGGATGGATAATAAAAACTTTCCCGAGCGGCGGGGGTTGAGGCCTTCGTTTGTAGCGGGTGTTATGGAATTTCTTGATATAGCCCGCAACACAGACGATTATTTAAGGCATGGCAAAATTAGGTGTCCATGCGAAAAATGCGAATGTGTAAAGATACAAGATTTGGAGAATGTCGAGTTACATTTGTATAAGAAGGGGTTTATGCCAAATTATTACGTTTGGTATAATCATGGAGAGCCTTGGGACTTGCAGCAGCAACTTCAAAATCTTAAAAATATTCATGGCGCTAGGAGTTCTCCGGTTGTGGAACCAGACCAAGCAGCCGGGTATAGAATGGAAGATATGGTGAATGATGCTTTTGGGATGTACCCGGCTAATGATCCCCTTCAGCCGGATACATCACAGCCAAACATCGAGCACATTCCCAATGCCGAGGCAAATCAGTTCTATGAACGGTTGGAGGAAACAAGTCGTCCATTTTATGAGGGCTCGGTGCATTCCCAGTTGTCGGTTGCTGTTAGATTGATGAGTATCAAATCAGATTTTAGTATATCTCAAGTTGCCATGGATTCCATCATTGCCCTTATGAATGAACTTAATCCGACAAATATGGCCTTACCAACTACTTATTACTACACTAAGAAGTTGGTTTCCTCGTTGGGGCTTTCTGCCGAGAAGATTCATTGTTGTGTTAATGGTTGCATGTTGTATTATAAGGATGATGCAGACCTGCAGACATGTAGATTTTGTGAGGAGCCCCGGTACAAGCCTGAGCCAGATCCTAAAAAGAAGCCGAAGCCTGTTAAGTGGATGCATTACTTGCCCCTTATACCACGGTTAAAGAGGTTGTATGCTTCGATGAGTTCTGCTCCACACATGAGATGGCATCATGACCGTATCAAGCAGCCGGGTATTCTATCCCATCCATCTGATGGGGAGGCATGGAAACACTTTGATCAAGTATATCCGACATTTGCTAGTGAGCCAAGGAATGTAAGGTTGGGTCTATGTTCTGATGGGTTCACCCCGTTTGATGTCTCCTCTACGCCCTATTCTTGTTGGCCCGTATTTGTCACTCCTTACAACCTGCCTCCTGGAATGTGCATGACCAGTCCTTATCTCTTTTTGAATTGTATAATACCGGGTCCACATAACCCGAAAGCCTCTACTGATGTATATTTGCAGCCTTTGCTTGATGAGTTGCAGATACTTTGGCATGAAGGAGTTGAGACTTATGATATATCAACGAAACAGAACTTCCAAATGCGTGCTTCTTTGATGTGGACTATAAATGACTTTCCAGCTTATGGGATGTTGTCTGGGTGGTCCACAGCAGGTAAGCTCTCTTGCCCTTACTGTATGGAAGATACAAAAGCCTTCACGTTGAAATATGAAGGCAAATGCACATGGTTCGACTGTTGCCGTCGATTCTTGCCAATGGACCATCCTTTCAGGAGTAACACTAGCGCATTTATGAAGAATCAGGTTGATTTTGAGGAGCCTCCGCACAGGTTATCAGGCATCGAGATATGGGACAGGGTCAAGGAGCTTCCTAAGGTAACTGAACAACTGCCATCTAGAGCACCTGGTTATGGGGTTGAACATAACTGGACTAAACAGAGCATTTTCTGGGAGTTGCCTTACTGGAAGGATAATCTTCTTCGCCATAATCTGGATCCAATGCATATTGAGAAGAATTTTTTCGAGGCCATCCTTAATATTGTGATGGATGTCCGGGGCAAGACAAAGGACAACTTGAAGGCAAGGTTGGACCTACAGCTACTTTGTAGGCGACCTGAGTTGCAGGTAATCCAAGAAGGCAACAATATTTTCATGCCAAAGGCTTGTTATACCTTCGATGAGGATGAGCGAAGGATGATTTGTGAGTGGGTGAGTAATTTGAGGATGCCTGATGGTTATGCTTCAAACCTAGAAAGGTGTGTTGACATTAATGGTGGGAAACTGCATCACATGAAAAGCCACGACTGTCACATCTTCATGGAAAACTTGCTCCCAATTGCATTCAATGGTTTTCCTGATAAAGTTCTGAAACCGCTAACAGAGACGAGCCTATTTTTTAAAGAACTTTGCAGCAAGACATTGAAGGAAGAGAACCTTAACCTGTTGGAACAGAACTTTCCTGTAGTCACCACTAAGCTGACAAAGATCTTTCCCCCCGAGTTCTTTAACGTGATGGAGCATCTTCCGATTCACCTAGCTGAAGAAGCTCGGCTAGGAGGCCCGGTGCACTGCAGATGGATGTACCCTTTCGAGAGGTAAGCTTCCATATCTTAGTAACTTTTATTTTTTTAATTAATCCAACTTAATTCCACTAACACAATAATTATTGCAGAATTATTGGTAAGTGTAAAAGGGACGTGAAAAACAGGAACCAAATCGAGGGGTCAATATGCGAGGCATATCTGGCTAGAGAAACTTCCCATTTTTGCTCTTACTACTTCAACAAGGATGTTCCATGTTTGCGCCCTAGGCCGGATCGGCATGATATGGGCGATAATAATGATCCCAGCTACCCAGCGTTCTCTGTATTCAATCAACCAGGCAGGGGAAATACAAGAAGGAAGGGGTCTAAAAAGGCAGGTGAGCCTTCAGGTGAGCCGGCACAGGACACTCCTACCTCACAGGTGCCGCATCACCTTCCTACAGGAGCACCTGCAGGATACAGTCCAGATTTTTTCAGGCCGCCTGGCATGCCTCAGGTGCCGCATTCGCTTCCTACAGGAGCACCTGCCGGATACAGTCCAGATTTTTTCAGGCCACCTGGCATGTCTCACGGCCATCTTGGTTGGCGGCATAACTTCAGTAGTTATGACATGACTGAGACCCAGGCCGGTCCATCCCAGGGCGTTCCCAGACTAGGCGATCCCACACAGTCCACTAGTCCGTCTGGGTCGACTCAGCCGCCTTCCGACCCATCTAGCCCTACCTGCCCTTCGGTACAGCAGGAGATTCCTTACTATGATCGGAGATCGCCATATTACATCGGTGAGCCTGGCACTTGGGAAGACGGGCGGTTGATTATTTATCCCGAGGGGGATAACAGATAAGTATAGTATTTTTGAAGTTCTTATCTATTTAGTAGTAAGTTTTTAAATGTTAGTATTTCTATTAACCCGTCTTTTTTTTTATGTAGCTTTTGCCCCAACACTGATGCTACTCCTGTGGTGACGAAATGCATGAAATCTCAATAGAAGGAATCGTGGCCATCTTGGGGCGCTGTGCCCCCTCAAGTAAAGCAACGGATAATGCAGGCTTTTGAGGTGATAAATATGCATACGGTTTATCACTAATTGCAGGTTTTTTTAATGTTTATGTTTAAATATAATATTTTGATGAATATTGCAGGTTCAGTATAAGTGGCATCCGGCTCTGGACTATAAAGTCCGTTCTAACTTCCCTAAGAAATGCGGGGAGTTATACAAGAACGCTATGTATAATGCGCGCAAAAGAGGTAAAATGCCCGTCTTCCTCTATGATCATCAATGGAGAGAGTTGCAGCAATATTGGGATACTCCCGAATTTCAGAAGAAGAGCGAACAAGGGAAGAAAGCGCAGGGATCAAGTAGGGGTGGATCGCTGCATACCGGTGGCGCAGTTAGCGCTGCGACGTAGAAGATGCGCTTGGTAAAGTAATTTAATTTAAAAGAATTACTATAATAGTTTATTTTTTATCTAACTTGTTCTCTTCTTTAATTTGTAGGAAAAGCAAGAAAATCGGACTATTTCACTCTCTGAAATGCACAAGATCCACTATATCAAGAAAGATAAAAAGGGCGGAGAAACATGGGTCGAGCTCCGCGCACAAGAGACCTGGGTAAGTAATTAAATTCAAACTAAAGTCGCGCCAATCCTTCAACTTTAAAACTTCATAGTTGTACCGTTGATATATTTCTATTTTTCAGGAAAGAGCTACAAAGGCCGTTGAGGACTGGACCGCGACTCAACAATCTGAATACGGAAGCAGTACCCCAGCACCGCTAACGCTCGAGCAAGAAACCAATTTATGGTTGGAAGCGGTCGGAGGGGTGAAGAAGGGGTCCGCATATGGCCTTGCAACTCTGTATTCATCTAGCAAGCATAAATCGAACTATTTGGGCTCGTGTTCAACTGATGGCCTTGCAACTCTGTATTCATCTAGCAAGCATAAATCGAACTATTTGGGCTCATGTTCAACTGCTCCTCCAAGCTCTGCTACTTCTACAGAAATGACTCGGATGCAAGCGGAGATCGAAGACCTGAAAAAATAAAATGAAGCTATGCGCTTAGCACAGGAGGCTCATCAAAGAGAAATGCATGAGATGTTGCAACAAATCCTCATTAACCAAAAAAAAGGGCAAAGGAAAGCATGATAGTTCGGGAAAGGGAAAGAGCAAGAGCAGACGTTGCCACCATTCACCGTCCGAGTCTGATGTCGGGTCTAGTTCGGCTTCTAGCCAGTAGTAGTGATTGTTGAACTTTAAACTGTTTGTTAAGTTTGTTGGAATATTGTAACACTTGAACTAATGTTGAAAGACTCCTGTCTATTGTTTGGCTTTGTTAGCCTTGTTTGAATATCGTTTATGAATGTATTTTGTCTAGATTTTCTGCGTGTTGCTGAATTTACAGGTGGTGTAGGGCTAATTTCAGCTTTTATATTGCAGGTTTTTACAGGTTTTCGACCGAAAGTTGGTCAAAAAATATTACCAACCTTTCGACCGAATTTCGGTCGAAATTATGTTCGACCGAATTTCGGTCGAAGAACATGTCACTTTAGTCCATGTTCTTCGACCGAAATTCGGTCGAAGTCGGTCGACGTTCGACCGAATTTCGGTCGAAGGGTGATTTTCGACCATAATTGGGTCGACCACCACAATCGGTCGAAATACGGTCGATAGGTCGACCGCATTTCGACCGATTGGGCGGTCGAAAATGGCAGTTTTTTTAGTAGTGGATGTACCTGCAAAAAAGAACACGATGTGAGAGGAAAATGTATCATCCTGGACACCTAGTTCACGTCTCCTCCTTGGCTCAACATTCTTAAATTCTTACAACCCTCTACTCCAGCCACTTATCGACCTGATCACCCATCTTATGAACTTGAGTGAGCTGCAAATATCCCAACTCCAGTAGCATCAATTTAACATACCTCGAGCTCGTATAGGGATATTAAGACTTGTCTAGATTAGCAATGCTTTTCCCTTTTACTGGAAGTTGTTGAAAAGAGGAGAATTTCACTTCATCCATATCCAATGCTAAACTTGCAATAAAATCCGCAACTGAATTCCCGTCTCAATGAACCAAGTTACCATATCCCCTATACTATACTTTTCAATAAAAATGAATTTTTCTCAATTACTGTAGGGAGAATTTAATTCAACTTGTAAAATTTCATGGCCTCCAATATTGATGCAGCCCAAAGTGCTGATCACGGACTCGACAATCAACCGAGGAGACTTCAATCGAAGGCAGTGACTGATCAACCGAGGAGACCAATCACTCGAAGCCAAGCCAAGCTGCTCCATGACATGCACATCCAGCTGGCTATGTCGGGAGGAAGCATGTGTTCGGAAGAAGAATTGCAAAGTGTTGAAACTGAGGGCTTCATCGTAAAATTTGAGCCCGAAGACAAAGTTACCGAACAGCAGCTCTTGGCACCGGGCAGCGCAGAGCCGAACACAACATCATGTGTTCGAAGCTAAGTCAGCGCCCGATGACGAATGTGTTCGAGCAGAAAATCGAGAACCGAAGCCAGGCTCACCGAAGTCAAAGCTGCCGAACACATTTAAACTCAGCCCTGCGTGGCTTATTTCTATTGGTCGACTGTGACCCTTTTACTAGTTTACCCTTAGTATTTCCTATATAAACCTTGTTTCCTTTCATTGTAAGAAGCTAGTTTTTGGATATTAAAATTGAATAAAAGTGCCAAGCACATTTCTTGTCTCCGTCGTGAGCAAACCCTGGTGAGGGCTTTTATGGACTTGTGGCTTTTGGTGAATCCGATTGAACATTCCTCTTTGATCATTCAGTTTGCAAGAGGCAATGTTCTCTTGAGGATTGTTGCATAGTTAGGGTGATTCTTGTGTCCCTTTCGATCGAGCTTTGAGACAGGTTCCTCACTGTTCTTTCGAAAGAAGTAAGTTTTGTCTTGCTTCTATCTTTTACCTTTCTTGTTCTTCTTCCGCGTTTGTGCTTAGCAACTCCTTCGGGTTTGCCTTGCACCATCTTGGTATCAGAGCACGGTTTCGGCTTGTTTCTACAACCCCAAATCCTGTTCGAGTTATCTTTACTTTTCGTGCGTTTGTGTCTTTATTTTCCGTTTCGTGTTCTTGATTTGGTTTTGTTACTGTTGGTGTTATTTTACAAAAAAAAAAAAAAAAGGTTAAATGAAAATTTCAAAAATTGTGTTTGACTGTTGGTTGTTGGGGAAAAACAATCATTGATTCTTGTTCACCATTGTTTCCTGATTCCAACGAGTACCCGACGTACTGATTTTGTGACTAAGGTTTCTTGGTGAAATTTTGGACTGTTTTGAGCTTTAATGGTGGCTGGAATTTGAACCCATCGTGTTTGGAAGAAACCGATGAAGATTGGTGGTTCTTGAGTGATTTGGGTTTGTTTGTTGCTTGAAAATCAAAGTTTTAAAGTTTGAATCGTTGTCCGTACGCCGGAAAATTATTACAAAATCGTAACAGTGTACGACACGAACGAGCTGACTCAGCTCGAAGAACTTGAACTGAATTCCTCCGAAGCTGTTGAAACCGGAGTTGAAAGAGCAACCCAAATCTGTTGAAATTTGTGGGCAGTGAACCGAAGTTGATTCATCCGTACGCCGGAGCAAAGGTCACTGTTCCATTGAAGAAGAAGGGGTAAAGTTTGAACATCAAAACCCCAGGTAAAAAGTTGTCGGCTGAAGAAAAGGAAAGTGGATAAGGTAAAACCCTATCCGTACCAAGGAGGGACCACTCTTGTACGGACAGAGTTGGTGTGATCGAAAAAGATTCCAAAGAAAATCAAAGGGTAGATTCCCCTAGGTTCTCATTTTCTTTTGTGACAAAAATTCTAGTTGGTGGATCTTTTGAGTAATCGTCCTACTCGAGATCGTACTAACTCTGTTGAGCTGATAGGAACTCGTGCGAAGGGGTGACCGAAGTCCAAACTTTCGTAGAAATTTCTTTTGACTCCCCGAGCTCAGTTAAAAGCGTCCGTTCCATCGAGTCGAACATCACTTCACTCTTCCCGAAGAGACAGTGACTATTGTCGAACTTGAAGGATCTTAGAGGACAGATCAATTGGACGAGCCACTGTTAACAAGTTCTTGAGTGACCAAAAACCGAACCCATAAATTGAGTGGACCCGAGTGCCACCCATCAAAGGTGAGGGAGTGTGTGAGGTGATTTCTAACCTTAACATTTGTTTGGCCTTTGACTTGTGCAGGAACCATGGCTGGAAATGGAGGCGAAGGAAAAGGCATTGAAAGGCCCGAAGTGTCGTTAGCCGATCTCATGGCTGCGATACAAGGAATCAGTGCCGAAGTGAGAGGAGTGAGTGTTCGAGTAGCTCAACTCAAACAAGGAAGCGCGTCCGTGGCCGTGCAAGGGTCCGGCGCTGGAACGAGCCAATCCACTCCGATGAAACCTGAGCTGTATGCTGAGCTTGTTCGACAACATCAGTTGACGAGTGAAGCAATTCGAAGAGAACTTAACTTGGGCAATCCCCAAGCGCAACAAAACTTGGGCAATCCCCAAGCTGGAAATCAAAACTTGGGCAGTCCCCGAGGAGAGAGGTTACCACTTCCTAGGGCCCGAAGAGACCTTGGCACTGTAACCGAAGAGGCTGATGAAGAGGAATTTCCCGAGGACGAGTATGAGCGTGAGCCGCCATTCGCTCAACGAAGGCAAGCTCACCGAGGACGTGGAAATTTCCGAGGTCGAGGCCGAGGCGCAAATATTGGAAGAAATGTTGAGCGTGAGGCTGATGATCGAGATGATGAGTATCCCGAACAGGTTCGTGGTGTTCGAGACTCAAATCTGAACTGTGTCAAGATCACTATTCCACCCTTTAAAGGAACTAGTAATCCCGATGAGTATCTTGAATGGAAGCTTAAAATGGAGCGCATTTTTGAAACCAATGAGATGACCGATGAGAGAAAAGCTGCCCATGCCATTGCTTCGTTCGAAGCTTATGCATCTACTTGGTGGGAATCTGACAAGAGGCATAGACGAAGGAATGACTATCCCGAAGTCACTACCTGGCCACAGTTGATGAGAGCGATGGATGCTAAGTATTTGAGTGCCAAGTACAGACAAACTCAAATGCAAAAGTTATATGAGCTGAAACAAGGGTCCAAGTCAGTTCAAGAGTACCATGATGAATTTGAAAAGGTTCGATTGAATCTTGATCTGATCGAAGATGAGGAACAAGCCATTATCCGGTTTAGAAGTGGCTTGGCTAGAGAAGTGTCATCTCAGTTGAGACTCCACGTGTACTATACGTTGGCAGACTTGTTTGATGCTGCTACCGAAGCTGAAAAGTTGGTGAAGGAAGAAAAGGCAAACCGGTATCGAGGAGTTACTACTACTTCTACTCCCTTGAACCGAGGAAAAGAATGGAAGAATCCTAACCAAACAAGTGCCAACGCTATTCGAGATTCGAAGAGACCCTTCGAGAGAGGTGTGACCGTTAGCCAACCAAGAGAAGTGGGAGGTAAAGTTCAACTAAACGCTCCTAGTGCTTCAAATATTCAGTGTCATAAATGCAAAGGTTATGGTCACATGGCAAAGGAGTGTCCAACTCGCAAAGTTATGCTTCTGCTCGAAGATGGAACCGTCCATGAGCAAGCGAGTGACATCGAGGAGGAATTAATCGAGGAGGCTGACCGAGCTGAAGGTGAAGATGATCATGAGGCTGCCGAAGCTGATCATCCGGAGATGTTTCTTGTGGTTCGAAGGAATTTGAGCTGCATGACTCTTGAAGAAGAGGACAACCAAAGAGAAAACCTCTTTCATGCCCGATGTCGAGTAAGAGGAAAGGTGTGTTCGATGATCATCGATTCTGGAAGTTGTGCAAATGTGGTGAGCCAAACTTTGGTTTTACAAATGGGATTACCTACGATGAAGCATCCCCACCCTTACAAATTACAATGGCTGAACGAGTGTGGAGAATTGAGGGTTGTCAAACAAGTGTGGATCAAGTTCAGAATCGGCGAGTATCAAGATGAAACGATATTCGATGTGGTGCCGATGCAAGCTTGTCATTTGCTATTGGGTCGACCGTGGCAATATGACCGAACAGCTGTTCACAATGGCAGATCCAACACTTACACTGTAAAGCTCGATGGGAAGAGTTTCATACTCAAGCCTTTGTCTCCAAAGCAAGTCACCGAGGACTATAAACGGATGAAAGAATTGAAAGAAGCGGCCAAAGCTAAGCTTCCGATGGGAGCAAAATTGGGGGTCGAAGAGACAAACTCACCGACCGAAGAGAAAGGGATTTGTGCAATCATGCAACCCGGTGAGATCTTACGAGGCAACGACCACGGTCAGATGATGATTTGCCTCGTGCACAAGGGTATTCTTCTAAACTTTAATGATGATTTTTCTTACAATAACCCTTTGCCTAGTGCTGTACAAAGTGTTTTGCAGGACTTCGAGGACATTTTTCCCGAGGAAATGTCAGGTGGATTACCTCCGATGAGAGGGATCGAGCACCAAATTGACTTCGTACCAGGATCTCAAATCCCCAACAAACCTGCATACCGGTGTAATCCCGAAGACACCAAAGAGCTCCAACGGCAGGTTGATGAGTTGCTGAACAAGGGCTTCGTTCGAGAGAGCTTGAGTCCTTGCGTCGTTCCAGTTATCCTTGTCCCGAAGAAAGATGGAACATGGCGAATGTCAGTCAACAAAATAACGGTAAAGTATCGTCATCCTATTCCTCGACTAGATGACATGCTAGATGAATTAAGTGGTTCTTCATGCTTTTCAAAGATTGACCTCAGGTCCGGTTACCATCAGATCCGAATGAAACCCGGAGACGAGTGGAAAACCGCATTCAAGACCAAATTCGGTCTCTATGAATGGTTGGTAATGCCATTTGGCTTATCCAATGCCCCGAGCACATTCATGCGATTGATGAACCATGTGCTCAAACCGTTCATAAACAAGTTCGTTGTCGTTTATTTCGATGACATACTTGTTTATAGTCGAACCATGGATGAACATGTCGAACACCTAAGGCTTGTGCTTGAAAAGCTTCGAGAAGAGAAGTTATATGCTAACTTCAAAAAGTGTGCCTTTGGTGTCGATCGTGTAGTCTTTCTAGGATTCGTTGTCAGTGCTAATGGTGTCGAAGTCCACGAATCAAAGGTCGAAGCCATCAAAGATTGGCCAACTCCAACCTCGGTATCATAAGTTCGTAGCTTCTATGGCTTAGCTAGCTTTTACCGAAGGTTTGTTCGTGACTTTAGCACCGTGGCAGCTCCTTTAACCGAGCTGGTTAAGAAAGACAATCCATTTGTGTGGGGAGAGTCCCAAGAAAGGGCTTTCCAAGAGTTGAAACGGAGGCTTTGTTCTGCTCCGTTGTTGCAACTCCCAGACTTCGGCAAGGCATTCGAAGTCGAGTGTGATGCATCTGGAGTTGGGATCGGAGGAGTGCTGATGCAAGAATCGAAGCCGATCGCTTACTTTAGCGAAAAGCTTAAGGGTGCAACTTTGAATTACTCAACCTATGATAAAGAGTTGAATGCCCTCGTTCGAGCACTCGCTCATTGGCAGCATTATTTGTGGCCTCGAGAATTTGTGATCAAAAGCGATCATGAGTCCTTGAAGCATCTCCAAGGACAGGAGAAATTGAACCGAAGACATGCCAAGTGGGTTGAATTCATTGAGAGCTTTCCCTATGTAATTCATTACAAAAAGGGAAAAGACAATGTTGTGGCCGATGCGCTATCAAGGAAATTTGCCTTAGCGACCACTCTCGCCTCTAGGCTCATGGGATTTAAAAGCATCAAGTCGATGTACGAAGACGATCCCAAGCTAAAATGCGTTCGAGACGCAATCTTGAGTGGCCGAAGAGTTGAGAAATATCAGTGGCACGATGGCTACCTCTTCAAGAATGGGAGGGTTTGTGTGCCAGTGTCATCGTGGAGAGAGCTCTTAGTTCGAGAAGCTCACTCCGGTGGACTGATGGGATACTTTGGTGTCGACAAAACTCTTGGTATCTTGACCGAGCAGTTCCATTGGCCCAAAATGCGACGAGATGTGGAAAAGCTTTGCAACGCTTGCCTCGTTTGCAAGAAAGCTAAATCAAAGTCCAACCCTCATGGTTTGTACACCCCATTACCTGTGCCTGATCGACCTTGGGTTGATATATCCATGGACTTTGTCTTGGGGTTACCGCGGTCGGGGGGAGGACATGATAGCATCTTCGTTGTGGTGGATCGATTTTCAAAAATGGCTCACTTTATTCCTTGCAAGAAGTGTGATGATGCACAGCATGTAGCTACATTGTTTGTTTCTAATGTGTTGAAATTGCATGGTGTACCTCGTACTATTGTGAGTGATCGAGACACAAAATTCTTGAGTCATTTTTGGAAGTGTCTATGGGGTGCCCTCGGCACCAAACTACTTTTCTCGACGTCTCACCATCCTCAGACTGATGGACAGATCGAAGTAGTTAACCGAACCTTGGGATCTTTGCTTCGGGCAATGACCAAAGGGAAGGTTGGAAACTGGACTGATCGTTTGCCCATGATGGAGTTTGCATACAATCGAACGGTGCATCGAATGATTAACATGACCCCGTTCGAGTGTGTGTATGGCTTTAACCCTTTAATTCCACTTGATCTAACCCCATTGCCTCGAGAAGAAGTTGTTATTGATTTTGTAGGTACTCACCGAGCCAAAGCTCTGCTCGAGTTGCATGCCAAGACGAAGAAGAACCTCGAGGAAGCCTATGCAAAGGTTGCCATGAAGAAAAACAAGGGGCGGAAAAAGTTGGAATTAAGGAAGGGAGATTGGGTTTGGGTTCACTTCCGAAAGGAACGATTCCCGAACCTAAGGAAAGGAAAATTGGCTCCTCGAGGGGATGGTCCATTTCAAGTGCTGAGCAAAATAAACAACAATGCTTATGTTATCGACCTCCCAGGTGAGTATAATGTGTCCAACACCTTCAATGTTACTGATCTAACTCCTTGTGTTGTAGGCCAAGTATCGGAGACAGAGGATGAATCGATTTCGAGGACGAAATCTTCTTAAGAAGGGGAGGATGATGCAGCCCAAAGTGCTGATCACGGACTCGACAATCAACCGAGAAGACTTCAATCGAAGGCAGTGACTGATTAACCGAGGAGACCAATCACTCGAAGCCAAGCCAAGCTGCTCCATGACATGCACATCCAGCTGGCTATGTCGGGAGGAAGCATGTGTTCGGAAGAAGAATTGCAAAGTGTTGAAACTGAGGGCTTCATCGTAAAATTTGAGCCCGAAGACAAAGTTACCGAACAGCAGCTCTTGGCACCGGGCAGCGCAGAGCCGAACACAACATCATGTGTTCGAAGCTAAGTCAGCGCCCGATGACGAATGTGTTCGAGTAGACAATCGAGAACCGAAGCCAGGCTCACCGAAGTCAAGGCTGCCGAACACATTTAAACTCAGCCCTGCGTGGCTTATTTCTATTGGTCGACTGTGACCCTTTTACTAGTTTACCCTTAGTATTTCCTATATAAACCTTGTTTCCTTTCATTGTAAGAAGCTAGTTTTTGGATATTAAAATTGAATGAAAGTGCCAAGCACATTTCTTGTCTCCGTCGTGAGAAAACCCTGGTGAGGGCTTTTATGGACTTGTGGCTTTCGGTGAATCCGATTGAACATTCCTCTTTGATCATTCAGTTTGCAAGAGGCAATGTTCTCTTGAGGATTGTTGCATAGTTAGGGTGATTCTTGTGTCCCTTTCGATCGAGCTTTGAGACAGGTTCCTCACTGTTCTTTCGAAAGAAGCAAGTTTTGTCTTGCTTCTATCTTTTACCTTTCTTGTTCTTCTTCCGCGTTTGTGCTTAGCAACTTCTTCGGGTTTGCCTTGCACCAAATATGCCACTCTTTCCGCCACCACATTAGTACCTTCTTCAATCATTTTCCCTCTAGTCCAAATGAGATCACCCTCCATATTCCTAATGCAAAAAACCATAAGAGCTCAACCCCGAGTTCCTTGTCGATACCCCATCTTTTGTTACACTTACAATGACCTACCGAGGTGGGTGCCACCAAACCTTGGTACACCTGATCTTAAGTAGGTACCCCTGAGTAAAATGAGCAATTTCAGACCACGACATCGGGACAACTTGCATTTTGGGAAATCGTAACTGGATGAGCCTAACAATATGTTACGCATGTATCAATCGACTACAAAAAAAACTTCTACAATGTCGTATAGTATTTCTCATATTCCATAAAACCCAAACGATTAAGGAATGAATGGCATTCCAGGCTTAGGCCAAGGTTTCCACCATCTTAAAACTAGCAATTGAAAATTGCAATTTATTACACTTTTTGTTTATGCCTAAAATTAGACGTCTAGGTTAAACAATTAAATTTATAGAGGGACACAAGCAATACAGTATAAACGATGGAAAAGGTAAGCAAATAGAGAGAAAACTAATTAACAAGAAAGTAAAGAGTTTTATTCCTTGATAATAGTCGGACTTGGTGTGAATCGCTTGATGTACAATACAATATATGGAGGGATATTTATAGTAGAGATTTACCCAGTCCTAATCATGGTAAAATACAAAGACTAATAAAGGTCATGGGCCTATAAGCTTAAGGCGGTGGTATATACGAAACCCTAACTAGGAGACTGTAAACCTAATGCAGCAGAATGTATGCCTTGCGTCCTACGCCCGTACTGCCTGAACGGTCGTAACTTGTAGAGCAGGCGTGTATCCTCTGTGCCCGGTGACTTGTAGGATAAGTCTAGTCTCGCCAGCTGGACTCGTATTCCCGTAATAATAGGTGGCATATTTTTGCCCATACAATCAGTCCCCCCACTTGCTGAGTGCTGACGTGAGCAGTCAGGAACTAAAAGTGGTGTACGAGACGGATGTGAAAAGGTATCTCACTAACTCTTTGAACTCACAGTCTCCTTGACCAAGAATGATGCTGATTTCTTTGAGAACTCTGTGTACCTTCATCTGATTGGTTGATGTTGATTTCATGTACCTTTTCCAGAATACTTTTCGCTGCTCCGAATCATTTCATATCTCAAGCCATAATTACGCTTGACCATTTTATGCTCCGTCCTTATCTTTTCCAACCTATAAATATGGGCTTCGTAATAATGGTGAAATCACAAATCTTTTACATAAAAATACTCCATCCCTTCCAAAGTTTCTTTATGAAAGAATGATTCTCCTATCTCAAAAAATGTTTGCCTTTGATCCTGGCATGACATTCCCAGAAATACTCATTTGTTCAGAATGGGTGGTCCATGAGAAAACTATAGACGAAAGTCCATCTGCGGCTTTCTTCCTCTTTTTCTCCAACCATGAGTGGATGAACGGAGTCTCCCGAGTCATAAAGTTTGATCGGGATTCTAATGATATTCTTTGGAATGTCTTCATTATGGCATGTTCGCTGATTACGATGTGCTCACAGCGGTTGCTGTGATATTCCTCTTGTCATGCGGGTCTGGACGCTTGGCCCTTTCAGTAGTCATAGGTCTTCTCTGCCAGGATGTTCCCAGAAATACTCATTTGTTCAGAATGGGTGGTCCATGAGAAAACTATAGACGAAAGTCCATCTGCGGCTTTCTTCCTCTTTTTCTCCAACCATGAGTGGATGAACGGAGTCTCCCGAGTCATAAAGTTTGATCGGGATTCTAATGATATTCTTTGGAATGTCTTCATTATGGCATGTTCGCTGATTACGATGTGCTCACAGCGGTTGCTGTGATATTCCTCTTGTCATGCGGGTCTGGACGCTTGGCCCTTTCAGTAGTCATAGGTCTTCTCTGCCAGGATGTCTCTGGCATTTGACGGTGTAGGGTTGAAGCCCTCGTGACTGGCTTTGCTTCATGGTATGCAAGAGGATACACCCTTGTTCCATTAGCAGATCAACGAGTCACCAAGCTCTAACTCTGCTCATGATACAAGGTTGTCTCTTGGTTCGGCTGAATTGTCATTGCAACGCCTCATCTGCCGCTGCCTGTGGGATACCCGAGGGAAGAGGCACCCTTGTGATAGGTTCCTAGCTCAAGTCTCCCCGTCTTTGATAGGCTCCCAATTTCGCTCGAAGATCTGCGGGGCAGTACATTCCTCACTTTCTCTTAGTTTTACTTACTTTTCCTGTGTATTTACTGTATTGCTTGTGACCCTCTAACAAATATAATTGTTTTACAAACGAACAAATTTAGGCCTAAAAAATTTACAAATAACCAAAATATTTCATTCACATTATGAAAAGTGCAAACCATCCCCGATATAAATCAATTTTGCTAGAATACTGGAATGGTTCCATCAACCTTATAACCTGAAACAAGACGCCTCTTATTTAATGTAACCAAATGGTTTAAATGCTTATTGGGTATTGGTTGAACGAATGTTCTAAATCAAGGCCTTGTCCCTTTATCAAATCTTGGATTTAGAGGATTATGAAGGTTTCACCTAGTGACGGGTACAAGATCTTTGTTTCTGACCCTCTTCTCGGTTGATTCTCAACAATATTCCTAAGGATCGATTTCTCACCAAAATCCAACTGGGGACAAGTTTGTTTCATGAGAAACCTGCACAAAACAATGTGCAGCTAACTCATCTTCCTGCTCTTCCATGGACACCTTTAATGGGTTAATTGAATCAACCTTTCTACCAAACAAAATCTTCTTTGCAGTTGAATGTTGTCTCGCAATGATGCCACTATTATCGAGTAGCTTCAGCTTGTTCAAAACTTTTTCATCCGTGGACAAGTTTCTTCTATAAACTGTACCTAATTTGGAGACAACACAATACGGTACAACACGAGACAATTTATTTTGTTGACTTTGATATTGCCCCAAGTATATATTGGTGAACTTTGTTGATGTGAACCTTGAAACTTATTATGGCTCAACAAACTCTTACTATCTGATCTTGGAGTGTGACCAAGAGTTAATTCCCCACCAACATTTACTTTTGGAGCTATTTATGAACCCTTAGTTGTATTATGAATGTTGTCTTTCCTTTAATGATTACCCTCTTGAACTGCTCCTTGGACTGCTGAGAAAGTCATATTAGCAGACTGAGATGGAACCGTCTTTGAAGATATATTCAAAGGGACATTCAATGTGTCTTTTTTTAAACCAAAAGTCATTAAGCAGGATGTTTAGTGACTAATTTCATTAATAAGAATAAAAAAATACATCATAGGTCTTTAGCAAAGAAAGAACTACGAACTTGCGAACATTAAATTATTCTATAGTAAGGTGGAAAATAATTTCCACATTGATTGTACAAGAAATCCTATGTATGAAAATTTATTACCTGTAATTTTTATTCGAAGCTGCTTCAAATGCATTCAGTATATTCCTCATGCTTCCCCTCTTTATGCAAACTGTAAAGATGCTAAAATGAAAGAACAAATATGAAGGACTGCTTGGAACAACTCCTGGATAAGTTCCAACTTAAAGATAATTTCCAACTTGAAGCTACTTTCATTCCAAGCTAAAAACTTTGTTCTATTTCCCTACTTTGAATTGTTCACCAATAAAAATTGATCCGAGTTCAATAGGTGTAGACTCCATCCCGATATACCAATTGCCCACCCATGTAATGAAAATAAATATACATTGTTTATCTTGTGGAGTTTGTACCCTCAACTTGCTCCAACACATAATTTCACTTTAGGATACCAACACTACACACTTTGGACAGACGAGTCCAAAGTATGCACATTTATGATGGTTGTGGAAAAACGTGTCCACTATATAATCTTTGATGAAATTCCTTATAAACAATAATTGGTGAGTTGACTAACAACACATGAATCCGATGTCTCCATGACGCCTCGCTACCTATTGAAAACCACTCAATAGATTGAGTATTTATTGGTAATATGATTCATTGAGAAGTTTTCAATAAGCTGAACTTTCCAAACTTGAATAAACCTGCAAAAAAGAACACAAGGTAAGTTTAAAACACCCTCATGTTCTCCTCCCTAAGAATTTTGCCCTAAACATAAAAAATTCAACTTCAATAATGGGTTAGAGGCATCTCATGCTTTCTTGATATTGCTTCATTTCTTTGGAATTGGTCACACATTTTGACAAACTCATGAGCATCTTTATAAATTGAAGACCAATAAAATCCATACTCCAATACTGAAACGACCTCGGTTAGTCGTTTCGGAAGTTAGGACTCCGATTGGCGTGCCGATAATTTTAAAATATTTGTAAGGACCGTTGAGACTTATCTGTAAAATTTGAGCTAAATCAGACCTCGTTTGGTAGGCATCGGAAGGAGGTTTCAGTTTTTATTATCGATAAATATTAAAAAGAGATTTTCGAGCTCGGTTTTGGCGAATGAGTTCCGATTCGAAATCCGAACGCGCCGTTAGGTTCGTATGATTATTTGTGACTTTTGTCAGCTTTCGAAAGTGGATTTCGATTTTGTAATCCGAACGCGCCGTTAGGTTCGTATGATTATTTGTGACTTTTGTGAGCTTTCGAAAGTGGATTTCGATTTTGTTCGGCTAGTTTCCGCTAAAATGCCGAAAGTTAAATAATTTGACCTTTTTCTATTTAAATTCGCATCTTGAGTTTCGGGAACCCGATTTGAGATCCGCCTTAGCGAGTATGCTACATATATTTTGTATAACTTGTATGCAAAAGTTGGAATTATTTCCAATATCGCAGGGTACCGTTTTAATTTTCCTCGCGAAAAGAAAATAAAAAAAAAGAAAAAGAGAAAAAGACAAAAAATGAAAGAAAATGAAAGGTGACCAAATGAGGCGGTGGGTGGTTCCCTAGCATAAAATATGCTAAGATCAAACAGAATAGAAACAAGCAAAAGCAGTAAACGAGAGCGGGAACCAGAGGAATTGACGAAGGAAAACAATGCCAGAAAATGAGAAAAGAGCCGGGAAAATAGTAGAATTTTTACCCCGAAATATTCAGTGGGATCGTTTGGCAATGAATCCAAAGGACAAAGCACTTTTTGAGCGGCTGTACTAACTTTGTAACAAGGTAAGCATTTATATCCATTTTTTTGGAGGCACCTGGCCTCGTGGATTTTCTACCACTTGTTCCTTACGTGTGTAGCTGCCGATAGGCGTACTCATTACGCCTTAGCTTTGGATTTACATTATATATTATATGTTATGTCCTGTTGTTGGTATTGCATTGAGGATCTGAGCAATTGTACTCTGTCTATGAGTTGGCATCTACTTCCCGGCTGTCGATGAGAGTCCCGCGCCGGTGAAGGGTTATTATTGCATCACATTGCATTCATATGCATTATATGTCATTCATATGCATTACATTGCATATCATATTGGGTGCAGGAGTATTCCGCCCCAGGAGCAGGAGTATTCCGCTTCATTGTATCATATCGAGGGTAGGAGTATTCCGCCCCAGGAGCAGGAGTATTCTGCTCCATTGTATCATATTGAGGGTAGGAGGATTCCGCCCCAGGAGAGTGCAGGAGTATTCCGCCTCAGCTTTACGTTATATCGGGTGCAGGAGTATTCCGCCCCAAGAGAGTGCAGGAGTATTCCGCCTCTGGTTTATATTATATCGGGTGCAGGAGTATTCCGCCCCAGGAGCAGGAGTATTCCGCTCCAGTTGGTTATCATATTGGATTCCCCTCGAATGCAGGAGTATTCCGCTTCGGGATGGGATTACGTGCACATGTGACCCTTTGCATCACATTTCATTTCATTTCATCTCAATTCATACCATTGTGTAGACTTGCGGTACATGACTACTGTTCTGCTTATATGTGCATTGCTTATTTGTTGATATGTTTCTGGCTCGTATTCCTGGCTGAGTTTATGGTTTCATACGCGTTTTCGATTATTATCTGGCTCCGCCTTTTTATAATTTAAATAAGAGGAATTTGGTTTATCTGTTTCTTCTCCCTGGCTAGCTATCCTATTCTTTGAGGTGGCTAGTCTGCCTCACTTATTGAGTCCTTTTGACTCACCCTTGTTTGTTGTTTGTTTCTTGTCTATCTATTTCATTTCGGCAGGTTCGCTGCATGATTGAGTTCGCCGCGTTGTTCAGGAGCGAAGACGACTTCAGCTGTTAGGGTGAGCCAGCTTTATTCCGGATGGCCACCAGTTTATTGGTTATTATTTCAGTTGCATTTTGCTCCCTTCAGGGGGGTATTTGTCTACTTTTGTACTCTTAGATGTCTAGTCTGGATAGCCCTAAACCTAGTATGTTGGGTAGTCAGCTGTAATTTCTTTTGTACAGCTTAGAGGTATCAGTATGTCTGTGCTTTTTCTAAGTTTTGTTCTTATTTATAAATTGAATTTCATTTATTTTCCTAATTTAATTGGTAAGGGTTCGCCCGACGGGTCTAGGGGAGGATGTCGGGTGCCCGCACGGCCTAGCCGGATTCCGGGTCGTATCAAATACCTTTGCCGCCAAACTTATTCCTTTATGGACCACCATAAGGAAATGAGTGACACACTTTCAAAATAGCAGATTTCTCAACTACGAGTACACAACATTATATCATTTAATTAACATATATTTGGAATAAATAAGGCTCTTCCCAATAGAAGTGGTGACTTTACTTCATTAGCCTCTTCATTTTATAGGAGTAGAGATCCTTAGGCACAATTCCACTTACAAAATAGCTTAATTGCTAAGTCGGCATACCATGGAATCATATCCCGAGAACCTACCAACACTTGCTCATCCAAAAAGCTATCACTAATTTCCGAATCATTTTTTAGTTTCCCTTCTTCCTCTAATCTTGATAAATGTTAGACCACTTAATTCTCACTCCCTTTCCAGTCTTTTATCTCAACATCAAAATCTTGAAGTAGCAATACCCAACAGATTAACCTCAACTTTGAATCTTTCTTGCTTGTCAAATAGGAAATTGCAGCATGATCAGAGTATACCACAATCTTTGAGCCCAACTAAGGCCGAAATTTCTCAAATGCAAATACAATACAACAATAATAATAACAATAATATACCTAGTGTTATCACACAAGTGGAGTTTGGGGATGGTGAGATGTATGTAAATCTTAACTCTACCTTGAAAAATATAGAGAAGTTGTTTCCAATAGAGCCTGGGCTCAAGGAAAGCATGATAGAAAACAACGGAAACAATTCATTCTCGGTTATGATGTAGTTCAATTGCGCTTTATCCATGGTCTTGTAAGAAAATGTAAGAAAAATTGATAGGATGAAAGATCTTATCAACCATTTACCCTAACTTTTCTCCTAGAGTGACGTCACTAGTATCACACATAAGTTCCAATGGCAGCTCCTAATTACATGTCGCCATGATATGAGCGGTAGTCAACCTCAACTTTAATTCTTCAAATGCCTTCAAACATGCATTGTCAAATATAATGAAACAACCTCGGTAAGTCGTTTCGGAAGTTAGGATTCCGATTGGTGTGCCGATAATTTTAAAATATTTGTAAGGTCCATTGAGACTTATCTGTAAAATTTGAGCTAAATCAGACCTCGTTTGGTAGGCATCGGAAGAAGGTTTCAGTTTTTATTGTTAATAAATATTAAAAAGAGGTTTTCGAGCTCGGTTTTGGCGAATGAGCTTCGATTCGAAATCCAAAAGTGCTGTTAGGTTCGTATGATTATTTGTGACTTTTGTGAAGTTTTGAAAGTAAATTTCGATGTTGTTCGGCTAGTTTCCGCTAAAATGCCGAAAGTTAAATAATTTGACTTCTTTTCCATTTAATTTGCATATTGAGTTTCGGGAGTCCGATTTAAGATCCGCCTTCGCGAATATGTTACATATATTTTGTATAACTTGTATGCAAAAGTTGGAATTATTTCGAGTATCGCAGGGTACCGTTTTAATTTTCGTCGCGTAAAGAAAATAAAAGAAAACAAAAAAAAAGAAGAGAAAAAGAAAATAAGGAAATAAAGGCAAAAGAATTAGGCGGTAGGCTAAGGGATTAATATCCCTTAGCCAAAGTGCTTAGCAGCACTCAAGAAACGAACAGAAATGGAGAAACGCGAGAAACAGAAAACACACAGTGGAAAAATGTCAGAAAATGAGAAAAAGAGCCGGAGGAAAATAGTAGTTTTACCCCTGAAACATTCAGGTAATGATCCTAATATATTATTTGAGTTTATTACGTGTGTTTGAATATATTTTAACGGTAAAACTTGGAAAAATAGACATCATTTTAATAAGTTCAATTAATAGTTTAAAGGGTCAAATGGACCCCGATAATGAAATTGATTATATATTCGTACTCAGTGAGTTATGGGCAACTTATAAATATAATTTATTTAGAGTTTGGTTATGTGACCTTAAACCCTGTACATACGCCTGGCCTGCGTATTGCGTATGCGAATAAGGTATAATGTTCCTAACCGGATTGCCCTAAGATGTGAGGAATGAAGCCTTTAGCCTAATTTGATATATTTTTCTGCTTATTGAATAGAGTGGGATCGTTTGGCAATGAAACCAAAAGACAAAGCGGTTATTGAGTGGCTGTACTAACTTTGTAACAAGGTAAGTGTTTATATCCATTTCTTTGGAGGCACCTGGCCTCGTGGATTTTCTACCACGTGTTCCTTACGTGTGTAGCTGCCGATAGGCGTACTCCTTACGCCTTAGCTTTGGATTTACCTTGTATATTATATGTTATGTCCTGTTGTTGGTATTGCATTGAGGATTTGAGCATTGTACTCTGGCTATGAGCTGGCATATACTTTCCGGCTGTCGGTAAGAATCCCACGCTGGTGATGGGTTATTATTGGATCATGTTGCATTCATATGTATTACTTTGCATCATATTGAGGGTAGGAGGATTCTGCCCTCGGAGCAGGAGGATTCCGCTCCATTGCATCATATTGAGGGTAGGAGGATTCCGCCCTCGGAGCAGGAGGATTTCGCTCCATTGCATCATATTGAGGGTAGGAGGATTCCGCCCTCGGAGCAGGTGGATTCCGCCCTCGGAGCAGGAGGATTCCGCTACATGGCATCTTATTGAGGGTAGGAGGATTCCGCCCTCGGAGCAGGAGGATTCCGCTCCATTCATTTGGCACATGTGACCCTTTGAATCATTTCATTTCATCTCATTTCATACCATTGTGTAGACTTGTGGTACATAACTACTGTTCTGCTTATACGTGCATTGCTTATTTGTCTATATATTTCTGGCTTGTATTCTAGGTTGCGTGGATCGGGTTGCACGCCGCAACAGGATGTATTTCTGAATGTTGATATGTTCGGGGTACATATATGTTCTGGCTATCTTACGTTCATGATGGTTAATGAGTTTGTGATTCCATACGTGTTTCTAGTTATTATCTGGATCTGCCTTTTCATAATTTAAATAAGAGGAATTTGGTTTATTTATTTCTTTTCTCCCTGGCTAGCTATCCTATTTTTGAGATGGCTAGTCTGCCCCACTTATTGAGTCCTTTTGACTCACCCTTGTTTGTTGTTTGTTGTTGTCTATCTATTTCGTTTCGGCAGGTTCGCTCCAGGATTGAGTTCGCCACGTTGTGAAGGAGCGAAGACGACTTCAGCTGTCAGGGTGAGCCAGCTTTTATTCCGGATGGCCACCAGTTTATTATTTATTACTTCAGTTGCATTTTGCTCCCTTCAAGAGGTATCTGTTTTCTATTGTACTCTTAGATGTCTAGTCTGGATAACCCTAAACCTAGTATGTTGGGTAGTCAGCTATAATTTATTTTGTACAGCTTAGAGGTATCAATATGTCTGTGTTGTTTTTTTAAGTCTTGTCCTTATTTGTGAATTGTTATATTTATTTTCCTGATTTAATTGGTAAGGGTTCGCTCGACGGGTCTAAGGGAGGATGTCAGGTGCCCGCACGGCCTAGCCGGATTTCGGGTCGTGTCATATAAACATCTTTTTGAAGCAATTTACACAATGGATTGACTATCTTTGAGAAGTCCGAGTCACTGGTATAAACCCATATGTCCAACAAAACATGTAACTCCCTTGACTGTTTGAGGAGGAGATAGCTTTGAAGTCACCTCGATCTTTGCTCTATCCACTTCATTCTCATCTTTTGACATTTTATGTCCAAGGACAATTCCCTCTTGGGCTATGAAGTGAGATTTCTCCCAATTGAGTACTAAATATTAATATCTTGCCAAGTGCCAACACCTATCCTAAATTTGCTAAGCAATCTTTAAAAGAATTGTCCACCACCGAGAACTCATTCATGAAGACTTCTGAGTAGTCTTCTACCATATCATGGAAAATTGCTAACATGTATCTTTGAAAGGTCGTTGGCGCATTGCACAAGCCAAATGAAATCCTTAATGCAAAGGTGCCTAAAGGATAAACGAAAGTAGTCTTCTTTCGATCATTAGGCTCAATGTAAATTCATTGTAGCCAGAATAACCATCTAAGAAGTAATAGTATACCCCCTAAACGATCAAGTATTTGATCGATGAATGGTAGCGGAAAGTGATCCTTCTTTGTATCATTGTCAAGTTTTTAGTAATCCCTACAAACTCTCCATCCAGTGATAGTTTTTGTAGAAGTTGTTTAATTCTTTTCATTTGTGATCATGGCAGTGCCTCCTTTCTTTGGAACACATTGCATGGGTTCACCCACCTGCTATTGGGAAAGGGAAACACCACACCTGTATCTAACCATTTGATAACCTTATTATTTACCACCTCTTGCATGGAGGAGTTCAACCTCCTTTGATGCTCCACCGATGACTTACAATATTCTTCCAAGTTGATTTTGTGAGTGCATAATCCCGAGCTTATGCCCCTAATGTTGGCCAATGTCCATCCAATGGTTCTCCTTCTCATTCTGAATACATCTAAAATAAGATTTTCTTGCACACTAGAAAAATAAGATGAGATAATAATGGGCAATGTAGAATTAGGTTTGAGATATGCATCTCAAATGAGTAAGTAGCTTCAACTCCAAAGTTGGTGGCTCTTCTACTTATGGTTTTGTTGAAGGAATCTTTCTATTATTCAAATCAAGAGATAACTTTGTTGGAGCATATGAGTGGGACCCGAGACCCTCCAAAGCAAATACTCATTCTGGAATTCCTTCCATGTCATTGTAGTTCACGTTCGCTAACATCAGCTAAAGAGCATTATCAAAGCCAATTATAAAGCTTTCTCGCTCCATATTTCGATTTCACCATTTGTTCCACATAAGAATATGAGCTCTAACTAATTGGTTGCTTCCTAGATTTGCAAATATGAAATACCACTTTTTATCCATTGAATTGATATGTGAGCTCTCCTTCTTCAAAATCAAACATTTCACTTCACCTTTATGGGGGGTCTTCCAAGTATGATTGGCACTTCAAAATCCATTGTGGAATCAAAGATAATAAAATATGCCTGAAAAAACAAATTTGTCTACTTTGACCAGAGCATCATCAATAATTCCAAATGGTCTCTTGACAGACCGATCAGCCATTTAGAGCTTCAAAAATGTCAATCTTGGCTTATATAAACCCAAACTTTTGTAGATTGTATAAGGCATTAATTTTATGCTTTCTCCCAAATCAAAAAGTATTTTTAAACATCCAACTCCCAATAGCACAAGGAATTGTAAATACCCCTAGATCATCTAACTTTTGAGCTAATGATGTAGTTACAATCACACCACAATGATGTGTGATGCTTACGGCTTCAAAGTCAGAATATTTCATCCTTGTCACCAATTTCTTCATAAACTTTGGTACTCCGAGTATTTTCTCAATAGCATCTTTCAAGGGTAAATTGATTGAAGTGTTTGCCATCTTTCCCGAAATCTCCATTGCATGATTGTCTTGATTTTATCATGTGCTTCCCACCTGTCTCCTCTTCCAGTCTTCTTCATCCTTGCCTTTGTCTTTTTGTCACTATTCTGCTTCTTGTATTGACCATCACATAATGAGATTTTCTATTCTCCCCATTGGGTTGCTTTTCATATCACATGCTAAAGCACCATGGTGGCAGAAATTAATTGATTAAGCAAGTTGTGACACTTGGGTCACTAATCCTTTAATAGAAGATGAATTTGAAGCAATGGTGTCATTAATATATGCCATTATTTACATCATTTGATGTAAACATCTTTTCAATTTTATCTATCTTGCTACTTTGGGAAGTGCTAGCAATTGATTTGTTGTGCATATGGTGGATGGTTGTGAGGTTGTTGGTACATTAGTGGTCGTTGAACTGGAACTAAGCTATTATCACCTTGATTGTTCCCCCAATATGCCTTTCCTGCTCTCTTAGTTTCCATTGGTTTTGATTTGTTTGATAACCGTCATGCTATTTATGATTTCACTTGCTTGTGCGAAAGTGCCATCCACAATTGTTCCTCTGGACAAATTGTTCAGAGCCGATTGATTTACAATATCAAGACCCCTATAAAAGGTTTGTAAAAGAACCTTGTTTGAAATATAATATATTGGACACTCCCTTATCATTTGAAGATATCTCTCTCATATCTCATGTTGAGGCTCATTATATTCTTGACATAATACCAAAATTTCATTTCTCAACTCGACCATCTTCCTAGGTGGAAAATACTCAGACACCCGTACCATCTCATTCCAATTTTAAAGAGATCGTCTTGCTTGTCAAACCACTTCAAAGCTTTCCGCATTAAGGAAAAAGGGAAATACATTGCCTTAAACTAGTGGGGGCACAATTACGCTAGCAAATACATCATTTTCCTCGTGTAAGGTTTGTTGTTGATTTTGGTTGTTCCTCATTTGCTCGTTATTAAGGTCTTGCATGTTTGCAATGGATTCTACTTATTGTTGAATACCTGAGGACCATTTCGATTTTAATTGTTGTTGTTTCTTCATGCCATATTGATCTGTCACACATAAGAAATCTAAATCACCATCACATCAACCAACCACCACCACCACCAACTACCTCTGCCATCTCAACCATCACCGTCACTGCCATCAAACACCAATAATGCCAATCTCTGCCACAATAATATTGATGCCAACCACCATCACTACCACAATATTTTTAACTACAAATGTACCACTGTCGCCAACAACTACTACCTACCACTAGCAGCGAAACTCTATGTTAATTATGAGGTTCAACTAAATCACATTCGTTGAGAAATTATACTCTGTAAGTAAGGTAAAATGAGCTTTTTATTTTTTTTATATATATATATACACACACACACACACACACACTATTGAACCACCTTGACATAAGAAAATATACTATTGTAGGGGTTAAGGGGGTTCAAGAATTGTTCAAGGTCATAAGTTCAAATCCTAAGTATGATATTTTAATTTTTTTAACCTCATTCCGTTAATTTATGGCTACGCCCCTGCCTACCATTATCATCAAACATCTCCACCATCATCGTCAATCACTATCACCAATCATCTCCATCATCACTAAATAGTCATCACTGCTACCGCCAATATTTCCAATCACCTCCACCACCGTACAACCACCATAATCCCTGCCGCACAACCATCAGACCAGCCACCACTGTCAAATACCTCCATCATCATCATCGAAATCACCTCCATATCACAAATACCACATCGCACAACCACACCTAACTATCACAATCACTATATTGCACAACTACAACCAACCACCACCAAATATTGACACCAACCACCGCTAAGTACCACCACTAACTGCTGCTACCATCATCTAACTGGTATTTTAATTATTCTATTTGAATTTTATATTTATTTATTTATTTAATTGATAGTGATAAATTATAATCGCTCAGATGTTGAGAAAACAATAAGTTTAATCATTCAGTATTCATATCTTAATACAACATGTGTATTCAGATTAAGATTTTATGATGTTAATAAAACAAATAACCCTTAAGTGTGTTTTGAGATCGACTTTAAACATCTATCTAGTCTTATATATTTTTTCGTAGGAGTTCATAAGAGAATGGAGTACTGAAAGAGGGGTCTTTGAATTAAAAGGTCCCAAGGAAGTCTTTTAATAAGGAAAAGGCCCTAAAGTTTTTTTTAATAGGTAAAAGATCCTTACTTATTATTATTGTTAACTGAGTTAAAAATTATATTCAAAATAACCCCCAAATATTTTTGTCTATACTTTGGCCCCAAATGTAATTGGTCATATTTCTCCAGAAAAGAAAAAAAGCTTGCTAGCTAAAGAAGCTTTAGCTCTCCCCTTCTTCTTCTTCTTCTTCTTCTTCTTCTTCTTCTTCTTCTTCTTTCTTTCTTTAATATGTACTTCTTATTATATTTTTTCATTCAATCTCATCTCATCAGATGAATACGACCTCATATCCATTTCTTATCCTTTGTTTAAAAGATTTGTGAAGGTTTGTCGTTATTGAACATTGAAGCTTTGAATTAGGTTTCATAATTTGAACCCTATTTTTTTGTTATATTTAAGTGGGTGTTGTTTGAAATGATTAGTAATAGTATTAGAAGGTTAAATATAAAATTTGAGATTATTTGGAATTGATTTGGAGAGGATTTGGACTGATTTTCATCAAACCCGTAGTTGAAAATTGTTACCAGATTCAAACATCCCAATTGATGTTCAAACGTTTCTCATAATGTTTGAATCATTTTGATATATGCTTAAACATCTCTCGGGACGCTTGAAAGCTTTGATCTCATGATATTTGAAACATCTCAATGCATGTATAAACATATCAAATGTTTTAAATATCATGTGCAATGTTTACATTCATTAAGATGTTTCAAATATCATGTAAGATGTTTAGACATCTCAATAAGTATTTGTATATTATATAGTTTCTTATACATTAACTTATAGATCTAATAATACTCGAACATCTATTTGAGTAATTATACTAATAGTTAAACGTTTACTTTTTAAATTAATGATAGTTGTACAACTATCGAGTGATTATAAAAGTAGTTAAATGTTAACATATCAATTAAATGATAGTTGAGTACCTACCGAGTGATTCTACAAATAATTAAACATTATACCACTGAATTTAAATGATAATTGAGCATCTACCACAGAATTCTACTATTAGTTCACTATTAACTTATTGATTTAATGATAATTAATCATCTATCAATAGACTCTATAAATAGTTAAATATTAACGTAATGATTTATTTATAATGAACATCTATCGCACGACTGTTTAACCTAGATCCGATTTTAGGCCAATTAACAATTAAATTTGTATTTGCGGAGTCACAATCAATAGTTGAGATTAAGAGTTTGAACGAAGAATTAAAATGGTGATAATTCGAGGACGAAATGTGAGTATTAGCTAATAAAGATAAAGCATAAACGGAAACAAGGAGAAGTAACCGTATCGTATCGCTTGTCTTCGGGGAGAGCTCTTCGATACCAATCGCACTTTGGATGATCAAAGAAATAAAACAATAGGCAAATATGAGTAAAAGGAATATCTGAGCAAGAGTGAGAGAGTATTCTTATTGATATTATAGACAGGAAGTTAATTTGTGTTACAATCGATTAAGGCAAATGCTATTTATAAGCCTGATAGGCACCCGTTGGGATTCGTAACCGCTGGGCGTGGATCCGTCTGGATAAGTAACTGCTGGGCACATATCCGTTGGAGTCATAACCGCTGGGTTGTAATGATTGCCTTAATGACCATTAAATGAATGATCGTGGATGATCATGTTAATAACTGCTCATTTAGACCGTGTTGACTGTTGAAGTGTTTCGTAACTCCTTTAGGTCTGCTTGTGATAAATGTCTGTCTGTTGGATGTCTGTCTGTTGAAATGTCTGCTCGTGCCACGTGGGGGACACGTGTCACCTTTTCAAGCCCAGTCAGTTTTTATCCAATACAGATAGTCCCCGCACTTCTCGAGCAGAGTATCTGTTCGAGGAGTGGATAAGAATTTTGGCAGGAGTTTTTGTAAACTTTTGTCTTTGTGCGACGAGGCTTGGTGACGTACGAGCCTTATCAGCTAAGTGACAAGCCCTTATGACGTGCACATTTAATACGCCGTATAAAAAAATAACTGCAGCTGGCACGACTGCGTAATTGCAGTCCATTCTGAAGTGACTACTGCGTGTTCCAAGAGTAAAAGTAATGATTTTAACCGCTTCAGTCACGTGCACACGTCGTCTGTTGATCGCGAGGTGACCACAACTCTTCAGAATAATGATGACCCTATGGAGTTTGATGAACCCTATTCTTTCTTTTGACGGCCAGATCTGATCGTAGTTTCTCTGATGATCTCCACGTGTCTCGAAGGAAGTTGAGGGGCTGAATCTTCACTCCTATAAATAGGGGTTTGCTTGATGCAAGACCTTTTACTTGCCTTTATTTCTTCTCTGCAGTTTATTGAAAACCTTTGAACTAGCTTCTGAATTCTTCTTGACAACTTCATATTTTTCCTGAAACCACGACTTCAAGATCTAGGAAAAATCAAAGCACTGATATTGCTGGTAGTTCCTCGGCGGCCGCTCCTAGGCCCCGGGCTACTCAGGCTACTGCTGCAGAAATTATCCCCAAGAAATGGGGTGAACTAGAGGCGGACTGTAACATTACGTCCTTTAATAATAGAGAAGGCGATACGCGCAATTGGCCGGCGTATAGGTTTAGGTCTGGGATCATGAAGGAGGTGATCCCACATGTGAGGATAGACTGACACTGGGGCGATGAGGTTCCCCTCTTGTCGGTCTCCGAGGGGGAGAATATTACTTCCCATAGGGCTGGGTGGACAGCCATGTGCACCTACCCTTTCACAGTGGGATGTAGGTTACCCCTGCACCCTGTGCTGGAGAGGCTTTGCAGGGAGTACCTTCTCTGCCCGGGGCAACTGAGCCCCAGTATATATAGAATAGTTACACTCTTAGATTGGTTTGCGACAGAAACCGATCAATCTTTTGGCTACGAGCATTTTATTTCTTTGTACAGTATACAAATTTTTAACGATGGCTATGTAAATGCCAGGATGCGCGGAAGCAAGGGCTTGGTGTGCAATTCTGAGGATACTGGTGACTGAGGCTGGGTGCACCGGTATCTGTTCGTGCGCTCCTTGGCCTTGACTTTTGATGACAAGACTCATCTTCTAGAAGTCTGGAATAAGAAGCGTGAGTCCCCGAGTTTTTTGAAATCCTTCGTGTTCTCCTCTCGTCTGCTAACTCCATTCAATTTCTTTGTGTAGCAGTCAAGCAACCTTACGACGGGCTCATATCTGTCGATGAGCTGATGGCATGGGTTGAGCCAATTTTAAGGAGTTTGGTCCTGAGAGAAGAGAGTGGGCGTATTTTGCTGCTCATAAGAGTTTGATTGTGAAAAATCATGGTGAGAATATTTCTGCTTTCATGATTATTCTTCTTCTTTGAAAGTTCTCCGTGTCTGACCGTTTCACCTTTTTGTAGGTTTGGGCACTTCAGGAGATTTCTTTCCTGCTCCCCCCAAGACGGGCCTTCCGAGCATGTTGCTGACACAGATGCTGAGGCCGAGGCTATACTAGCTTCAGTGGAGGCACTGCGCAGCAGGGAGGGGGGTGAGGAGCTCTTGTCTGGTGGTCTGGGCTCCCTGAAGAGAAAGAAGAAGAGCCAAGATGAAGGCGGAGCACGGAAGAAGTCTGCTCGTAAGACTTCCATGGCTGCCGGGCAAGCCTCATCTTCTGGAGGTGAGCCTTCATCTAGGGCCAGTATACCGGAGCCCGTAGAGGAGAGTGCCCAAGCTGCTGCTAAAGTCCCCGAGTCTGCGCGGGGAGAGGGTTTAGCCAAGGAGGTTATCTATCTTTCGGACACTGAGGCCGAAGTTGATGAACCTCTTAGGCGAAGACCTAATCTTCGAAGTGACAGAAGAAGGGCCGAGGAGGAGGCTGTCCGTACTCCGCAGAGGAGTCCCCGAGTTGATGACGGGGCGGAGGCAGGTCCTTCTCGTGTAGACAAGGGGAAAAGAAAGGTGGGTGAAGAAGAAGAAAAATAAAAGGTGAAAGAAGAAGTTAGGGAAGAAGTTCCCCAAGAGAGTAGCCGGGGTCCTCGTGTTTTTCGTTTCGAGGATCTGGAGAATGTGGCTACTGAGGGGGCGACGTCTGTTGGTCTTCGCGAGTGCGAGACAATAAATCCTGGAGTGGAAGGTGATTCTAACCTTTCATCGTCGAGATTCAACTGGCGGTCAGTCATTGGTGGCCGGACAGAGTTGAAGGACGTCAGGGGTGTCCGTTACAAGTTTGGGCCAAATTACCCCTCTGAGCAGGCTTGGGAACCCAAGTTCTGTGAGAGGAAGCATACTTTAAAACTTGCCCCTGATGTTAACTTCATAACTGGGCCAGGCGGCTTGGCTAAGGCGGTCTCTTCGCTCATCAGTCCCCGTGAAGAATGCGTGCTGAGGGAGCTAAGCGATGAGGAGTTAGCCTTTCAGAATACTGCTGACTCTGCCCGGGTAAGTATTTCTCATTTTTGTGTTGGGAATAACTTTAGCCTCGGACTTCTAACCTTGACTTGTTTTGCTTTTTCAGTCAAGTATGCTGGCTGCCGAGCTCATGTTTCGCTCCAGGCTTAACAACGTCGATCAAGTGCTCGAGATAAAGAAAGAGTTGCTGGAAGCTCTGAAGGTTAACAAGACTTTGATAGAGCAGTGTGGTCTCCTCACTGGTGAGGTTAATCGGTTGACTGATGTCAACAATGAACGTGTTGAGCAGATGAACGCACTCACCAGGGAGAAGGTCCTTCTTCTCTAAGAGAAAGAAGGGTTCGCACGTTCTACTCAGGGTCTAGAGAGATGACTCGAAGAATGTAGAACTTCTTTGAACAGTGCTATTGATGACCGTGCATCCCTTGAGATGGATCTGCAAAGGGCCAATGAAGAATCTGTTAAAGCTAGAGCTGATCTTCAGGCTGCCAAGGATCAGGTTGCTCAATTGATGAGTGCTCAGGCCGCACTAACAAAAGACTTGGCAAACCTGCGTGATCAGTCTGAGATTAAGGCCAAGCTTGCTGCGCTTGAGGCCAAGTGTTCATTGCTCGTGCAGATTCAAGCTAGACAAGTTAATGTCGAGGAGATGCTGCAGACGACAAAGAACGCTATTCGAAGAATAAGACAAGCACTGAATCTCTCTCCTGAGGAGTCTGAAGGCGAAGATGAAGACGAAGACGAAGATGACGGCGAGAATTCAGGGGATGATGGCAGAACTGACGGAGCTGGTGCATCGAGTTCTAGTCATAGCCCTAAATGTTGATGCCCTTTCTCAATCTATGATTGATATACTTTTTTTTTATTGTCTGGCGAGAGCCGGACTTGTTTATTAGTGGACAGAAGTCTAGTAAAGACTTTCTGGTCTTTTTGTATGGCCAGTTTCATTTGGCCTTTGATCATTCTGTAAACTTCTGTCAGCCGTTTTCAACATTTTATTGTTGTACAGGATGATGTATATATGCTTTTAGATCTATTCAATGACTATATTTAGCCTGAACTTTTGATCTTTTGTTTGCGTGTGTTGTGGCTTTTGTGCCTTATGATTGGGAATTTTTTTCTTTTTGAAGTTTGAACTTTATTAAGTTCTGGTCTCCAAAAAGTTTGCCCGAATGCTTTAAACTTAGCCTTTCGTTAGGAAGAGGTTGTAAGTTGTAAGTAGTTTGACCGAATCGTGGTCGTTAGAGTTTTGGCCGAATCATTGCTCTGTGCGTATAACTTTTCTTATCGTTTCGATAGTCGAAAGTTGTTGCACGGCTTTGTAGATTGGCTCTGGCCGAGTCGCTGGCCTTGTGAACGACTTCTCTTATTTTCGTGGAAGTTTTGTCACGTAAAAGTTTGGTTTTGTGAACGACTCCTCTTATTTTTGTGGAAGTCTTTATCACGTAAAAGTTTTGTTTTGTGAACGACTCCTCTTATTTTCGTGGAAGTCTTTGTCATGTAAAAGTTTTTTGAAAAACTTTAAAAATTTGCCTTTTGGTAAGGTCTTTTGCCTTTATGAAGGTCTTACCTGGCCTACAGGGGCCTCTCACCACCCCCCTTATTTTTATGTTGGAACACGTAAAGTGATAAGATGAAAAGAGATTCGGTGAGTTGTATATAGAACACATATAACCAAACGAGGAGTGTGTCCGTTGTGGGATTCGAACCCACAGCCGCGAAGTTGAAGAACTTCGAGCTCTACCAGTTGAGCTAAACGGATCTGACCTTGTTTAGGTCGTTAGTACCATTTAGAGAGAAAATATAACAAAAGTAAGAACTTTCGTAAAGATAAAAAGGTAAGTGTAGAATAACTAACCGTTTTACCACTTAAAAGTGATACCTTTTGAGGTGAACCACATTCCAACTGTTCGGGACAGTAGAGCCGTATAGTCGTGCTAAGCGATAAGATCACTTGCCGACTGAGGCAATTACTTTGTAGGGGCCTTCCCAATTAGGGCCAAGCTTCCCTGAATTTGTCTCTTGTGTGTTCTGGGAGACTTTTCTGAGTACAAAGTCTCCAACTTGGAAGCTTCGTACGCGTAGTCCCCGATTGTAATACTGTTCGATTCGTTCTTTCTGGGAGACTACTCGTACAAGAGCTAGCTCTCTGCGTTCTTCGAGGAGGTCCAGCTCTTCAGATAGGTTGACTGAGTTTGATTTCTCAGTGGCATGTGCATATCGCAGGCTGGGCTCTCTTATTTCAACTGGTATTAGAGCATCCGCACCATATACCAATGAGTAAGGAGTCTCTCCGGTACTCATTTTTATTGTTATGCGATAAGCCCATAGTACTCCAGGTAGCTCTTCTACCCAACATCCCTTTGCCTGCTCGAAGCGCTTTTTAAGGGATTCAACGATGATTTTGTTGGTAGATTCTACCTGTCCATTGGCAACAGGATGATACGGAGAGGAAGTGAGCCTCTTGATGTGCAGATCGTCGAGGAACCTAGTCACTTTCTGGCCGATAAATTGCGGGCCGTTGTCCATGACTATTTCCTTAGGTGCTCCAAAGCGACATACGACAAAACGCCAGAGGAGGTCGACAACTTCCGTTTGTCGTATCCTGGAGTATGCTGCCGCTTCGGCCCACTTTGTGAAGTAGTCAGTGATGATCAATAAGAAGCGCATCACCCTTGGTGCCGTGGGAAGAGGACCAACAATGTCCATCCCCCATTTCATGAAGGGCCACGGAGAGATTATTGAATGAAGTGGTTCTGCTGGCTGATGGAGAAGATGGGCGAACCTCTGGCACTTGTCACATTTTTTGACAAATTCGTTCGTATCATTCTCCATCTTGTCCCAATAGTAACCTGCACGAATCAGCTTCCGGGTTAATGCCTTGCCCCCGGAGTGATTTCCGCAACAGCCTTCGTGGACCTCTCTCATCACATAATTGATTTGACTTGGTCCGAGACATTTTGCGAGAGGTCCCGCAAACATTTTTCGGTAAAGCTCGCCGTTGAGAATTGTATATCGAGCAGCTTTTACTCGGAGTTTGCGAGCAGCTTTTGCATCTGCGGGTAGAGTTCCATGGAAAAGATAATTTGTTATCTCATTCCTCCAGTCCCAATTAGCGTTGATGGTATTGACTTCGAACTTTTCTCTGTCCATGGTTGTGTAGAGAAGTTGAACAACAGCTGAAGAGCTAGCTGCCCCTATCTCTACCACTGATCCCATGTTTGCAAGAGCATCAGCTTCATGGTTCTCTTCCCGTGGAACCTGAACTGCTTCCCATTTGTCAAACTGTGCTAAGAGCTCTTTTACTCGGGCGAGGTACATTTGCATCCTGGACTCTCGTGCAATGAAACCTCCATTGATTTGATTGACCAGTAGCTGAGAGTCACTTTTTAGTTTGACGATGGTTGCTCCATAACTTCGGGCTAGTTCTAATCCTGCAATAACGGCCTCATATTCGGCCTCATTGTTAGTAATAAATGGGCACTTGATAGCTTGCCTTACCATCTCACCGGATGGAGCAACGAGGACCAGTCCGAGCCCTGACCCTTTGACGCTCGAGGAGCCGTCTGTGTGAAGGGTCCAGGAGCCAGGAGCCTGCCCTGCATAAAGAATAGCTTCTTTTTCTGCCTCAGAGTATATATTAGTGCTGAAGTCTGCCACGAAGTCTGCTAGAACTTGTGACTTTATTGCCACCCTAGGCTGATAAGTGATATCAAATTCAGATAATTCTATAGCCCATTTTACCAACCTTCCTGAAAATTCAGGTTTGTGCAAAATATTTCGTAAAGGAAAGGTTGTAACCACAACTATCGAATGACTTTGAAAATAAGGGCGTAACTTACGAGCAACAGTTACTAGTGCCAATGCCAATTTTTCTAAAGGTTGATAGCGTGTTTGTGCATCAATTAGAGCTTTGCTAATGTAATAGATAGGAAGTTGTTTACCTTTTTCTTCCCGAACTAGAACAGCGCTTACCGATGATTCTGAGACTGCCAAATAAATTAGCAGCTGCTCACCCTCCTGAGGTGTGGAGAGCAGTGGTGGATTGGATAGATATTTTTTCAGATCCTTCAATGCTTGCTGGCATTCGGGGGTCCATTCGAACTCCTTGTTTTGCTTTAAGACATCGAAGAAACTCTTGCATCGGTCAGATTATCGGGAGATGAATCTACGAAGGGCCGCCATTCTCCCCGTCAGTTTCATGGCATCTTTCCTGTTGTGAAGTATATCTGGGATTGATTCAATGGCCTTAATCTGAGCGGGATTGACTTCAATTCCACGCTGAGAAATAATGAATCCCAGAAACTTCCCCGATCCGACTCCGAAAGCACACTTCTCCGGATTCAACTTCATGTTATACTGATCCAAGATTCGGAAAGCTTCTTTCAGATGCGCTAGATGGTCTTCTGCTCGTTTGGACTTGATCAACATCTCATCGATGTACACTTCCATAGTCTTACCGATATGGTCATGAAACATTCGATTGACTAGACGCTGATAAGTTGCACCTGTATTTTTCAGTCCAAATGGCATAACTTTATAACAATACGTACCTCGACAAGTTATGAACGCCGTTTTCTCCTGATCTTCAAGGTCCATCAATATCTGGTTATATCCGGAATACGAGTTGAGGAAGGTTAGCAACTCGTGTCCGGCTGTTGCGTCGATCAGTTGATCTATCCTGGGAAGAGGATATGAATCCTTTGGGCAGGCATTGTTTAGATCTGTGAAGTCAATGCAGACTCGCCATTTGCCGTTCTTTTTATGTACGACAACCACGTTGGCTAGCCAGTCTGGGTATTTGACTTCACGTACCGAACCGATTTTTAACAGCCGATCGACCTTGTCGTTGATGACCTGGTTCCGAAAGGCTCCTTGCTGGCGCCTCTTCTATTTCACCGGGCGGTGATGCGGATCAACGTTCAACCTGTGAGTAATGATGTCAGGAGAAATACCTGTCATATCTGCATGGGACCAGGCGAATATTGTATGCCGCTCTTTGAGGAACTGGAGGATGTCTCCCCGTAGGTGTTCGCTCAGTTCAGTCCCTAAGTACACCTTCCGCTCTGGCTTGTCGGCGAACAATTCTTCAGGTTCCAAAGCTTCTACGGTTGGCATGTGGTTTTCTCTTTCGTCCATCTTCGTGATGAATTCCGGGACCTCGTACTTAGCCTCTTCGGGTGGTGTGTCTGGCCCCGGTCGCTGTAATTTCTATTTGTTCTCTTCGGGTAGTTTGAGAGCCACCGAGTAGCAATCTCGTGCAGAGCGTTGCTCTCCTCGGACCTCACGTACTCCCCATTCGGATGGGAACTTCAATACTTAATGATAGGTTGAAGGAACAGCTTGCATGTCGTGGATCCAAGGTCTACCCAAAATGATGTTGTAGGCTAGATCCGCATCGACAACATGAAAAGTTGTTTCCTTTGCTACCCCTTCGGCAAGTGTCGTCAGGGTAATCTCCCCGAGGGTCTTCTCACTCGAGTTCGTCGATATTTTTCCTTGAGACGTAGCGATTGCAAACGTCCGACCAGCTGACGGCTGGGGATTCATGAAGAGACTCGTACAATCTGCGTGTAGTCGCCGAGCTTTGAATATCTAGACCGTAGGTAAACGCGATTACCGCCCACCTGTCCGGTACCTCAGGATGCATTACTCGCTCTTTTTGGAAGCGATCCACGTATTGGCGAAGGGATTCACCAGGCTTTTGCTTCACTTCGAGAATATTTGCTACGCGAGTACTTTCCTAACTTCCGCTTACGATAGTTCGTTGAGAATTGCTTTCTGCCATGTTAGTTATAGAGCAAAAAGACTGACGAAAATAGGTATAATATCAAAGATAAACTATTAACCTACGAAGGCTATTGACCGGCTCCCACTGTGGTCGCCAAATTGTTTAACCTAGATCCGATTTTAGGCCAATTAATAATTAAATTTATATTTGCGGAGTCACGATCAATAGTTGAGATTAAGAGTTTGAACGACAAATTAAAATGGTGATAATTCGAAATGTGAGTATTAGCTAATAAAGATAAAGCATAAACGGAAACAAGGAGAAGTAACCGTATCGTATCGCTTGTCTTCGGGGAGAGCTCTTCGATACCAATCACACTTTGGATGATCAAAGAACTAAAACAATAGGCAAATATGAGTAAAAGAAATATCTGAGCAAGAGTGAGAGTATTCTTATTGATATTATAGACAGGAAGTTAATTTGTGTTACAATCGATTAAGGCAAATGCTATTTATAAGCCTGATAGGCACCCGTTGGGATTCGTAACCGCTGGGCGTGGATCCGTCTGGATAAGTAACTGCTGGGCACATATCCGTTGGAGTCATAACCGCTGGGTTGTAATGATTGCCTTAATGACCATTAAATGAATGATCGTGGATGATCATGTTAATAACTGCTCATTTAGACCGTGTTGACTGTTGAAGTGTTTCGTAACTCCTTTAGGTCTGCTCGTGATAAATGTCTGTCCGTTGAAATGTCTGCTTGTGCCACATGGGAGACACGTGTCACCTTTTCAAGCCCAGTCAGCTTTTATCCAATACAACGACGTTATGCATAATTATACATAATATAGTGAATTAATTATAGTTGAACAACTACCGAGTGATCATACAAGTAGTTAACATTATCCTATCAATTTAACAATGATTGAGCATCTATAGAACGATTATACAAATAGTTGAATATTAACATAGTGAATTAATTATATTTGAACAACTATCGAATGCTTATACAAGTAGTTAAGTGTTAACATATAAATTTAACGATAATTGAGTACCTATAGAGTGATTGTACAAATAATTAAACATTAAACTATTGAATTTGATAATAATTGAGTATCTATCAAGTAATTCTACTATTAGCTTATTGATTTAATGACAATTGATCGTCTATCAATGGACTCTATGAGTAGTTAATTATTAACATAATGATTTATTTATAATGAGTATCTATCGCTTGACTTAATAGTACATCATAATGTACTGAATTGATGTTAATTGAACAACTACCGAGTGATCATACAAACATTAACTTATAAATTTAACGATGATTGAGCATCTATATAATGATTCTACAAATAATTAAACATTAAGGTAGTGAATTAATGATAATTGAACAACTATCGAGTGATTATACAAGTAGTTAAACGTTAACATATCAATTTAACGATAGTTGCGTACTTATAGAGTGATCCTATAAATAATTAAATATTATAATATTAAATTTGATGATAATTGAGCATCTATCAAGCAATTCTACTATCAGTTCATGATTAACTTATCAATTAATCATCTATCAATCGACTCTATGAATAGTTAACTCTTAATTTAATGATTAATTCATAATGAACATCTGTCACGTGACTCTACGCATAGTCAAGTATACTGAGGTAAATTAATGTTAATTTAACAACTACCGAGTGATTATACTAAGTAGTTAACATATAAACTTAATGACGATTGAGCATCTATGGCGCAATTATACAAATAGTTAGTCGTTGCTTATTGAATTAATGACATTGAATACCCATCCACCAATTCTAAAAATAGTTAACCATTAATGATTTTAAATATAATTGAGCATTTATCGAGCAATTCCAACAGTTAAATGTTAACTTATTTATTTAGTGATAACCGAACATCTATAGAGTATTATCATTCCAAATATTTAACTATACCTATTATCGCTCAGTGTTATCATTCCAAAAACCTTCAAGTATCGATAAATACATAAGTTCTCTAAATGTGTAACTATTCGTATAATTACTCAAAATATGATCAAATACTTATGAGATGTTTAAACACTTATGTAGATGTTGTAATAATTGATTATGAAAACTAAACATATTGATATATGTTAAAAAAATTCAAGTAGATGTTTAAACAAAAATTCTAATGTTTACAACATCCCTTATGATATTTGAACATCATTCTGGTATTTACACATCTCGAAAGATGTTTTAATTTTATGTGGGGTGATTAAACACCTTGTAAGATATTCAAACATTTATAAGGATGTTTAAACATATCCCCTACTGTTTCCAGCTTCTCGTGTGATATTTAAACATCGTTATGATATTTACACATCTAAGAAGATGTTTCAAAGTTTATGTGGAATAATTAAACACCTGTAGATATTCAAACACTCATACGTATGTTTAAACGTAGCACCTAATATTTCCAACTTCATGTTAGATGTTTGAAAATCGCGGTGATGTTTACACATCTAGGAAGATGTTTAAAATTTGATGTGGGGAGATTAAACACCTTGTAAGATATTCAAACAATGATAAGTATGTTTAAACGTATCCCCTAATGTTTCCAACTTCTCGTATGATGTTTGACATCGTGTTGATATTTACACATCAAGGATCATATTTACATAATATTAAAAAAAATTAAGAAAAAAACTTATTGTCCAGGGTCATACTTACATAATATTAAAAAAAATTTAAAAAAAAACTAATTCTCCATCCCATCATAGGTGGGAGGAGGAGTGCTTAAAGAAGGTGTAAGGGCGACTCTCCTATCACGATAAAAGAACTTGATCTTGTTGAATTTTTCCATAATGAATCTTATTTACTCTCAAATTTTTTTTAGAGATGTTTATGTTTTAAATGTTTCAAACATGATGTTGGATTTTTACACATCTATTGGAATATTTCTCGATTTTGTCGAGTATCTCCATAATAAACTTTATTTACTATTAAATATCTCAAGATATGTTTATGTTTCAAATATTTCAAACATCCCGCGACGTGATTAAATATCTCTAAAGCAACTATGATTTGATGCAAAATATCTTTTCAGTTTTTTTCCAATACGAGACAACCTTGTTGTTTCAAATAATCTTCATAACATGTTTGAAACATTATGTGAGGTGTTTTACAGATTCATTGGAATGTTTCAAATATCATTGATTAAAGCTCTCAAACATCCTAAGAAGTAATTAAGCATATATCAAAATGTTTCAAACATTATGAGAAATGTTTAAATATCAATCGGGATGTTTGAATCTAGTAACAATTTTCAAAAACTGGTTTGATGGAAAACCAGTCCAAATCCTATCCAAATCAACTCCAAATAATCTTAAATTTTCTATTCAACTTCGAAATACTAATTTCAACTATTTTAAATAACACCCACTTCAGAATGACAAAAATCTGGTTTGAATTTTAAAACCCAAATTCAAAAGGTTTTAAAGTTGGTTCCACAAATTTGTGCTTCAAATTTGGAGACAAAATGATATGAAGAAGAGTAATAAGATGAAGAATGAGAAGAACAAAACAATGAGGAAGAAGATAGGAGGATGAGGATGTGGAAGAAGAAGATGGGGATGGGGAAGGGGAAGATAATGATGAAGAACGAAAGAGAAAATTGATGTAGTTTTTAAAAGTTTCTGTTGTTTTATGTTTTTCCCATTAAAAATACTAAACAATCTCGCTTATACTTAATCCCACTTATAAAATAAAAGAAAAAAAATTGTAATGACCCTAATTAAAAGAGGGCACGTTAATCATTAAGCCAAACAATATAATAAATATAGCAAATAAGGAGAAAAAATTAAAATCCACAAAAATAAGAATAAAGACAGAATGCCCTAAGTGGCTGTAGCCACCATATTCATTAGTGGCGTGCATAAGAAAACAGAAAACAACAACAAGGAGTTTCTCTTCAAATTCAAGGAAAACCCCATTATAACTCTCTGTTTAGAATTTAAATAGGAGAGTTTAAAGAGAAGTTTGAGGATGGATCACTGGAAGCAAACAGGTATTGCAACCAAGCTATAGGTTGGGCAATGATTACTTTGCTGGCAAAATATTAAGCTTGTTCAGTGAAAAGAAAATAACTCATGTTATGAGAAATAAAAGGTAACAATATATTTTTATTTCTGGCTAAATTATTATCATAATAGACAAGGTCTACAAGAAACTAAGTTGATGTTTAACATAGTGGCTAACAGTAATACAAATTTTTATAATGAACCAAACAATTCAAGAATGACCATGAATCAGGAGTGAAGGAATTATAGAAAATTAGTTTACGAATGCTACTTTGAGCGAAACTAGGATGTGGGTAGTCAAAATTATGACTTGTTACTTAAACTGAAGAGATACAGAGTTGATCTTGACGAATTGAGAGCCATATATGAAATCTGAGGGTTGAGTAATCTAAAGTAATTATGAATTAGTCGAAACAATGAAAGTAACACGAGATCGATATGTTGTTACGGTAGATTGATTGAAGAAACCGCTGGATTCCTCGTGGAGATACGCTTGAGCTACATGTGTTTGTACCGTGAATGATGACCTTACCGTACTTTGTATTTCCATAACTTGCATGATTTATACTTGATTTTTGAAGTAAATGTGTTACCGAATATTTAAATTGCATGTGGGACAAGTCCTTATATAAGATATGTACCAAGATATTTACTTGAATAATTTACCATTACATGATATGATTTTTACCGCTACTTGACATGTTTTACCACTATTTGAAATATTATATTATTACTTGAAATGCCATGTACTTTGTATAGAGAATATATATATTTTGGGATGAGATTTGACGGACCCATAGCTAACGACGGGTACGTTAGACTTGGTGTACCTTGTATATTCTTGATTACCGCTACAGTCCTCGCTAGTAGAAAGGTAGAACTAGCTTACCGTTACTGATTTCCTCAAGGAGGAATATATACCGATTACATGGTTCGTTCTTGCAAATCTCCCGAACCCATATACTTGATATAATATAGCGATTATTGAATTTACTACGGATTTGATATTGATTACCGTCTACAAGAAATACTTGAAAGACTGATTACTATTTATTGTTTCTAAAAGTGACATTTTCTTTACATGATATACTGTCATGTTTTCTGATTTGTCCCCACTTCAAACGGTTGTGGATAAGTGTTGTTACTCACTGAGTTGCGACTACTCCTCACTATTATTTTTTTTCCAGAGACAACAGGTGCCGTAGCTGAGGATCTCTATTCTTAGAGCGTACGAGTTGACAATCCTGGTGAGCCCCACGTTAGTTCGCGTGGGCAAGAAGCTTCATTTATTTATTATTGTCATTCTTTGAAACTCTTAGAGTCGCTCCATTTAGTTAGTTGTCTTATTGTGGAGTTGGTTATTTATCGAATAAGTTGTTCTTGCGAGTATTTTGGCCTTTATGAACTTATTACTCTCTGTTAGATATTCCCCTGTTGATTGTGAGATAGACGAAATATTTTTCATTGCTAATGCGTCGAGAATATTGATCTTGACTGGTTTAGTTAGTATTGGTTGAATTTGATATTTGGTGTAAGCAAGAAATTTTTGAATAGTCCTAAAACAGGGTAAACTCTGCCCGATTTTCAGTAGAATATTGATAAGGCTTGCTTGGGGACTTTAGTTCCTAAGCGCCGGTCACAACCCCAAATTGGGTCGTGACAGAAAAAAATTAAATGAAGGACCATTTTCTTTATGGGCTTTTTGCAAAAATATTCAACTCTAGCTACAAAAATTACAAAATATACCAACATTATACACTTTTCAAAAAATACCAATATTTTTTTTACATAGTATATATGATGCAGGGAAAAACGAGCGGAAGCTAGAAACGATATGATAATGCGGAAACGATAAAGATAAAGATAAAAACGAGACGAGACGAGAACGATTACCTAAGTAGCAACGAGGAACTTGTCTTGCTACACCTCGGGGAATGTCAAGGAATCACCTACGCTATGCAACTATCCTCAAGAGATACTCGACCCTTGCAAATAGAATGATCAAAGATGGATGAAGTTCAAATTGGATTCCACCAATTGAATTCAAGTTCCCAACAAGGGTTCAAATGAGAGCATAGCTCATGTTTCATCAATATTCAAGATTGTCTCAATGAAATGAAAGACTAAGGGGGACTTTTATAGTCTTCTCCCATGCCCTATGTAATGTCTAAAATACCCCCAAAGTGGGTTAAAACAATAAAGGCCACTTAGGGCTAAAGTAGGAAATACACATCAAAATGAAGGAAAATCCCGTAATGCACACACAGGGGTAGGCGGTCCGCCTCCCCCTCTAGGCGCTCCGCCTGTCTTCAACTTCCAGAGAGTGGCAGCCAACTAGGCGGTCCGCCTCTTTGTGTAGGCGGTCCGCCTCATCCTGGGAGGTCTTGAAATGGCTCAAAATGGACTCTAGGCGCTCCTCCTTGGTCCGTAGTTGGTCCCCCCTCGATGGTGATCAAGTTCATGACTCCAAATCACTCTCGGATCCTCCTCAGGAGCCCTTGATGTATACTCCTTGTGCTCTTGATCTTGGCTCTTGATGGTTAGCGCTTTGGCTCCAATTTGCCCGGCATCATCCTCCCCTTCTTGAAAGGATTTCGTCCTCGAAATCAAACCATCAAGTCCTACAATCAAAGACAAGCACAAACAAGAACAAAACTCCTACTACAAGAGTAGGTTAGTGCACCAAGTGTGGGAAAACACACTCTTATGGTACAACCAAGTATCAATGGCAACAAAGAAGCTCATGTTCCCGAAGGAACTAGCAAGTACTTGGTTCAACAACGAAGTGCTCCCAACACAAGAACAAACAGAGAGATCAATAGGGCACGGCACATGCAAGATTAAGCTATCAAAATCCCTACAATCCCTAAGTTCAAGATTAGCACACCAAGACCTTCCACTACACGAGTAGGTAGGTCCAACAAGAGTGAGTGCAAGCACGGTGGAAAATTCGCTTTTGTTATAGAGCCAAGTATCAATACCAATCAAGAAGCTCATGTTCCCAAAGGGAACAACAAGTCCTTGGCTCCATAGTGTCAAGCACTCACAACCATAACAAGCAAGGGAATCATTAGGACATAGAACATTCAAGATCAAGCAATCAAAGTTCCTATGACCCCTAAGCTCATGATTAACATACCAAACCTTCAAGGCAATATTTTCAAAATGTGGTACAATGGTTTTGGCATGCTCAATTCTCAAAGTGTGGTTAACATATGGGAGGGAATAGACAAAGTAGTGCAATACACAATTAGCATCAAATACCCCACTCCCCTTCTTAAAAGCTCGCATACTCACACTAAGAGATACCTCCTCACCTTTAATTTCATCCTCAAGACAACCCCCCTCACAAGGTAAACTCTCAAGAAAGGCATTAATAATGGCCTCTTCATCATCATAACCCCAACCCACAAGAGTAGGGTCACTAGAAGAATCATCTACCTCACTCGAAGTTTCAAACAAAGAGTTGTCTATGGGATCAAATCCCTCACACCACGGAGGTTCTAACTCATTCTCAACTCTAGTCCGATACAAATCACCTTCACAATTAAAGAGGCCCCTACGCAATGGGAATATAAAAGCATGCACCTCAATTTCATAGTCAAACAAGGGAATCGTATCAAGACTAGGTTCTTCGCTCTCGCTTGAGGAGTCATCATAGACACCCTTGTCCAATTCATGCAATTTGGACTCCTCAAGGTCACTATCATCCTTACTACGACACACAAATCCACCAAAATCAATTATGTCAACAAGGGTGGAGTCACATAACTCATCTTCCCCTTTATCAAATATGGGTGGGGCGTCATAACAAGGTTCGCATCCTAGGTCAACTACCACATTTTCACTAAAGAGAGGTTCTTTGAATACCGGGCTCACATCATGATGTGGCTTTCCATTCCTCTCTACTAGCGGTTCACATGCACACACAAGTTGACTAACCGACTCTACGCTAGTTGCAATTTCATCAAATACAACACAAGTACCAACTAGCATCGAGTTCTCACAAGACAAGGAGTTTTCATGCTCATACGGAGGGGAAGAAACACTTACTTTTGAGTCGCTCCCGTGAGCACTCACATTGCTTGAAGCATCGTGTTCAATTCCTCCTTCATGAAGCTCATAATGAAGACCTCCATTATCTTGTCTTCCTTCCAAGGCAAACGGTTGAGGCTCCAATAGCTCGTCTCTAAAAGTACCTACACAAAAGCTATAGCAAGAAGAAGAAGATAACACATGGTTAGGACAAAGGGTGCCCTCACTCTCAATTTGTTTTTCCTCTCCTCTTCTTTCTTTTAATCCGCTCTCATGTGTAAGTATATGGGGATGAGGTCCAAAAATGTCATCACCTCGCTCACTTTCCCCAACTCCCTCATTTGCCTTTGGTTGGCTCATAGGAGTAGTAGAATTACTCCTAGAGTGAGTAGTTACATCTACTTGGGGAATGCCCAAGTTGTGGGGAATGCCCACTTGTTGGGGAGTGCCCAACGGTTGGGGATTGCCCAACACTTCATCACTAGTACCCCCTTTGGTACCATTTTGGACACTCGGGGTCCATTCCTCTTTGAGGCGATCAAACCTCGAGCTTATGGATCTTACCTCGGCCAAGAGGTAGGCCAAAGTGCTTACCGGGACCTCAATGGTATCATACACGTCTCCGGCCATGTACCTATATGAATCAAAGACAAGAAAGAAGTTAGAGTAAAAACCTCACTCGCTCCCTCACTTTTGAATGTCACTCGGATCACTCGTTTAGTGGTGGTGGATTTATCACTCAAACTTGATTCAATGGCTTCCTCGTAGTTGAACAACCTCCTCGATAACCAACCAAGTTCACAAGAACCAAATACTCTTCGGGAAGAGTGGAATTGATGGAACTCGATGAACGCTAGGCTATTTAGGTGCGCACTTGAAGCAAAATCAAACTACGAGTCTTCTTTGAGGTCTACTCTCCTCTAGGCACGAAGGTCCTAAACGCTCAATGAACTAGCACTAATTGAGTAGGAGTGTTACTCTCAAAGTACTAGCCGGAAGCAACGGAAACAAGACAAACACGAAAAACCACGAAACGAGGCAAAACCAACCAGCCAGTGGCCTGGGCGGCCCGCCTGGTGGCCTGGGCGGTCCGCCTGGTGGCCGACCAGTAAGGGCTGTGGGCGGCCCGCCTAGGGCATGGGCGGTCCGCCTGGGGCCTGCTCCAAGCACCTCCGAAAACGGGATTTTTGACTTTTTCACCCAAATCCTCAACGTTTTCAACCCGATTCTCAAACCCCTTGGTACCCAAAGTTGTTATATGCTATAACAAACAAACCCCAATGGTTTAATCCAACAAACAACCAACAATCAACTTGTTTCAAGAATTTGGAGCAAGTTCTTCAAGAAATTTCAAAAACTTCAAAATTTCAAAACTTCGATTTTCATTCCGCTACTCCAAATAATGGGGGTATCAAAATGACGGGGTAACTATAAGGAACAATCCCCGATACCAAGCAACCAAGAAATCATAACATCAAACAAGTTCTAGCAAGTTTTGTGAATTTTCAACTTTGAGATTTGATTTTGAAGATTTTTGATTCACAACTTCAAATCGTGTTTCGAGGGTACCAAATCAACGGGAATATCATATCAATCAATCCCCGATAACAATCAACAACAAAATCGTTACAACCAACGATTTCTAGCAATTTTTTTGTGATTTTCAAGTTTTTGGATTTTTTTGTTTTTCTTCTAATTTCAAGAACAAACAACACAATGATAACAACGATAAGAACAAGACCGAGGATTCGTAAGAACGAAGCCTAGCCGTGCTCTGATACCAACTGATGCAGGGAAAAACGAGCGGAAGCTAGAAACGATATGATAATGCGGAAACGATAAAGATAAAGATAAAGATAAAAACGAGACGAGACTCGAACGATTACCTAAGTAGCAACGAGGAACTTGTCTCGCTACACCTCGGGGAATGTCAAGGAATCACCTACTCTATGCAACTATCCTCAAGAGATACTCGACCCTTGCAAATAGAATGATCAAAGATGGATGAAGTTCAAATTGGATTCCACCAATTGAATTCAAGTTCCCAACAAGGGTTCAAATGAGAGCATAGCTCATGTTTCATCAATATTCAAGATTGTCTCAATGAAATGAAAGACTAAGGGGGACTTTTATAGTCTTCTCCCATGCCCTATGTAATGTCTAAAATACCCCCAAAGTGGGTTAAAACAATAAAGGCCACTTAGGGCTAAAGTAGGAAATACACATCAAAATGAAGGAAAATCCCGTAATGCACACACAGGGGTAGGCGGTCCGCCTCCCCCTCTAGGCGCTCCGCCTGTCTTCAACTTCCAGAGAGTGGCAGCCAACTAGGCGGTCCGCCTCTTTGTGTAGGCGGTCCGCCTCATCCTGGGAGGTCTTGAAATGGCTCAAAATGGACTCTAGGCGCTCCTCCTTGGTCCGTAGTTGGTCCTCCCTCGATGGTGATCAAGTTCATGACTCCAAATCACTCTCGGATCCTCCTCAGGAGCCCTTGATGTATACTCCTTGTGCTCTTGATCTTGGCTCTTGATGGTTAGCGCTTTGGCTCCAATTTGCCCGGCATCATCGAACTTTAAGAGTGCACTGCAACCATTTCTACCAAAAGCCATAGCTGTTGGTAGAGGCGCAACGCAACTCTTATATCGCCGGATCAACCCCAAATCGAGGTCCGTCCCTGACACCACCATGACCACCCCGAACAACGCAACTCCTCCAGGGGGTGGACCCCACAACGGGCGGCTTCTTATGATGTGGGCCCAATCCTTGATAGCCCTGCATCATCCCCCCTTTCTTTAAAGCAAGTTCGTCCCCGAACTTCGCATGGTGTAGCCAGGAATCGAACCCGAGTTGGCTCTGATACCAAACTTTAAGAGTGCACTGCAACCATTTCTACCAAAAGCCATAGCTGTTGGTAGAGGCGCAACGCAACTCTTATATCGCCGGATCAACCCCAAATCGAGGTCCGTCCCTGACACCACCATGACCACCCCGAACAACGCAACTCCTCCAGGGGGTGGACCCCACAACGGGCGGCTTCTTATGATGTGGGCCCAATCCTTGATAGCCCTGCATCAATATACATTTCCAACAAAACTAACAAATTAGGGTATCTTCCTTCTTGTTCTTGCTGCCCCAGCCCATTGCTGGCACACCCCACCGCCGCCACCAGCCTGCCACCGCTCGATTTTTTTATTTTTTTTTTTGTTTTTGTGTTTTTGGATCTAAAAATGAAATACACATATACACATTGATTTCTCTTTGAAAATATACTTGCAATATACATATAAAAAAAAAATACATGTAAATACACCAAAATTTTTTTTTTACATACACTAGACACACACATATATACAAGGATCTACATATCTACAAATTAAACATACAAATTTATGTATGTCACACATACACTTGACATACACACAAAAAATACAAATATATACTCAGATATACACGTTCATACAGTGATATACACATACATACACTTGTGTGCTTGAAAAAAATATATGTATATACACGAACATACAAATACATACACTTGTATCTGAATAGATATGTATATACAAAAACAAAAAAGAAGAGGGAGAAGCAGATATGAATATGTATATACAAAAATACAAATATATACATAAACATACACACATACAAATGAAAAAAAAGAAAAAAAAGAGGAGAAGATCGGGAATAACCACGCTGGAAACAGAGACTAGAGCCGCAGCAGATGCAGTGTAACAGCGGTTGCGACAACAGCCGAATTTGGAAGCAAACAGCAGCAACAGAGGTGCGGTGGATGTTCACCGAGGAACAACAGTAACGACGACTGGCGATGGGGGGAGGAGGGAACGACCGGAGTGTGCGTGGATGAGGGGAGAGAAAGAGGGAGGAAGAAGTTATGATTTTTTGTTAGGGAGGGAAAGAAATGAAAAATAGTATATGTAGTGTAATAAATTTAAAAGTGTTGGTATGTATTGTAAATATTTGAAAATATTAGTATATTTTGTAATTTAGGTGTTTAAAGTGTCAACTAGTGTAATTTTTTTTTTATCGAGGACTTGAGAGGCCCTTTTTTGCCATTTTGTCATTGAAATAGTAGTACAAAGAACTTACAATTTTTTTTTTTAAAAAATGTTCAATCTGTGGGTAACTTTTGCCAAATGATGTGGTAGCAGGTGCCAAAAAGTCATCAACATCAGGTTTGGAGATCTTGCTAGTTAGTTCATGGGACGTTCTTCTTCTCTCTCCAAATAATGGATCGAGTCCTCAAAGCTGCGAGAACTTCTGGTTCTCTCAACTTATCAAATCGCTCTCTCAGGCAACTCTCCTTTTCTTTCATTCTTAAATCTTTATGTTGAGTAGTTAGCATTTTTTTGTATTCTGATCAATAACTGATGTAAAATCAGATTTCTGTCTAATGACTCTAATCATACTGTTTCTCTACAACAACATACCCATTGTAATTCCACAAGAAGGGTCAGGAGAAGGTGAAGTGTACACAGACCTTACGGTCTACCTTGTGAGAGGTAGAGGGGCTGTTATCGATATCGGCTCAAGAAAAGCGTTTTTCAAAATGCTAAGTTGAAAAATGCTGAAGAAAAGTAAAGCGTTTGCAACAAATAATAAAGACAACAAAAGTAAAAGATGCAGAAATGCAAATCGAAGAATAAGAGAATAGTAGAATAAACTGTTTCTTTGCCCTACTAATACGGAAAAAACCATAGTTGCTGGTGAAAGAGATAACTTGAATCGTCTTATAATCATGCATTCTATCCTAATTAATTTTCATAAGGATTAATGATTTCTTTGATTTCCTTAAGTCAATGTTGTTTGCTCAAGTACCCATATGGCTTAGCTCAAGTGGAAAAGGTTGAGGGACTTGTGACTTCTGTCACAGGTTCGACCATTGTGCCATGCCATTTAAGCCTGGTATTTAAGTAGAGAATGGTAGAGGGCAGTCCCATTATCCCCGAGTTTCAAAGGCTGTGGTTGGTCCTGAAGGTTGGCCCCAGACGAATTTCTCAGTCATAAAAAGAAATGTTGTTTGTTCAAGTCCAGATGAGAGGTTTCCTAGTTTTGTTGGCATAAGATAATGATTAACCTGAAATCATTTGATGGCCACATGCACAAATACTGGCTCTTTTGGTGGTTTCAAACTTCAGTCACCTTGAATTATATACGAAACTAAAATACAACTATACATGGATACAGATACCACTGACTTTTAAAAGGCTACCCCCTATCCATATGTTCAGTGTGAAATGGAAAACGTAGAAGTTGCAATATGCTCGCACAGTATCCTAATCTGTATCTTCTCCAGGGAGACAAAAATAAGTTCAGGATGTAATCATAATATCTAAAAATCTTTAAGAAGAGACATAGTAAATCATCGATTTGTATCGATATGAGAAAGTAGAAAAATGACTTGCTTTATCATGTATAGGGAGGTGCCCAATGATGTATACAAAGGTTTGGATGCAGCCAGTGAGGATGATAAGTGGTGGGAGGTACTTCAATCTCTTGGTAGTTATACTACATAGTTCATGAGGCACCTGGTCTATTTCGTTGAGAATTGCTAATGCAACTTTATCCCTTTTACTTTTTTTAGGCTGTGGAGCTACAGAAGCTGATTTTGGCTCATAACAACATAGAAACATTGCAGGAAGACCTTCGAAATTTACCTCTACTGTCAGTGCTAAATGTTAGTCACAATAAGCTAACCAGTCTTCCGGCTGCTATTGGAGAGTATGTCTGTTAACCTCTTCAATCATGAAATACTTTGGACTGGTTCTTTTAGCATCTTACATGAAAGCTGATTCAGAGATTTAAAACTTCTCTTTTTGTTCTGCTAGGCTTCATATGCTAAAATCCTTAGATGTGTCATTTAACTTGATAGTGAGCATTCCAGAAGAGATCGGATCAGCAGCTTCTCTAGTCAAGTAGGTTCGAGCATTTTACCATTTTATATCACAATTGAAATGTTACTATCTTATTAACTATCTACTGACTCCAGGTTTGATTGTTCAAACAACCAACTAACTGATCTACCAAACTCCCTTGGAAGATGTGTGGAGTTAGCAGACCTCAAGGTAGCGCCTCATGTTCTGATGATATGTTACTACATTAAGAAAAGATGGGTTTGTTTAAAATGCTGAGCCTATTATTTGGGTTTTCAGACAGTAGATAGCAGTCAATATGTATTTCTTAGTGAATAATTCGCCAACTTATTCTGAATGTCTACATCTAGAAGGGCATATTCGAGAATGGTGATCTGATATCATTCTTATACGGAGGTTTTTTTCTTATGTTAACTTGATTAACATGAAAATAGCCACAGAGAAAAGAAACCTTTTGACCTTTTAACTCCACAAGCGAGTGTTGGTGATTTTAGAACCTTAATCAATTTGATATATGGAACTAATTGCAACTTACTATAAGCTTTAATTCTTTTAATAAGGTAAACAAGTTTACTAGTGTTGGGGAAATCTCCACAAACAAGTAACAAACTAAAAGGTAGAGGGACTCAAACTAATCATCTATACAAACAGTAACAGTAACCTCATGGGTGCGCCAAAAGAAGTTAGAGACAAAGGCTACTCCTCAGTCCTCTGTATAAACCCCTTTAAACATTCTTCTATTTTTCTTCTTCCATATTAACCACATAAGAACTAGGTGGACAACACCCCATGCCCAAGCTTAATTTTTTGTTAAATAGATATTTTTCTTGGGGTAATTGTTAGTCTGTGTAGCTTTCAGAAGTTGGGCTTAATAAGCCCGCAAATAAATGAAAAGTATAACACACATAACAGTGTTTTATGTGAACCAAATGGAATATTTTCAAAAAAAATTGTGAACCAAGTGAAAGCCAAAACTGATATCCATGTTATATAAAGTCACGGCTCCATATTTGCAAAAGTAAGCTAGGTATTGGGGAGCTAAATTAATAAGGTGCTATGGAAAAATTATAAACTTCATGATACTTTGCAGTTTTATATGTACCTTCTCCTCCCTGGTACAGCTTTTCGCCTTCCCCAAAAGGGCTTCAAGTTTATGAGGAAAAGAATTGCAAACTTTTCTACTTTTGAAAGAAAATGGTATGCCTTTTTCCTAAAATATTGTTAGTTGTTCATTGTCTGATTGAAAGGTGTTGAAAATGATATATATATATATATATATATATATATATATATATATATATATATATATATATATGGAAGGTGTTGAAAATGATATCCAAGTTAGGCTTGAACGTTCTTTCTGTGATCATAGAATTCATTACACTTCAATAAGATGGTGTGATATTCACCATTCAAAAAAATAAGATGGTGTGATATTTGTGTGTTGTAATATACCTTAAGCCTCCCAAAAGTTTGGTCAACTTTCTACAAAAGTTGGTATTTCCACTTTACACTGAAAATATAAAAGAGATGAAAGAGAACTTACGACCCTCAACCATGCACTTCTCTCCTTTCAAAAGATTTTCTCTTTCTTTCGCTCCATGAAAACAAAGAAGGAGCTTCAGCGTTATGGGAAGTGCCTTTCAAACATTGGAAGTTGCATTTTCATGGACCACAATTCAAATGAAAATTGCTGTGCAAGAGAAGTTTCGCTTGAAGTTTATGTCAATATTCAATTTCCTAGAAGGACTATCTGATGATCCGCTGTCTGTAAAAGTTGTAACTTGTGGGGAAGACTTGGTGGTTCATTAATGACATTGGACCTATGAGATGGCAAACAATTTTTGATGGAGATTTCTTGTTTGTCCTTGGGAAGGAGGACACATTTTGCTGCGGTGTAAGAGATCATAACATTCTTTATTTGTTGCCCAAAGCCCCAAACCATCTCTTCATGCAATATCCAGATTTTTGTGCATGTTACCACATGATGTTCGATAAAGGGTGAAATTGATGATTCACTTACTTCATGAAAATACGATTGTTGCCAATCCATGAGCTTGTTTTGTTAAGGAGGACGTGTTTTGTTGCGGCGCGTAAGAGATCTCCACATTTGCATTTGTTTCCTGAAATTTTTTGCACTTTACCAGATGATGTTCGGCAGAGAGTGCAACAAATTGGAGATTCACTTACTTCATGACAGTGTCACATGCACAATAAAGTAGAATGACTCAAATCAATACAATTGTTACCAATCCCAGAGCTTGTTTCTTAATGGGGTTATCATAGGTGAAAAGTAATTAGTTTGTTGATCGGTATCTAATTGTGCTGCACCTGTTTGTCCAAGATGTACTCCTACAAGTATGAAACATTTTATCTGACATCCATCAATCAATCAATCAAAACCCATTTTGTTTTGTTAGAAACAATCGTATTTAGAATATTTCTACCCTAGCCATCAACCTTCTGCTCCCCTTTTCTTTTATCCGGACTTGAAACCGACCATGCTTTATAAACTCATGTTGGCGGAGTTTTAGAAAATATTAGTTATTCTGATTAGTGAGAATAATCCATTTGAGGGGAGTTCAGTACATCTGAAACTCTTTAGCACTGCGACTTGCTGAGACCCAAAGAAGCAGTCTTTTGCCATGTTGATCAAAATGTAAACTGTCAGACATTTCCACTCCACTCCTCCATTTGTTCATACTTGCTTTGTTTCATCCTGGCTCTTCCTTCAATCAGGCATCGAACAACGGCATTTCCAGTTTGCCAGCAGATCTAGCAAAGTGTTCAAAATTAACAAAGTTGGATGTTGAGGTACTAAAACCTGCTGACTTGTTACTTATTGATGATTTCTTATAGTCTTGCAATCAAAAAGCCATGCTTGACAGTTAGCATTTTATTATCTTCATGCCAGGGAAACAAGTTAATGACGCTACCTGAGAGTTTCATTGCATCATGCAGAATGCTTACTGAACTCAATGCATGTAAACCTCTGAATAATCTTTTTTCTTCTGCATTGTCTAATTAACTCGTAATAAGGAATTGGATTAACCTTACGTCTAACTTCTACAGCAAAAAACCTGCTCAATAGCATTCCAGAGAATATAGGAGCACTTTCACGCTTGATTCGCCTAGACCTTCATCAGAACAGTGAGCTCACTAAAGCTTTGTCATTTTGTAGTTGTGGTGACACTACAAAGTGCTGAGGTTTGCATTGTCCTTCTTATTAGTTAAATTGACATGGTTTACTTCATTTGAACTCTGAAGGAATTTCATCAATCCCATCATCAATCAAGGATTGCTCATCTCTTTTGGAATTTTATATCGGGTAATTAAATTGATGCTTGTCTTTCAATTGATTTTGAGAGGTGTACAAATTATTCTACGTCATTATGTTCACATTTGCCCTCTCCACTGCTCATCTGCTTCCCCATTCTTTGGTTTTGTCCACTTCGACAGGAATAATGCACTTGCTTCATTACCTGTGGAGATAGGTGCACTTAAAAGGTTGGGGATATTTGATGTCCACTCAAATCAGGTGATTACTTATTCTTCATCTTTTCACTAGGAGATTCTCCTAATTGCCCTGCAAATTGGTCTGTAGTGTTTACCAGTTTCCTATTGGTGAAATCATTTTTTCAACTGCCTTACTAGTTGGAATAAATTGTCCGTTCTTGTCTGCAGTTAAAGGAGTACCCGGTGGAGGCATGTAAATTACAACTTTCAATGCTGGACTTATCGAACAATTCATTGTCTGGATTGCCTCCTGAGATTGGTAGGCTGGATTAGAGGCTCACTTCCTGTGTTTATACACATTCGTTATAATACATGTGTTTGGGAACTGTGTTGGTGGTATTGTGGTTTTCACCATCATTATTGCTTTCTGGCTTTTTCTTTCTTGGTGCTTTTTCTTAGGAGTGCAGGAGTTATTTTGTTGTTACCTTGTGTGTTTATGAGCTAATCTTGGTTACAACTTCATTTAGGCTTAATGACAACCCTGCGGAAGCTTTTGCTTATTGGCAACCCAATTAGAACCCTTCGGAGGTTGAAATTAGATCTTGGTGTTTTTTTTTGAAAAGGTTGTTTTGTCGGTACTGGTTAATTATTCAAAGTTTCCTATTAACTTGACAATTTTCTCCAGCTCTTTGGTAAATGGACCTACAGCTGCTCTACTAAAATTTCTTCGAAGTAGACTTCCCACTGAAGAAGGTAAGATTGTGCTTTTTGCTCAATAAGGGCGTTCTATCTAGTTTTTGGTTTATTGATGCAACTATTCTAAATGTAGAGTCTGCAGTTGCTACGACTGGGAAGGAGGATGTTATCGCCATGGCAGCTAGGCTGTCTCTGTCTTCAAAGGTTCTTCTCTAACTTTATAGTTCTTAAATCCTCAAAACACTTGTTAGTAATAATAGATGTATTCTGCTGAATGCTAAGGCCACCAGAGGAGATGAAAAAAGTTAAATCTTAGTATATTGTGTGAGCTTCCAAGTAGTCATCAATTAGTGACTCTTGTAGTCCACATAGCAAAGTTGGTGAGTTTGAACGTAGAGATCTTGGTAAAATTTTAGTCCATTCGTTTCTACTATTCTTTAATGGACTGGAGTCTGTGGAACTGCAATATAGGCATGAATAAGAGATTAAATTTTGGTTACTGTCACAGCCTTCTTTTCATTTGAAGCCAATGTTTTTAAAAGAGAAGCACAAAAAGAGTGACAAGATCGATGGGGCTTGAAGTAAAAGGCAAAAATTAATGCGCGCACAGATTTGAAGTGAAGCGCACAAGTTACGAAAAATTTTAAAATGTCAAACATATATGAAGAATTGAATAGTACTTTAATAATCAACTTGCAAATAAAATAGCTAACTTTAGCATCCAATTTATAATAATGTTGATATCATTCCAACACTTCAAAGTTAACTTTGCGCATCACTGATCGAAGCACGTAGCTTCCTCCAACAAGTGATAACATGGCGCATCACATTGCTTCATCCCTTTAAGTGACAAAGCGATGGCTTTTAATAAACTGTTTGAAGCTTCAAAATATCTGTGCGAAGGGGTTTTTCAAATTTGTTACTTATGTTTCTGATAATGTCGATACTATAACCTCTACTTTATAGCTTTCAATATAGTTTCTTTCACAAATCATTTGTTATTTCAGTACTGCTCATCCATCACACTCGCTTGATGCTATTCTTTAATAAAAGTTTTATTACATTTTTCAGAAGAAAAAATCATCTATTAATTCATGGGACAACCTATCAGAATTTTAGCTTTCAGAGAGCTGCTTAAAACAACAAAACTATGCCTCCAGCTCAAATAAGTTGGGTTGGTTATATACTCTAATGAATCCTCATTAACCATGTTACTCCATTTATGCTCATCTTAGGCCACCATTAGACAAAATAGAGATAAAAAATACTAGACGTTCTTGCCCCCATGGCTTTGATCTAGTGGTAGGATTGGAGCACTTTGTGTGGATTAACCACACGTCAAGGGTTCAAATTCTGCCATAGAAAAACCTGTTATTTAAGTGGAGGATAGTAGAGGAGCAGGCCTATTGTCTGCTGGGTTTCAAACCGGATGCCATTGGCCATATGGGATTCTCAGTTATAAAATATGGTACTAGAAGTTCTTTATATTTTCTATTGTAAAAATCTCTAAAAAGCTAACGACTCTTCCATAACATAGGACCTAAAGTAAAAGTGCTAACACGAATAAGACATAATCTCAACTAATAGGTGTCACCTATGTAGATCTTTTTCTTTTGTGTCTATCTTTTGCTAAGTCTGCGTGGATCCCAAGAGATTGTAGGTGTTTCGAGACAACTTTCTTCCATGTGATTTTAGGTCTACCTCGTTCCCTTTTAACACCATCCGTCACCATGGTTACGCACGTACAGACCGGTGCATCTGGAGGTCGATTCAGGACATAACCAAACAAATATGTGCAAAAAACATGTGTTGTATGCAGAAGCCAAAAGTTAATCGTCAAAGATGTTTAGTAGTATTTCTCTATAGTCTAAATACGATTTCATTTGGTCATTGCTACGAATGCTAAGTAGCTTTGCACGTAGTTCTAGATTCTAGGAAAGTCCAGTAGCTTCTCCTCTCTGTCGGGTGATCGTATCATTATGATTAGTTGTATTTGCAGGAGCTTTCTTTAGGAGGACTTGGTTTGACTGCTGTCCCATCAGAAGTTTGGAAGTCATGCGACATCTCAAAATGTGATCTTTCAGGAAACTCAATAGAAGAACTTCCGCTGGAACTTAGCTCTTGCAATTCTTTGGAGGTAATATAATGTGTTTTCCCGCTTCCCTATGTTTAAATGGAAAAGGTGATCATGCATTCATGCCTGATTGACAGAAAAGTGAAGGCAATTGCTATTGTTATGAAAGATATCCAGAGGCGGGTCCACTATTTTAACCTAACCATTTAAACCTTTAAGGTTCTTAGCACTGGACTCATTGTACATTTATTGTTTCAGAAGTTAATAGTTATTGAATATTTAGTGCTTCTAACATGTATATTTATTCTCAGTGTACAAAAAAACTGGGTTCAGTGAACCCGTGAAAGCTATGTGACATCCATCACCAAAGATATCAATGAAAGAAGAATTTTGTCGTATATCTTTCAGTTTCTTTAGTAGAGTGATACTTGTCATTTTGAAGTAAATGTTGAATGGTAATGCCTCTTCCTGCGGTCGACTGGCATTTGCTGGCTATCTCAATCTTCGTATCTCTCTTTCACCACATATCTTCTGGATTTCGACGTTATCTACTCTTGTTTTGGCAGGTTATAGTCCTTTGGTCCATGGAAAGATAAAATGAACGAACTAAATATTCGGGACTTTCACTTGCTAGGACATCTTTATTTAGTTTGTCATAATATCTTGAAAATTAAGAATGAAGGATTTAGGTTGGTTGGTTGGATAGACTTGTCTGATGCTAATCACCTTATCTGTTCAAATGTGCAGGCTCTCATCTTATCCAAAAACAAGATAAAAGATTGGCCTTCAGTCTTAACTTCTCTTTCTGCTCTTACATGTTTGAAGCTAGACAATAATCCCCTAAGACAGGTAAATGGCTTTAGGTTTTTTCTGTGCTACTAACAGAAGTTCTTTTTGATGTTCGCGAGTTAGATACCCTTATGGAGGAAGACTAGCAACTGAGTCACATACTTAAGATATGGAAGTAAAGAGGGATAATGAGATAATGAATCAAGTTGGAAGTTTTTTAACAGAGCTTCCCATCTTTTGTCTTATGAAGTTCTTCAATGCTTTTATTGGGGAATTCAACCTTGTAAACGTTATTGAAATAGAGAAAGAAAACTTCGCATGGAATATTTCTTGCATGACAAAAGAGCAGTTTCAAGGGAATGCTAAATGTGGTTGTGCCATCTTCAAAAGTCTTTGGGAAATATCACTGTTTCAATGAACTTGAGTACAAATGGCATTCTCTCAAAGACCAGCCCAAAGAGAGGGGGGGGGGGGGGTGAGCAGGGGAGAGGGGGGTATAAATAGTCTTGTCCGACTCCTATTTGCATCAGTTGCCACTGCCCTAGAGAATGAACGAATGAATCTGCCATGGCTACGTTTTGTTTAATGCTAAGACTAGCCGACTAGTCTATATTCTTTAATACATGCGTTATGGTGGCTACCTTTTTGAGAAAAGGGGAAGCAGGGAACAACTTTTAAGGTGGAAGAAGAGGATTTAACTGTGGACATCTTGAATGTTGAAATGTACTGACGTGTTCAAAGTTGTATCAACTCACACAGCCCCTGAAGGATTCTTCCTAACAACCTATTTATGGTAAAATATGTATTAATTGCATACAGGGATTAAGAAGTTTGTGTGATTGTTTCTTGTAGAAAAATCATTGAATCGATGGTTGAAATTTGGGTTGCTAGCCGATTTGTTAGGGACAAATTTCCTTTATAGTTTGACTTATGAGTCTCTAATGAACATGAATATTGCATTTATAAAAAAAAAAAAAAAAAAAAAAAATATTGCATTTATGAATGATCTATGGGCTATTGGTATTTTAGAAGTGTGTAAATATCTTAAGATATCTCATTAAATTGGGAGAAGTAGCCTGTTCGTTGGGATAGAACTGCGCAAATGGTTGTCATATGTTAAGGACCCAAGGAATAAGATTGATAGATGACTAGTGGAGAAAACTGCCATCACATGTTTCAGCACCCTAGTACATGGAAAGGGTTTTTTTTTCTCTGTAACATAATTCCTGCCAAGTTGTTTTTAATCCTACTTTTTTCTCAATCATAGATACCATCCTCTGCCTTTCATGCGGTATCCAAGCTTCAGGTTCTGGATCTGAGTGGCAATATAGGATCTTTACCCGAGAATCCTGCATTTTCTTGCCTACCAGAGTTGCAGGAGCTTTATCTGAGGTCTGTTGACAATGCTCATACTATTTCATAGCATTCTTTAAATTTTAGACTTGACATATGTTTGGTACTTGGTTGAACAGAAGGATACAAATATCGGTTTTCCCCAGTGATATAATTAACTTGAAGCAGTTAAGAATTCTTGATTTGAGCCAAAATTCCCTTCAATCAATTCCTCAGGTAAAGTCCGGTTTTTATTAGTAAACAGAGGTCTGCATCCCACTGACCTTTGTCTAACATTGTATCATTTGTCTACAGGATATAGCAAACATGAATTCTCTCGCTGAACTCGACCTGTCAGACAATAACATTTCTTCTCTTCCACCAGAATTGGTAAGTCTTTTAAGTATTTATATCTCAAGAAATTGTAAGTTGAGTCAATAGACAACATAAGCCTTTTTGAAGTATGTCAGGATAAATGCATACTTTGTTTAAGATTTAGTACCAAATAGTATTCATATCTGCAAGCCTTAATTTCTTTTTAACCAAGGGTTTACCCAAAGATACTTTATAACCTTCCTTATTTGCAAGTATTTATCAATCAAATTCGTGAAATTATAGTATATTTAGCACCAAAGGTGTGGCTAACAGTCACTGAAGCTGGAATGACCCGGGGAACACTGGGTTCAAATTCTACCAGAGGCAATACTATTTTTTTTTCTTTCCTTTTCAATATGATACAGATTGAATAGTGCCTCATGCATTGAAAATAATTTGGTTTCGTTTCGTTAAAATCTTGAAAATAGTGTATTTCTGTGTCCTCGGAATTTGTGCATTTATGAAATTCTTCTCTGTGACCCGTGTTTTTTATTATCTTGCTACTTCATCTTTTGCTGCTCTGCACATGCTCTTCTGAGGTGGTGTTTTTCTTAAATGTTGATACAATTCCTTCTATATTGCCATCAGGAAGTTCATAACTTTATTATGGCTGAAAAATATCTCAAGGTCTGAATGCTTCTGTTGTATATAACTAGAGAAGAAACCAACCGTGCTGTTACTGAAAATCTTCATAACCACAACTATTATTTCTGTCTGGAACATGCATTTCCCAATTGTAACAGATGATGTCTAGCAGGTTTTTAAATTTGATGATTTTATATTTCTTAATTGCTTTTCCAAAAACGTGGTCCTGTAGGGTTTGCTCGAACCTAGCCTGCAGGTGCTAAAACTGGATGGTAATCCACTTCGAAGGTGAATTTGATTCCTTCTTTCAGTTCTCTTTTTCGGGCTTTCTTTTTGATTTTATCCAATTAAAATAAATGGAACTGGTGCAAAAGGCTGAAAACAAGAACAGAAAAACGCTTCACCAAAAACATGAACATAAAGTAAGTCGGCCTAGTATGACAGTTCATACAGAAACAACAAGGCAAGCAATGAAAAATACTTTGTTCTGCTTATTCTGATATTCCCATAAACACTTTCTTCCTATCTTAGCATTCTTCTGTTTTTCATCTTCCTCTGCCTGGCAGATTTGTCCTCATTTTATTCAGTACTGGATTTTTGGTATGTCAAGTTCAAGTATTCCTATTACATACAAACTAATAAAATAGTTGCTGCTGGATTGATTCCATTTTCTGCTTTTAGGCTTTAGTACCTTACCGCTGAACCAACTTTTCTTGTATAAGTACCTTAAGGTTTCTTAATTGTTCATACAGTATCCTGCAGTAACATTCTTGTTAAGGGAGGCATTTGGTTGAACTAATATATCATTTGTTCTTTTAGTTTTGACCATAATTCATTTTTCCTTTCCTCCTGTTAAATTCCGCCAGCATCCGAAGGACCATTTTGGATCGAGGAACAAAAGGTGTTTTGAAGTACTTGAAGGAGAAGATTGTAGAGCACTAGTCTGTTTGAATTTTGATTCTTGTATGAGGTGTGTGGGTGTGAGTCTTAAATCAGAGCACTTTATCTCTGACTCCAGTGTGTAATTTGTATAATGCCACGTCTTTGACCTGTTTAACGGTACTTGGAATATGAAACTATTGTATCCCATATGTTATTGCTGTAATACTGAGAATGACCAAATCGACAAACTGAGACTTGTGATTGTGACTAGCTGTTTGTATGAATACTAAATTCTTTCATCTCATTCCTAATGTTCACATAGCAAACTGATTAGTGTTGTCCAGAATCGTCTTGCTAAAATTGTGATTTACGTAAGCGTTCAATGTACGATGCATGTCTTGAATAGATGAACTTTTATATGGCTCCATCTTCTCCATCAAAGGATTCTTGTTCTAATTTCAAAGCCGAGTAAGCCTTTTTATAATGAATGTTACTGAAAACCAAAATGTATAAATAAATGAAATCTGCCGTGCTAACTGGAGGTGGCTTCTTTTACCCCGTTTTATTGCAATGTCTTGGCATAGATAATTCATCAACGGTAGATAACCAACTCATTGCTGTACCTTTTTTTTCTTTTCTCTCTATAGTCAAAGCCAAATATTTTTTTAGCTCTACTCGCAGTTACTTATTTTCACGCGCATACACAAATCGTGCATATATAGAATTTTGATCTTAAACTCGCCTATTTAGGGAGATTTTTGCTTTATACTTATAGTATTTGTATATAGTCTTCGAATATGTAACTTTTTTTCAAAACACTTATAAATTTTATGTTTAAATTTTAGGACAAATTTAAGTAGTTTGCTTCCGAAACCACCATAAATTGAAACAGATAAAGTATTTGCATAGGAAAAATAAATTATACAAATCCTAATCCTATTTCTAGTTCTAGTTTAAACACGGAATCATTTCCAACTACAGTATCAAAATCAATCCTTTAGAACTCTAAACAAAAATTAAAGCCTACTCATCTAAGAAATCCTCAAAAGGTTGAGCGCCAATAGCTTACTTACCCCATGTGCATGGATACCAATAGAGATGTCACCCTCATTTGAATACTGCAAAAATCTTACCTACCTCTGTTAATTCCTCATCTCACAGATAAGCATAGGAAAAAGTAATTAAAAACCATAGGATAGGATTTTAAAGACCCAACTTTATTGGAGACATATCTTCATGCTACGGGTATCTCTATTGCAAAACTCGAGAAGACAGAATGTCAAATCTGCTTATGCCAGATTCTTGATTTACTTCATATAATTGTCCTACTATTAGTTGAATCTTGATAAAGCAAATTGCACCTCAATACGTGCACGTCCAGCTAGGCGATAATGGAGGATCTAGGAGTGTTGGAGGATATACAATGTGAAGTAGGGAGTAATGTAGCCTGTTATGATCAAGTCCTTATGGAGGAGATCATAACAGGTTTTTTATCTAATATGTTCGTTCATTTTGCTGGTTCCTCAAGTATAATCAGACAGGTGTTGAACAAGGCACCTGAAGTTTGTTCATTTGTTAAAGGCGATGCACGCTGCATGGATTTGTTGGCTACAAGAAAGAGTGGAGTAGCTTAGGTTATCTTGTTCTTTCTCTTGTTTTTCACCTTGAAATTCAGCTTGCTTTTTAGCTTGGTTTTTTGGTGGATTCAACAGCTCGTTATTATGCTCGCTAAAGCGAGGAGTTTTCTAGATATGGAGTGAAATTTTCTCACAATGTATAGGTGCTCGCTGAGGCTGTTGTTGAGGCGACCCTTTTTCTGCCTGTGCAGTGTTGGAACAGCCTTCAACCTGTTCCTTTGTTTGCTTTATAGGTTGATGCGGGGCAAATCGAGCTTAAAACACTTACCATCAAGAGCCGGGATTGGAGATGCAAAGGACGAGAGGTCAAGAGCATCGGGGAAGAGTTCGGGAGCATTTTGAAGATCAAAGAGTTGGCTCCAGGCCTAGGCGCTCCGGCCAAGCAAGGAGCAGCCCAGGCGCTCCGCCTCCAAGCTGGACGCTCCGCCCAAATGACACATTGGTCATCTTGGTAGGCGCTCTGCCCATCCTTAGGCGCTCCGCCTCTCTCACTGTGAAGCCAAGACGAGGACTACTCTTTAGCCTAGTGCTATTTACTAGTTTGACCCTATGTGGTCTTTATTACTTTACCCAACTTGTGGGGTTATTTTAGTCTTTAATTAGAAGTGTAGAACATCTATAAATACTACACTTAGGTCATTTAGTTCATTAGCTAACTTAGAATTGAGAGAATAGAAGATAGAATAGGCTTGGCCATTCTTATTGAAGCTCGAGCTTCATGTATCTCTTACTTGGAATCCATGGTGGATCAACCTAGTGTGACCCCATGAGTGGTTCAAGTTTCTTTCTCTCTCGGATATTCAAATCATGGTTTAATTCGATTATCCTTTCTTTCTTCTATTTCTGTTCTTCCCTGTCCCTATTTTCTCGTTATCTTGTGATTACTTGCTTCCGCGTCTATTTTATTGCTTTCGCTCGTTTCCCCGCATCAGTTTGGTATCAGAGCAAGGTTCGGAATTTGTTTCTACAAACCCACGTTCCTTGTTCATTGTGTTAGTATCTTGTTATTGTTATTCTTGTTCTTGAAGAAAAGAAGAAAAACAAAAAAATCGAAAAAGTTGAAAAATACAAAAAAATTGCTAGAAATTCATGGATTTGATGACCCATTTGATTATTGATATTGGGGATTGTTCTATATCATTTACCCATTGATTTGGTACCCTCACATCACATTTTGGAGTTATCGAACGTTCAAAAAAATTGAGACCCAACTTGAAACCCTTGTTTAAACCGCTTTGAATCTTGATTGTGATCTTGTTGTTGAGTGTTTGATGTTAAAAATTATTGAGGTTTGTTGGGATTAGTGAAAAATCACTTTGGGTACCTTTGATTTTGAGAATCGGGTTGAAAACGTTGAGATTTTGGGTGCAAAAACCACCAAAACACGTAATTGAAAGAGCTGAAGAAAAGCCCCAGGTGGACCGCCCACCCCCTAGGCGCTCCGCCCAGGTTACTCACTGGTCAAAAACCAAGCGGACCGTCCACCCACCCAGGCGGACCGCCCAGTTCACTGGTTGGTTCGGTTAGCTTCGTTTCATGGTTTTTTGTGTTTGTTTCGCTTCCGTACATCTTGGTTAGTGTTTCTAAGGTAATTGTCCTACTTTATTAACACTAATCTTTGAGCTTTAGGGTGTTGTGTGTCTTGAAGTCTTTACTTAAAGTCGTAGAACTTTCTTTGCTTCAAGTGCGCATTTAAATAGCTTCCGTACATAGAGTCACATAAACTCCATTCCGAACCATTACTTGGGTGTACTAATTGTTGATCTTGCCATTGTGGTTACTAAGAGAACAAGAAGGCCTAGAGTGGAAAAAGGCTTGAGTGGTGAGAACAATAGAGTGTGGTCACAAAAGCCAACGACCTTGAGTGGATACATGAGTGGAAAGAAAATTGAGTGTCATCTTTTGAGTGATACACGTGAGGGAGTGAAATTGTGAGGTCCTTTACTCTTTATTGTTACAACTATGGCTTCGGATGATGATTGTGGAGGGTATGACTCGTGTGAAGATAATGGAGACTATGGTTCCTATGTTGATGATGATGGGTATTGCTATGATGATTCGGGGAACCAAGGCTCGTATGATGATGAATCAGGTTACTATGATGCTCATGAAGATTTTGAAGACTATGAGGCTTGTGGAGATGAATGTGAACATTCTTATGCTTCTAGTCAAGAAATTGAAGATAGTGGCGCTTCAAGGTATATTGTTCCTACTTACTCTTCTTGTGATGAATTTGAAAATATTGATAGTGATATAGAGAGAATTGATGATGAGGTTGATTATACGGATTGTTCATTTTCATCTTCTCTTGGTGTTGCTAATGGTATGCAAGGGAGTAGTAGAGGTCCTTCCATTAGTTTGGGAGGAGGTGGTGGTTGTTCCATGGGTAGGAGGAAGCTTGCCTATCCTACTTGTGCTAAACGGCTTAATGCTTCTAACTCCCATGTGAAGGGTGACTTGAGAAGTGGTGTTGCTCTTGCTACAAAAGGTGTGAATTGTGCTATCAATGCTAGGGGTGTTCATGGGGCAGTACGGTTCGGGTTTGAGCTTATCGGTAACGGTATATCGGTTAACGATATGTAATTATGTAAAACCAATACCGTACCGTACCAATAAGCTATCGGTTAATGGTTATCGGTTCTTAACATTTCGGTAACCGGTACACCAAAAAAATGCGCAAATTCTTGGTGGATGGTTGTCAATAAGTAACATTTTTTAATTAATATGAATAACCACTAAAGTAATAGGCAAACCATCCACACAAACTAAGTAAACAAGTGCAATCAACAAGTCTTCACAATATGCTAACATAACACAAAATAATGAAATAGAAAAAGAAGAGATAAGAAAGCCTGTTCAATGATCCAAGAAAGCAAAATTAATTATAAAATAGGTCGGACTCATTAATTAAAGTGTATGAGTATTGACATATAACCACAAATAATAATAATAATAATTGAAGTTTAACCTATAAGTTAATGTTGTAAATTAAGAGTTTAAATGACTTAATATACTAATAATAAATAAAATAAAATATATAAAAATTATTAAAAAAACCTTATCGGTTATCGGTACGGTATTGGTAAAGAGATATAGAAACCGTTACCGTACCGATATCTTATCGGTATTGAAAATTAATACCATTACCGAACCAATAACCGTTATACCGGTACCGTTATGCTTATCGGTAGCAGTAATGGTTCGGCTATCGGTACCGGTTCGATTTTGCACATCCCTAATCAATGCTGTAAGGGGTATGGGTAGTAGTAGGAGGAGTGGTGCTATGGGTTATGGAACCAAGGTGAGAAGTTCTTATGGGTTCCATGGTGAGACTCCTTCCTCGACTTTAAACAACACTTCTAATGTTGGAAGAGTGACGGGAAATGGAAGTTATCCTAGTGGTGGTGCTAGGAGAGGAGGGATAAGGGAGACTCGAGTTGATGGTGATACTATTCTTGGACTTCCAAGATCTTTCTTGGATGATCCTATACGAAACTTGGGTCTAAGAAGGTTTGTTGTTGAGGTAGATGGTAACTGAGGATACTTGCTCAAGATTGGTGGCACCGATGCCAATTGCATTAATACCTCGTTGGTTGATGAGCTAAGGCTACCATGCTATGCTCTAGAACATCCATATGAGTACAATGGAGTATGGGTTTCCAAGAAAGCTTGGGTGTACATATCTCATAGAAATTACAAGAGTTATGTTTGGTGTGATGTGTATCCCATGCAACATTTTGATGTGTGGTTAGGTGAGCCATGGTTGCAAGACAAGAAGGTGCAATATAGTATTGTGAGGGATAAGTACAATGTGAGCAAGGGTCAAAAAACTTATGACTTTGAACCTTGTCGGGCAAGAGACAAGTTGCTTAATAGTGCACCTCCCTTGGCAATGCAAAGAAGAAAGGAGCGGGAACTTCATTCCATGGTTAAAATTGAGCAAACGGGGAGTCCTACAAACACAAGAAATGCTGGGACTAGTGCAAGAAAAGAGTTAGAAATTGTCAACAAGTTGAACCTGAAACCACAAGTTTCAAAGCCAAGTGGTTCACCAACAAAGAAGAAAGAGACATCAAGTGATGAGTCTCTTAGTCCTAGATTCTGGGTTGATGTTAAAAGTCCACCTACTTCGGCTATGGGTATTCTTGGGCCTCGTCCCAACTCACCCGAATATGAGAGACAAAAGATTGAGAGGAGTAAGGGAGTGACTGGTGACATTCCTCGAGTGGAAAAATGAGAGGATGTGTTGAGTGATGTGAGTGGGATGTCACCACCCAAATCTACACCACACCTTGAAAAGAAAATGAGGGAAAAGAGAGAGGGAAAAAGAATTGTTGAGAGTGAGGACACCCCTTATTCTAACACTTACTCTTTATCTTTTCCTTCCACTTGTGATAGCTCTTGTGTAGGCATTCTTGGAGGCAAACCAATAGAACCTCAATCATGTTCCAAGATGGAAGGACAAGGTGAAGAAGATCTTCAATGTGAGCTTCAAGGTGGAGAAACTAGCCATGATACTTCAAGTGCATTGAGTGAGCAAGATGGCCACTCAAAGATATGTGTTAGTTCTCTATCCCATGAGCATGTTACTTCCTTGTCTTGTGATGGTGCTATTAAAAACTCCATGCTATTTGATGATCTATGTGATTATAATGTATTTGCAACTAGTGTAGAGTCTATTGGTCAACTTGTGTCTGAATGTGAATCACTAGTTGAGAGGGATTATAAGTCACATCATGATGTGAGCTCGATTTTTATTGAACCTCTCTTTAGTGAAGATGGTGTAGTTGACCTCGTTTGTGACCCTTGTTATGACACCCCACCTATATTTGATAGAGGAGAAGATGAGTTGAATGAATATCCTATTCTTCCCTTTGATTACTTATTTGATAATGGTGGTCTTGAGTGTCATAGTGAGGATGATCATAGCCTTGAGGAATCTCTATTGAGAGAGATGGATAGGATTGTCTTTGATGATTCCTCAAGTGTGGATGATGACTCTAGTTTGGATCACCTTTGATTGGTAGTGTATTTGTTTTCACTAATGACACGACCCGTATTTTCGGCTAGGCCGTGTGGGCACCCGACCACCTTTCCTAGACCTGTCGGGCACCTATAGACAAAATCGATAAAAACGGCGCAAAATTACCTTGAAAATAAAATGAACCAAACTTTAACAACATAAGATAACTCTCAAGGATACACAAACATACAAGCTGTCTGAATAATACAAATAACTACCCAGAAGACACATTTTTAAAGGTTTCCAGATCAGACATCTAAGAAGGCCAAAAGATATACACACCTCCCGAAGGGAGCAAAAGTAAGGAAAACTGTAATATCTGAAGTTGGTGGCCGCAATGAACAGGATAGCTCACCATAGACAGCTGAGAGCGTACTACTCCTCAATCACGGCGCGACTGGCTGCGTCCTGGAGCAGAATCTGCCGAACGAAAAGAAAACACAAGAACAAATAGGGGGTGAGTAATAAGAACTCAATAAGTGAGGACAAACTAGCAACCTCAAAAAAATAGATACGCTAGTCAGGGAAACAGAAGCCATAGCAATCAACCAGATAAATCATTCACAGATAATTAATGCAATAAATCTATACAGCTAAAAAAAATGCATATAAAGATATGCAATGATGTATCATGATGCAATGGGGTCACATGTGCCCGAAACCTATCTCTGGCGCGGGACTCTCATCGTCTACCAGGAGATATATACAATAATGACCCTTCACCGGCGCGGGACTCTCATCGACTACCGGGAAGTATATGCAGTAATGACCCTTCACCGGCTCGGGACTCTCATCGATTACCGGGGAATATATGCAGTAATGACAACCAGAGTACAATGCTCAGATACTCAATGCAATACCGGCAACAGGACATAACATATAATATACAACATAAATTCAAAGCTAAGGCGTAATGAGTATGCCTATCGGCAGATACACACGTAAAGAACACATGGTAGAAAATCCACGAGGCCAAATGCCTCCAAAGAAATGGATATAATCACTTACCGTATTCCAAAGCTAGTCCTGTTACTCAACCACTGCTTTTTCCTTTGGATTAACTGCCAAACGATCTCTTTCTATTCAATAAGCAGAAAAATTATATCAAATAAAGTTGAAGGCTTCATTCCTTATGTTTTAGGGCAATCCAGTTAGGAACCTGATATCCATTCATATACGCAATACGCAGGCCAGGCCTATGTACAGGGTTCAAAGTCCCAGAACCAAACCCTAAATAAATTATATTTATATGTTGCCCATAACTCACTGAGTACGAATATATAAGCATTTCCATCATCGGGGTCCAATTGACCCTTTAAACTATCAATTTACGTCATTAGGGAGATGTCTAATATCTCTATTTTTATCGTAAAGATATATTCAAACACATGTAATAGGCTAAGATAATGAGTTAACATCATTACCTGAAGATTTGGGGTAGAAATTCCACTATTTTTCTATCTCTTTTTCTCTTTTTCCCTCTTTCCTTTCTAATCTTTCTTTCTCTGTTTTATTCCAATGTTTCTGCTTCTGTATCGATATGCTGCTATTGCTAAGGGATCTAATCCCTTAGCTCACCGACGTTTAAATTAATTTTTTTATAATAAATTCGCTATGATGATTAAAATCAAAATGGAACCCTAGAGAAGTCGAAATGATCCCAAATTTTTCAAGTAAGTTATACAAAATATATATGTAACATACTCGCGAAGACGGATCTCAAATCGGACTCCCGAAACTCAAGATGCTAATTTAAAGGAAAAAGGTCAAATTATTTAACTTTCGGCATTTTAGCGGAAACTAGCCGAACAACATTGAAATTCACTTTTAAAAAATCACAAAAGTCACAAATAATCATACGAACCTAACGGCACTTTCGGATTTCGAATCGGAGCTCATTCGTCAAAACCGAGCTCAAAAATATCTTTTTAAATATTTATCGACAATAAAAACTGAAACCTTCTTCCGATGCCTACCAAACGAGGTCTGATTTAGTTCAAATTTTACAGACAGGTCCTAATGGACCTTACGAATATTTTAAAATTATCGGCACGCTAATCGGAGTCCTAACTTTCGAAAGGACTGACCAAGGTCGTTTCAACTAACCCTTTGTTTGAAGGGTATTTTAAAAGAGGTGGTGATGTGTATCAAACTAGAGAAGAGTTTGGATTTAAACTTCCATGGTTTGGAAAGTTTGACTCTATAGACAATCCATTGTTTGGAACTCCAAGTGAGATGAGTGGCCTTGGTATTGGTTGTGTTGGACCATCATCTAGTAGTCCTAACCTTCATTGTGCGGACTATAATGATGAAGAACCTATTTTGGAGACGTTCCTTGGGAGTTTATCTTGTGAAGAAGATTGTCTTAGAGGTGGATTTGGAGGTGAGAAAGTCACTCTTGGTGTGTGTAAGAGTGCTTCCAAGAAGGGGAGTGGAGTAATTGATGTTAGTTGCCAATTGAACTATTTTGTTTACTCCACCCCACATGTTGATCACACCTTGGGTGTTGCGCATGCCAAAGCCAATGAGTCATATTGTGATAATAATGCATTGAAGGCTTGGTGTGTTGACCATAAGCTTGGAGGTCATAGGGAACTTAGTTGCTTAATCTTGCATGTTCCATGTCTTATTGATCTCTTTGCTTGTTATGGTAGTGAGTGCTTGTCATTGTTGAGCCAAGAACTTGTTGTTTCCTTTGGAGACTTATAATTTTTGATTGGCATTGATACTTGGCTCTATCACAAAAGTGTGTTTTCCACAACACTTGCACTCACTCTTGTTAGATTTGCCTACTCGTGTAGTGTGAAGTCTTGGTGTATTAATGTTGAACCCAGGGATCATAGGAATTTTGATGGCTTGATCTTGCATATTATCCTATTGATCTCTTTGATGAATCATGTGTTGAGAGCACCTATTGGGGAAGCCAAGTACTTGTTGTTTTCTTTGGAAACATGCCCTTTATCATTGTCATTGATACTTGGTTATACCATAAGAGTGTGTTTTTCATACTACTTGCACTAACCTACTGTTGTAGTAGGATATTTGGCTTGTTCTTGTCTTTGGTTGTAGGTCTTGATGGTTTGATTTTGAGGACGAAATCCTTTCAAGAAAGGGAGGATGATGCGGGGCAAATCGAGCTTAAAACACTTACCATCAAGAGTAGGGATTGGAGATGCAAAGGATAAGAGGTCAAGAGCATCGGGGAAGAGTTCGGGAGAATTTTTAAGATCAAAGAGTTGGCTCTAGGCCTAGGCGCTCCACCCAGGCAAGTAGGCGCTTCGCCCAAGCAAGGAGCAGCCCAGGCGCTCCGCCTCCAAGCTGGGCGCTCCTCCAAAATGACACACTGGTCATCTTGGTAGGCGCTCCGCCTCTCTCATTGTGAAGCCAAGACGATGACTACTCTTTAGCCTAGTGCTATTTACTAGTTTGATCCTATGTGGTCTTTATTACTTCACCCAACTTGTGGGGTTATTTTAGTCTTTAATTAGAAGTGTAGAACATCTATAAATACTACACTTAGGTCATTTAGTTCATTAGCTAACTTGGAATTGAGAGAATAGAAGATAGAATAGGCTTGGCCATTCTTGTTGAAGCTCAAGCTTCATGTATCTCTTACTTGGAATCCATGGTGGATCAACCTAGTGTGACCCTGTGAGTGGTTCAAGTTCCTTTCTCTCTCGGATATTGAAATCATGGTTTGATTCGATTATCATTTCTTTCTTCTATTTCTGTTCCCCGTCCCTATTTTCTCGTTATCTTGTGATTACTTGCTTCCGCGTCTATTTTATTGCTTCCGCTCGTATTCCCTGCATCATAGGTGGAATTTCAACATTATACTTGGAACGGTTCCAAGGACTGTTTCAACCTTCAAGAAACTGTTCTTCCACCTGATTCAACCAAGAATTTGCTGGAGGTTTCTTTGCTTGCTAACGCGCCTTTCAATGCGACCTTTTGCTTGGATTATTGCACGATCTTGCTCCTTTATTGAAAGCTGCTTTGCTTTACCAAGTTCTTTGAGTCATACCCTGCAAGATCCAACAAGGAACTCAAGTTATTGAAGACTTTTTTCAAGCGTAAAGTTGATAATTTAACTAATTCAAGTATTTTACTAGCTAATTGTTTTCACTTTGTAAAGTACAATGCTTATGTGTTTTGCTTATCTAGCTTGGTGGTATTAACATCATATGATGTTCATCCCAAGGAGAGGACTAACACATGTAGGCTTGGTACTAGTTTAGATGTAGCTAGTTTATGTTCAAGTTCCAACTTTGGCTCAATTTGTAAAGACATTGTATTTTTGGTTTTATTAATATTAATAAAAAATAGTCACTAGGTGTAATGCCTAGTTGACTCTTTGCTTAAAAAATAAAAGAAAAAAAGCAGACACTAATCCCTATCCCAAGTTTCAGTAACACAATTAAACTAGTGGGATCTTCTGTTCAATCCACGCTCCTAATTGTGTACTATTATTAACAAGCTAGGCGCTAGTTATTGGTCACTAAAAAAAAGCTCACAACTTTGCAGAAAACAGAAATTGCTTAAGGTGAAGCTAATCATGTGCTTTTGCTAAAAGCAATGACATGATTGTTGATGCATAACAGACTAAGTAATTTCTTTAAGCATGTATGGCATGAGAGAGAATTGAAAAAAGTTCCCCTTTTTGTGTAAAGAGGTGTTTTAAGAGTTTGAGAAATGAGTTCCAATTCAAAAGTTGCTCTTGTATAGAAAATTTGAATTTGACATACAATTTTTAAAGAAAAATTTACACAAAATGACTATCCTAATAGCTAAATTACAAAAAATACCTATACTTTTAAACATTTACACTACATAACAATAACATAACAATAGTTTCCCATTTCCCCCAAACATAAACTCTAATTTCTTCCTCTCTCCTTCTCTCCTCTCCTCCACCCATCCCACCTGCCGCCGTCACCCTCTCCTTCACCGACGACCAGAGCCCCCATCGGTGCTGTCCCCCTCTCCTCCCCACTTCCACTGCTGTGACCCCACAACCTCACCGTTATCGGTGTTGCTGCTGTTGCTGCTGCAGTGCAGCGGCGCTGCTCCTCGCGGTGGTGCTGCTGCACTGCAGTGGTGGCAGCCCCGATCTGCGATTAAGATGGGGTTTTCCGGTGGGTCCGATCTGCTTCTTTTTTTTTTTCCTTTTTGTATGTGTATATGTATGTGGTATGTATTTATTGTATATAAATATGCATGTTCTTGTATTTTTTGTATATAAATACGTATGTCTTTGTATTTTTTGTATATAGATGTCTAATCTCCACTTTTGTATGTGTATGTTGTTGTATATATGCGTATGTTGTTGTATGCTTGTGTATGTGTATGTATAAACTAGAAAAATTACTTTGATGCATTTTTTTTGTATATCTTTGTATGTTTGTGTATATTTGACCATATGTAGCTTCCAAACAACAATTCCTACAAAGTTTACAATGTATATATGTGTATTTTTTGTATGTTTTATTTTGTAGATCTGAAAAACTAAAAAACAAATAAAAAAAAAACAATTTCGGCGACCTGCCGCCTCCGGCCGCCCGACTGCCGTCGACCGGCGCCGCTACTGTGGCTGAAGCAGTTGGGTGGGAGGGAGTAAAAAGCTTCATTTCTATGGTTTTAATGGAAGTTGTATATGCAATGTAATAATACTATTGCTATATTTTGTAAAGTGGTAAAGTATTGCTATTTTTTGTAAATATGGTGTTAGGGTTGTATATTTGTGTAAATGTGGATACTTAATGATAAGTAGTCAATTTTTTTACTTCCTAAAAGAACTAAGGGTAAGATGGAAAAGGGTAATATTTTTTTCTTGATTTTTAAAAATAACAAGTATATTGGAAATTATTTTTGGTAAACTTGACTAGTAAATAGTAGTAATTCATAAAAATATCCGTATAAACTACTCATCTTTTATCACTCTTTTAACCGTCTCATCATCTACTTATTAGAGCAACAAAAGTAGATGAGAAAGTGAATTGCTATATATATAACTTGTTGAAATTAAAAATAAAAGAAAACGCTAAATATTTGGAAGCAACTCGCATTTGCAAATTGGAACAATGATCGGTTATAGAAAATGATGTATTAGATCTCAGTGTCCACGTAAAGATACCAAGGGCATTGGCATGGCAGGACTTGTCAAGTTATTTTTAAATGGAAAAAGGTTCAAGTTTTAGACATGAAGTATAGGGTCCTCATTTAATTAATGGCATTAACTATCTAACATTCTCATCCTAAAGTTTTGTATGTTACACAATAATCCATGTATAAAAGCTAGTTTTTTGCCAAATTTGGCCATTATACCTAGATCAACCCGCTGCTTCCCTCTCTCCTCTCCCCCGTTTTCCCTTCATTTTTTCCCCATTCCATTCCCGCTCAAAATTCCACCATAGCTGCTGAGCTTCTTTTCCTAAATCGAAATAATCAAAATTCTACCATAGCTGCTGAGCTTATTTACTGAATATCCTTTTCAGTTTTAGGAAATACAAGCTGAGACCACCCACATTTGGGTTATACAATATTTCGTTAAATCTGGTCGTTTCTTATCCATTAAAGGGGAAATCTTGTTTCTTTAATTTTAATCGTATCAATCCAGTCATCTCCTGTAAGTGTACTAACTTTAGAACATATTTTTAGCTGTTTTTGTTGATTCGAGGTTGTTACGGATTCAGTTGCTCTGAACAATCTGCCTGAAATTCCAAACATCATTTTGACGTTCCTATGGTCGTAACTATAATTCCAAATATATCGCTAGCATTTTACACGGTGTATGTATTTATTGGAATTTTCACAGATAATGTTCGGAACATCATGCTAGGATGTTTGAGCATTCTGTTAGCAGTTTGGAACATCTTGCATTAAGCAATGAAAAACTGTAAGGTGATGTTTAGAACGTTAGAATACGATGTTCCAAACGAGTAACATTGAGGTTTGGAACATCTTGCATTAAGCAATGAAAAACTGTAACGCGATGTTCAAAACGTCAGTATACGATGTTCCACACGAGCAACATTGAGGTTTGGAATATACTGTATAAATATTATCAATTTGATAGTAATACTAATAGCTGGTCATTCGAATTTATTGCAGGTGACCATCGATGGGTGAGGTTATATTAGGAGTTAATTATCAAGGTGAATGGGTGGAGCGTTCTAAATGTTATGCTTGGGTTCCGAAGGTTAAAGAGTCAAGACCCATTCTTGTGCCTAGAGATGTTACGTATGATGTTCTACTTAACAAAATCATCGGAAGTTGGGGGATAAGAGACAATCCGAGGGACATTTGCATTACTTACATGCTGAGTGTTGCCGCAAATCAAAAGACTCCTCCCATTACAATAAGAAATGATGATGATGTATGCCTTTATATGGCTGATGTTGATCGTAATGGTGCTAGGCTGACACGACCCGGAATCCGGTTAGGCCGTGCGGGCACCCGACATCCTCCCCTAGACCCGTCGGGCGAACCCTTATCAATTAAATCAGGAAAATAAATATAACAATTTACAAATAAGGACAAGACTTAAAATAAAAACACAGACATACTGATACCTCTAAGCTGTACAAAAGAAATTACAGCTGACTACCCAACATGCTAGGTTTAGGGCTATCCAGACCAGACATCTAAGAGTACAAAAGAAGACAGATACCTCTTGAAGGGAGCAAAATGCAACTGAAATAATGAACAATAAACTGGTGGCCATCCGGGATAAATCTGGCTCACCCTGACAGCTGAAGTCGTCTTCGCTCCTGAACAACGCGGTGAACTCAATCCTGGAGCGAACCTGCCGAAATGAAATAGATAGACAAGAAACAAACAACAAACAAGGGTGAGTCAAAAGGACTCAATAAGTGGGGCAGACTAGCCACCTCAAAGAATAGGATAGCTAGCCAGGGAGAAGAAACAGATAAACCAAATTTCTCTTATTTAAATTATAAAAACGCAGAGCCAGATAATAACTAGAAACACGTATGGAATCGCAAACTCATTAAAACCAGGAACGTAAGATAGCCAGAACATATAGGTATCCCGAACATATCAACAATCAGAAATACTTCCTGTTGCGGCGTGCAACCCGATCCATATATTCATCCTGTCGCGGCGTGCAACCCGATCCCCGTAACTCAGAATACAAGCCAGAAATATATAGGCAAACTGAAATATGTCCACCATATGGTATACATACTGCTTACACAAAACACAAGCATGATAGTCACACAATAGTCTGCACGCGATGCAATGAAATGGGATGAATGCAGTATGATGCAATGGTGTCACATGTGCCAAATAGATGGAGCGGAATCCTCCTGCTCCGAGGGCGGAATCCTCCTACCCTCAATATGATGCAATAGAGCGGAATCCTCCTGCTCCGAGGGCGGAATCCTCCTACCCTCAATATGATGCAATGGAGCGGAATCCTCCTGCTCCGAGGGCGGAATCCTCCTACCCTCAATATGATGCAATGGAGCGGAATCCTCCTGCTCCGAGGGCGGAATCCTCCTACCCTCAATAAGATGCAATGGAGCGGAATCCTCCTGCTCCGAGGGCGGAATCCTCCTACCCTCAATATGATGCAATGGAGCGGAATCCTCCTGCTCCGAGGGCGGAATCCTCCTACCCTCAATATGATGCAATGTGCATACGAATGCAACATGATGCAATAATAACCCATCACCAGCGCGGGACTTTTATCGACAGCTGGAAAGTATATACCAACTCACAGCCAAAGTACAATACTCAGATCCTCAATGCAATACCAACAACAGGACATAACATATAATGTATAATGTAAATCCAAAGCTAAGGCGTAATGAGTACGCCTATCGGCAGCTACACACGTAAGGAACACGTAGTAGAAAATCCACGAGGCCAGGTGCCTCCAAAGAAATGGATATAAACACTTACCTCTTCCAAAAGTTAACACAGCCTCTCAATAACCGCTTTGTCCTTTGGTTTCATTGCCAAACGATCCCACTCTATTCAATAAGTAGAAAAATATATCAAATTAGGCTAAAGACTTCATTCCTCACATCTTAGGGCAAACCGATTAAGAACCTGATACCCTATTCGCATACGCAATACGCAGGCCAGGCCTATATACAGGGTTTAAGGCCACATAACCAAACCCCAAATAAATTACATTTATAAGTTGCCCATAACTCACTGAGTACGAATATATAATCAATTTCATTATCGGGGTCCATTTGACCCTTTAAACTATCAATTTACGTCATTAGGGCGATGTCTAATATCCCTATTTTTACCGTAAAAATATATTTAAACACACGTAATAAACTCAAATACTATATTAAGATCATTACCTGAATGTTCTGGGGTGAAAATACTATTTTTCTCCGGCCCCTTTTCTCATTTTCTGGCATTTTTTCCTTCTCCGTATTTTCTATTTTACGTTTCACTGTTTTTGTCTCTGTTTCCCGTTTTTGATCTTATACATATCATGACCAAGGGCCACCGCCCATGGTCTTTCTCTTTTGCCATTTTTTTTTTCATTTTTTTTTTCTTTTTTTTTATTTTCTTTTATTTTCTTTTCTCGACGAAAATTAAAACGGTACCCTATGATATTCGAAATAATTCCAAATTTCACATACAAGTTATACAAAATATATGTAACATACTCGCGAAGGCGGATCTCAAATTGGACTCCCGAAACTCAAGATGCGAATTTAAATAGAAAAAGTCAAATTATTTAACTTTCGGCATTTTAGCGGAAACTAGCCGAACAACATCGAAATTAACTTTCGAAAGTTTAAAAAAATCACAAATAATCATACGAACCTAACGGCGCTTTCGGATTTCGAATCGGAGCTCATTCGGCAAAAACCGAGCTCGAAAATCTCTTTTTTTTAATATTTATCGCCAATAAAAACTGAAACCTTCTTCCGATGCCTACCAAACGAGGTCTGATTCAGCTCAAATTTTACAGACAGGTCCTAATGGACATTACGAGTATTTTAAAATTACCGGCATGCCAATCGGAGTCCTAACTTCCGAAACGACTGACCGAGGTCGTTTCATTCTCCTCCACTTAAACTCTCGTTCGTCCTCGAACGAGCCTAAGTCTAAAGAAAAATTCGCACAGATAACAAAAGAACTTGCACGACCTTCATAAGCTACTCCACGGATCTTATCTCTTGATTACTGGATCAGAATTATAACACGCATATTGAACTTTTAAAATAAAATATATTTGGATAATATGATAACACCATTGCCCGGATTATTCTGACTAAGATGATCCTTCCTCGATCACGAGAGGAGAGTTCTATATTTTTGAAATAAAGTGACACGGAACTTTGAATGGGTTAACATGATTCAGCCGATAATCCCTCTTCGATATACCTTTCGATATAGAATAAGTCGATGAAACTAGGAATTAACTCACGCTTGATGCAATAGGGAAGCTTTTGAAGTGCCTTGTCATTACACACTATAGAAGATTTAATGCAAGCTATATCATATTTTTACGAACGCACTATGCAACATCTCAGCTGATGTTAGTATTACCATTCAATATTTGGAGGAAGACTCCTCCACTTAAAGCACAAACTCATGCAGCCATTTGAATAGGAATAACCATCCTCGCACAGTCTGCTGGACTAAAGAAGATTTAGCTAAAAGCTTAAAGTAGGCAGACCTAAGCTACCAACTACTCTTTCGAGTTGCCAAACAGCTGAAACTCTCAAGTTCACAGCTCCATACCTTTGCCGTAAACACCACCGCCCGATGGATGGTACTTTTATATAAAAATTTCGGCAGAGTTTCCCCTAAAACTGGATGATCCGCAAACAAAACCAGTACTATACTATACATGGGAAGGGATACCCGGATAACTGATATCCAAAATAATAATATGCCTACCCGGCTACAATAACACGTACTCTGGCTCAACACAGGGAACGTCACAAGCGGCTACCAATCGCCCAAGCTCACTAGTGCCGGACGAAGAAGAAATGGAAATGGACCGAGGATAGAAATAATTAGAGCTTCAGGAAGCTCATCTTCTTATTTCTTGGCTACCAGAGCTAGACTACTTCCGAGTCAGGCTAACCCAAAAATCGCAATTGAAGAAATAGACATTAATGAGCTTTATGGAAAAACATCCATACCAATTTAACCTCCCAATAAGAAGGAAATTCTGACAATTTACCATAAACCCTTTTATAACCCAGATAAGCTCATGGGATAACATGACTCTACAAACATCTTAAACCATGGAAGACACATAGATCAAATATTACTTACTAACCACTTTACACCGGAAGAAACGATAACACTTTCTGATGGTGAAGAATTGGGATCTCATTATCCTACTAACACGGAATTATGAGAAGAGAGGTATACTAATTTGATATAATAATAAAATATGGCACAACAAGTTGCCAGGCAGACGATACTGACACTCACTCCCAAATCTCTCACATTTAGATCAGAATAACTAGTAGGGTCTCATAAATGCCAGGAATAAATCGTATCAGAAACTCACCCCTCTACAGTAACCGATTCTTAATTACGACAATATCCAAGAAAACCGTCGAAACATGATAAGACACACCATTTCCAGATCGATCGGAAAGATAAATCTTACTTACAGATAAGGGAAGAAGAAACACACGGGTCTACTACATCGGATGCCTCAGCATCCTGCCAGACTAGCAGTTCATATTACTGCCTCTGCGGCTGAGCCGAGCCGCTACCCTGATAATTACTTCTAGAAGAACCACTACTACCACGCTCTCGACCTCTACTGGGTGGTGGCATTTCTCTGATTGATTAACATTTAAATGAAATTCCTGCGACTGTGCAGGTGTCTGAGGGCAAGAAGAAGGACGATTGTCTACTTGCTGGAGTAAGGAAAAACTCCTCAAAGGATAACCAGACTCATGACAGTGATAACAGATTTTCATTGAAAATGGAAGCTGGACATATTGTCGATAGCTATAAAGAGAAAAACTGGATCTAATCTTGATGAACTACTCGCGCACTCTGAGAATCACGCTCTACAAGCTGAGATAACCTGGAAGGTGACTTCCAAAAATAATCAGAACTTTTACCTCCAAATGAGGTACCATGGTTACCCACCAGGGCCGTGGGATCTCTTACTTTCCCGCTCTAACTCTTCCCGCTCTAACTTATGGTATGCCTCGAACCTTCGAGCAATATTAACAACAACATCAAATAAAATCCAGGCCTCAATTTCTTTTTTTTTTTTTTCAAGCCATCTGGGATCTCAAGGAAGAAGAAAGGCCATCAATAAATCTTTGAATCTGTCGAAAAGCTCATGGACTAATTCTAATGCATATTCATTCATTCTATAGAATTCAATCTCATATTCTGAAACACCATCAGGCTAACCGACAGGCTACCCTGTCCAATCCACTCAAACTAGAAACACTTTTCATTTTGCTGGCTACTCGAAAGGAACTTTTCCACGAATCTAGAAGAAAAATCGAACCAAGTTAATTAATAAGAGAAAGAGGCCCATCAATTCAAGGCTGGACCTTGAAACTGGAAAGAAGAATAATCAACATCATACCGCTCGATATGATCAAGAGCCTGAATAATATGCTGGCATCATTTTATTATCACGAGGTTTATCTGATGCATTGCTTAAGAATATCGGAAGATTCAACCGCGTAAAATAATGCAACCTCTTCGGACACTCGGACTGAACTGATACCTCGGCCGGCTAACCAGCCAGAACAATTAGAGGTACAACACATACTACCTCCGAAATATAATTTACTGCAGTAATATTAAGAACCGGAATAGGAGCTCCCTGAAATCGAACGTCTGCACATGCGGCAACCTGATAGGCTGCCCAACGAATAATAGGTTCTTACGGTATCTGCGTCGCCAAGATTCTCGTAAAGCATCGTAGAGAGCCAAGGGAACTACAAGGCCCTGCTCCCTTGCCCATCGCGAGCTTGTACAACTGGGACCTCCGTAACTAGATCGTCAGTACGATCAAAACACTCGGGGCTTCGTCAGTGCTAACCCCAGGTCAGACTGCTTCGTCTTGAACTCATACCGTTTGCTGATTTGTTGCACGAGGGTTCACAATTACCATGAAGGAATTAACGAAACTACTTTTGCATCCTAGACCGACGCATGATCAGAAAAGAAGGAAGTGAAACTTCCTAAATGCCATCACAGCCTCTCGTAGATAAGTACGGACGTCTACGTACCCATCAGCGAGACTCTACTAGACACTGTCTTAGTCTGGATAGACTCTAAACTGGGCTCTGATACCAACTGACACGACCCGGAATCCGGTTAGGCCGTGCGGGCACCCGACATCCTCCCCTAGACCCGTCGGGCGAACCCTTATCAATTAAATCAGGAAAATAAATATAACAATTTACAAATAAGGACAAGACTTAAAATAAAAACACAGACATACTGATACCTCTAAGCTGTACAAAAGAAATTACAGCTGACTACCCAACATGCTAGGTTTAGGGCTATCCAGACCAGACATCTAAGAGTACAAAAGAAGACAGATACCTCTTGAAGGGAGCAAAATGCAACTGAAATAATGAACAATAAACTGGTGGCCATCCGGGATAAATCTGGCTCACCCTGACAGCTGAAGTCGTCTTCGCTCCTGAACAACGCGGCGAACTCAATCCTGGAGCGAACCTGCCGAAACGAAATAGATAGACAAGAAACAAACAACAAACAAGGGTGAGTCAAAAGGACTCAATAAGTGGGGCAGACTAGCCACCTCAAAGAATAGGATAGCTAGCCAGGGAGAAGAAACAGATAAACCAAATTTCTCTTATTTAAATTATAAAAACGCAGAGCCAGATAATAACTAGAAACACGTATGGAATCGCAAACTCATTAAAACCAGGAACGTAAGATAGCCAGAACATATAGGTATCCCGAACATATCAACAATCAGAAATACTTCCTGTTGCGGCGTGCAACCCGATCCATATATTCATCCTGTCGCGGCGTGCAACCCGATCCCCGTAACTCAGAATACAAGCCAGAAATATATAGGCAAACTGAAATATGTCCACCATATGGTATACATACTGCTTACACAAAACACAAGCATGATAGTCACACAATAGTCTGCACGCGATGCAATGAAATGGGATGAATGCAGTATGATGCAATGGTGTCACATGTGCCAAATAGATGGAGCGGAATCCTCCTGCTCCGAGGGCGGAATCCTCCTACCCTCAATATGATGCAATGGAGCGGAATCCTCCTGCTCCGAGGGCGGAATCCTCCTACCCTCAATATGATGCAATGGAGCGGAATCCTCCTGCTCCGAGGGCGGAATCCTCCTACCCTCAATATGATGCAATGGAGCGGAATCCTCCTGCTCCGAGGGCGGAATCCTCCTACCCTCAATAAGATGCAATGGAGCGGAATCCTCCTGCTCCGAGGGCGGAATCCTCCTACCCTCAATATGATGCAATGGAGCGGAATCCTCCTGCTCCGAGGGCGGAATCCTCCTACCCTCAATATGATGCAATGTGCATACGAATGCAACATGATGCAATAATAACCCATCACCAGCGCGGGACTTTTATCGACAGCTGGAAAGTATATACCAACTCACAGCCAAAGTACAATACTCAGATCCTCAATGCAATACCAACAACAGGACATAACATATAATGTATAATGTAAATCCAAAGCTAAGGCGTAATGAGTACGCCTATCGGCAGCTACACACGTAAGGAACACGTAGTAGAAAATCCACGAGGCCAGGTGCCTCCAAAGAAATGGATATAAACACTTACCTCTTCCAAAAGTTAACACAGCCTCTCAATAACCGCTTTGTCCTTTGGTTTCATTGCCAAACGATCCCACTCTATTCAATAAGTAGAAAAATATATCAAATTAGGCTAAAGACTTCATTCCTCACATCTTAGGGCAAACCGATTAAGAACCTGATACCCTATTCGCATACGCAATACGCAGGCCAGACCTATATACAGGGTTTAAGGCCACATAACCAAACCCCAAATAAATTACATTTATAAGTTGCCCATAACTCACTGAGTACGAATATATAATCAATTTCATTATCGGGGTCCATTTGACCCTTTAAACTATCAATTTACGTCATTAGGGCGATGTCTAATATCCCTATTTTTACCGTAAAAATATATTTAAACACACGTAATAAACTCAAATACTATATTAAGATCATTACCTGAATGTTCTGGGGTGAAAATACTATTTTTCTCCGGCCCCTTTTCTCATTTTCTGGCATTTTTTCCTTCTCCGTATTTTCTATTTTACGTTTCACTGTTTTTGTCTCTGTTTCCCGTTTTTGATCTTATACATATCATGACCAAGGGCCACCGCCCATGGTCTTTCTCTTTTGCCATTTTTTTTTTCATTTTTTTTTCTTTTTTTTTTATTTTCTTTTATTTTCTTTTCTCGACGAAAATTAAAACGGTACCCTATGATATTCGAAATAATTCCAAATTTCACATACAAGTTATACAAAATATATGTAATATACTCGCGAAGGCGGATCTCAAATTGGACTCCCGAAACTCAAGATGCGAATTTAAATAGAAAAAGTCAAATTATTTAACTTTCGGCATTTTAGCGGAAACTAGCCGAACAACATCGAAATTAACTTTTGAAAGTTTAAAAAAATCACAAATAATCATACGAACCTAACGGCGCTTTCGGATTTCGAATCGGAGCTCATTCGGCAAAAACCGAGCTCGAAAATCTCTTTTTTTTAATATTTATCGCCAATAAAAACTGAAACCTTCTTCCGATGCCTACCAAACGAGGTCTGATTCAGCTCAAATTTTACAGACAGGTCCTAATGGACATTACGAGTATTTTAAAATTACCGGCATGCCAATCGGAGTCCTAACTTCCGAAACGACTGACCGAGGTCGTTTCATAGGCCCACTCTAAGGGTAATTATAGTTTCTACGACGGAGGAATGTGTTGGTTCTAATGACCAAGAAATGCCAAATAGTGGAGGGCATGATTTTAGTCAGTGATTGGATGACTTACATGAAGAAGTAGAAGAAGACAAAGGAGGAGGGGTAGAAGAAGACAGAGGAGGCGTAGATGTAGATGAAGAAAAAGAAGAAGAAGTAGAAGCAAAATATGTAGAGGAAGATCCTGCCATGTATACCCCTGTATTTCCAACACAAAGCAGCGAGCCGATATTTCACTTCGTCGATGGCACAGGTTTTGAAAAAGATATGACTTTCACCAATAAGAAAGAACTGGTCACCAAATTGAGGATTGCAGCAGCTAAACATCGTTTTAATTACAAAGCATTGAAGAATACTGCAAAGATTTTTAATGCTAGATGTTTAGATGTGAAATGCAAATGGTGGTTAAGGGCAATGAGGTATAAAAGTGATGATAGGTTCTACATTAGTGTTTACAATAACTTGCACACATGCGGTGTCCAACATCATTTCAGTCATAATTCACACGCCTCTGCCCAGATAATTGGTGAGTTCATGAAAGGTAAATATTTAATGGGAAAAGGTCCAACCACAAAAGCTGTCAGGGAGTCCCTTAACAACGATTTCGGTTGTAAGGTTAGCTACTGGAAGTGTCTTAGGGGATGTCAATTTGCAAAATCTTTGATACGGGGAACACATGAGAAAGGTATTGAAATTCTTGATGCTTATGCTTATATAGTTAGGAGTAAGAATCCAGGAACCAAGACAGATTTGAGGCTTTCTAGCATAGGGAAGTTCTTGTATTTTTTTTCTCTTATGGAGCGTGGATCAGGGGATTAACTAACGTGAGAAAAGTCCTAGCCGTTGACGGTACACATTTGTTTGGAGAGTATGGAGGGGTGTTGTTGTCTACTGTTGCTCAGGATGCAATGAGTCACGTATTCCCTGTTGCTTTTTATGTTGTAGACAAAGAGTGTGACGCCTCTTATGAGTACTTTTTCGAATAATTACGCATCATAGTTTCAGATAGTGAAGAGCTGTGCATTGTTTCGGATAGACATCCGAGCATCTCGAAGATGGTCGCCCAAGTTTTTCCTTCTGCACACTATGGAGTTTGCATGTGGCACCTTGGTGAAAACATCCGAACAAATTTTCAGTTTGGAATCAGTCTTCATAAATACTACACTGCAGCAAATGCATACAGGGTAGAGGAGTTCACTGATGCTATGAATGAGATCAGGACTATTGATTGGAGGGTAGCGGATTATCTTGAAAATGTTGTTGGCTATCATAGATGGAGCAGATTATATTTCCCAAGAAATAGGTAAACTATAATAACAAGGTCTGATATTACTGTCATGCTTTCAATCTGTTCCAAACGTCTCACAAGGCGTTCCGAACATATCATTGATGTGCAGAACATTATTAGGAAAATTTATTTTCTAACGATGTTCCGAACTTCTTATTGTCGGTCTGAACTTGTGCTTCATGTTAGGAACACCATGAATGTTCCGCACTTCTTATCCTATATCTGCACTTGTGCTTTATGTTAGGAACATCTTTAGATTATTATACTATTTATTCTTTTTAATAGGTTTCAAGTTATGACATCAAACATAGCTGAGTCCATTAATTCCATGCTGAAGAAGCAAAGAGAATACCCTATTGCTGCCCTCTTGAAGGATATAGATAGGAACTTTGCAGAAAAATTCCACACTAAGGCTATGAAGTTAATCAACCACCCAAATTTATGCGTCCCGGACGTTGAAATAAAAATAAGGAAGAATAAAGAAGTAGGAGACAAGCTAGTTGTCAACAGGAAGGGAACTTATGGTTTCGAAATCATTAGTCCAGGGTTTGAGGCAGAAGTTGATCTATATAAGCGGACATGTACATGTAGGGAGTTTGATCTTGATCAGTTACCTTGTGTACATGCTATGGCAGCAATTAGGGGGTTGCATGGCGATGATTATGGAAGTAGAGTGTATGAATACACTTCTGGATATTACACAGTACAAGCATACATCCTTGCCTATGCAGAGCCTGTCAATGCAGTACCTCCTAAAGAATCATGGGTCATCCCTGCTGAAGAGATACTTTATCTAGTGCCTCCGCTCCAAAACCGAACAACCGTGGAAGGAGAAGGGTTAACCAGATTCGATCTATTGGGGAACGTCTTCCAAAGAGGAAAAATAAATATGGCAACTGCAAGAGATATGGTCACGAAAAAACTACATGCCCTCTTGTTCGTAGTGGATCTGAAGCTACAAGTCAGCCTACAAATTGAGTTTGTGAATTGGACGAAGCATCGTCCTCGTTATAATGTTTGAACAATTTCGTTTATTTGGATTTTTATTTGAATTGCATAATAGACTTTTCGTCCTACTTGTATAATTTATATTGTGTACATATTTGCGTTACTACTGTCTTAATTTATGTTGTGCACATATTTGCTTTACTGCATTTTTTGCAATTATGTTGTGCACATATTTGCTTATTGTTCGCAACACATCTTGTGTTATTTAGGATATTACAAATTGATGTTCCGAACGATGTCAAGGCATGTGAAAGCTTGTGAGGTCCTTCTCTTTCCATGTAATAGCCTGAGGGAGCCTATGATAATCTTGTTCGTTCGGAACATCGGTAAAAGCACTATAATACAAGAAAATCTTAATATTCGTTCACAATTCATAGTCGTAGCATTTACCAAGTACTACCTTCGAGAAGATGTTCGAAACATCTTGTCAAAGATATTATATTATGCTTGTATACGTGACGTTCCGAACAAACCATTAAAAATTTGAAAGACACAAACGGATACAATGAACAGTTGCCCAAATACGAATACACCAAACGACTAAAATACAAGTTGCTGCAACAGTCACGTCAAAACACATGCACACTTGTAAATATGCATCCCTTCATTTGCTTCGGCTACTGAAAAGGTGTGCACTACAAATGAAAAACCACTACAAACCATCTATAAATACCCCCTTGATGAACTAAATTCACAACTCATAGTCTTCGCATTTACCAAGTATTACCTTCATTTTCTACATCAAGGAAGAACAAGTTGAGGTACTCAATTTTTCCATATTTTCTATGTATTTTTTGTGGTTTCCATATATAAAGTTTTTCCTAAAAATATTTCAAAATCTAATATGTTTATATTTCCTTAAACATAACTCCACTTTGATTCTTTTTACATTTTAAATAACTTTTCATGCAGATGGCCAATGATGCATTGAACGATCCATGGAATAAGTACCACTCAGTCCGACACCCTCCAAACAAGTCGCTTCCTGCAAGACTGCTAGATATGCACTTTGAAGTCGTTGACATTAAAGAGGTTGCAGATAATTGTGAGAGATCAATTCAAACACTGGAGACAAAACTTGAAGAGATGCAATTGCAGTTAGATCAGATTGAGAGGCTTTTGTAAAATCACTTCAGTGGAGGCCAAAATAATAACGAAGATGCTATTATATATTAATTGTTTAAGTAGTTGTACTGTTTATGAAGATGCTTTTGTTATCTTTGTTCAATTAATAATATTATGAAGGTATTTAATTAGTATTGTTAAATTGTCTCCAAACCATCATATTTGCTTATAGTTCGCAATCAACTGTCGTTTAGGATATTACAATACGATGTTCCAAACGACAAATTGTTCTAATCCTCCATTTTTGGAAAAGTTAATAAATTCATACAGTTATTTCGGAACATAAACAATGTGTTCCAACACTAAACTGTATGTTCGAAACGGCACTGGCATGTTCCAGGGATACATGATGATCATTATCACCATCCATGACCAAATTTCCCGATTAGAGTGATAAATGATGTCCATTTTAACTAGAAAGGACCAATTATACTTGTTAGAGTGACAAATGATGATGAGTATCACTAGAAATGACCCACTATAATTGTAAAAGTGACAAATGATGCGCATTTCGCTTAAAAAGACCAATTATAGTTGTTAGACTGAGAAATGAGGACAATTATCAGTAGTAATGACCAATTACACTTGTTAGAGTGATAAATGATGACAATTATCAGTAGTAATGACCAATTATACTTGTAAGAGTGACAAGTGATGATCATCTATCATAGGGTTGTTTCAAACAACCTGTTGATGTTCGTCGCATTATACTGTCGTTCGGATCGCGCACTTTTTATGTTGCTATCTTCATCGTATTGTTTTAAAATTAGACTTGTTGAAGTGACAAATGACGATCGTTATGACTAGAAATGACCCACTATACTTGTAAGAGTGACAAATGATGATCATTGTCACTAGAAATGACCAATTATGGTAGTTAGACTGACAAATGATGATCATTATGAGTAGAAATGGCCAAGTACACTTGTTATAGTGAGAAATGACGATCATTATGACTAGAAATGACCCACTATACTTGTAAGAGTGACAAATGATGATCATTGTCACTAGAAATGACCAATTATACTTGTTATAGTGATAAATGATGATCCATACATATAGTCTTGTTTCGAACATCAAATTGATGTTTGTCACATTTTATGTGTCGTTCCGAGCGCGGTCTTCAATTGTTTCTATCTTCATCATATTTTTTCACAACTATAGTAGTTAGAGTGACAAATTATGATGATTATATTACTGTAAGTGACCAATTATACTTGTAAGAGTGATAAATTCATCAACTTTCATAAAAAAAGACCACTTAGAGTAGTTAGACTGAGAATTGATGATCATTGTCACTAGAAATGGCCAATTACACTTTTAAGAGTGACAGGTGATGATCATTGTCACTAGAAATGAAAGGGCGATGATCATTATCACTATAAATTACCAATTATACTTGTTAGAGTGAAAAATGATGATCCATCTATCACAGTTGTTTCGAACATGCTGTTGATGTTTGTCACATTAGGCTTTCATTCGGAGCGCCCTCTTTTCGATGTTGCTATCTTCATCGTATAGTTTTTCAAAATGTTCAGAACAGATAGCGATATGATTGAAATATGTAGTGTGTCGTGCAGAACGACTTAAGGTACTATGGTAATTTACTGGACAACATAACAAGTTCATATGAAATTTCTTGATCATTAGTACACAAAACATAACAATTGGAAATAAATAGAACCTAAACTATGAACCAACACTTGATCCAAGTACAGAATATGAGAAAAATTAGCACGACAACTAGTAGTACCACAACACCCAATTTTTTCCGCCATAACCGTGCCTCTTTCCTCTCTTCTTCAACAACTTTCATTTTCTTAAGTAGACCCCATATTACTCTCTTCGCTTGATCTGGCATCTCTTCATCATGCCATCTAAAGTAGTTGCAACCATTTCCCTACATAAAAAGAAGAAAATAAATACAAGAGTTGAAGGAAAAAATAAATACAACAAACAAATAAATACTAGAAAAAAATAAACCCATCAACTAACCTGATCATATTTGCATCCGTAAAACCTTCCTCCTGGGTTTACTTGAGTCCACGATGTTGTTCTCCACATCGATAAAATGGTACTACACTACTGATGTTGGGCATAAGTCTTATGTTTCTTCATCGATTTCTTATGGCTTTTATTTTGTTTTATGGTATTATATGCCCAACAGTGTGATTGATTTGAAGTAAAACGCTAACTTGAGGTGTTTGGATGTTTTAGGAATAAAATGAAGGAAACTTGAGCTTGATTAGTGCAAAAATAAGGAAGAATCAGCGCGTACAGCCATGGATGCTCGGCATGCTCGGCTGTATGGTCTGGGAAGAGGGTAAAAATTGAAGAAATTAAGAGAAGCAGCACGTACAACCACGGATGCTTGGGAACCTAGGGTTGAGCTCGAAAGTGGGAACCAAAGGTTGCAATAGGAATGAATAGAGCGTGTTCCTGAAGCTGGGCATCGGAGAGTGCTTTTGCTGTTAGGATAGAAATATACCTAACAGTCATGCTCAGTCACTAGACAGGAGAAGCACATGTATTCTTGTTAACTCTAATTCCATAGAAATATAGGCGTTAGGTTGTCTTGAATAGGCGAACAGGGTATCGAAAGAGCTCTGTGAGTATAATCAACTATGTGATTAGTAACCCAGGTAAATTGATTTAGTTAGATTAGCTGAAGAATTCAACGTGATTGGTAGATATCCCATAACCCTGGACAATTACCCCTTCTTGAATCCAAAATCGTATTTTACTTGTTATTATTTTCTTGGTTTAATTAGTTAATTTTAGTTAGATAAATTCTCAACTCCTGAAACCTTCTTGCTTAGATAATTAGGAATCATCTGATTTAGTTAGTAGTTAATCAATAGTCCTCGTAGAAACGATACTTTTCTTATCACTTTATTACTTGATTGACCACGTATACTTGCGTGTGCGTTTGGAGCGACAAGTTTTTGGCGCCGTTGTCGGGGACTTAGAATTAGCTATTTTCTAGATTAGACTTTCACTTTTGTCTATTCAAGTTTTAGTTTAGTTTATTACTGTATTAGTTGTTAACATGGCATCTTCTAATGAAAATTGGTCGAAAGTTGGCTACTCGTATTTTGGCGCTCCTTGCATAATTTGTAATGGACGTCACTTGTGGGAAGATTGTCGACATCTTAATGTCCTACAGAACTATTTATCTAGTTGTTCCTCTACAACCTTTGATCAGAACTGTTGTCAATTGTGTGGTGGTTTGTGGAACGATTGTCCTAAGTGTCGTACTCCTTCCCCAAGTAATATTTATGATAATACTAACCTTGCTTGTGAGTTTGATAGGAGCAATGAAGTGCAGGATGCATCACTGTATGATCAACAAGAGGAAAATTTCGAAGAACTAGAGATCGTGAGCGAAACTTGGCTGATGGAACAATCTCTACGATTATATGTATGTGAGGGTCTTCTTGATGATATTACAAGTGCAGCTAAGTGCTCTATAGAATGGAAAAGTGTGCTCAAACAAGAGATCGACCGATTTGGCGATGCTATTCACGACCTTGAGGCTAATTTTATTGAAAGGATTAAGGCGTCTAAGTCTCAACAACCAATTGTTGTGGAGAGTATATTTGAGGTGGATGAAGTTGAAGAGGAATTTAAGAGCCAATTTGAGGAGCTAAGTGTGGAGTTCTAATTGTTCGACCCAATAGTAGTTGATGATACCAAAGTTGAAAATTTGGCACTAGAGTCAAGTGGAGAATTGACAAATATAATTTTTGAAGACTCTAGTGTGTGTAAAGATGAGGGTGTCAAGAATGATACAATTTTAGAGCTAGGGCGCATTGAATCTCAGCCTATGCATTTTTCGACATTATTTTGGATGGCGACAAGAAAATCGAGCCTTCCTAGCCGATAGAAAAGTCACGAGAGGAGGAACAATGTGCCTATATTCGAAGAATTGTGATACTGAGGAGACAAAACGACATCCCTCATTTAAAGGCTAAGAGGTGCAAAATGCGACGATTATTTATTGGTTTCTTTAGGTTTGTGACACCGCACCAAGAGCATAGTCGTAAGCTTGAATGCAATTTGGGGATTCGATTCATTTCTTCGAGGTGGAGAAAAAAGTGATAGTTGCATCCTTATCGTGCCGCGACGTTAAATCAAGCGCTTCATGGGAGGCAACCCATGTTTTATCGCTTTCTATAGTTATTTAATCCGTGTTGTTTATATAAAAAAATATAAAAAAACAAAAGAAAATAATAAAAAGAATGGAAATTTGGGGGTGTTAATGTGTTTGTGTAGTGGGTTTTTGTAGGTAGTTGAGGGCTAAATAAGATGGACAAGAGAGAACTTTGAGCAAGACAAGCATCAGGGAAATAGCAAAAATTGCAGTACACAAAGCTTGTAAAGCCCAGGCCAAACAGTGGCTGGTGCGTCGCACATCCTACTTTATGATCAATTAAGTATGAAGAGAGGAAAACAAAAAAAACTCTCAGACCATATAGACCTCCAAGCTTCGCGCCAAGCACTGTATGAAACGGAAGTTCAGAAAAAAATATCTCTAAACAGTGTTGTATCCCCATCGCATGCTACACTGTATGGAATAAAAATTTGCTGGGACTACTCAAGGCGTCGCCTTATCAACTATTTGCTCTGGTATGTATTTCCTTACCCCACCTAAACACACACAACTGAAAGAAAGAAAGAAACACACAAAAGCAAAACACGATATTTTCTCTCTAGTTATTCGACTGAACACCTCTGCCCGTAATTTGCCCTCACAACCCCAGGTACATTTTTTTCTGTTGTTCTTCCCTTCTATCTCATCGCACTTCTACATGTCTGCTGCAGTTTACTCGCTGCGATCCCACCCTTTTCCCCCTCCTAAGGCTAAGCTTCTCGTTGCTATTTTTAATGAAGTTTTGGTTGGAGATTTAATTGTTTTGGACTGGTATCTGATTATGGGGAGTGCGGAGAGGCACTGTGGTTGGCTTGATGTATAATTCCCAAGAGTTGGGAGGGTTCAATTCGAACCAAGTGCATATACCATAGGCTGCCCAGAATTGTGAACACTAGGTGTTCGATAAAATGCCCCATTGAACTGTTTGTAAGGTTAGGCGAAGTCTGAGTAGTTTGACCACTTCCTTGGGGCTTGGGAACATAATATGAGGGTGGGTATGGCATGGGAGAGGACGTTTGGGGTTGTTTGAGCGACATTGCCCATCGCGAGCGCACGATGAGTATCAACCGTGCAAGGCTGATACTGCTTGCTGTCAATTGTTTGTAACTGATGTCTGCTGATTTTCTTTGCTTAGTTGGATGGTCCTACGCATTGTATGAGCTAGTTTAGCCTTAAGTGTGGGGTGCAAGCACCTCGTTTGCGCGCACTAGTTGGTTTGAATGAGTTTGTTGGCCTGAAATGATATGCGTGCACTACTGAGGGAGTCTGAGTACCTCGTCTACTACCCCGTATTATTTTGATAAACTGCATTGAGGACATTGCACAATTTTAAGTGTGGGGTGGAGAATTCCTATATTTTGCTTATTACTATTTTTATTTTTGTCAATTGACATTGTTTTATTTATTTCTTATTTTCTAGTTTAGTTATAGTTATTCAAAAACATTAAAAAAAATAGAAAACAAGAAAATCCAAAATAGTTAGTCTTTTCTTAGTTTATTTTAGCATAGTTAGAGTAGATAATAATCCCCCGTGGTTTTTCTTTTGACATCGGTTCTTTTCCATGGGATGTACACTTGAACCAGGTACTTTTTATTTTTTTAGCTAGCCTTGAGTCGTTGTAGTAGTAGAAAGGAAAGAAAAACTTAGGTTTGGAGTCTAGGTGCCTTGTGACCTGTTTGATGCTAGCATATTTAGACCTAAGCACGTGGATTGAAATGCCTTCCTTGTGAGTTTATAAGAAATAAATTGTGCCAAGAAAAATGAATAACTTTGTTTTTGACGCCTAGGCTCAGTTTCTTGACTCTTGTGTGCTAAGTACTTTAAGCTTTATTTTCGAGCTTGTTTTACTGCTTGAATTGAGAGTCCGAATTGAGCCGTCTTGAGTGAGTCATGTGCCATTGTGTGAGTGAGGTATTTGTTGTATTCCATGCTTTTCACTTGAGTCTAAAACTTGCCCGGAGTGTGGTTGAAGCGAAATCTTAGGTTTTGCTTAGTTTGAAAAATGATTATAGGCCTTCTTTGACCCGTTCGAGATTTTTCTAGCCTACCCTATACTTGATTGACCCTAGTCAGCCCCTTTGAGCCTTTTATCCTGTTTATTGGCAACCATATTAAAAGTCTTGACCTCTTTTATTTGAATTTCCTATTTTTTGAATACCCTATCTCCTTGAGCACTTGCATATATAATGAGCTGAAATAGCTAAAGTTAGAGAAAAAGATTGGTTGGTTTGTGGATTTGTCCCAATTAGAAAGTTAAAGAAGTGTTTGAGAAAAAAAGAAGGGAGAAAAAAGTGAAAGAGAAAAAATTATTTGATGGCCTGACAAACTATCAAGTAGAAAAATAAATTGTGGAAGTTGAAAAAAAAAAAAAAGTAACACTTCTTATTGAGCTTGAAAATATTCATTGGCGTAAATAAAAAAAGAAGATTGGGCGTTGCTTCAAATTGAAAAGGGAGGAGCTTTTGAAAGAAGGAAGTGTACTGAAAAGTGATGTTTTGTAAGTGCTTAGGGAGGTTTAGTCACTTTATTTATATCTATCCTGCCTATCCCGCAGCGTTCATTAAAACCCATAATAAGTCCTATTTGATTTAAGACTGAGCATGCGTATATTAGTGGAGATTTACACAAAGGGCAAGCCTATGGTTACTTCTTGTGTGGCATGTAAACTTTTTTGTGAGAGTTGAGTGAATTCTTTCTACATTTAATATCTTGTGAGTATTGGAATATTTCTCTTGATTAGTTGTGAGGGCACTTGATTCATGAAGGGTAGGTGATTTTATTACTCTCAGTTGAGGTTATCGAACCCTCCCAAAAACGCATAACAAGTATGCATCGGGATGTAATTTCAGCAAAGTGGGACTCCAAAGGGCTTCTTTGGAGTCGCCACCTAATTTAAGGATTATTTGGAATCAATTGTTAATTAATGAGTCCTTATTTTAAAAGAAAAATAAATTTCAGAGATTCTTAGGTAAGTGGTTCTTTTAAATTCGAAAGAAGGTCTTTTTTATTAAAAGAGCACTTTCGAAAATCTGCTAAAAGCGGTTAATCCGGTGATTTTTACAAATTTTGATTCTTTTGCACTCATTAATTGACAAGCGGTTCTTAATACCTTAAATTAAATGGCGCGTCTCAAAGAAACGGGATAAGCAATTATATAAACAGTTCTAAACATGCGATAAGATAACAATTTATAATAAAGCGGCTATCCTACCAAGCTTCTATCATGCAAAGTCCTAGTCCAGTTTCAGGGCTCCTATAACATGCTTTTCTAAAAGGGACGGGAGAGAGGGAGTTTAGAAGGTAGAACCCGGATTTAGCAAACTCAATCATTGAGCCTTGAATTTTATAAGTTTTTATTTTTTTTCTTTTCGGGGATCTCAAGCCCGAAAATATGCGACGCTGATCAAACAACTGCAATGCAAATAGCCATCCCAGTTTTTGCGTTTTAATCAACTCGTTCCCAAGTTTCATGCCAAAGAAGGAAAGATAATATTAGATATCATGTTCGATGGACCAAACAAATACTTCAAAGACTAAATAACAAAAAATGATATTTATGCTTTAATGACAAAACAAGTGTAAAATTAAAAGAATAAAATACTAAAATAGGCCAAAAGGGAGCATGAAATTCATGATGAGATGCAGAAATGAGGAGTGAACAAAGATGTAATCTAAACTCTATCTTAATCAAGAGAGCAATTAATGTATTTAGGATCACACTTGCTAATATAATTTTAAGTTGATGTAAAGTACGCAAAAGTATTTCTAAGTCTTTGCTGAAGTCTTGGATCATGACAATATTCATATCATTATTGCATTATTAACTTATACAATTGAAGAAACACTTCTTCAAATGAAAAATACAGAATTATGTGCTCTATAACAGGATAGTGAAATAGATCTTCGACAACAAATAGTAATTCTCCTTAATAGAAATCCAAACACAGTGCAACCAAGAAAATGCCCAATGATTTAAAAAGAAAAATGAATGCACACTCTTATGATCAAGGTGCAACCAAGAAAATTCCTACACCAACCATATATACACATCACAGATAGGCCATTCGAAACAGTAATTACTAGGAAATGCAAAATAAGCTAATAACCTTCTCCATATTACATATTATAATTAGTGAGTTGGGATGATGTTTGCAAAAGTTGATTACTACTGTAGTTCATTGCGGCTTAGCTCATTACCAGTTTCTAACAATTTTGTTCATGCATAAGTACTTGTAAAGCACCATGTGAAAGAAACCCCACAATTATTCATCTCCTGTATTTTCTTCTTAGTCACCAGACATCGAGATTCATTTATTGCTCATATAAAGAAGAACAACAGATCATCTTTTCACATAAAACTAACTATAACTAAGCAACAACAAAAAATTTAACTCAATTATACCATGAAGTGCTCCCAGGGTCAATGACTTAACATAGAAAATTTATATTTAAAAATGGTATCTATGTCGAAAGTTTTCGCAGATTCAACCTTTACTTGGGTAAATTAAACAGATATATTTGCTATGGAAATCCAAACTGCATTCTTAAAACATCACAAGATTAGAATTTTAACTAAGACCAGACTAAAATTTAGAAAATAAGAACAGGGATTCAGCCTATGAGAGATTCATTAATCCTCCAAGCAACACCCAACACTCTAACCCAAGCCAACTCCCTGAATCATCACAATCCCCTTAACAGACCCCATAACCGACCTGCGACTACTTAAAATAACACTTTCGACATGCACATTTCAAAAACCAGAGACACCCTGTACTCCTCTATTAAATCCAGAATACCAGAGATCAATCTCACCTCTTTTACTGGAGCAACCCCTTTTCTAATCCCCCTTCTAACAACTACCAGAACACTCTCTAAGCACCAAACAAACCTCCTGAAACTAGGAACAACTCTACAAATACTACACACCCTCACACTGCCTATAAGCTGCTCCACCAGGTTCCCTATGCTCCTGACAACTAACTAAACAACACCTCAAAGCTCCTGCAAAACAACTGCAAACACCAGACCAAAATCAACTACCTGCAGCCACCAGAAACTAAACCTGAACAAGCGATGGACAACCTCTTCTTCACCATCCAGGAATAGGACAACTACCATTCACCATACTCCTCACACTTCTTCAAACAACCAAGAACCAAGCCAGAACCTAATTCCCCATACCACATGCAATAACCAGACCTGCAGCTCCATGCTACTTGCACAATCACCAAAGACTGCCTCATTTCTTCCCAACAGCCCCTGAACACCTCTAATCAACTACACACTATACTCTTTCCTCATCCTCACAATCTCTTTGCCCAAACCACTCCATACACATCTTGCATACACTTTTCCATTTCACAAAATACCACTTCTAATTTCCTGAACCATCTTACACCCCTACAGAGACCCAACAAGACTCACATGACCCCTTTACACCTCCTAAATAAACCTTCACACTCCTTGAAAGTCTAAGGAAAACAAGGGACCTAAAGCAACCCCTTTTACTGCCCGGAAACAACCTCAGAGAAACCAGAAACCAAGAGCAAAAGAGAAACAGCAGACCTAGCAAGATTAAGCTCTAAAGAAATGCAGAGTTTCAAAGAAAGAGAACTAGGGAGAGAACAGATTCAAGGCTGGAAATTTCATCACACAGACCAAATAAAATTCTGCCATATCCTGACATACTTCAATTATTTATCCAATTAATTCAGTGATCATGAGTTAATAAAAATAATAACAACTGCCAACAGGGTCAGATATTATAAGCACAGGTTCATAGTTTATGTCCTAAGCAAATAACAATCTTTATCAAAATTCAAACCTTAACACCATTAACTTACAAAGAAAGGTATCAAACTAATCTTTAACAAGATGAAGTATTATAGTTACTTAGTGCTTCATGACTTTCGACAGTTAAAACTAAAGGACATAAAGTTAACATCTTTGAAATCAAATCGTGCTCATAATCACAGAAACAACAAACGTTCACTGTATACTTTATACAAAAGCAAGCAAAACTTTAGCAAGTAGAAAAGGTAAGGAAACTGTGAGAAGTCGACGTTATTACCTTTTTCGGAGCAGTGAGATGAGGTGAGGGATATGAAGGATACGCGACTCGACTAAGCGACGCAAGCAAAGGCGATGACAAATGTAACGAAGCGACGACACAGAAAGTAGGTCGTCGAACGAATCTGAAACCAAGATCAAACCAGGAAAACAGTAACACTAAATGTGTTTTGTTAACTTAAAACTGAGCAAAATTTATATATGCATATGCTGTTGTTTTCATCTCATATTCTCCTTATTTTCTGCCTCTCTCTCTCTCTACTGCTAAGAACTGAAAGAAATATCAAAGAAAGGATCTTATACGCCTCTCCACGCTAGGGTTTCGGATTCCTTTGAATACCCCAAATAATCCTTGCTCATTTTCTTTTCCCTTTTAAAACCAGGGTTAAAATCGTATAATCCTTCGGATCGTACTGGTTTAACTCTGAATCCAAAGAGAAATATGGACGTTATGACATCTCACGGCTCGGATTGATTCTCGTTTGAAATATGCGGCTAAGATTTGACACAGCTGGATTTTTGTTAATGAAGCTTCAAAATGATGCCTGGAACAGTGCTATTCGTCCAACACATCAGTTAGGTTATTGTCTTACAATTTTAGCCTTTTTCCCTTTGAACTTAAATCAGTTAATTTTGAATTTTCAAAAATTATTTTAATTTAGAATAATTAGACTTTTAATTGAAACTTTCGGGACAAAATTAGGTGTCAAAAGCTGCCTCTCTTTACCTGAATAGGATGAAAGAGTTTTCAGGGTAAAGACGTTGACGGGAAACCAATTTTGTCACGATAAAGCCAAGGACTTCGATTTCAAGGACCAAAGTGCGAGGCTTATGGACATGACCGAACTCCGATCTCCGAATTGTCTACATATCTCGGGCTGAAAGAGAATCAGGCCATATGTAGTTCAACGACACTTAGATACGAAAACTTGCACGAGTGACAGAAAAGGACTCACGAATAGGAAAAAATTCAATTTGACGTCCTAATCCGAAACAAAAGATTAGGATGAAATTTGCTTGTTCGAGTGCGATTCTTCAGATCCTCTTTGGCGAGTCTAGCTCATATCAACGATTGCCCCAGTTCACTACTAAGAGAAAGTTCCACGTTTTGCTCCATACGCTGCTGCGGTTGATGCAGCCCGAACACGTGCTGATCAAGTGTTCACTCCACCGAGGCCAATGACATGAAGCCAAGCCAAGCTGCTGCACGATGTTCACATTCACTTGTCTTGGTCGAAGGAAAGCAACTACTCCGAAGCTGAGTGGCCGAGCTCAAGAACCGAAGGCTACATCTTTAAATTTGAGCCCGAGGACAAAGTGACCGAACACTAACTCTTGGCGCCGAGCAGCATAGAGCCGAACACAACAAATTGTGTTCGAAGTCAAGTGAGCGCCCGATGACAAATGTTTTCGAGCAAGCAACCAAACACCGAAGTCAAGGCTGCCGAACACACACATTAGCTCAGCCCTGCGTGGCTTATTTTTATTGGTCACCTATGACCATTTACTGTTTTATCCTTAGCTTAGCCTATAAATACTCCATTACATTTCATTTGTAGAGGAGCTAGTTGTTGATGAATATTTGATATAGCAGTTGCTATTGAGTATCTCCGATGGAGCCCGAACCCCGAGTGGGATTTTAAAGAACTTGTGTCAATCGGTGTGAGTCGTTTGAACATTTTCTTCTTGGTCATTCAATTTGCAAGAAGCGTTGTCTTTCTTGAGGATTGTTGCTTAGTATAAGTGATTTTTGCTTCCGATTTAATCGAGCTTGAGACAAGTTCCTCAATGTTCTTTTGAATCGAAGCAAGACAAATCTTGCTTCTATCTTATTTTCTTGTTGTTTCTTCCGCGTTCTTCGTGTTAAGTTTAACCCTTGTCTCCTAAACAAGTCACCGAGGACTATAAACGGATGAAAGAGTTGAAAGAAGCGGCCAAAGCTAAGCTTCCGATGGGAACAAAAATTGTGGCTGAAGATAAAGTCTCGCCACCCGAAGTAAGAAATATCTGTGCAGTCATGCAACCGGGTGAGTATCTACGAGGCAACGACAACGATCAGATGATGATTTGCCTCGTGCATAAGGGTATCTTTCTAAACTCTAATGATGATTTTTCTAACGATAACCCTTTGTCTAGTGTTGTACAAAGTGTTTTGCAAGACTTCGGAGACATGTTTCCCGAAGAAATACCAGGTGGATTACCTCCATTGAGAGGAATCGAGCACCAAATTGACTTTGTACCGGCGTCTCAAATCCCCAACAAACCTGCATACCAGTGTAATCCCAAAGACACCAAAGAGCTCCAAAGGCAGGTTGATGAGTTGCTAAACAAGGGCGTTGTTCGAGAGAGCTTGAGTCCTTGCGCCGTTCCAGTTATCCTTGTCCCGAAGAAAGATGGAACTTGGCGAATGTGTGTTGATTGCCGAGCAGTCAACAAAATAACAGTAAAGTATCGTCATCCTATCCCTCGATTAGATGACATGCTAGATGAGTTAAGTGGTTCTTCATACTTTTCGAAGATAGACCTCAGGTCCGGTTACCACCAAATCCGAATGAAACCCGGAGACGAGTGGAAAACCGCATTCAAGACCAAGTTCGGTCTCTATGAATGGTTGGTGCTTCCTTTGGCCTATCCAATGCACCGAGCACATTCATGCGACTGATGAACCATGTGCTCAAACAGTTCATAAATAAGTTTGTTGTCGTTTACTTTGATGACATCCTTATTTATAGTAAAACTGTGGATGAACATGTCGAACACCTAAGGCTAGTGCTTGATAAGCTTAGAGAAGAGAAGTTATATGCTAACTTTAAAAAATGTGCCTATTGTGTCGAGCGTGTAGTCTTTCTAGGATTCGTTGTCAGTGCTAATGGTGTTGAAGTCGACGAGTCAAAAGTCGAAGCCATCAAAGATTGTCCAACTCCAACATCGGTATCACAAGTTAGTAGCTTCCATGGCTTAGCTAGCTTTTACCGAAGGTTTGTTCGTGACTTTAGCACCGTGGCAGCTCCACTAACCGAGCTGGTTAAGAAAGACCATCTATTTGAGTGGGGAGAGTCCCAAGAGAGGGCTTTCCAAGAGTTGAAATAGAGGCTTTGCTCTTCCCCATTGTTGCAACTCCCTGACATCGGCAAAGCATTCGAAGTCGAGTGCGATGCATTCGGAGTTGGGATTGGAGGAGTGCTTGTGCAAAAATCGAAGCCGATCGCTTACTTCAGCGAAAAGCTTAAGGGTGCGACCTTGAATTACTCAACGTATGACAATGAGTTGTATGCCCTCATTCGAGCACTCGCCCATTGGCAGCATTATTTGTGGCCTCGAGAGTTTGTGATTAAAAGTGATCATGAATCATTGAAAAACCTCTGAGGTCAGGAGAAATTGAATCGAAGGCATGCCAAATGGGTTGAATTCATTGAAAGCTTTCCCTATGTAATTCATTACAAAAAGGGAAATGACAATGTTGTGGCCGATACGCTATCAAGGAAATTTGCCTTAGCAACCACCCTCGCCTCGAGGCTCATGGGATTCGAAAGCATCAAGTCGATGTACAGAGACGGTCCCAAGCTGAAATGCGTTCGTGACGCAATCTTAAGCGGCCGAAGGGTTGAGAAATATCAGTGGCATGATGGCTGCCTCTTCAAGAATAGGAGGGTTTGTGTGCCAGTGTCATCGTGGAGAGAGCTCTTAGTTCGAGAAGCTCACTCAGGAGGCTTGATGGGACACTTCGGTGTCGACAAAACTCTTGGTATCTTAACCGAGCAGTTCCATTGGCAAAACATGCGACGAGATATGGAGAAGCTTTACAACGCTTGTCTCATTTGCAAGAAAGCTAAATAGAAGTCCAACCCTCACGGTTTGTATACCCCATTGCCTGTGCCTGATCGACCTTGGGTTGATATATCCATGGACTTTGTGTTGGGGTTACCGAGGTCGAGGGGTGGACAGGATAGCATTTTTGTCGTAGTCGACCATTTTTCTAAAATGGCTCAATTTATTCCTTGCAAGAAGTGTGATGATGCGCAACATGTAGCTACTTTGTTTATTTCTAATGTGTTGAAATTGCATGGAGTGCCTCGTACTATTGTGAGTGATCGAGACTCAAAATTCTTGAGTCATTATTGGAAATGTTTGTGGGGTGCCCTCGGTACCAAATTACTATTCTCGACGTCTCATCATCCTCAGGCTGATGGACAGACCAAGGTAGTTAACCGAACCTTGGGATCTTTGCTTCGAGCAATGACCAAAGGCAATGTCGGAAACTGGGCTGATCATTTGCCCATGATGGAGTTTGCATACAATCGAACGGTGAATCGAATGATAAATATGACCCCGTTCGAATGCGTGTATGGTTTTAACCCTTTGATTCCACTTGATTTAACCCTATTACCTCGAGATTCTGTTATTGATTTTGAAGGTACTCGACGAGCCACTGCCTTGATCGAGTTGCATGCAAAGGTGAAGAAGAACCTCGAGGAAGCTTATACAAAGGTTGCATCGAAGAAAAACAAGGGGTGTAAAAAGTTGGAATTAAAGAGGGGAGATTTGGTTTGGGTTCACTTCAGAAAGGAACGCTTCCCGAACTAAAGGAAAGGAAAGTTGGCTCCTCGAGGGGATGGTCCATTTCAAGTGCTGAGCAAGATCAACAACAATGCTTACGTGATCGACCTCCCTGGTGAGTATAATGTGTCCAATACCTTTAATATTGCTGACTTAGTTCCTTGTGTTGTAGGTCAAACTTCGGAGGATGAACAGGGCTCGATTTCGAGGTCGAAATCCTCTCAAGAAGGGGAGGATGATGCATCCCGAACACGTGTTGATCAAGTGTTCACTCAACCGAGGCCAATGACACGAAGCCAAACCAAGCTGCTGCACGATGTTCACATTCACTTGGCTTGGTCGAAGGAAAGCAACTACTCCGAAGCTGAGTGGCCGAGCTCAAGAACCGAAGGCTACATCTTTAAATTTGAGCCCAAGGACAAAGTGACCGAACACCAACTCTTGGCGCCGAGCAGCACAGATCCGAACACAACAAATTGTGTTCGAAGTCAAGTGAGCTCCCGATGACAAATTTTTTCGAGCAAGCAACCAAGCACCGAAGTCAAGGCTGCCGAACACACACATTAGCTTAGCCGTACGTGGCTTATTTTTATTGGTCACCTATGACCATTTACTGTTTTATCCTTAGCTTAGCCTATAAATACTCCATTACATTTCATTTGTAGAGGAGCTAGTTGTTGATGAATATTTGATATAGCAGTTGCTATTGAGTGTCTCCGATGGAGCCCGAACCCCGAGTGGGATTTTAAAGAACTTGTGTCAATCGGTGTGAGTCGTTTGAACATTTTCTTCTTGGTCATTCAATTTGCAAGAAGCGTTGTCTTTCTTGAGGATTGTTGCTTAGTATAGGTGATTTTTGCCTCCGATTTAATCGAGCTTGAGACAAGTTCCTCAATGTTCTTTTGAATCGAAGCAAGATTTGTCTTGCTTCTATCTTCTTTTCTTGTTGTTTCTTCCGCGTTCTTCGTGTTAAGTTTAACCCTCGGGTTTGCTTGCACAAGCGGGTACTACTAAAATTCTGTAAAATCTTAACAAACGGTAAGCGAGCAACTGCTAATAAATTTTGATAATCAAAGTAAAAAATGAAAAATATCGATAATACAAATTTGCAAGTGCGGGTTGCGATATCACTGATAAGTTGTCTTCCAATCAACTAGCGAAGCAATAAAGCAAGTGCGAAGGCATAATGCAAAGCATTTTCAACAATCTTGACAAATCAACTGGCAAGCCGGTCGGGCACGAAGTGAGGAGGGTCTTAGGGTTGATTATCGAACAAATTAGCTGGCGAACCGGTCCGGCACGAAGCAAGGAGGGTCTCGGGGCTGACCTGTTAACCTGAAAAGTAAAACGAGACGTAATACAAAGCAAATGTGAAGGCATAATTTAAAGCAAGTGCAAAGCAATTTGAACAATCTTGACAAATCAACTGGCAAGCCGGTCGGGCACGAAGAAAGGAGGGTCTTGGGGTTGATTGTCGACAAATCAGCTGGCAATCCGGTCCGGCACAAAGCAAGGAGGGTCTCAGGGCTGACCTGTTAACCTTTTAAGCTAAAAGTAATTAAAGCAGTTCATAATATAAAGCAAGTGCAAAGTCATAATTGAAAGCAAGTGCAAAGTCATAATTGAAAGCAAGTGCAAGGAAATTTGAACATCTTTGACAAATCAACTGGCAAGCCGGTCGGACACGAAGCAAGGAGGGTCTTGGAGTTGATTGTCTACAAATTAGCTGGTGATCCGATCTGGCACAAAGCAAGGAGGGTCTCAGGGCTGACCTGTTAACCTGTTAAATTAAAAGTAAAGCAAGTCATAATATAAAGCAAGTGCAAAGGCATAATTGAAAGCAATTGCAAGGCAATTTGAACATCTTGACAAATCAACTGGCAAGCCGGTCGGGCACGAAGCAAGGAGGGTCTTGGAGTTGATTGTCTACAAATCAGCTGGTGATCCGATCCAGCACAAAGCAAGAAGCGTCTCAAGGCTAACCTGTTAACCTGTTAAACTAAAAGTAAAGTAAGTCATAATATAAAGCAAGTGCAAAGGCATAATTGAAAGCAAATGCAAAGCAATTTAGCGTGAAATGTAAAGCAACACAAAAGCGATTTAGCGAATCAACAGGCGTGAAAGTCCAACAAGAGAGAAGCCCCGCCTAGTGGTCAACCTGAAAAACGTAAAGCAAAGTATCAATTTTAAAGCAAGTGCGAAGACATAATTTAAAGCAAATGCAAAGAAAAGCAGTGCGGGAGTGTAGAGCAATGCAAGAGCCAATTGGCGAATCAGTAGGCGAGATAGTCCAACAAAGGGAATCCTCATAGCCTATGATCAACTTGAGAGAGTAAAGCAAGGCGTTAATTTTAAAGCAAGTGAGAAGACATAATTCAAAGCAAGTGCAAAGCAAAGTAATGCGGAAATGTAGTCAGTGCGATAGCCATTGATAAATCAATTGGCGAGACAATCCGGCAAGGATGGCCTTGTGCGGATTATCACCTGAAACAAAGTGATGCCCTATTTGGCTTAGTTTTGAAAACACAAAACAAGCCTCGGCTTTTTCGCCTATTAGGAATGAAAGTCATAGAGGTAGAAATGCCGCCTGTTCGGCAATAACTCATGACAAAGCATAATGCTTTAAGTCATGAAAAAGGCGATGCGACGTAATCTGCAAGGCAATTTTGGATGCGCGTTTAATAAATTGTTCATCCATAGTACAAATGATCCTTTCATTGCAAGCTTTCATGTTTCTGCTTTCAAAGAAAATTTTGTTAGTTTTGGGGAGGGGTATTTGATTTGTGCTGATTCATCTTGAACTTGCTGCCGCTGCTCCCTCGTTCTTCTTTAGACTTGGGCTTGCAAATTATACTCAGAGACTTGACTTATGAACTCAGTATTGTATAATATTTGAAGATAGAGGCAAAGTAAATTAATTTGATAAAATATTAAATAAATAATCATTGATATGCAACCGAAAGTTATAATGCATTTAAAAATATTCTGCTTTAACTCAAACTCATGAAATATCTTGAAACAAATTGAACGTCCTTTGTCTTTGCAACTTGTGCTAATCTTGAATACTTTTAGAACTTTGCCACTTCATCCTTTGATAAGCAATACCAATTTTGCAAAAATCTGCCCTAGTTATAATCTTTATGCCTTCGAACTCTTTTTGCAAAATTTGCCCCAGTTTCTATCTTCCATATCTTCAATTCGTCTTGCAAAATTTGCCCCAGTTTCTCCCTTCAGGGGAAACTGAAAATTTTAATATTAAAGGGTCGAGCCCAATGAGAGCGCTTACGTATCCCACCTTGGGAATCAGACCGTGCGTAGTTCTGCTTACATAAAAAAGTTTGGGGGGATATATGGCAATCTAAGTATGAAGCTGAATCCGAATTGGAATGCCTACACATCTGCCCAGATGCATAATTCAGAATTACATCGTCAGAAGATAAACAAACTTAAAGTGTTACAATATTTTGACCGAATTCGATAAGGATTGCCTACTTATCCTGTTGCCATTCCAGGAACCAGGTCAGAAGTAGTTCAAAAATACATAAAAGAGGACATTGGGGAATCCTATGCTAGTGCAACCGAACTCTACGTGAGTTGCCTACGTATCCCGCCTTTGGAATCAGGTCACGTGTAGTTCGCGTTGCAATCAAAATTATATTAAAATAATGCTAACTTGTGGTTGCTTCAGACATAATATCTATTGATAACATCTGCGTTGATTACCTTTGGCCAAACTTGATCATAAATATCTGCCAGGATTAGTGTTCTTCCACATAATGACATTGCCGACTTGGTGCAAATTTTTCCGTTGCTTCTTCTTAATTAGGAAAGAGCTTCTTCAACACCAATTGCCCCAGTTTGAAGTAAACTATTCAAATTTTCTCTTCGAGCATTCAACATCTTCCAACTTATCTTCTTGAATGGTTTCTCAAATAAAGGACTTTCATTTATATAGATAAAATGCTTCGGCTCCAATTGCCGGAAAACAAACCTGCCCCAGTTTGAAGTTCTAATGGTAATGTAATATCCAAAGAGTGCAAAAAGTAACTTTCCAGTGCATCATCCTTAAATGGTTCAGTTGTTTCGTTATAGTCCACAAGCCAAGTTTAAGCAGGTTTTGTTAATTTTAATTTGAAACAGTTGTAAGTATATTAATCGAAAGCAAATAATAAAGCACATAAATAATTAAAGTATAGCAAAATAATAAGGTAGAAATGCAGTGCATTTGTTTATTCAAAACCTAATTTAGGGAGGCATACAACATAAAAGTAAACATGCAGGATTTAAAAGAGCTATTTGAAAGACATAAACATAAACAAAGTGCAAAAGACAGTTCAGGGCCTCAAGCTGACTGTAATGCCAAAACAAAAATAGCGAGTTCATTCATCAAGTCTCTTTTGGACCACAAGTCCAATTAGCCATCACATCACTTGGTTCAGCATTCTGCACATGTGGCTCTTTCTCAGAATGTTCAATAGTTGCACTGCATTTCAATCCATCATTCAAGAATAGGCTGCCAACACCTTCAATCAAATTCTGCATGGCCATTTCTGGTGCTTGGACAAATGAATGGTTCAATGGTAAAAGAGGCTGTGGTATGACACTAGTCGGCTTCTTCTCAAACTCAGTCTTTTCCATCTTTCCTTCAGCAGGGTTGCCACCTAGGCCAAAAGTTCCCTCATTCTTTGGCAATAGAGTTAGTGCTTGCTTAGGTACCTTAGAAAAAATACTACCAACCTTTACATCATCAATAGAGACTATGGTGCCCTTCAGATTTGGCTCTTCCTCAAGAGAAATCATATTAACTGCATTGTTGCCATGATTGGGAAGAGGATTATCATACACATTTGGCTGAGTGCCGGTGAATTGAATGGTGATCGCCTACTTTGATCAAAGCCTCAACTTTATTGAAGGTGAAACACCTTTCAATATCATGGCCAGCAGCCCCAGAATGATAGGCACAATGTTTGTTTGCATCATACCATTTTGGAGGAGGGTTTGGGGTATTATCAGAGATAGACTGCACAACTCCCGCATTTCTAAATCTCTAAAAAAGCTAGCCATATGACTCGGCTAGAGGAGTATAGGTTTTGGTTGCTCTCCTTTCGTAATTTTGATTAAGCCCTTGCACATTGGGACGAACAGGAGGACGAGGCTGGTAATTCTGGGGTGCTTGAAAATTTGGCTGACGAGGGTATTGATTAGGTGCGTGTGCTCTAGGTTGGTAGTAATTTGCTTGTGCATTATAAACCGGATAAGGAACAGGTGGCATCTGGTAGTGAGTGGGGTAGTTTGGGTAATAGGTGTTTTGGTAGGTGGGGAAGGCAGACGGATTGTCAAAATCCAACTTTCCAGCCGGCTGACGCTCGATGTCTCCCACAACAGCTCCCACTTCCTCTTTCTTCTTCTTGTTAAAGCCATTACCAGACCCAGACTGGATTGCCTTACTTGCAGCTTGCAAAGCGGCCAAATTTGTGATCCTACCAGATTTCAAACCAGCTTCATACATTTCCCCAGTTTTCACTAGATTGGAAAAAGTAGAGTTAGTCATGGATGCCATTCGATCATAGTAGAATTCATCCAATGTCTCGATGAAATGTCCCACAAACTCTTCCTCACTCATGGGAGGCTTAACTTTGGTAGCCTCACTCCTCCAAAATACCGAGAATTCCCTAAAGGTCTCGGTCGGCTTCTTCCTAAACCTTGCAATAGCCAACCGATCCAATGGTATTTCAGCATGGAAACCAAAACGCTCCATGAAGTCGTGAGCCATACTCCTCCAGTTAATCCATTTTGAGGGATCCTGCTCGGAGTACCAGTCTAAAGCCTCCCCTTCAAGACTATGAATGAACAACTTCATACGAAGCGCTTCATTCTTCCCAACTCCCAAGGTTTCACAATACCTTCTTAAATGAGCTCGGGGGTTGCCTTTGCAATCAAACTTCAAAAACTCTGGTGCTTTGTATCCTTCTGGGTAGTCAATTCTAGGATGAACACATAAATCTTCATATTCTAGACTTTCCTTGCCCTTGCCTATTGATGCTTTGCTAAGAGCACTCATCACCCAACCTTGTACCTTTTTCTCCAAATCCTCACCCACATCGACTGCTTTTTCGGCTCTCCTAACACCATTTTGAAACTTCACAAAAGGAGGATCGGTGTAATAATAAATTTTCACAGTAGGAGCATCTTGCCCGCCAGATACCGCCACTTGAACTAATGGTGTAGATGGATTTTCAGTATAAGTTTGCGGGATGGGTTCATTTTGGTAAGTGGAGGTTTGGTATGGATATGGAGTGTGTGTTTGATAATAAGTATTGGCAGGGTGCGGGGTGTATGGTAGGTATTGTTGATGTGATGGGTAGATGGGTGGTCGGTTGATTGTTTGGGTAGATTGAGTGTTATTTGGAGGTGGAGCTTGGGCAAGTGGCAAGTTGCTTTGGTGGACTGGTGCTTTTAGAGAATTGTGGGTGTTCAAAGGTGTGTTCATATTGGCGACCCCATCAATTGAGTTCAGAGATTGCCCAATTTGACCTAGAGAGTGGGATGCATCGGGCCCACGCAGCGGCGTGTTTTTAGGAGTTTGCCCTTTTACCGCAGCCAATTCATCTTTTAGCATCTGTAGTTCCTTAGCCATTTCAAGAATCATTTCGTCTTGAGCAATAATGACATTTCCTCTTGAAGATTCAGGAGTTGCAAGATTTTTCTGAGTATTGCGAGGTTCATCATCTATTCCAGTCATTGTCAGTTGTGGAAATGTGTACCAGTATGCAGATTGGTCCTTTGCCCTTGTGTAATAGGAGTGATCAGCCAGCTTAAATCAGCACAAATCAAACCTTTTTTTTGGGGGATAAACAAAACAAAAGAAAAAGTTCAAAAGTAACCATGTTAGTTTGCATGTCATTGGCAAAATTGCACACAAATCACGCAGCGCGCATCATGTAGCGCTTTGTATTTTAAACAAGTTGACATGTGGCAAACACAAGTAGTTGAGCGTAAATAAAAATGCAAACGGATCCTACCCTGTATGGTGCCTCTTTGTGCCAGAGGTGGGCCTAAGACGCGCAAACAAGCGGTAATGAAAAATAGTTCATGCCAGTTTTGAGCAATTTAGATTTAGAGTAAGCAATAAATAATAACAATAATTGATAACAATCAGCTCTCCGCCTCGACACTACAATTTCGTTATCCCAACTAACTTCCAAAAGTTGGTGTCAACTCGAAATTCTAACACAGCTCATGCTCTCCACAACATCTGCACCAAATTTCTAAACCCAAATGCCTAAAACCTGAAACAAACCTCTATACCTTTTGCAAACATCAACACTCCTCCAAGCACAACTCCCAATTATTTTACAACATCTAGGGGTGAGATTTCCAACTGCCTTTACAATACCAAACTGCAAATCATAAAAGGTTCCAATTGACCTTTTACAAATAAAACCTCACTGGTCCTTGGCTTTGGACAAGCCTCTCAGCTTCCTAGGTTTTGCAAGGCTTACAGACCTTGTTCATAGGGCTCCTCACTGGTTCTCGGCTTTAATCAAGCTTCTCAATTTCCTAGGTAGCCAAGTGACACGACCCGAAATCCGGTTAGGCCGTGCGGGCACCCGACATCCTCCCCTAGACCCGTCGGGCGAACCCTTACCAATTAAATCAGGAAAATAAATATAACAATTCACAAATAAGGACAAGACTTAAAAAAAACACAGACATACTGATACCTCTAAGCTGTACAAAAAAATTACAGCCGACTACCCAATATACTAGGTTTAGGGCTATCCAGACTAGACATCTAAGAGTACAAAAGAAGACATATACCTCCTGAAGAGAGCAAAATGCAGCTGAAATAATTAATAATAAACTGGTGGCCATCCGGAATAAAAGCTGGCTCACCCTGACAGCTGAAGTCGTCTTCGCTCCTTCACAACGTGACGAACTCAATCCTGGAGCGAACCTGCCGAAACGAAATAGATAGACAAGAAACAAACAACAAACTAGGGTGAGTCAAAAGGACTCAATAAGTGGGGCAGACTAGCCACCTCAAAGAATAGGATAGCTAGCCAGGGAGAAAAGAAACAGATAAACAAAATTCCTTTTATTTAAATTATGAAAAGGCAGGGCCAGATAATAACTAGAAACACGTATGGAATCACAAACTCATTAAAACCAGGAACGTAAGATAGCCAGATCATAGAGGTATCCCGAACATATTAACAATCAGAAATACATCCTGTTGCGGCGTGCAACCCGATCCATATATTCATCCTGTTGCGGCGTGCAACCCAATCCATATATTTATACCGTCGCGAAGTGCAACCAGATCCATATATTTATACCGTTGCGACGCGCAACCCAATTCATATATTTATACTGTCGCGGCGTGAATCCCGATCCATATATTTATACCGTTGCGGCGTGCAACCCGATCCCCGCAATCCAGCATACGAACCAGAAATATATAGGCAAACTGAGATATGTCCACGATATAGTATACATACCGCATACATAAAACACAACACAGTACACACAATAGTCAGTATGCGGTGCAATGAGATGGGATGAATGTTGTACGATGCAATGCAGTCACATATACCTGAAACCTATCTCCGGCGCGGGACTCTCATCGTCTACCAGGAGATATATACAATAATGACCCTTCACCGGTGCGGGACTCTCATCGCCAACCAGGAAGTCTATGCACTGATGAACTTTCACCGGCTCGGGACTCTCATCGATTACCGGAAAGTATATGCAATGATGACCCTTCACCGGTGCGGGACTCTCATCGCCAACCGGGAAGTGTATGCAATAATGACCCTTCATCGGTGCGGGACTCTCATCGCCAACCGGGAAGTGTATGCAATAATGACCCTTCACCGGTGCGGGACTCTCATCGCCAACCGGGAGGTATATGCAATGCTCAAAACCAGAGTGCAATGCTCATATGCAATACCAACAATAGGGCTTATCATATAATATACTATACAATGTAACTTCAAAGCTAAGGCGTAATGAGTACGCCTATCGGCAGCTACACACGTAAAGAACACGTGGTAGAAAATCCATGAGGCCAAGTGCCTCCAAAGAAATGGATATAAACACTTACCTCTTCCAAAGTTAGCACAATTATTCAACAACCGCTTTGTCCTTTGGTTCCATTGCCAAATGATCCCACTGTGTTCAATAAGCAGAAAAATATATCACGTTAGGCTAAAGGCTTCATTCCTCACATCTTAGGGCAATCCAGGTAGGAACTTGATACCCTATTCGCATACGCAGTACGCAGGCCTGGCCTATATACAGGGTTTAAGGTCACATAACCAAACCCTAAATAAATTATATTTATATCTTGCCCATAACTTACTGAGTACGAATATATAATCATTTCCATCATTGGGGTCCAATTGACCCTTTAAACTATCAATTTACGTCATTAGGGCGAAGTCTAATATCCCTATTTTTACCGTAAAAATATATTCAAATACACATAATAAGCTAAGATAATGAGTTAACATCATTACCTGAAAATTTGGGGTAGAAATTCTACTATTTTTCCACTCTCTTTTTCCCTTTTTCCTCTCCTTTTTTCTAATTTTTCTCTTCTCTGCTATTTTTGCTCAAATGCTCCTGTACGTATTGCTACTGCTAAGCTAAGGGATTAAATCCCTTAGCTTGACCGACATACTTAATTAATTTTTAATTTTTTTTTGTTTTCTTTTATTATATTTTCTTTTCTTAACGAAAATTGAAACGGTGCCCTACAATATTCGAAATAATTCCAACTTTTGTATACAAGTTATACAAAATATATGTAACATACTCGCGAAGGCGGATCTCAAATTGGACTCCCGAAACTCAAGATGCGAATTTAAATAAAAAGAAGTCAAATTATTTAACTTTCGGCATTTTAGCGGAAACTAGCCGAACAACATCGAAATTCACTTTTGAAAGTTCACAAAGGTCACAAATAATCATACGAACCCGACGGCGCTTACGGATTTCAAATCGGAGCTCATTCGGCAAAAACCGAGCTCGAAAATCTCTTTTTAATATTTATCGCCAATAAAAACTGAAACCTTCTTCCGATGCCTACCAAACGAGGTCTGATTTAGCTCAAATTTTACAGACAGGTTCTAATGGACATTACGAATATTTTAAAATTATCGGCACGCCAATCGGAGTCCTAACTTCCGAAACGACTGACCGAGGTCGTTTCACCAAGACCTCACTGGTCTTCAAGGAGGGGCCCCATTGGTCATTCAAAGATACAGGGGCTTCACCCTCCTAGTATGCGACATGCATACCTCAACATTCCTAAAGTTGCAGCTGGTCAGTCAACGTAGGCCTACACATACGCAAAGCCATTCACGAGAGGGACCCCACTGGTCTTTAAAAGACACCAGGGGCTTCACCTCTTAGATCTCACCGTACCATATCATCTCCAAAACACAAACCAACCAAATCTGCCTAACTTTCCCCGACTACAATTCTACCTTGTTCATAAAAATCTGCATTATGATCTCAAATTCTCCGTGGACTGCTATGACCACATAGATTCTGCTAAATTCTTCAATTTTCTAACCTAAAAGACAAAATAGGAGACAAAATTCTAAATCTGATTATACTCAAAACATGGCTAGGACTGAGGATTCGTTATCACATAGCACATAATATGCATTGTCGTTGGGTTTCAATAACCCGCTGACGTAAGGGCGGATTCCTGATTATGGAGGCGGTTCCAAGGACTGGGTCCAGACTAAGGTGTAAATGTATGCATGCTCCTAAAGCTCCGTCTAAGAGTGGGTTAACGGTATAGGCTAACAGGTGCGTGGCAAGCGGCCTCACAGTCGAATTACTCCCACGACAACCGCCGGTGTACCAACTCGTAAAAAGGGTTCTTTAGTGGAAGAAAGTGCGGGTACGCATGAGCGTACCTCACGGATATTTGGGGTCCCTCTCGTGAGCGTACCTCACGGATATTAATGATTATTAGGAACCAATTGTTAATTAATGAGTGCATTTCTTCCTTATTTTAAAAGGAAAATAAGTTTCAGAGATTCTTAGGTAAGTGGTTCTTTTAAATTCGAAAGAAGGTTTTTTTTATTAAAAGAGCACTTTCGAAAATCCGCTAAAAGCGGTTAATCCGGCGATTTTCACGATTTTTGATTCTTTTGCACTCATTAATTGACAAGAGGTTCCTAATACCTTAAATTAAATGGCGCGTCCCAAAGAAACGGGATAAACAATTATATAAACAGTTCTAAACATGCGATAAGATAACAATTTATAATAAAACGGCTATCCTACCAAGTTTCTATCATGCAAAGTCCTAGTCCGGTTTCAGGGCTCCTATAACATACTTTTCTAAAAGGGACGGGAGATAGGGAGTTTAGAAAGTAGAACCGGATTTAGCAAACTCAATCATTGAGCCTTGAATTTTATAAGTTCTCATTTTTTTTCTTTTCGGGGATCTCAAGCCCGAAAATATGCGACGCGGATCAAACAACTCCAATGCAAATAGCCATCCCAGTTTGTGAGTTTTAATCAACTCGTTCCCAAGTTTCATGCCAAAGAAGGAAAGATAATATTAGATATCATGTTCGATGGACCAAACAAATACTTCAAAGATTAAATAACAAAAAATGATATTTATACTTTAATGACAAAACAAGTGCAAAATTAAAAGAACAAAATACTAAAATAGGCCAAAAGGGAGCATGCAATTCATGATGAGATGCAGAAATTAGAAGTGAACAAAGATGTAATCTAAACTCTATCTTAATCAAGAGAGCAATTAGTGTATTTAGGATCACACTTGCTAATATAATTTCAAGTTGATGTAAAGTACGCAAAAGTATTTCTAAGTTTTTGCTGAAGTCTTGGATCATGACAATTCATATCATTATTGCATTATTAACTTATGCAATTGAAGAAACACTTCTTCAAATGAAAAATACAGAATTATGTGCTCTATAACAGGATAGTGAAATAGATCTTCGACAACAAATAGTAGTTCTCCTTAATAGAAATCCAAACACAGTGCAACCAAGAAAATTCCCAATGATTTAAAAAGAAAAATGAATGCACACTCTTACGATCAAGATGCAACCAAGAAAATTCCTACACCAACCATATATACACATCGCAGATAGGCCATTCGAAACTGTAATTACTAGGAAATGCAAAATAAGCTAATAACCTTCTCCATATTACATATTATAATTAGCGAGTTGGGATGATGTTTGCAAAAGTTGATTACTACTGTAGTTCATTGCGACTTAGCTCATTACCAGTTTCTAATAATTTTATTCATGCATAAGTACTTGTAAAGCTCCATGTGAAAGAAACCACACAATTATTCATCTCCTGTATTTTCTTCTTAGTTACCAGACATTGAGATTCATTTTTTGCTCACATAAAGAAGAACAACAGGTCATCTTTTCACATCAAACTAACTATAACTAAGCATCAACAAAAAATTTAACTCAATTATACCATGAAGTGCTCCCAGGGTCAATGACTTAACATAGAAAATTTATATTTGAAAATGGTATCTGGGTCGAAAGTTTTCAAAGATTCAACCTTTATTTGGGTAAATTAAACAGATATATTTGCTATGGAAATCCAAATTGCATTCTTAAAACATCACAAGATTAGAATTTTAACTAAGACCAGACTAAAATTTAGAAAATAAGAACAGGGATTCAACCTATGAGAGATTCATTAATCCTCCAAGCAACACCCAACACTCTAACCCAAGCCAACTCCCTGAATCATCACAGTCCCCTTAACAGACCCTATAACCAACCTGCGACTACTTAAAATAACACCTGCCACATGCACATTTAAAAAACTAGAGACACCCTGCACTCCTCTATTAAATCCAGAATACCAGAGATCAATCTCACCTCTTTTACTGGAACAACCCCTTTTCTAATCCCCCTTCTAACAACTACCAGAACACTCTCTAAGCACCAAACAAACCTCCTGAAACTAGGAACAACTCTACAAATACTACACACCCTCATACTGCCTATAAGCCGCTCCACCAGGTTCCCTATGCTCCTAACAACTAACTAAACAACACCTCAAAGCTCCTGCAAAACAACTGCAAACACCAGACCAAAATCAACTACCTGCAGGCACCAGAAACTAAACCTGAACAAGCGATGGACAACCTCTTCTTCACCATCCAGGAACAGGAGAACTACCATTTACCATACTCCTCACACTTCTTCAAACAACCAAGAACCAAGCTAGAACCTGATTCCCCATACCACATGTAATAACCAGACCTGCAGCTCTATGCTACTTGCACAATCACCAAAGACTGCCTCATTTCTTCCCAACAGCCCCTGAACACCTCTAATCAACTACACACTATACTCTTTCCTTATCCAGTCCATACATATCTTGCATACACTCTTTCATTTCACAAAATACCACTCTTAATTTCCTGAACCATCTTACACCCAACAAGACTCACAGGACCCCATTACACCTCCTGAATAAACCTTCACACTCCCTGAAAGTCTAAGAAAAACAAGGGACCTAAAGCAACCCCTTTTACTGCCCGGAAACAACCTCAGAGAAACCAGAAACTAAGACCAAAAGAGAAACAACAGACCTAGCAAGATTAAGCTCTAAAGAAATGCAGAGTTTCAAAGAAAGAGAACTAGGGAGAGAACATATTCAAGGCAGGAAATTTCATCACACAGACCAAATAAAATTCTACCATATCCTGACATACTTAAATTATTTATCCAATTAATTCAGTTATCATGAGTTAATAAAAATAATAACAACTGCCAACATGGTCAGATATTATAAGCACAGGTTCATAGTTTATGTCCTAAGAAAATAACAATCTTTATCAAAATTCAAACCTTAACACCATTAACTTACAAAGAAAGGTATCAAACTAATCTTTAACAAGATGAAGTATTATAGTTACTTAGTGCTTCATGACTTTCGACAGTTAAAACTAAAGAACATAAAGTTAACATCTTTGAAATCAAATCGTGCTCATAATCACAGAAACAACAAACGTTCACTGTATACTTTATACAAAAGCAAGCAAAAATTTAGCAAGTAGAAAAGGTAAGGAAACTGTGAGAAGTCTTCGGAGCAGTGAAATGAGGCGAGGGATCCGAAGGATACGCGACTCGACTAAGCGACTTGAGCAAAGACGATGACAAATGTAACAAAGCGACGACACAGAAAGTAGGTCGACGAACGAATCCGGAACCAAGATTAAACCAGGAAAACAGTAACACTAAATGTGTTTTTAACTTGAAACTGTGCAAAATTTATATATGCATATGCTGTTGTTTTCATATCATATTCTCCCTATTTTCTGCCTCTCTCTCTCTGCTGCTAAGAACTGAAAGAAATATCAAGGAAAGGATCTTATATACCTCTCCACGCTAGGGTTTCGGATCCCTTTGAATACCACAAATAATCCTTGCTCATTTTCTTTTCCCTTTTGAAACCAGGGTTAAAATCGTATAATCCTTCGGATCGTACTGGTTTAACTCTGATTCCAAAGGAAAATATGGAAGTTATGACATCTCACTGCTCGGATTGATTCTCGTTTGAAATATGCGGCTAAGATTTGACACAGCTGGATTTTTGTTAATGAAGCTTCAAAATGATGCCTGGAACAGTGCTATTCGTCCAGCACATCAGCCGTACGGAGAAGAAGACTGCATTTGGGCTGGTGTTTGCGGGAATCAGGTTCGATCGCGGGTCAAATTGAGGAAATCGAGTAAAGGAAAGGGGATTCGGGAATAGGCTGAAGTGGATAGTGTATATGTGTGTAACGTATATAAGAGGTTTGCAGAAATGAGCTAAAATGTAGGACTAGGAGCACTTTTAGCCTTTATTTAGGATGAATTAAGAATTGAAAGGGGTTTGCATTGATTGGTAAGTTTTAGGGTATTGTCTTACAATTTTAGCCTTTTTCCCTTTGAACTTAAATCAGTTAATTTTGAATTTTCAAAAATTATTTTAATTTATAATAATTAGACTTTTAATTGAAACTTCCGGGACAAAATTGGGCGCCAAAAGAGGTAAGTGAGCGGCCTTGAGAAACTTGGTTGCATAGAGTTTGTTGTTGAGGTTAGGATGTTACAATATGGTTGTTCGATTGCTTTTAAATATTTGGAATCTTTTGGCACTGTGAAATATAAGGAAGCACTTGAAAAAAATGCATGTGAAAAGGTTTATTTGTTGGCATCAACCATGGTCACATGTGTAGTTGTTCTTAATTGTTGTGTTGCTCTTTTGAGAATGAAATTGAGGTTGTGTCTTGAGTCATTTGAAGTTAGAGTATTGTTGGTCTGACGAGCAATAGTTTAAGTGTGGGGTGTTGATGTTGGGCATAAGTCTTATGTTTATTCGTCGATTTCTTATGGCTTTTATTTTGTTTTCATGATATTATGTGCCCAACAGTGATTGATTTGAAGTAAAATGCTAACTTGAGGTTTTTGGATGTTTTAGGAATAAAATGAAGGAAACTTGAGCTTGATTAGTGCAAAAACAAGGAAGAATCAGCGCGTACAGCCATGGATGCTTGGCATGCTCGGCTGTATGGTCTGGGAAGAGGGCAAAAATTGAAGAAATTGAGAGAAGCAGTGCGTACAGCCACGGATGCTTGGCATGCTCTGCTGTATGCGTTGGGATGCAGTCCTAGTTGAGCTTGGAAAGGCTAATAACATGGCCCACTTATTGTACTCCATATTTAAACCCTTGTAAACATAGTTTTAGAGATTATTACGTACTTTTGGAGGCAAGAAACCTTTGGGAGGCATAGAAACGCTAGAGATGGGTTGGAGCTCAACATCTACATTGAGTTTTCTTCTCTTTTCTTTAATTTAGTTTGTCTAGTATATAGTTGTGGGATTCTCCATGAATGTTGATTTTCGGATGTTGATTTGATTTTATTGGTTTATTGAATTGGGTTATTTATTCATATCTGAGCCTAATTATTTGATTGCTTGATCACCAATTGAATATTATTTATGAACCTAGGGTTGAACTCAAAAATGGGAACCGAAGGTTGCAATAGGATTGAATAGAGTGTGTTCCTGAACTTGGGCATTGGGGAATGGTTTCGCGGTTAGGATAGAAATATACCTAATAGTCATGCTCAGTCACTAGACAGGGAAGCACATGCATTCTTATTAACTCTAATTCCATAGACATATAGGCGTTAGGTTGGCTTGAATAGGTTTGTGGAACGATTGTCCTAAGTGTCGTACTCTGATGCAGGGAAAAACAGGCGGAAGCGACAAACGATATAAAAGTGCGGAAGCTAAAACAAGATAGGTGATATCGATGAAGATATCGAGATAAAAAGCAAGACGAGGCTTGAACGTTTACCTAAGTAGCACCGAGGAACTCGTCTCGATACACCCCGGGTGAAGTCAAGGATCACCTATACTACGCAACTACCCTCAAGAGGCACCCGGCTCTTGCAAATAGAATGATTAAAGAGGTTACGATGTTCAACTTGGAATCCACCAAGTGAAATCATGCCCGTTCACGGGTTCTTCATTGAGATTCACTCAAGAAATATATCATTCTACATTCAAAGTTAGCTGAAATGCAATAAATGACTAAGGGGTCTATTTATAGTTTCCCATTACAAGTTTTGCCAAGTTTCTGGTCGCTGCCCCTCAAACATTCATCGCGATCGCGTGAATGGAATAGCGATCGCGCAGGGACCTTTCTTCAGAGGCTCGCGATCGCGCGAGATGGGACGCTACAGCGAAGAGCAATAATCTCCTCATCGCGATCGCGCAGACATGGTCGCGATCGCGAAGAACAGATCTTCCTCGTCAGGCAGTAAGCTCAGAAAGTGCTGCCCTGTTTTGGCTCCCCTGTTTCCTGCACTGGTTTCAGCCCAGCTTCCACTTTGATTGAGCTCCAAGATTAGTCTTCAAGTCGTCTCTCGAGCTCATATCATCCATGCCGTGACTCCCAGACCAAGTGTAGATGTCGATGCAATTTGGGCTGCATCATCCTCCCCTTCTTGAGAAGATTTCGTCCTCGAAATTAGGGCGTCCTCCTCCAAGGTAGCACCGTCTACATCAAAAGGCAAACAAAAACAAAAGCTCCTACTACAAGAGTAGGTTAGTGTCAAGAGTGTGGGAAAACACACTCTTATGGTATAACCAAGTATCGATAGCAACTAAGAAGCTCATGTTCCCAACGGAACTAAAAATTACTTGGTTCAACAAAGAAGTGCACTCAACACAAGAACAAACAAAGAGATTAATAGGGCATGGTAAATGCAAGATTAAGCTATCAAAATCCCTACGATCCCTAAGTTCAAGATTAGTGCACCAAGACCTTCCACTACACGAGTAGGTAGGTCCAACAAGAGTGAGTGCAAGCACGGTGGAAAATTCGCTCTTGTTATAGAGCCAAGTATCAATACCAACCAAGAAGTTCATGTTCCCAAAGGGAACAACAAATTCTTGGCTCCATAGTGTCAAGCACTCACAACCACAACAAGCAAGGGAATCATTAGGACATAGAACAATCAAGATCAAGCAATCAAAGTTCCGATGACCCCTAAGCTCGTGATCAACATACCAAACCTTCAATGCAATATTTCCAAAATGTGGCTCAATGGTTTCGGCATGCTCAATCCTCAAAGTGTGTTGAATACGTGGGATGGAATAGGAAAAGTAGTGCGAATCACAATTAGAAGCAATTGCCCCCACTCGCCTTCTTAAGAGCTCTCATACTCACACTAAGAGGTACCTCCTCACCTCCAATTTCATCCTCGAGACAACCCCACTCACAAGGTAAGCTCCCAAGGAAGGCATTATTAATGGCCTCTTCATCATCATAACCCGCACCAACAAGAGTAGGGTCACTAGAAGAATCATCTACCTCACTCGAAGCTTCCAACAAAGAGTTGTCTATGGGATCAAATCCCTCACACCACGGAGGTTCTATTTCCTCTTCAACTCTAGTCCGATACAATTCGCCTTCACAATTAAAGATGCCCCCACACAATGGAAATATAAAAGCATGCACCTCAATTTCATAGTCAAATAAAGGCATAGTATCAAAACTAGGTTCTTCACTCTCGCTCGAGGAGTCATCATAGACAACCTTGTACAATTCATGCAATTTGGACTCCTCAAGTTCACCCTCATCCTTACTACGACACACAAATCCACCAAAATCAATTATATCAACAAGGGTGGAGTCACATAACTCATCTTCCCCTCTATCAAACATGGGCGGGGTGTCATAACAAGGGTCACAAGTAAGATCAACTATCATACTTTCACTAGAGAGAGGTTCTTTGAATACCGGGCTCACACCATGATGTGGCTTTTCACTCCTCTCTACTAGGTCACACGCAAACACAAGTTGACCCTTAGACTCTTCACTAGTTGCAAGATCAATATAGGCATCACAAGCAACAACTAGTTTTGAGTCTCCACAAGATAAGAGATTAATACATTCATGAGAAGGAAAGGTAACACTTACATTTGAGTCGCTCCCGTGAGCACTCACATCGCTTGAAGTGTCATGTTTGAGTCCTCCTTCATGAAACTCACAATGTCGAGCTCCATCCTCTTGTCCTTTTTTCTTATCAACCGGTTGAGGCTCCACTAGCTCGCCTCCAAGAGTACCTACACTTAAGCCAAAATAAATAGAAGAAGAAGAAGAAGATAGAATATGGTTAGAACAAAGGGTGTCCTCACTTCCATTGGGTATTTCCTCTCCTCTCTTTCATTTTTCTCTCAAGGCCAAGTGTAGATTCGGGTGACAATTCACTCACGTCACTCCTCTCTCCCTTTTGTCTCTCATGTGGGGTGGAGTGACTCTCACTTTCAACTAGCAAGGGCAAGACCGTAAGGTTGTTGGTTCCGGGCTCCGACTCTTCATGACGCAGGGCACCCAAACCCCTTCGTACCCCAAGTGTCGTTTTAAGCCCATCACCTTGCTCACTATTACCTTGGGAAATGCCCAAGTTGTGGGGAGTACCCACTTGTTGGGGAATGCCCAACGGTTGGGGAATGCCCAACACTTCATCACTAGTACCTCCTTTGGTACCCTTTTGGACACTCGGGGCCCATTCTCTTTCAAGGCTCTCAAGCCTTTGGTCTAAAGATCTCACCTTGGCCAATATGTAGGCCAAAGTGCTTACCGGGACCTCATCGGTATCATACACGTCTCCGGCCATGTACCTACAAAAATCAATGACAAGAAAGAGGTTAGAGTAAAAGTCCTCACTCGCTCACTCACTTTTGAATGTCACTCGGGTACACTCGTTTAGTGGTGGGGGATTTATCACTCAAGCTTGATCTCAAAGGCTTCCTCGTAGTTGAACAACCACCTCAATAACCACTCAAGTCACAAGAACCAAATACTCTTCGGGGTGAGTGGAATTGATGGGACTCGATGGGCGAACGGCTTTATAAGTGAGCACTTGAGCCAAGAAATATACTACGAGTCTTCTTTGAGCTCTACTCTCCTTCTAGGCACGAGTATCCTATTCGCACAATGGATTAGTACTAATTAGGTAGAAGTGTTACCCTCAAAGTACTAACCGGAAGTGACGCGATCAAATGTTCAAAGATCGAATCGTCACTAAACGGATTCGGAATTGGATGATTTTTGGTTAGTGATCTACAAACTCACCATATTTGATGATACAATTGGAGTTTTGGTGAGCGGAAACTGTTTCGAACGCTTTGCGAACAATCTGTCCCAATTCAGGATTTCTGCAAAATTGAGAACCCTTCGCGATCGCGTGAGGTTGCGCGCGATCGCGATGAACAATGGGGTGGAATTGACGCGATAGCGTGAAGCAGGGCGCGATCACGCAGGCCTGCGTTCCAGAACCAGAACCTCGACTGCAAACTCAGTTTTTGGCACACAAATCACCCCAATTCAGTTTGTTGTTCAGTTCTAAGGCTTCCAAAGGGTGTGTTCAACTGAAATAAACAATCCCCAATGGTTTTATCAAACAAACAATGAACGAACAACTCGTTTTCAAGAATTTGGAGTAAATTCTTCAAATTTTCAAGAACTTCAAAATTTTCAAAGTTCGATTTTCATTCCGCTACTCCAAATGATGATATGGGGATATCAAAATGACGGGAAAACTATATAGAACAATCCCCGATACCAAACAACCAAGAATTCACAACACAAAACAAGTTCTATCAAATTTTGTGAATTCTCAACTTTTGAGATTTGGTTTTCAAGATTTTGATTCACGACTTCAAATCGTGTTTCGAGGGTACCAAATCAACGGGAATATGATGACAAACAATCCCCAGTAACAAACGACAACAAATCGCAACAAGCAAAGATTTATAGCAATTATTTTGTGATTTTCAAGTTTTTGGATTTTTTTTGTTTTTCTTTCAAATAAGAACAACAATCAACACAATGATAACAACGACAAGAACAAGACCGAGGATTCGTAAGAACAAAGCCTAGCCGTGCTCTGATACCAACTGATGCAGGGAAAAACAGGCGGAAGCGACAAACGATATAAAAGTGCGGAAGCTAAAACAAGATAGGCGATATCGATGAAGATATCGAGATAAAAAGCAAGACGAGGCTTGAACTTTTACCTAAGTAGCACCGAGGAACTCGTCTCGATACACCTCGGGTGATGTCAAGGATCACCTATACTACGCAACTACCCTCAAGAGGCACCCGGCTCTTGCAAATAGAATGATCAAAGAGGTTACGATGTTCAACTTGGAATCCACCAAGTGAAATCATGCCCGTTCACGGGTTCTTCATTGAGATTCACTCAAGAAATATATCATTCTACATTCAAAGTTAGCTGAAATGCAATAAATGACTAAGGGGTCTATTTATAGTTTCCCATTACAAGTTTTGCCAAGTTTCTGGTCGCTCAAACATTCATCGCGATCGCGTGAATGAAATAGCGATCGCGCAGGGACCTTTCTTCAGAGGCTCGCGATCGCGCGAGATGGGACGCTACAGCGAAGAGCAATAATCTCCTCATCGCGATCGCGCAGACATGGTCGCGATCGCGAAGAACAGATCTTCCTCGTCAGGCAGTAAGCTCAGAAAGTGCTGCCCTGTTTTGGCTCCCCTGTTTCCTGCACTGGTTTCAGCCCGGCTTCCACTTTGATTGAGCTCCAAGCTTAGTCTTCAAGTCGTCTCTCGAGCTCATATCATGCATGCCGTGACTCCCAGACCAAGTGTAGATGTCGATGCAATTTGGCTGCATCATACTCCTTCCCTAAGTAATATTTATGATAATAATAACTTGCTTGTGAGTTTGATAGGACGTTTTGAATAAGTTCTACATTTTGAGTGCTAATCCGGAGGTTATCATCCTCTCCCCATTGAAAGAAAATTCATCCTCGAATTTGGACCTTGCAAAACAAAGAAGGGGCAAACATTAGGAGCAAGTCACAAGACTTCTTGTCAGTACCAATCAACATCAAATGAATAAACTTCTTAAAGTCATGCCCAAATTTTACATTTTGGTGGTATAGCCAAATATCAAAGTGATTCATAAAGAACATTTTGGCAACACAATGAAATGAAATTTGACCATATCCAACTTGGTAACAATAGGGTAGATTCAAGCAAGCACAAACAAGAATTGAAACATAGCTCCCACAAGTGGTTGTCTTGACAATCAACACCTCAAATCTATCACTTCCCAAACATAGATTTATTTTCATAACCACAAATGTCAATGAAGCCTCACACACAAGTAAAGCACAATGTGGAATCATCCAATTCCACACACAAACTTGACACTTTTAGGGTACATCCAAACATCTAAGGATCCTAATAAAACATGTGTACCACACAAATCAAAACTTATTCAAATCACATGACACAACCAAGCATGAGAAACATCATTACTAACATATAAGAATCTAAAGAATCTCTCAAAACCGAACACAAATTGCATCCTAGCAAGATAGGACTCAAAAGATATAACCCCAAAAACCTTATCAAGTCCAAGCCTAAGCATCAACCAAGCAAACAAACCATCATTGATACAAAAAAGACACATAGTTTCATACTTAAGGATGGACTCAGAATAAGCTTCAAGCACATGCACACTAACACAAGAAAGCACCATTTCGGGGCCTAACACAAACTTATACCCACAAATCGTTCCAAGTAACATTTCATATGACAACTTAAAAGGAATTAGGCAAAGCTCACCACAAAGTGTCACACAAATAGCACCATAATCATCAAGGATAGAGAAATTTACCTCATAGGCTTTAGAGAATCCAAGAATAAGCAAAAGCCAAGAATACATACCATCTTCACAATTAGGAAGGGTAGACACCTCTTGATTCTACATGTTATAAAATATAAGTTTAAGACTCCTTCCTTTGTGAACGTTCTCTTGTTGATCATTCTCAAACAATTCAATAAACTTAGAAGCATTTTGCTCACAATGAATTTCCAATTAACCAAAGAAATATTTTCACAATTAAACAAGATTTTTCTTTCAAAGTTAGGAATTGAATAAGTAAGTAGTTAACACTAGTGCTAGCATCAAACACTTCACTTCTATATTTGCACAAGTTTTTCTTAACTTCAAAAATCTCCTTATCATCTTCAAGAAAAATTCCATACAAAGGATTATCATACACCTCAAAACATGGACAAGGCGTAGATTTACATTCACAAAGAGAATCAAAGTTCATGCCTTTATCACAAGAAGAACCAACATAGTCACCACATATAGCACCAAGAAAGGCATGCTCACTTTCAAATTCAACACCTTTTCTTCCAATTAGACTCACATCACTACCTTCATCACATATATTATTAAATAATAACAAGGTATATTCACAAGAGTTACTACACTCCTTATCCCACAAGGGTGGACTTTCATAATGATCTACTTCAAGGTCAACTTCACCCTCTAAAGGGTCATCATAGCTAGAACAAGAATCATCCAATAAAGCACAAGAACTCTTAGCTAATGTCTCTTTTTCACACTCAACACTATCAAGAGGATCACATTCTACAATATTAAGCACACAACTAGCATATGGCTTCTCAAAATTGACATTAGTAATTGGAAATTCAAAAACATTATTCTCATTGCAAGGTAAGGAATCATTTAACTCAACAACGTTATAGTTATCTCCTAAACTGAAATTTTCATCACAAATGGTAAGAGTACCAAACTCTTCTAAAGAAATTTCTTTACCTTAATCATGCACAATTAAGTCCAAAGGCTCTTTTGAAAAGATAGCTTCATCTTCCTCCAAACTCTTCAAAGATTGTTGTTTTTCAATTGATAGCTCCATTAATTGAGTACTAAACTCTAATTTCTTCCTCTCTCCTTCTCTCCTCTCCTCCACCCATCCCACCTGCCGCCGTCACCCTCTCCTTCACCGACGACCAGAGTCCCCATCGGTGCTGTCCCCCTCTCCTCCCCACTTCCACTGCTGTGACCCCACAACCTCACCGTTATCGGTGTTGCTGCTGTTGCTGCTGCAGTGCAGCGGCGCTGCTCCTCGCGGTGGTGCTGCTGCACTGCAGTGGTGGCAGCCCCGATCTGCGATTAAGATGGGGTTTTCCGGTGGGTCCGATCTGCTTCTTTTTTTTTTTCCTTTTTGTATGTGTATATGAATGTGGTATGTATTTATTGTATATAAATATGCATGTTCTTGTATTTTTTGTATATAAATACGTATGTCTTTGTATTTTTTGTATATAGATGTCTAATCTCCACTTTTGTATGTGTATGTTGTTGTATATATGCGTATGTTGTTGTATGCTTGTGTATGTGTATGTATAAACTAGAAAAATTACTTTGATGCATTTTTTTTGTATATCTTTGTATGTTTGTGTATATTTGACCATATGTAGCTTCCAAACAACAATTCCTACAAAGTTTACAATGTATATATGTGTATTTTTTGTATGTTTTATTTTGTAGATCCGAAAAACTAAAAAACAAACAAAAAAAACAATTCCGGCGACCTGCCGCCGCCGGCCGCCCGACTGCCGTCGACCGGCGCCGCTACTGTGGCTGAAGCAGTTGGGTGGGAGGGAGTAAAAAGCTTCATTTCTATGGTTTTAATGGAAGTTGTATATGCAATGTAAAAATACTATTGCTATATTTTGTAAAGTGGTAAAGTATTGCTATTTTTTGTAAATATGGTGTTAGGGTTGTATATTTGTGTAAATGTGGGTACTTAATGATAAGTAGTCAATTTTTTTACTTCCTAAAACAACTAAGGGTAAGATGGAAAAGGGTAATATTTTTTTCTTGATTTTTAAAAATAACAAGTATATTGGAAATTATTTTTGGTAAACTTGACTAGTAAATAGTAGTAATTCATAAAAATATCCGTATAAACTACTCATCTTTTATCACTCTTTTAACCGTCTCATCATCTACTTATTAGAGCAACAAAAGTAGATGAGAAAGTGAATTGCTATATATATAACTTGTTGAAATTAAAAATAAAAGAAAACGCTAAATATTTGGAAGCAACTCGCATTTGCAAATTGGAACAATGATCGGTTATAGAAAATGATGTATTAGATCTCAGTGTCCACGTAAAGATACCAAGGGCATTGGCATGGCAGGACTTGTCAAGTTATTTTTAAATGGAAAAAGGTTCAAGTTTTAGACATGAAGTATAGGGTCCTCATTTAATTAATGGCATTAACTATCTAACATTCTCATCCTAAAGTTTTGTATGTTACACAATAATCCATGTATAAAAGCTAGTTTTTTGCCAAATTTGGCCATTATACCTAGATCAACCCGCTGCTTCCCTCTCTCCTCTCCCCCGTTTTCCCTTCATTTTTTCCCCATTCCATTCCCGCTCAAAATTCCACCATAGCTGCTGAGCTTCTTTTCCTAAATCGAAATAATCAAAATTCTACCATAGCTGCTGAGCTTATTTACTGAATATCCTTTTCAGTTTTAGGAAATACAAGCTGAGACCACCCACATTTGGGTTATACAATATTTCGTTAAATCTGGTCGTTTCTTATCCATTAAAGGGGAAATCTTGTTTCTTTAATTTTAATCGTATCAATCCAGTCATCTCCTGTAAGTGTACTAACTTTAGAACATATTTTTAGCTGTTTTTGTTGATTCGAGGTTGTTACGAATTCAGTTGCTCTGAACAATCTGCCTGAAATTCAAAACATCATTTTGACGTTCCTATGGTCGTAACTATAATTCCAAATATATCGCTAGCATTTTACACGGTGTATGTATTTATTGGAATTTTCACAGATAATGTTCGGAACATCATGCTAGGATGTTTGAGCATTCTGTTAGCAGTTTGGAACATCTTGCATTAAGCAATGAAAAACTGTAAGGTGATGTTTAGAACGTTAGAATACGATGTTCCAAATGAGCAACATTGAGGTTTGGAACATCTTGCATTAAGCAATGAAAAACTGTAACGTGATGTTCAAAACGTCAGTTTACGATGTTCCACACGAGCAACATTGAGGTTTGGAATATACTGTATAAATATTATCAATTTGATAGTAATACTAATAGTTGGTCATTCCAATTTATTGCAGGTGACCATCGATGGGTGAGGTTATATTAGGAGTTAATTATCATGGTGAATGAGTGGAGCGTTCTAAATGTTATGCTTGAGTTCCGAAGGTTAAAGAGTCAAGACCCATTCTTGTGCCTAGAGATGTTACGTATGATGTTCTACTTAACAAAATCATCGGAAGTTGGGGGATAAGAGACAATCCGAGGGACATTTGCATTACTTACATGCTGAGTGTTGCCGCAAATCAAAAGACTCCTCCCATTACAATAAGAAATGATGATGATGTATGCCTTTATATGGCTGATGTTGATCGTAATGGTGCTAGGCCCACTCTAAGGGTAATTATAGTTTCTACGACGGAGGAATGTGTTGGTTCTAATGACCAAGAAATGCCAAATAGTGGAGGGCATGATTTTAGTCAGCGATTGGATGACTTACATGAAGAAGTAGAAGAAGACAAAGGAGGAGGGGTAGAAGAAGACAGAGGAGGCGTAGATGTAGATGAAGAAAAAGAAGAAGAAGTAGAAGAAAAATATGTAGAGGAAGATCCTGCCATGTATACCCCTGTGTTTCCAACACAAAGCAGCGAGCCGATATTTCACTTCGTCGATGGCACAGGTTTTGAAAAAGATATGACTTTCACCAATAAGAAAGAACTGGTCACCAAATTGAAGATTGCAGCAGCTAAACATCGTTTTAATTACAAAGCATTGAAGAATACTGCAAAGATTTTTAATGCTAGATGTTTAGATGTGAAATGCAAATGGTGGTTAAGGGCAATGAGGTATAAAAGTGATGATAGGTTCTACATTAGTGTTTACAATAACTTGCACACATGCGGTGTCCAACATCATTCCAGTCATAATTCACACGCCTCTGCCCAGATAATTGGTGAGTTCATGAAAGGTAAATATTTAATGGGAAAAGGTCCAACCACAAAAGCTGTCAGGGAGTCCCTTAACAACGATTTCGGTTGTAAGGTTAGCTACTGGAAGTGTCTTAAGGGATGTCAATTTACAAAATCTTTGATACGGGGAACACATGAGAAAGGTATTGAAATTCTTGATGCTTATGCTTATATAGTTAGGAGTAAGAATTCAAGAACCAAGACAGATTTGAGGCTTTCTAGCATAGGGAAGTTCTTGTATTTTTTTTCTCTTATGGAGCGTGGATCAGGGGATTAACTAACGTGAGAAAAGTCCTAGCCGTTGACGGTACACATTTGTTTGGAGAGTATGGAGGGGTGTTGTTGTCTACTGTTGCTCAGGATGCAATGAGTCACGTATTCCCTGTTGCTTTTTATGTTGTAGACAAAGAGTGTGACGCCTCTTATGAGTACTTTTTCGAACAATTACGCATCATAGTTTCAGATAGTGAAGAGCTGTGCATTGTTTCGGATAGACATCCGAGCATCTCGAAGATGGTCGCCCAAGTTTTTCCTTCTGCACACTATGGAGTTTGCATGTGGCACCTTGGTGAAAACATCCGAACAAATTTTCAGTTTGGAATCAGTCTTCATAAATACTACACTGCAGCAAAGGCATACAGGGTAGAGGAGTTCACTGATGCTATGAATGAGATCAGGACTATTGATTGGAGGGTAGCGGATTATCTTGAAAATGTTATTGGCTATCATATATGGAGCAGATTATATTTCCCAAGAAATAGGTAAACTATACTAACAAGGTCTGATATTACTGTCATGCTTTAAATCTGTTCCAAACGTCTCACAAGGCGTTCCGAACATATCATTGATGTGCAGAACATTATTAGGAAAATTTATTTTCTAACGATGTTCCGAACTTCTTATTGTCGGTCTGAACTTGTGCTTCATGTTAGGAACACCATGAATGTTCCGCACTTCTTATCCTATATCTGCACTTGTGCTTTATGTTAGGAACATCTTTAGATTATTATACTATTTATTCTTTTTAATAGGTTTCAAGTTATGACATCAAACATAGCTGAGTCCATTAATTCCATGCTGAAGAAGCAAAGAGAATACCCTATTGCTGCCCTCTTGAAGGATATAGATAGGAACTTTGCAGAAAAATTCCACACTAGTGCTATGAAGTTAATCAACCACCCAAATTTATGCGTCCCGGACGTTGAAATAAAAATAAGGAAGAATAAAGAAGTAGGAGACAAGCTAGTTGTCAACAGGAAGGGAACTTATGGTTTCGAAATCATTAGTCCAGGGTTTGAGGCAGAAGTTGATCTATATAAGCGGACATGTACATGTAGGGAGTTTGATCTTGATCAGTTACCTTGTGTACATGCTATGGCAGCAATTAGGGGGTTGCATGGCGATGATTATGGAAGTAGAGTGTATGAATACACTTCTGGATATTACACAGTACAAGCATACATCCTTGCCTATGCAGAGCCTGTCAATGCAGTACCTCCTAAAGAATCATGGGTCATCCCTGCTGAAGAGATACTTTATCTAGTGCCTCCGCTCCAAAACCGAACAACCGTGGAAGGAGAAGGGTTAACCAGATTCGATCTATTGGGGAACGTCTTCCAAAGAGGAAAAATAAATATGGCAACTGCAAGAGATATGGTCACGAAAAAACTACATGCCCTCTTGTTCGTAGTGGATCTGAAGCTACAAGTCAGCCTACAAATTGAGTTTGTGAATTGGACGAAGCATCGTCCTCGTTATAATGTTTGAACAATTTCGTTTATTTGGATTTTTATTTGAATTGCATAATAGACTTTTCGTCCTACTTGTATAATTTATATTGTGTACATATTTGCGTTACTACTGTCTTAATTTATGTTGTGCACATATTTGCTTTACTGCATTTTTTGCAATTATGTTGTGCACATATTTGCTTATTGTTCGCAACACATCTTGTGTTATTTAGAATATTACAAATTGATGTTCCGAACGATGTCAAGGCATGTGAAAGCTTGTGAGGTCCTTCTCTTTCCATGTAATAGCCTGAGGGAGCCTATGATAATCTTGTTCGTTCGGAACATCGGTAAAAGCACTATAATACAAGAAAACCTTAATATTCGTTCACAATTCATAGTCGTAGCATTTACCAAGTACTACCTTCGAGAAGATGTTCGAAACATCTTGTCAAAGATATTATATTATGCTTGTATACGTGACGTTCCGAACAAACCATTAAAAATTTGAAAGACACAAACGGCTACAATGAACAGTTGCCCAAAATACGAATACACCAAACGACTAAAATACAAGTTGCTGCAACAGTCACGTCAAAACACATGCACACTTGTAAATATGCATCCCTTCATTTGCTTCGGCTACTGAAAAGGCGTGCACTACAAATGAAAAGCCACTACAAACCATCTATAAATACCCCCTTGATGAACTAAATTCACAACTCATAGTCTTCGCATTTACCAAGTATTACCTTCATTTTCTACATCAAAGAAGAACAAGTTGAGGTACTCAATTTTTCCATATTTTCTAAGTATTTTTTGTGGTTTCCATATATAAAGTTTTTCCTAAAAATATTTCAAAATCTAATATGTTTATATTTCCTTAAACATAACTCCACTTTGATTCTTTTTACATTTTAAATAACTTTTCATGCAGATGGCCAATGATGCATTGAACGATCCATGGAATAAGTACCACTCAGTCCGACACCCTCCAAACAAGTCGCTTCCTGCAAGACTGCTAGATGTGCACTTTGAAGTCGTTGACATTAAAGAGGTTGCAGATAATTGTGAGAGATCAATTCAAACACTGGAGACAAAACTTGAAGAGATGCAATTGCAGTTAGATCAGATTGAGAGGCTTTTGTAAAATCACTTCAGTGGAGGCCAAAATAATAACGAAGATGCTATTATATATTAATTGTTTAAGTAGTTGTACTGTTTATGAAGATGCTTTTGTTATCTTTGTTCAATTAATAATATTATGAAGGTATTTAATTAGTATTGTTAAATTGTCTCCAAACCATCATATTTGCTTATAGTTCGCAATCAACTGTCGTTTAGAATATTACAATACGATGTTCCAAACGACAAATTGTTCTAATCCTCCATTTTTGGAAAAGTTAATAAATTCATACAGTTATTTCGGAACATAAACAATGTGTTCCAACACTAAACTGTATGTTCGAAACGACACTGGTATGTTCCAGGGATAAATGATGATCATTATCACCATCCATGACCAAATTTCCCGATTATAGTGATAAATGATGTCCATTTTAACTAGAAAGGACCAATTATACTTGTTAGAGTGACAAATGATGATGAGTATCACTAGAAATGACCCACTATAATTGTAAAAGTGACAAATGATGCTCATTTCGCTTAAAAAGACCAATTATAGTTGTTAGACTGAGAAATGAGGACAATTATCAGTAGTAATGACCAATTACACTTGTTAGAGTGATAAATAATGACAATTATCAGTAGTAATGACCAATTATACTTGTAAGAGTGACAAGTGATGATCATCTATCATAGGGTTATTTCAAACAACCTGTTGATGTTCGTCGCATTATACTGTCGTTCGGATCGCGCACTTTTTATGTTGCTATCTTCATCGTATTGTTTTAAAATTAGACTTGTTGAAGTGACAAATGACGATCGTTATGACTAGAAATGACCCACTATACTTGTAAGAGTGACAAATGATGATCATTGTCACTAGAAATGACCAATTATGGTAGTTAGACTGACAAATGATGATCATTATGAGTAGAAATGGCCAAGTACACTTGTTATAGTGAGAAATGACGATCATTATGACTAGAAATGACCCACTATACTTGTAAGAGTGACAAATGATGATCATTATCATTATAAATGACCAATTATACTTGTTATAGTGATAAATGATGATCCATACATATAGTCTTGTTTCTAACATCAAATTGATGTTTGTCACATTTTATGTGTCGTTCCGAGCGCGGTCTTCAATTGTTTCTATCTTCATCATATTTTTTCACAACTAGAGTAGTTAGAGTGACAAATTATGATGATTATATTACTGTAAGTGACCAATTATACTTGTAAGAGTGATAAATTCATCAACTTTCATAAAAAAAGACCACTTAGAGTAGTTAGATTGAGAATTGATGATCATTGTCACTAGAAATGGCCAATTACACTTTTAAGAGTGACAGGTGATGATCATTGTCACTAGAAATGAAAGGGCGATGATCATTATCGCTATAAATTACCAATTATACTTGTTAGAGTGAAAAATGATGATCCATCTATCACAGTTGTTTCGAACATGCTGTTGATGCTTGTCACATTAGGCTTTCATTCGGAGCGCCCTCTTTTCGATGTTGCTATCTTCATCGTATAGTTTTTCAAAATGTTCAGAACAGATAGCGATATGATTGAAATATGTAGTGTGTCGTGCAGAACGACTTAAGGTACTATGGTAATTTACTGGACAACATAACAAGTTCATATGAAATTTCTTGATCATTAGTACACAAAACATAACAATTGGAAATAAATAGAACCTAAACTATGAACCAACACTTGATCCAAGTACAGAATATGAGAAAAATTAGCACGACAACTAGCAGTACCACAACACCCAATTTTTTCCGCCATAACCGTGCCTCTTTCCTCTCTTCTTCAACAACTTTCATTTTCTTAAGTAGACCCCATATTACTCTCTTCGCTTGATCTGGCATCTCTTCATCATGCCATCTAAAGTAGTTGCAGCCATTTCCCTACATAAAAAGAAGAAAATAAATACAAGAGTTGAAGGAAAAAATAAATACAACAAACAAATAAATACTAGAAAAAAATAAACCCATCAACTAACCTGATCATATTTGCATCCGTAAAACCTTCCTCCTGGGTTTACTTGAGTCCACGATGTTGTTAACTTCGCATAATCTCCACATCGATAAAATGGTACTACACTACTGATGTTGGGCATAAGTCTTATGTTTCTTCATCGATTTCTTATGGCTTTTATTTTGTTTTATGGTATTATGTGCCCAACAGTGTGATTGATTTGAAGTAAAATGCTAACTTGAGGTGTTTGGATGTTTTAGGAATAAAATGAAGGAAACCTGAGCTTGATTAGTGCAAAAATAAGGAAGAATCAGCGCGTACAGCCATGGATGCTCGGCATGCTCGGCTGTATGGTCTGGGAAGAGGGTAAAAATTGAAGAAATTAAGAGAAGCAGCACGTACAACCACGGATGCTTGGCATGCTCGGCTGTATGCGTTGGGATGCAGTCCTAGTTGAGCTTGGAAAGGCTAATAACGTGGCCCACTTATTGTACTCCATATTTAAACCCTTGTAAACATATTTTTAGAGATTATTACGTACTTTTGGAGGCAAGAAACCTTTGGGAGGCATAGAAATGCTAGAGATGGTTTGGAGCTCAACATCTACATTGAGTTTTCTTCTCTTTTCTTTAATTTAGTTTGTCTAGTCTATAGTTGTGGTATTCTCCATGAATGTTGATTTTCGGATGTTGATTTAATTTTATTGGTTTATTAAATAGGGTTATTTATTCGTATCTTAAGCCTAATTATTTGATTGCTTGATCACCAATTGAATATTATTTATGAACCTAGGGTTGAGCTCGAAAGGGGAACCAAAGGTTGCAATAGGAATGAATAGAGCGTGTTCCTGAAGCTGGGCATCGGAGAGTGCTTTTGCTGTTAGGATAGAAATATACCTAACAGTCATGCTCAGTCACTAGACAGGAGAAGCACATGTATTCTTGTTAACTCTAATTCCATAGAAATATAGGCGTTAGGTTGTCTTGAATAGGCGAACAGGGTATCGAAAGAGCTCTGTGAGTATAATCAACTATGTGATTAGTAACCCAGGTAAATTGATTTAGTTAGATTAGCTGAAGAATTCAACATGATTGGTAGATATCCCATAACCCTGGACAATTACCCCTTCTTGAATCCAAAATCGTATTTTACTTGTTATTATTTTCTTGGTTTAATTAGTTAATTTTAGTTAGATAAATTCTCAACTCTTGAAACCTTCTTGCTTAGATAATTAGGAATCATCTGATTTAGTTAGTAGTTAATCAATAGTCCTCGTAGAAACGATACTTTTCTTATCACTTTATTACTTGATTGACCACGTATACTTGCGTGTGCGTTTGGAGCGACAAGTTTTTGGCGCCGTTGTCGGGGACTTAGAATTAGCTATTTTCTAGATTAGACTTTCACTTTTGTCTATTCAAGTTTTAGTTTAGTTTATTATTGTATTAGTTGTTAACATGGCATCTTCTAATGAAAATTGGTCGAAAGTTGGCTACTCGTATTTTGGCGCTCCTTGCATAATTTGTAATGGACGTCACTTGTGGGAAGATTGTCGACATCATAATGTCCTACAGAACTATTTATCTAGTCGTTCCTCTACAACCTTTGATCAGAACTGTTGTCAATTGTGTGGTGGTTTGTGGAACGATTGTCCTAAGTGTCGTACTCCTTCCCCAAGTAATATTTATGATAATACTAACCTTGCTTGTGAGTTTGATAGGAGCAATGAAGTGCAGGATGCATCACTGTATGATCAACAAGAGGAAAATTTCGACGAACTAGAGATCGTGAGCGAAACTTGGCTGATGGAACAATCTCTACGATTAGATGTATGTGAGGGTCTTCTTGATGATATTACAAGTGCAGCTAAGTGCTCTATAGAATGGAAAAGTGTGCTCAAACAAGAGATCGACCGATTTGGCGATGCTATTCACGACCTTGAGGCTAATTTTATTGAAAGGATTAAGGCGTCTAAGTCTCAACAACCAATTGTTGTGGAGAGTATATTTGAGGTGGATGAAGTTGAAGAGGAATTTAAGAGCCAATTTGAGGAGCTAAGTGTGGAGTTCTAATTGTTCGACCCAATAGTAGTTGATGATACCAAAGTTGAAAATTTGGCACTAGAGTCAAGTGGAGAATTGACAAATATAATTTTTGAAGACTCTAGTGTGTGTAAAGATGAGGGTGTCAAGAATGATACAATTTTAGAGCTAGGGCGCATTGAATCTCAGTCTATGCATTTTTTGATATTATTTTGGATGGCGACAAGAAAATCGAGCCTTCCTAGCCGATAGAAAAGTCACGAGAGGAGGAACAATGTGCCTATATTCGAAGAATTGTGATACTGAGGAGACAAAACGACATCCCTCATTTAAAGGCTAAGAGGTGCAAAATGCGACGATTATTTATTGGTTTCTTTAGGTTTGTGACACCGCACCAAGAGCATAGTCGTAAGCTTGAATGCAATTTGGGGATTCGATTCATTTCTTCGAGGTGGAGAAAAAAGTGATAGTTGCATCCTTATCGTGCCGCGACGTTAAATCAAGCGCTTCATGGGAGGCAACCCATGTTTTATCGCTTTCTATAGTTATCTAATCCGTGTTGTTTATATAAAAAAATATAAAAAAAAAAAAGAAAATAATAAAAAGAATGGAAATTTGGGGGTGTTAATGTGTTTGTGTAGTGGGTTTTTGTAGGTAGTTGAGGGCTAAATAAGATGGACAAGAGAGAACTTTGAGCAAGACAAGCATCAGGGAAATAGCAAAAATTGCAGTACACAAAGCTTGTAAAGCCCAGGCCAAACAGTGGCTGGTGCGTCGCACATCCTACTTTATGATCAATTAAGTATGAAGAGAGGAAAACAAAAAAAACTCTCAGACCATATAGACCTCCAAGCTTCGCGCCAAGCACTGTATGAAACGGAAGTTCAGAAAAAAATATCTCTAAACAGTGTTGTATCCCCATCGCATGCTACACTGTATGGAATAAAAATTTGCTGAGACTGCTCAAGACGTCGCCTTATCAACTATTTGCTCTGGTATGTATTTCCTTACCCCACCTAAACACACACAACTGAAAGAAAGAAAGAAACACACAAAAGCAAAACACGATATTTTCTCTCTAGTTATTCGACTGAACACCTCTGCCCGTAATTTGCCCTCACAACCCCAGGTACATTTTTTTCTGTTGTTCTTCCCTTCTATCTCATCGCACTTCTACATGTCTGCTGCAGTTTACTCGCTGCGATCCCACCCTTTTCCCCCTCCTAAGGCTAAGCTTCTCGTTGCTATTTTTAATGAAGTTTTGGTTGGAGATTTAATTGTTTTGGACTGGTATCTGATTATGGGGAGTGCGGAGAGGCACTGTGGTTGGCTTGATGTATAATTCCCAAGAGTTGGGAGGGTTCAATTCGAACCAAGTGCATATACCATAGGCTGCCCAGAATTGTGAACACTAGGTGTTCGATAAAATGCCCCATTGAACTGTTTGTAAGGTTAGGCGAAGTCTGAGTAGTTTGACCACTTCCTTGGGGCTTGGGAACATAATATGAGGGTGGGTATGGAATGGGAGAGGACGTTTGGGGTTGTTTGAGCGACATTGCCCATCGCGAGCGCACGATGAGTCTCAACCGTGCAAGGCTGATACTGCTTGCTGTCAATTGTTTGTAACTGATGTCTGCTGATTTTCTTTGCTTAGTTGTATGGTCCTACGCATTGTATGAGCTAGTTTAGCCTTAAGTGTGGGGTGCAAGCACCTCGTTTGCGCGCACTAGTTGGTTTGAATGAGTTTGTTGGCCTGAAATGATATGCGTGCACTACTGAGGGAGTCTGAGTACCTCGTCTACCACCCCGTATTATTTTGATAAACTGCATTGAGGACATTGCACAATTTTAAGTGTGGGGTGGAGAATTCCTATATTTTGCTTATTACTATTTTTATTTTTGTCAATTGACATTGTTTTATTTATTTCTTATTTTCTAGTTTAGTTATAGTTATTCAAAAACATTAAAAAAAATAGAAAACAAGAAAATCCAAAATAGTTAGTCTTTTCTTAGTTTATTTTAGCATAGTTAGAGTAGATAACAATCCCCCGTGGTTTTTCTTTTGACATCGGTTCTTTTTCATGGGATGTACACTTGAACCAGGTACTTTTTATTTTTTTAGCTAGCCTTGAGTCGTTGTAGTAGTAGAAAGGAAAGAAAAACTTAGGTTTGGAGTCTAGGTGCCTTGTGACCTGTTTGATGCTAGCATATTTAGACCTAAGCACGTGGATTGAAATGCCTTCCTTGTGAGTTTATAAGAAATAAATTGTGCCAAGAAAAATGAATAACTTTGTTTTTGACGCCTAGGCTCAGTTTCTTGACTCTTGTGTGCTAAGTACTTTAAGCTTTATTTTCGAGCTTGTTTTACTGCTTGAATTGAGAGTCCGAATTGAGCCATCTTGAGTGAGTCATGTGCCATTGTGTGAGTGAGGTATTTGTTGTATTCCATGCTTTTCACTTGAGTCTAAAACTTGCCCGGAGTGTGGTCGAAGCGAAATCTTAGGTTTTGCTCAGTTTGAAAAATGATTATAGGCCTTCTTTGACCCATTCGAGATTTTTCTAGCCTACCCTATACTTGATTGACCCTAGTCAGCCCCTTTGAGCCTTTTATCCTGTTTATTGGCAACCATATTAAAAGTCTTGACCTCTTTTGTTTGAATTTCCTATTTTTTGAATACCCTATCTCCTTGAGCACTTGCATATATAATGAGCTGAAATAGCTAAAGTTAGAGAAAAAGATTGGTTGGTTTGTGGATTTGTCCCAATTAGAAAGTTAAAGAAGTGTTTGAGAAAAAAAAAAGGGAGAAAAAAGTGAAAGAGAAAAAATTATTTGATGGCCTGACAAACTATCAAGTAGAAAAATAAATTGTGGAAGTTGAAAAAAAAAAGAAAGTAACACTTCTTATTGAGCTTGAAAATATTCATTGGCGTAAATAAAAAAAGAAGATTGGGCGTTGCTTCAAATTGAAAAGGGAGGAGCTTTTGAAAGAAGGAAGTGTACTGAAAAGTGATGTTTTGTAAGTGCTTAGGGAGGTTTAGTCACTTTATTTATATCTATCCTGCCTATCCCGCAGCGTTCATTAAAACCCATAATAAGTCCTATTTGATTTAAGACTGAGCATGCGTATATTAGTGGAGATTTACACAAAGGGCAAGCCTATGGTTACTTCTTGTGTGGCATGTAAACTTTTTTGTGAGAGTTGAGTGAATTCTTTCTACATTTAATATCTTGTGAGTATTGGACTATTTCTCTTGATTAGTTGTGAGGGCACTTGATTCATGAAGGGTAGGTGATTTTATTACTCTTAGTTGAGGTTATCGAACCCTCCCAAAAACGCATAACAAGTATGCATCGGGATGTAATTTCAGCAAAGTGGGACTCCAAAGGGCTTCTTTGGAGTCGCCACCTAATTTAAGGATTATTAGGAATCAATTGTTAATTAATGAGTCCTTATTTTAAAAGAAAAATAAATTTCAGAGATTCTTAGGTAAGTGGTTCTTTTAAATTCGAAAGAAGGTCTTTTTTATTAAAAGAGCACTTTCGAAAATCTGCTAAAAGCGGTTAATCCGGTGATTTTTACAAATTTTGATTCTTTTGCACTCATTAATTGACAAGCGGTTCTTAATACCTTAAATTAAATGGCGCGTCCCAAAGAAACGGGATAAGCAATTATATAAACAGTTCTAAACATGCGATAAGATAACAATTTATAATAAAGCGGCTATCCTACCAAGCTTCTATCATGCAAAGTCCTAGTCCGGTTTCAGGGCTCCTATAACATGCTTTTCTAAAAGGGACGGGAGAGAGGGAGTTTAGAAGGTAGAACCCGGATTTAGCAAACTCAATCATTGAGCCTTGAATTTTATAAGTTTTTATTTTTTTTCTTTTCGGGGATCTCAAGCCCGAAAATATGCGACGCTGATCAAACAACTGCAATGCAAATAGCCATCCCAGTTTTTGCGTTTTAATCAACTCGTTCCCAAGTTTCATGCCAAAGAAGGAAAGATAATATTAGATATCATGTTCGATGGACCAAACAAATACTTCAAAGACTAAATAACAAAAAATGATATTTATGCTTTAATGACAAAACAAGTGTAAAATTAAAAGAATAAAATACTAAAATAGGCCAAAAGGGAGCATGAAATTCATGATGAGATGCAGAAATGAGGAGTGAACAAAGATGTAATCTAAACTCTATCTTAATCAAGAGAGCAATTAATGTATTTAGGATCACACTTGCTAATATAATTTTAAGTTGATGTAAAGTACGCAAAAGTATTTCTAAGTCTTTGCTGAAGTCTTGGATCATGACAATATTCATATCATTATTGCATTATTAACTTATACAATTGAAGAAACACTTCTTCAAATGAAAAATACAGAATTATGTGCTCTATAACAGGATAGTGAAATAGATCTTCGACAACAAATAGTAATTCTCCTTAATAGAAATCCAAACACAGTGCAACCAAGAAAATGCCCAATGATTTAAAAAGAAAAATGAATGCACACTCTTATGATCAAGGTGCAACCAAGAAAATTCCTACACCAACCATATATACACATCACAGATAGGCCATTCGAAACAGTAATTACTAGGAAATGCAAAATAAGCTAATAACCTTCTCCATATTACATATTATAATTAGTGAGTTGGGATGATGTTTGCAAAAGTTGATTACTACTGTAGTTCATGCATAAGTACTTGTAAAGCACCATGTGAAAGAAACCCCACAATTATTCATCTCATGTATTTTCTTCTTAGTCACCAGACATCGAGATTCATTTATTGCTCATATAAAGAAGAACAACAGATCATCTTTTCACATAAAACTAACTATAACTAAGCAACAACAAAAAATTTAACTCAATTATACCATGAAGTGCTCCCAGGGTCAATGACTTAACATAGAAAATTTATATTTAAAAATGGTATCTATGTCGAAAGTTTTCGCAATTTCAACATTTACTTGGGTAAATTAAACAGATATATTTGCTATGGAAATCCAAACTACATTCTTAAAACATCACAAGATTAGAATTTTAACTAAGACCAGACTAAAATTTAGAAAATAAGAACAGGGATTCAGCCTATGAGAGATTCATTAATCCTCCAAGCAACACCCAACACTCTAACCCAAGCCAACTCCCTGAATCATCACAATCCCCTTAACAGACCCCATAACCGACCTGCGACTACTTAAAATAACACTTTCGACATGCACATTTCAAAAACCAGAGACACCCTGTACTCCTCTATTAAATCCAGAATACCAGAGATCAATCTCACCTCTTTTACTGGAACAACCCCTTTTCTAATCCCCCTTCTAACAACTACCAGAACACTCTCTAAGCACCAAACAAACCTCCTGAAACTAGGAACAACTCTACAAATACTACACACCCTCACACTGCCTATAAGCTGCTCCACCAGGTTCCCTATGCTCCTGACAACTAACTAAACAACACCTCAAAGCTCCTGCAAAACAACTGCAAATACCAGACCAAAATCAACTACCTGCAGCCACCAGAAACTAAACCTGAACAAGCGATGGACAACCTCTTCTTCACCATCCAGGAATAGGACAACTACCATTCACCATACTCCTCACACTTCTTCAAACAACCAAGAACCAAGCCAGAACCTAATTCCCCATACCACATGCAATAACCAGACCTGCAGCTCCATGCTACTTGTACAATCACCAAAGACTGCCTCATTTCTTCCCAACAGCCCCTGAACACCTCTAATCAACTACACACTATACTCTTTCCTCATCCTCACAATCTCTTTGCCCAAACCACTCCATACACATCTTGCATACACTTTTCCATTTCACAAAATACCACTTCTAATTTCCTGAACCATCTTACACCCCTACAGAGACCCAACAAGACTCACATGACCCCTTTACACCTCCTAAATAAACCTTCACACTCCTTGAAAGTCTAAGGAAAACAAGGGACCTAAAGCAACCCCTTTTACTGCCCGGAAACAACCTCAGAGAAACCAGAAACCAAGACCAAAAGAGAAACAGCAGACCTAGCAAGATTAAGCTCTAAAGAAATGCAGAGTTTCAAAGAAAGAGAACTAGGGAGAGAACAGATTCAAGGCTGGAAATTTCATCACACAGACCAAATAAAATTCTGCCATATCCTGACATACTTCAATTATTTATCCAATTAATTCAGTGATCATGAGTTAATAAAAATAATAACAACTGCCAACAGGGTCAGATATTATAAGCACAGGTTCATAGTTTATGTCCTAAGCAAATAACAATCTTTATCAAAATTCAAACCTTAACACCATTAACTTACAAAGAAAGGTATCAAACTAATCTTTAACAAGATGAAGTATTATAGTTACTTAGTGCTTCATGACTTTCGACAGTTAAAACTAAAGGACATAAAGTTAACATCTTTGAAATCAAATCGTGCTCATAATCACAGAAACAACAAACGTTCACTGTATACTTTATACAAAAGCAAGCAAAACTTTAGCAAGTAGAAAAGGTAAGGAAACTGTGAGAAGTCGACGTTATTACCTTTTTCGGAGCAGTGAGATGAGGTGAGGGATATGAAGGATACGCGACTCGACTAAGCGACGCAAGCAAAGGCGATGACAAATGTAACGAAGCGACGACACAGAAAGTAGGTCGTCGAACGAATCTGAAACCAAGATCAAACCAGGAAAACAGTAACACTAAATGTGTTTTGTTAACTTAAAACTGAGTAAAATTTATATATGCATATGCTGTTGTTTTCATCTCATATTCTCGTTATTTTCTGCCTCTCTCTCTCTCTCTCTCTCTCTCTCTCTCTCTCTACTGCTAAGAACTGAAAGAAATATCAAGGAAAGGATCTTATACGCCTCTCCACGCTAGGGTTTCGGATTCCTTTGAATACCCCAAATAATCCTTGCTCATTTTCTTTTCCCTTTTAAAACCAGGGTTAAAATCGTATAATCCTTCGGATCGTACTGGTTTAACTCTGAATCCAAAGGGAAATATGGACGTTATGACATCTCACGGCTCGGATTGATTCTCGTTTGAAATATGCGGCTAAGATTTGACACTGCTGGATTTTTGTTAATGAAGCTTCAAAATGATGCCTGGAACAGTGCTATTCGTCCAACACATCAGTTAGGTTATTGTCTTACAATTTTAGCCTTTTTCCCTTTGAACTTAAATCAGTTAATTTTGAATTTTCAAAAATTATTTTAATTTAGAATAATTAGACTTTTAATTGAAACTTTCGGGACAAAATTAGGTGTCAAAAGCTGCCTCTCTTTACCCGAATAGGATGAAAGAGTTTTCAGGGTAAAGACGTTGACGGGAAACCAATTTTGTCACGATAAAGCCAAGGACTTCGATTTCAAGGACCAAAGTGCGAGGCTTATGGACATGACCGAACTCCGATCTCCGAATTGTCTACATATCTCGGGCTGAAAGAGAATCAGGCCATATGTAGTTCAACGACACTTAGATACGAAAACTTGCACGAGTGACAGAAAAGGACTCACGAATAGGAAAAAATTCAATTTGACGTCCTAATCCGAAACAAAAGATTAGGATGAAATTTGCTTGTTCGAGTGCGATTCTTCAGATCCTCTTTGGCGAGTCTAGCTCATATCAACGATTGCCCCAGTTCACTACTAAGAGAAAGTTCCACGTTTTGCTCCATACGCTGCTGCGGTTGATGCAGCCCGAACACGTGCTGATCAAGTGTTCACTCCACCGAGGCCAATGACATGAAGCCAAGCCAAGCTGCTGCACGATGTTCACATTCACTTGTCTTGGTCGAAGGAAAGCAACTACTCCGAAGCTGAGTGGCCGAGCTCAAGAACCGAAGGCTACATCTTTAAATTTGAGCCCGAGGACAAAGTGACCGAACACTAACTCTTGGCGCCGAGCAGCACAGAGCCGAACACAACAAATTGTGTTCGAAGTCAAGTGAGCGCCCGATGACAAATGTTTTCGAGCAAGCAACCAAACACCGAAGTCAAGGCTGCCGAACACACACATTAGCTCAGCCCTGCGTGGCTTATTTTTATTGGTCACCTATGACCATTTACTGTTTTATCCTTAGCTTAGCCTATAAATACTCCATTACATTTCATTTGTAGAGGAGCTAGTTGTTGATGAATATTTGATATAGCAGTTGCTATTGAGTATCTCCGATGGAGCCCGAACCCCGAGTGGGATTTTAAAGAACTTGTGTCAATCGGTGTGAGTCATTTGAACATTTTCTTCTTGGTCATTCAATTTGCAAGAAGCGTTGTCTTTCTTGAGGATTGTTGCTTAGTATAGGTGATTTTTGCCTCCGATTTAATCGAGCTTGAGACAAGTTCCTCAATGTTCTTTTGAATCGAAGCAAGACAAATCTTGCTTCTATCTTATTTTCTTGTTGTTTCTTCCGCGTTCTTCGTGTTAAGTTTAACCCTTGTCTCCTAAACAAGTCACCGAGGACTATAAACGGATGAAAGAGTTGAAAGAAGCGGCCAAAGCTAAGCTTCCGATGGGAACAAAAATTGTGGCTGAAGATAAAGTCTCGCCACCCGAAGTAAGAAATATCTGTGCAGTCATGCAACCGGGTGAGTATCTACGAGGCAACGACAACGATCAGATGATGATTTGCCTCGTGCATAAGGGTATCTTTCTAAACTCTAATGATGATTTTTCTAACGATAACCCTTTGTCTAGTGTTGTACAAAGTGTTTTGCAAGATTTCGGAGACATATTTCCCGAAGAAATACCAGGTGGATTACCTCCATTGAGAGGAATCGAGCACCAAATTGACTTTGTACCGGCGTCTCAAATCCCCAACAAACCTGCATACCAGTGTAATCCCAAAGACACCAAAGAGCTCCAAAGGCAGGTTGATGAGTTGCTAAACAAGGGCGTTATTCGAGAGAGCTTGAGTCCTTGCGCCGTTCCAGTTATCCTTGTCCCGAAGAAAGATGGAACTTGGCGAATGTGTGTTGATTGTCGAGCAGTCAACAAAATAACAGTAAAGTATCGTCATCCTATCCCTCGATTAGATGACATGCTAGATGAGTTAAGTGGTTCTTCATACTTTTCGAAGATAGACCTCAGGTCCGGTTACCACCAAATCCGAATGAAACCCGGAGACGAGTGGAAAACCGCATTCAAGACCAAGTTCGGTCTCTATGAATGGTTGGTGCTTCCTTTGGCCTATCCAATGCACCGAGCACATTCATGCGACTGATGAACCATGTGCTCAAACAGTTCATAAATAAGTTTGTTGTCGTTTACTTTGATGACATCCTTATTTATAGTAAAACTGTGGATGAACATGTCGAACACCTAAGGCTAGTGCTTGATAAGCTTAGAGAAGAGAAGTTATATGCTAACTTTAAAAAATGTGCCTATTGTGTCGAGCGTGTAGTCTTTCTAGGATTCGTTGTCAGTGCTAATGGTGTTGAAGTCGACGAGTCAAAAGTCGAAGCCATCAAAGATTGTCAAACTCCAACATCGGTATCACAAGTTAGTAGCTTCCATGGCTTAGCTAGCTTTTACCGAAGGTTTGTTCGTGACTTTAGTACCGTGGCAGCTCCACTAACCGAGCTGGTTAAGAAAGACCATCTATTTGAGTGGGGAGAGTCCCAAGAGAGGGCTTTCAAAGAGTTGAAATAGAGGCTTTGCTCTTCCCCGTTGTTGCAACTCCCTGACATCGGCAAAGCATTCGAAGTAGAGTGCGATGCATTCGGAGTTGGGATTGGAGGAGTGCTTGTGCAAAAATCGAAGCCGATCGCTTACTTCAGCGAAAAGCTTAAGGGTGCGACCTTGAATTACTCAACGTATGACAATGAGTTGTATGCCCTCATTCGAGCACTCGCCCATTGGCAGCATTATTTGTGGCCTCGAGAGTTTGTGATTAAAAGTGATCATGAATCATTGAAAAACCTCTGAGGTCAGGAGAAATTGAATCGAAGGCATGCCAAATGGGTTGAATTCATTGAAAGCTTTCCCTATGTAATTCATTACAAAAAGGGAAATGACAATGTTGTGGCCGATACGCTATCAAGGAAATTTGCCTTAGCAACCACCCTCGCCTCGAGGCTCATGGGATTCGAAAGCATCAAGTCGATGTACGGAGACGGTCCCAAGCTGAAATGCGTTCGTGACGCAATCTTAAGCGGCCGAAGGGTTGAGAAATATCATTGGCACGATGGCTGCCTCTTCAAGAATAGGAGGGTTTGTGTGCCAGTGTCATCGTGGAGAGAGCTCTTAGTTCGAGAAGCTCACTCAGGAGGCTTGATGGGACACTTCGGTGTCGACAAAACTCTTGGTATCTTAACCGAGCAGTTCCATTGGCCAAACATGCGACGAGATATGGAGAAGCTTTACAACGCTTGTCCCATTTGCAAGAAAGCTAAATAGAAGTCCAACCCTCACGGTTTGTATACCCCATTGCCTGTGCCTGATCGACCTTGGGTTGATATATCCATGGACTTTGTGTTGGGGTTACCGAGGTCGAGGGGTGGACATGATAGCATATTTGTCGTAGTCGACCATTTTTCTAAAATGGCTCACTTTATTCCTTGCAAGAAGTGTGATGATGCGCAACATGTAGCTACTTTGTTTATTTCTAATGTGTTGAAATTGCATGGAGTGCCTCGTACTATTGTGAGTGATCGAGACTCAAAATTCTTGAGTCATTATTGGAAATGTTTGTGGGGTGCCCTCGGTACCAAATTACTATTCTCGACGTCTCATCATCCTCAGGCTGATGGACAGACCAAGGTAGTTAACCGAACCTTGGGATCTTTGCTTCGAGCAATGACCAAAGGCAATGTCGGAAACTGGGCTGATCATTTGCCCATGATGGAGTTTGCATACAATCGAACGGTGCATCGAATGATAAATATGACCCCGTTCGAATGCGTGTATGGTTTTAACCCTTTGATTCCACTTGATTTAACCCTATTACCTCGAGATTCTGTTATTGATTTTGAAGGTACTCGACGAGCCACTGCCTTGATCGAGTTGCATGCAAAGGTGAAGAAGAACCTCGAGGAAGCTTATACAAAGGTTGCATCGAAGAAAAACAAGGGGTATAAAAAGTTGGAATTAAAGAGGGGAGATTTGGTTTGGGTTCACTTCAGAAAGGAACGCTTCCCGAACTAAAGGAAAGGAAAGTTGGCTCCTCGAGGGGATGATCCATTTCAAGTGCTGAGCAAGATCAACAACACTGCTTACGTGATCGACCTCCCTGGTGAGTATAATGTGTCCAATACCTTTAATATTGCTGACTTAGTTCCTTGTGTTGTAGGTCAAACTTCGGAGGATGAACAGGGCTCGATTTCGAGGTCGAAATCCTCTCAAGAAGGGGAGGATGATGCATCCCGAACACGTGTTGATCAAGTGTTCACTCCACCGAGGCCAATGACACGAAGCCAAGCCAAGCTGCTGCACGATGTTCACATTCACTTGGCTTGGTCGAAGGAAAGCAACTACTCCGAAGCTGAGTGGCCGAGCTCAAGAACCGAAGGCTACATCTTTAAATTTGAGCCCAAGGACAAAGTGACCGAACACCAACTCTTGGCGCCGAGCAGCACAGATCCGAACACAACAAATTGTGTTCGAAGTCAAGTGAGCTCCCGATGACAAATTTTTTCGAGCAAGCAACCAAGCACCGAAGTCAAGGCTGCCGAACACACACATTAGCTTAGCCCTACGTGGCTTATTTTTATTGGTCACCTATGACCATTTACTGTTTTATCCTTAGCTTAGCCTATAAATACTCCATTACATTTCATTTGTAGAGGAGCTAGTTGTTGATGAATATTTGATATAGCAGTTGCTATTGAGTGTCTCCGATGGAGCCCGAACGCCGAGTGGGATTTTAAAGAACTTGTGTCAATCGGTGTGAGTCGTTTGAACATTTTCTTCTTGGTCATTCAATTTGCAAGAAGCATTGTCTTTCTTGAGGATTGTTGCTTAGTATAGGTGATTTTTGCCTCCGATTTAATCGAGCTTGAGACAAGTTCCTCAATGTTCTTTTGAATCGAAGCAAGATTTGTCTTGCTTCTATCTTCTTTTCTTGTTGTTTCTTCTGCGTTCTTCGTGTTAAGTTTAACCCTCGGGTTTGCTTGCACAAGCGGTACTACTAAAATTCTGTAAAATCTTAACAAACGGTAAGCGAGCAACTGCTAATAAATTTTGATAATCAAAGTAAAAAATGAAAAATATCGATAATACAAATTTGCAAGTGCGGGTTGCGATATCACTGATAAGTTGTCTTCCAATCAACTAGCGAAGCAATAAAGCAAGTGCGAAGGCATAATGCAAAGCATTTTCAACAATCTTGACAAATCAACTGGCAAGCCGGTCGGGCACAAAGTGAGGAGGGTCTTGGGGTTGATTATCGAACAAATTAGCTGGCGAACCGGTCCGGCACGAAGCAAGGAGGGTCTCGGGGCTGACCTGTTAACCTGAAAAGTAAAACGAGACGTAATACAAAGCAAATGTGAAGGCATAATTTAAAGCAAGTGCAAAGCAATTTGAACAATCTTGACAAATCAATTGGCAAGCCGGTCGGGCACGAAGAAAGGAGGGTCTTGGGGTTGATTGTCGACAAATCAGCTGGCAATTCGGTCCGGCACAAAGCAAGGAGGGTCTCAGGGCTGACCTATTAACCTGTTAAGCTAAAAGTAATTAAAGCAGTTCATAATATAAAGCAAGTGCAAAGTCATAATTGAAAGCAAGTGCAAAGTCATAATTGAAAGCAAGTGCAAGGCAATTTGAACATCTTTGACAAATCAACTGGCAAGCCGGTCGGGCACGAAGCAAGGAGGGTCTTGGAGTTGATTGTCTACAAATTAGCTGGTGATCCAATCTGGCACAAAGCAAGGAGGGTCTCAGGGCTGACCTGTTAACCTGTTAAATTAAAAGTAAAGCAAGTCATAATATAAAGCAAGTGCAAAGGCATAATTGAAAGCAAGTGCAAGGCAATTTGAACATCTTGACAAATCAACTGGCAAGCCGGTCGGGCACGAAGCAAGGGGGGTCTTGGAGTTGATTGTCTACAAATCAGCTGGTGATCCGATCCAGCACAAAGCAAGAAGCGTCTCAAGGCTAACCTGTTAACCTGTTAAACTAAAAGTAAAGTAAGTCATAATATAAAGCAAGTGCAAAGGCATAATTGAAAGCAAATGCAAAGCAATTTAGCGTGAAATGTAAAGCAACACAAAAGCGATTTAGCGAATCAACAGGCGTGAAAGTCCAACAAGAGAGAAGCCCCGCCTAGTGGTCAACCTGAAAAACGTAAAGCAAAGTATCAATTTTAAAGCAAGTGCGAAGACATAATTTAAAGCAAATGCAAAGAAAAGCAGTGCGGGAGAGTAGAGCAATGCAAGAGCCAATTGGCGAATCAGTAGGTGAGATAGTCCAACAAAGGGAATCCTCATAGCCTATGGTCAACCTGAGAGAGTAAAGCAAGGCGTTAATTTTAAAGCAAGTGAGAAGACATAATTCAAAGCAAGTGCAAAGCAAAGTAATGCAGAAATGTAGTCAGTGCGATAGCCATTGATAAATTAATTGGCGAGACAATCCGGCAAGGATGGCCTTGTGCGGATTATCACCTGAAACAAAGTGATGCCCTATTTGGCTTAGTTTTGAAAACACAAAACAAGCCTCGGCTTTTTCGCCTATTAGGAATGAAAGTCATAGAGGTAGAAATGCCGCCTGTTCGGCAATAACTCATGACAAAGCATAATGCTTTAAGTCATGAAAAAGGCGATGCGACGTAATCTGCAAGGCAATTTTGGATGCGCGTTCAATAAATTGTTCATCCATAGTACAAATGATCCTTTCATTGCAAGCTTTCATGTTTCTGCTTTCAAAGAAAATTTTGTTAGTTTTGGGGAGGGGTATTTGATTTGTGCTGATTCATCTTGAACTTGCTGCCGCTGCTCCCTCGTTCTTCTTTAGACTTGGGCTTGCAAATTATACTCAGAGACTTGACTTATGAACTCAGTATTGTATAATATTTCAAGATAGAGGCAAAGTAAATTAATTTGATAAAATATTAAATAAATAATCATTGATATGCAACCGAAAGTTATAATGCATTTAAAAAAATTCTGCTTTAACTCAAACTCATGAAATATCTTGAAACAAATTGAACGTCCTTTGTCTTTGCAACTTGTGCTAATCTTGAATACTTTTAGAACTTTGCCACTTCATCCTTTGATAAGCAATACCAATTTTGCAAAAATCTGCCCTAGTTATAATCTTTATGCCTTCGAACTCTTTTTGCAAAATTTGCCCCAGTTTCTATCTTCCATATCTTCAATTCGTCTTGCAAAATTTGCCCCAGTTTCTCCCTTCAGGGGAAACTGAAAATTTTAATATTAAAGGGTCGAGCCCAATGAGAGCGCTTACGTATCCCACCTTGGGAATCAGACCGTGCGTAGTTCTGCTTACATAAAAAAGTTTGGGGGGATATATGGCAATCTAAGTATGAAGCTGAATCCGAATTGGAATGCCTACACATCTTACCATTTTGGAGGAGGGTTTGGGGTGTTATTAGGGATAGACTGCACAACTCCCGCATTTCTAAATCTCTAAAAAAGCTAGCCATATGACTCGGCTAGAGGAGTATAGGTTTTGGTTGCTCTCCTTTCGTAATTTTGATTAAGCCCTTGCACATTGGGACGAACAGGAGGACGAGGCTGGTAATTCTGGGGTGCTTGAAAATTTGGCTGACGAGGGTATTGATTAGGTGCGTGTGCTCTAGGTTGGTAGTAATTTGCTTGTGCATTATAAACCGGATAAGGAACAGGTGGCATCTGGTAGTGAGTGGGGTAGTTTGGGTAATAGGTGTTTTGGTAGGTGGGGAAGGCAGACGGATTGTCAAAATCCAACTTTCCAGCCGGCTGACGCTCAATGTCTCCCACAACAGCTCCCACTTTCTCTTTCTTCTTCTTGTTAAAGCCATTACCAGACCCAGACTGGATTGCCTTACTTGCAGCTTGCAAAGCGGCCAAATTTGTGATCCTACCAGATTTCAAACCAGCTTCATACATTTCCCCAGTTTTCACTAGATTGGAAAAAGTAGAGTTAGTCATGGATGCCATTCGATCATAGTAGAATTCATCCAATGTCTCGATGAAATGTCCCACAAACTCTTCCTCACTCATGGGAGGCTTAACTTTGGTAGCCTCACTCCTCCAAAATACCGAGAATTCCCTAAAGGTCTCGGTCGGCTTCTTCCTAAACCTTGCAATAGCCAACCGATCCAATGGTATTTCAGCATGGAAACCAAAACGCTCCATGAAGTCGTGAGCCATACTCCTCCAGTTAATCCATTTTGAGGGATCCTGCTCGGAGTACCAGTCTAAAGCCTCCCCTTCAAGACTATGAATGAACAACTTCATACGAAGCGCTTCATTCTTCCCAACTCCCAAGGTTTCACAATACCTTCTTAAATGAGCTCGGGGGTTGCCTTTGCAATCAAACTTCAAAAACTCTGGTGCTTTGTATCCTTCTGGGTAGTCAATTCGAGGATGAACACATAAATCTTCATATTCTAGACTTTCCTTGCCCTTGCCTATTGATGCTTTGCTAAGAGCACTCATCACCCAACCTTGTACCTTTTTCTCCAAATCCTCACCCACATCGACTGCTTTTTCGGCTCTCCTAACACCATTTTGAAAATTCACAAAAGGAGGATCGGTGTAATAATAAATTTTCACAGTAGGAGCATCTTGCCCGCCAGATACCGCCACTTGAACTAATGGTGTAGATGGATTTTCAGTATAAGTTTGCGGGATGGGTTCATTTTGGTAAGTGGAGGTTTGGTATGGATATGGAGTGTGTGTTTGATAATAAGTATTGGCAGGGTGCGGGGTGTATGGTAGGTATTGTTGATGTGATGGGTAGATGGGTGGTCGGTTGATTGTTTGGGTAGATTGAGTGTTATTTGGAGGTGGAGCTTGGGCAAGTGGCAAGTTGCTTTGGTGGACTGGTGCTTTTAGAGAATTGTGGGTGTTCAAAGGTGTGTTCATATTGGCGACCCCATCAATTGAGTTCAGAGATTGCCCAATTTGACCTAGAGAGTGGGATGCATCGGGCCCACGCAGCGGCGTGTTTTTAGGAGTTTGCCCTTTTACCGCAGCCAATTCATCTTTTAGCATCTGTAGTTCCTTAGCCATTTCAAGAATCATTTCGTCTTGAGCAATAATGACATTTCCTCTTGAAGATTCAGGAGTTGCAAGATTTTTCTGAGTATTGCGAGGTTCATCATCTATTCCAGTCATTGTCAGTTGTGGAAATGTGTACCAGTATGCAGATTGGTCCTTTGCCCTTGTGTAATAAGAGTGATCAGCCAGCTTAAATCAGCACAAATCAAACCTTTTTTTGGGGGATAAACAAAACAAAAGAAAAAGTTCAAAAGTAACCATGTTAGTTTGCATGTCATTGGCAAAATTGCACACAAATCACGCAGCGCGCATCATGTAGCGCTTTGTATTTTAAACAAGTTGACATGTGGCAAACACAAGTAGTTGAGCGTAAATAAAAATGCAAACGGATCCTACCCTGTATGGTGCCTCTTTGTGCCAGAGGTGGGCCTAAGACGCGCAAACAAGCGGTAATGAAAAATAGTTCATGCCAGTTTTGAGCAATTTAGATTTAGAGTAAGCAATAAATAATAACAATAATTGATAACAATCAGCTCTCCGCCTCGACACTACAATTTCGTTATCCCAACTAACTTCCAAAAGTTGGTGTCAACTCGAAATTCTAACACAGCTCATGCTCTCCACAACATCTGCACCAAATTTCTAAACCCAAATGCCTAAAACCTGAAACAAACCTCTATACCTTTTGCAAACATCAACACTCCTCCAAGCACAACTCCCAATTATTTTACAACATCCAGGGGTGAGATTTCCAACTGCCTTTACAATACCAAACTGCAAATCATAAAAGGTTCCAATTGACCTTTTACAAATAAAACCTCACTGGTCCTTGGCTTTGGACAAGCCTCTCAGCTTCCTAGGTTTTGCAAGGCTTACAGACCTTGTTCATAGGGCTCCTCACTGGTTCTCGGCTTTAATCAAGCTTCTCAATTTCCTAGGTAGCCAAGTGACACGACCCGAAATCCGGTTAGGCCGTGCGGGCACCCGACATCCTCCCCTAGACCCGTCGGGCGAACCCTTACCAATTAAATCAGGAAAATAAATATAACAATTCACAAATAAGGACAAGACTTAAAAAAAACACAGACATACTGATACCTCTAAGCTGTACAAAAAAATTACAGCCGACTACCCAACATACTAGGTTTAGGGCTATCCAGACTAGACATCTAAGAGTACAAAAGAAGACATATACCTCCTGAAGAGAGCAAAATGCAGCTGAAATAATTAATAATAAACTGGTGGCCATCCGGAATAAAAGCTGGCTCACCCTGACAGCTGAAGTCGTCTTCGCTCCTTCACAACGTGGCGAACTCAATCCTGGAGCGAACCTGCCGAAACGAAATAGATAGACAAGAAACAAACAACAAACTAGGGTGAGTCAAAAGGACTCAATAAGTGGGGCAGACTAGCCACCTCAAAGAATAGGATAGCTAGCCAGGGAGAAAAGAAACAGATAAACAAAATTCCTTTTATTTAAATTATGAAAAGGCAGGGCCAGATAATAACTAGAAACACGTATGGAATCACAAACTCATTAAAACCAGGAACGTAAGATAGCCAGATCATAGAGGTATCCCGAACATATTAACAATCAGAAATACATCCTGTTGCGGCGTGCAACCCGATCCATATATTCATCCTGTTGCGGCGTGCAACCCAATCCATATATTCATACCGTCACGAAGTGCAACCCGATCCATATATTTATACCGCTGCGACGCGCAACCCAATTCATATATTTATACTGTCGCGGCGTGAATCCCGATCCATATATTTATACCGTTGCGGCGTGCAACCCGATCTCCGCAATCCAGCATACGAGCCAGAAATATATAGGCAAACTGAGATATGTCCACGATATAGTATACATACCGCATACATAAAACACAACACAGTACACACAATAGTCAGTATGCGGTGCAATGAGATGGGATGAATGTTGTACGATGCAATGCAGTCACATATACCTGAAACCTATCTCCGGCGCGGGACTCTCATCGTCTACCAGGAGATATATGCAATAATGACCCTTCACCGGTGCGGGACTCTCATCGCCAACCGGGAAGTCTATGCACTGATGAACTTTCACCGGCTCGGGACTCTCATCGATTACCGGAAAGTATATGCAATGATGACCCTTCACCGGTGCGGGACTCTCATCGCCAACCGGGAAGTGTATGCAATAATGACCCTTCACCGGTGCGGGACTCTCATCGCCAACCGGGAAGTGTATGCAATAATGACCCTTCACCGGTGCGGGACTCTCATCGCCAACCGGGAGGTATATGCAATGCTCAAAACCAGAGTGCAATGCTCATATGCAATACCAACAATAGGGCTTATCATATAATATACTATACAATGTAACTTCAAAGCTAAGGCGTAATGAGTACGCCTATCGGCAGCTACACACGTAAAGAACACGTGGTAGAAAATCCATGAGGCCAAGTGCCTCCAAAGAAATGGATATAAACACTTACCTCTTCCAAAGTTAGCACAATTATTCAACAACCGCTTTGTCCTTTGGTTCCATTGCCAAATGATCCCACTGTGTTCAATAAGCAGAAAAATATATCACGTTAGGCTAAAGGCTTCATTCCTCACATCTTAGGGCAATCCAGGTAGGAACTTGATACCCTATTCGCATACGCAATACGCAGGCCAGGCCTATATACAGGGTTTAAGGTCACATAACCAAACCCTAAATAAATTATATTTATATGTTGCCCATAACTTACTGAGTACGAATATATAATCATTTCCATCATTGGGGTCCAATTGACCCTTTAAACTATCAATTTACGTCATTAGGGCGAAGTCTAATATCCCTATTTTTACCGTAAAAATATATTCAAATACACATAATAAGCTAAGATAATGAGTTAACATCATTACCTGAAAATTTGGGGTAGAAATTCTACTATTTTTCCACTCTCTTTTTCCCTTTTTCCTCTCCTTTTTTCTAATTTTTCTCTTCTCTGCTATTTTTGCTCAAATGCTCCTGTACGTATTGCTACTGCTAAGCTAAGGGATTAAATCCCTTAGCTTGACCGACATACTTAATTAATTTTTAATTTTTTTTTATTTTCTTTTATTATATTTTCTTTTCTTAACGAAAATTAAAACGGTGCCCTACAATATTCGAAATAATTCCAACTTTTGTATACAAGTTATACAAAGTATATGTAACATACTCGCGAAGGCGGATCTCAAATTGGACTCCCGAAACTCAAGATGCGAATTTAAATAAAAAGAAGTCAAATTATTTAACTTTCGGCATTTTAGCGGAAACTAGCCGAACAACATCGAAATTCACTTTCGAAAGTTCACATAGGTCACAAATAATCATACGAACCCGACGGCACTTTCGGATTTCAAATCGGAGCTCATTCGGCAAAAACCGAGCTCGAAAATCTCTTTTTAATATTTATCGCCAATAAAAACTGAAACCTTCTTCCGATGCCTACCAAACGAGGTCTTATTTAGCTCAAATTTTACAGACAGGTTCTAATGGACATTACGAATATTTTAAAATTATCGGCACGCCAATCGGAGTCCTAACTTCCGAAACGACTGACCGAGGTCGTTTCACCAAGACCTCACTGGTCTTCAAGGAGGGGCCCCATTGGTCATTCAAAGATACAGGGGCTTCACTCTCCTAGTATGCGACATGCATACCTCAACTTTCCTAAAGTTGCAGCTGGTCAGTCAACGTAGGCCTACACATACGCAAAGCCATTCACGAGAGGGACCCCACTGGTCTTTAAAAGACACCAGGGGCTTCACCTCTTAGATCTCACCGTACCATATCATCTCCAAAACACAAACCAACCAAATCTGCCTAACTTTCCCCGACCACAATTCTACCTTGTTCACAAAAATCTGCATTATGATCTCAAATTCTCCGTGGACTGCTATGACCACATAGATTCTGCTAAATTCTTCAATTTTCTAACCTAAAAGACAAAATAGGAGACAAAATTCTAAATCTGATTATATTCAAAACATGGCTAGGACTGAGGATTCGTTATCACATAGCACATAATATGCATTGTCGTTGGGTTTCAATAACCCGCTGACATAAGGGCGGATTCCTGATTATGGAGGCGGTTCCAAGGACTGGGTCCAGACTAAGGTGTAAATGTATGCATGCTCCTAAAGCTCCGTCTAAGAGTGGGTTAACGGTATAGGCTAACAGGTGCGTGGCAAGCGGCCTCACAGTCGAATTACTTCCACGACAACCGCCGGTGTACCAACTCGTCAAAAGGGTTCTTTAGTGGAAGAAAGTGCGGGTACGCATGAGCGTACCTCACGGATATTTGGGGTCCCTCTCGTGAGCGTACCTCACGGATATTAATGATTATTAGGAACCAATTGTTAATTAATGAGTGCATTTCTTCCTTATTTTAAAAGGAAAATAAGTTTCAGAGATTCTTAGGTAAGTGGTTCTTTTAAATTCGAAAGAAGGTTTTTTTTATTAAAAGAGCACTTTCGAAAATCCGCTAAAAGCGGTTAATCCGGCGATTTTCACGATTTTTGATTCTTTTGCACTCATTAATTGACAAGAGGTTCTTAATACCTTAAATTAAATGGCGCGTCCCAAAGAAACGGGATAAACAATTATATAAACAGTTCTAAACATGCGATAAGATAACAATTTATAATAAAACGGCTATCCTACCAAGTTTCTATCATGCAAAGTCCTAGTCCGGTTTCAGGGCTCCTATAACATGCTTTTCTAAAAGGGACGGGAGATAGGGAGTTTAGAAAGTAGAACCGGATTTAGCAAACTCAATCATTGAGCCTTGAATTTTATAAGTTTTCATTTTTTTTCTTTTCGGGGATCTCAAGCCCGAAAATATGCGACGCGGATCAAACAACTCCAATGCAAATAGCCATCCCAGTTTGTGAGTTTTAATCAGCTCGTTCCCAAGTTTCATGCCAAAGAAGGAAAGATAATATTAGATATCATGTTTGATGGACCAAACAAATACTTCAAAGATTAAATAACAAAAAATGATATTTATACTTTAATGAAAAAACAAGTGCAAAATTAAAAGAACAAAATACTAAAATAGGCCAAAAGGGAGCATGCAATTCATGATGAGATGCAGAAATTAGAAGTGAACAAAGATGTAATCTAAACTCTATCTTAATCAAGAGAGCAATTAGTGTATTTAGGATCACACTTGCTAATATAATTTCAAGTTGATGTAAAGTACGCAAAAGTATTTCTAAGTTTTTGCTGAAGTCTTGGATCATGACAATTCATATCATTATTGCATTATTAACTTATGCAATTGAAGAAACACTTCTTCAAATGAAAAATACAGAATTATGTGCTCTATAACAGGATAGTGAAATAGATCTTCGACAACAAATAGTAGTTCTCCTTAATAGAAATCCAAACACAGTGCAACCAAGAAAATTCCCAATGATTTAAAAAGAAAAATGAATGCACACTCTTACGATCAAGATGCAACCAAGAAAATTCCTACACCAACCATATATACACATCGCAGATAGGCCATTCGAAACTGTAATTACTAGGAAATGCAAAATAAGCTAATAACCTTCTCCATATTACATATTATAATTAGCGAGTTGGGATGATGTTTGCAAAAGTTGATTACTACTGTAGTTCATTGCGACTTAGCTCATTACCAGTTTCTAATAATTTTATTCATGCATAAGTACTTGTAAAGCTCCATGTGAAAGAAACCACACAATTATTCATCTCCTGTATTTTCTTCTTAGTTACCAGACATTGAGATTCATTTTTTGCTCACATAAAGAAGAACAACAGGTCATCTTTTCACATCAAACTAACTATAACTAAGCATCAACAAAAAATTTAACTCAATTATACCATGAAGTGCTCCCAGGGTCAATGACTTAACGTAGAAAATTTATATTTGAAAATGGTATCTGGGTCGAAAGTTTTCCAAGATTCAACCTTTATTTGGGTAAATTAAACAGATATATTTGCTATGGAAATCCAAATTGCATTCTTAAAACATCACAAGATTAGAATTTTAACTAAGACCAGACTAAAATTTAGAAAATAAGAACAGGGATTCAACCTATGAGAGATTCATTAATCCTCCAAGAAACACCCTCTAGTGTGTGTAAAGATGAGGGTGTCAAGAATGATACAATTTTGGAGCTAGGGCGCATTGAATCTCATTCTATGCATTTTTCGACATTGTGTTCGGAACATCTTTTCAAGGATACGTTACACGAATTATACTTATATAGGCTAACATTCCGAACCACACGTCCAAATTTTGAAATACACAAACGGCTACAATACAAGCTGCTCAAATACCAATACACCAAACGGCTACAATACAAGTTGCTGACGTCCAAACAAACGTTTCGGTTGCCTCTCTTTACCCTTATAAATACCCAACAATTCAAAGTATTTCAATCCACATTCATCAACTTACAATTCAAACCATTTCAATCCACATTAATCAACTAACAATTCAAACCATTCATCAACAAAAATGGCACGCCAGCCATCTTCAAGAGGAGCACGAACAAGAGGTGGATCCACAGCTAGAGGAGCCTCCACAGCTAGAGGAGCCTCCACGGCTAGAGGAGCCTCCACCTCTAGGCAAAACACTGCTATTGCATTATCATTTGCAGACTCACCACAGATTGAAAGGGCGAATGACATATTGGAACAACTAAGGGCAGAAGTGTGGGGTTGGAAGTTTCAGTTCGAGGGCTTCCTACATGGCTACAAAAAGAAAGTCAAAAATATGACGAAGGAAATGCGAAGGATGAAAAGAATGCTCAAAGGGGTACTTGCAATGCATTACCTTGACTTCTACTCCTCTCCTTCACGCTAGATTTTGATGTTCATATTAATGTTTATTATACAATTTCTTTTTGAATGTTTATCATCTAGTTTCTTTTGTTAGAATGCTATTATAACTACCATTTCTTTTGTAAAGCACTGACAATGATGTGCAGTTTCTCTGTTTGAATGCTAATATAACTAGCATTCTTTTTGTAAAGCGCTGACAATGATGATCAATGAAGGATATGTTTGCCTAGTTCCTATAAATAAGTGTATAATCCGTTTAGAACATCTATATATTCAGAACATCAGTGTTATGTTCAGAAATTTATTCTGTCATTCTGGAACATAAACATCCTTTATACAATGAGATATTCATGTTTAAAATATCAAAGTTACGCGCGGAACACCATTATGTCGTTCTGAACAAATGATGAACAATTTATATGCTCTGTTCATTTTCTAAAAAAGTAATCCATCTATAATTAAATAAGCACAATATACCGAACGACATATAAATGTTCCGAACTTCAAGTTAAAGTCTAAAAGGCACAATGGTTATAATTAGCAGTTGCACTCGTTTGAGTAGTACATAACGGTTACGAGTTTCGTCAAAAGTCACTTTTCAGAAAACCATTCCCAACAGACTTGTCGATTGACACTTTACTCTTATAAATACCCAACAGTCACACATTGATTCCACACGTTTCAAAATGCCTCGTCGTCCAAGAACAAAGGGAGCACCGATAAGAGGAGCATCGAGTTCAAGATGGCCTAGAGTTCCTTCCTCGAGTTCACATTCAGATTCTGAAAATTCGAACGATGGCTTGGACCAACTAAGGTATGAAGTGTGGGAATAGAAATTCAAATTCGAAGAATTCTTCCATGATTACAGAAGGGACATAAGAAGGATAAAGAAAATGCTTAAAGGGCTGCTTGCTGAAAAGGGAATTGATTATGTCCCATACTCTACACCACAAGGAACACCACCTAAAGCACCACCACAAGCTCCACAACATGCACCCATAAGTTCGATTGCTTATATTTATTTTAGTTATAATTTTATATGTTTATTATGTTATTGTGCCGTTTGTGTCTCGATATAATATGTATTTTGCATTTTCTAAAGAACATAAGTAGAGGAGTTGAATGACGTTGGTAACATCAGTGGTTATATTAAGGAACGATTTATCGTTCCAGAACGACATAATATTGTTCCAGGGTAAACTTAAATAAATGTTGCAAATGTTCGGAACATCTCATTATTTTTCAAGAACAACAATATGTCGTTCTGGAGCTTAAGTAATAATCGTCTAAATTTTACTATGTCATTTTCTGTTGAATGCTGAACAACTGACCAATATATTTGAATGTTTGTTTTAATTTCGACTAATTAAGCTATCCTTTTAAGCACATCAAAAGCTATTACTTGGCTAAGAAAATAAAAGTCATCCATACCTAATTACATAACCAAAATAAAAGTTAAAAGATTATCCAAATATTACATATACCCAAATCAAGGTTTCATTTTGCCGTCAAAAATACAAACGGCTAAACGTCGCCTCCACTGATCAGCCACATTGTCATAAATTTTGTCCATGGGGATGTTCGTAATAAGATGCTCAATGTACATCAACGCGAACACTCCACATGATTTCGCTGTTAGATTTTGTGGACAAAGTGATCTTGGCACTCTCTCAAAGGACCACATGTCTCATTCCTTACACTTCGGATCCAAGTCTTTGAATAGCTTAGAATTTCTGACATAGATCGGGAACATGTAGAGAATGGGGATAATTATTGGTAAGAATTGTTCATCATTATTAATACCATGATTGCAATCATACACCCAGACCTTCGATTCAACCATGTCAAACACTACCGTCACGTAGTGATTGTCGTTGATGTTGAAGATGGAGAAGATCCTCTTAACACCAACCCAACACCTACCCCCTGGGTAGAGTAGCCTTTCATCTGTATACTTCAGATAATCATCATCAAACTCATACGTCTTCAACGCCACATCAAGCGTTATCTTATTATCTTGCGCATCTACTTCCAGTTGGTAGTAGCATATTTTCATGTTTGTCAAGAATGCCATATCCAAAATGAGGTCACTTTGATCGTAATGATAGGGGTAATTCAAATGCCTCTTCTGCATCATTGTCATCACAGCTTCAACCTACTGCAGAACATATAAGAGACAAAAATAAATTGGGGTATAAGTGAGTGAAGGAAAGGTCTGTCTTTCCGAACATCTCTCCATGTTCGGAACGACTGTGCGATGTTTTAGAAATCTATGAGAAGCTAGAAATGCGTGAGTTGTTCCAAGCATAAGAACTATGTTCCGAACTCAGTTAGTATGTTCCGTACAACTATGTGAAGTTCAAAAAATCATTCAAAAATAAACTTACAATGTCCCAGAGCCACTGAGTCTTGTCCATCATCGTTTTGAAATCTTTGAAATTCATCGGCAATCCAAGAAAAAGATCTTTTTGTTGCTTCCTCTTTTTGATAAATGCGTTCATAGCCTCCACTTTTTTCTGCTTCAATGGCTTGTAAATATCCACTTGAAACCTCGAAGCAACTTCTCCCTGCTTCTTGTTCTCTTCTGTTTGTGGTGATTTCACATTCTTTGCAGGTTTTATAATTGTTTTGCTCTTCCACTGCTCAATCGTCCCCTGCATGGCCGCCATCTCTATCTCCATGCCTTTACGCCAATCATTGCAATCTTTGCAATTGCAACTGCTACATTTGGAGATGTCGAATCCATCTCCACCAGAAGAATCACCTTTGCTTTGCTCAGAAGCCACAATATTTGTCTCATAAGCCACGATCTTTTGCTCAAAAGCCAAAATCTTTTGCTCCATTGCTTCCCTCCATCAGCTGCATTCATCACATTTGCAGCCTCTGCAATTGGAGCTCCTCTTCACTGTACCAACTTCAGTGATACTAGCAACTTCAAACTCATTAGCAACTTTACCATCAGCTTTGTTTCCAACGTCAATATTTACATCTTCTAGGCCATCAATTCTCTTTTTATTATATTCACCATCACTTCAAAACATCATCACTTCTACTCCTTCCTTAGCTTTAATTTCTATCATTTGTCTTGGAGGGTTTGCAGGATTGTTCTTAAAGATACAAGTTGTAGTGCCACCAACAAGACCAACGCTGGAAGCATCTGCAAACACTTTACAAAAAGGATCCATAGTGTCGTCCTTAGAGTCTTCAAATGGCACAAGGTCTAGAAAGAAATCCATCTCCAGCTCATCATCAGTAGGAATGAGGAAAGGGTGAAGAACCTGTTAATATACCCCACAACATTAAATAAATATCAACTAAATTTTAAAAAGCTTTTCAAGTTGTTTGGAACAAAGTTGAGTTGTTCGAAAACATCAAGTCATGATGTTCCGAACATCGTAGAGTGAAGCAGTTGATGGTGCTTCATGTAGATGTTCCGAATATCAATTAGAAATATCTCACCAAATACGAAGTTGTTCCAAACACTACATAACATATATGGAAAATAGAATACTTACAGGAACATCATGTTGCTCAAACAGCCTGTCTGTATCTCTCTCACAAATTTCAGTAAGCCTGTTTATGATCCTTGAGATTGTGTTTTCTTTTGGCAAATCCTTTGGCCTCAAGGCAGGTATAACTTCATGAGCCCAGGCCATGAATGCCCATAGAAAGCCATAAAGATTGTAAGTCTAGCTTCCTTCTGCACGAGGTTCCATTGGCTTCATCAGATATTCCATTGTTAATTCAAAACTCATCCTACCCCAATGATAACGCTGGAATGCCTCAAGATCGGCGGCCAAGCGCACCACCCATTCCTCTATTCCATATTTGGAATCCCTCGCACAAAGAATAGTATGAACAAACCAAGCCATGCACAGATTTAAATACCACTTCTTGGGACAGGTTCCAGAACATACCAAGTCAAGCAAGTCACCAGACTTCACAGCTTGCTTTTTCTTCGGCTGTTTTTATTTTTTGGGCTTGTTGAACTTCCTCTTGGCGGGTGAAGGTGAGGGTGAGGGTGAGGGTGAGTGTAAGGGTGAGGTTGCGGGTGACTCCTCCACCTTCTTCTTCCCCCCTTCCGCTTCCGCTACCCCCTCCCATTCTCTTTTTCCTTATCCTCCTTTTCCTTCTTCTCCTTCTCCTCATTTTCCTCTTTCTCTTTCTCCTTCTGCTTCCTCTTCTTCTCCTTGAAATAATCAAAAACAAACTTCCACAATTCATTCCTCTTTTCATTCATTTCTTCCATGTACTGTTTACTTAGATAGGCACCACAGTTTAGCCCTGTCATTAGTGCAAACTCGGATAGGCCAAAACGTGCTGCCTATCCATTGAAGGATATCCAAACCTCTCTCTGCTTCTTGCAAAGAATCCTTCGCATGAGGAGGTTATGTACCAACTTGGTGCCAAACAGTGGATATTCTGGTAATTGCAAGAAAGGACCGAAACAACTATGGGCAAAGCCCTTTCTCACTAGCGATTTTTTCAAAACCTCCTTTAACTGTATCATACCCCTAGCCAACGAAGATCGAACAATAATCTTCCCATGAAAAGGTTCATTGTTGGTCATGAATGTCTTGAAGAGACCCTCAACGTTACTCTTAAAAATAGCATGACCAACGTCTTCATACTGCACATAATTTTAGCATAAAATTAATTAAATGAACCACAGTGATAGTAAATCACATTAAAGGAAAAACTTAAATGTTCGGAACATGTTTATGATGAGGTTCTGAACGACAATAACAATCGTTTGGAACATCACGTAATATGTTCAGAACGACAACTACCAGCCTTAATGCTGATGCTGGGAACATAAATATGTCGTGTAGAACATCAACATAGTTGTTCCGCACAATCACGAGTTTCAATTCAACTATCACCTGGTCTTCCTCCAGTTTCAATCCAGATGTTCCTTCAGTTTCCTTCTCTTCACCTGCTTCCTCTTCAACATTTCCACCTCCATTATTTATAGCTTCCCCTCTCAGGTTTCTTCTTCGGCGAAGGGCCCTTTTTTTTAGAAATTCCCTTCTTGGGAGTCTTTGTAGGCTTCTTCTTCTGCTCATCTTCATCTTTCAATGTTAAATTTCTCGGTCTTAAATTTACCATTTTTCTGCAAAGCAAATCAAGGGGATACAAAATTTAGTTACAGAAAATCATGAACATCCAATGAGATGTTTAGAACCTCATATGAACTGTTGTGAAGCTACTATGGTGTTCGAAACATCAAAATACAACATCAATAACTTCAATTTGCAACTAAATAAAGCAGCGTTGGTTCACAGAAAACCAACAAATCGTCACAATTTAACCAAAAAATGTAAAAAGCCTAAAAATTTCAGTTGAACATCGAAAATCCCCTTTGTTGTTCGGAACTATTTTACCCATTAAAACACATAATGTCATTCAATTTCAACACAATATTACACCTTTTGTACAAAAACAAACACCCAAAGCAGCGTTAATCACTGTCGACGAAAAAATTAAAAATAAAAACCTAGGTTCAAGATTTACACCACAGTTTAAATGATCATGACATTGTTTACCTTTTATGTTTAATATTTTGTTGTATTGCTGGTTGGATTCCTTGAAAAACCACAGAGAAGTTGAGCGTATTTGGTTGAGATTTCGTGCAAGAGGAGATGAAGTGAAGGAAGATGAAGAAGCCACGCCGGGGGGGGGGGGCAAGGTTATGTTGTTCCCAATGTTTGAAATGATTAATATGTATGTTTTAAGAAAAACCCTCAAGTTTTAAAAATGTTAATTCGATCCCTGATTAGTCTGAATGAGCTTTAGAAAAAAAAAATGAAAAAGAAAGGGCGAGACCCTTTTCTGCCCAAAAAAACTTGAGGAGTTCTAGAACGGCACATCTCACAAGATACCAACACTACAAAAAATGCATATGTATCAAATCTTATCTTTGGGGAGACATGACTTTTGACATTTTGCTGACTTTTGTGATAGTGTGGCTAAAACATTATAGGTTTATATCAAATCAATAAATAGGTTTATATCAAATCAATGAACATAAAAAATGTGATTAAAGAGCTTAGATAATTGATGTGTGTATATTAAATTCGAAGGCGGCAAAATATATGGTTTTCATATATGTGCATACAATATCATTTAATCATTATTTGTGTGACTAAAACACAGAAAATTGGTACTTATATCAAATTGATAAAAGGCAAAACATATGTTTTTCATACACATACGTTATCATTTAATCATTATTCAATGTTAAGTTATATGTCTCAGCACTTTAACTTTTAACAATTAAGTAAAATTATTTGATTTAGTTTTAACTTTCCATGCGAACTGGCTACATCACCATTGCTAGTGGAACTGAAATAACAATTTTAAAAAGGTAATCACAGTCAAGAAACTCGTTTTCTTTCTTGCTGCTGTGCAACTCAGTGACAGTGATAATGACAATGAAAGATAACAAACATCACGTACTTTTTCGCTTTTAGATCTCTTTATAAGAATGAATAAAGTAATACTTCCCTTTCAAAGCCGAAAAAGGCTCTATTAAGAAATGCCTATTTTTTTCTATAAACTGATTAAAGCCCCTGGAGATGTGTTAAGCTATTGCTTATTTCTTACTCGTCCTAAAAATAGAGTGGGGATCCCTTGGAAAGACCCACTTTTAATTGCATATATATACCTGTCAACTTCACTTACTCTTTTATACCTACTAGATAGTACATAAAGCTCAAAAGCTATACTTTTATATTCTAAAAACAGACGATTGATACAGTTCATTACATCCACCAGTCATGAAATCAACAAAAAAGAACCTTCATCTTACAAAAGTTACAAGGAAGAAAAACCTCAAAAGAAAATTGGAAAGAGTAGAGAAAGTACATTCTCATATTCACAAGATCCTCCAGCCTCATCATCATCTCTGAAACAAAGATATCAGAAGCACTAAAAATGGAACACTAATCAAAATTTCCTAACATCATTGACTCTAATTGATCACGGAAAACTTGTAACATGTTAGCAAATGTCACAATGCCCACCACATTGCAATCCGCTTCAATCACCCAAACATAGTTGACACGATGAGCGATCGCCTGAACCATTACAGCGACGAGAGAACTACCAGGATAACACACTATTGCCTCCGCCCTTCTCACCATCCTTGCAGAATAGCTACTAGACTTATTGAATCTTCCTGATGACCTTGATGATAAACTCGTGGTCGGAGAAGGCAACTCTTCATCGGATAACGATGAATTGGATGAAATGTCGGAAGGATCAATCTCGAAATCCTCCACCATTCCTTCTAGATTTCTTTCCTTCAACCTCTCCTTCACGACCCTCACAATGTCCTCTGGTGGCCCTCCACAATCAATGTAGGCCATGAGTTCACCAGCAGAGAGGGTTGTGATAGCTGCAGCCACAGTCTCACCACAACAAGCAAGTGTGAAAGGAGAGATCTCTCCAATCAGTATGCCATCATCATCCACAATCGCCACGGATGTCTGATCCACGACGGACTGAGAAATGGCATCAATGGCCGATGATGCAAGCGAGTGATACCCAATCGATAAAAACTCCGGGCTAATAATGCCAAGGGCCTCAATCGATACAGTTGGAAGGGGTGAGAAAAACCCAATTGAGCTTAGAAAATATCGAATAATATCTTCTTGAGTTAACCAACAGAATTCGCGGCCATTGTGGATGGAACTACAGCTCTCATTTGATGAACATTTCTGCAGCAATTTCCTTCTTGATCTGCCATTAAATCTGCTCTCAATTGGGACAACAAGGTTTTGAGCTCCTTCGAGAATTAGATCAATGGCTTCTAGTAAGCTGCAAAATTAGGAGAAAACAAATACAACAATCAATTTTCACTTCGACTTATACCAACTAATTGAATGTGAAGAAATGCAATTTTCATAAATTAGGACAATACATTGCCAAATTGAGTAAATAAACAAAAATCAACTAACAAAATCAAGAAAAGTAGATAAAAGAGAAATGAGAAATCTTGATCATCAATTATATATAAAAATCATGTACTACAAGATTCTTGGATCTTTAATTCCTCTGCATCCAGAATCTTCAAATTGATATTTGAGGTGGAGAAATTCAAGAAAACAAAATAAAACAAAGAGCCAAAATAATTGTAAACGAATTCCAAATAAGACAAAAGAAACTTCAAGAACTTGACATAATAAGTGTTGCATTCTATGACTTATTAGTCGATAAAAGAAGAAGAGACTTATTCAATTTTTACCTTGTAGAAGGCTGAACGTGCGTAACAAGAGTAGAATCTTGAGGAAGTAATGCAGTGAGAGGTGATTTGAGAGCCAAATAAGGAGAAGAAAGATTTTCTTGTTTACAAAGGAAACAAATTATATCAACCATGCAAATTTTCCCAACACAAAGGCAATCTTGTGGATCAACATTATTATTATTGGAATGGTCACAACAATCCCAAACACTTATGCAATAATTATCATCAGATGATTTAAGAGCAGCTAAGGCTTCACCAACGGTGGCAGAAACAGAAAGGGACCTAAGCGGTGGCTTCCCAAGGCATAGGTCAGCTACCTCATGTGCTAACAAACCAGCTGCCATGCAAGAAACAGACTAGTTTTTTGTCTTGAAAAGTGATAAGAAAATGCAAAGGAAATGAAAGGAGAAAACAGAGAGAGATTTTGAGAGTTTAAGAGAAGTGAGAGTGTCATTGTAAGAGTTGAAGTGCGCTGATTTATAAAGCAGAGGATGACACGTTAACCTCGAGGGGTTGTACTTGTTCCGTAGGGGAGGTTTTCGAGTTGGGGGGTGGGGGAGTTAGGGGGTACGGTAGGAGTAGAGTAACCACGTTGCGGGGCCTCTGCTATTTGGTTTGTTGTGCAAGGACATTTTTGTTGTTTTATGCATGATTAAGTTATAGATAAAGTGAAAAGTTCCAAGTTTGAAGTTAATTTGTTTTTAAAAGGCACAATGGCTTAAATCCACCCTGAACTATTATTTTTTTCCAAATTGACACCGGAACTTTGAGGGGACCTAGTGCCCCCTTGAACCCCTTCACATTGATATAAGTACCCCTTCTAGGACCAACTCCAGTTTTAACAAAGTAGTGATCCCCACGCACAATATATTGATGGCCACGTGTCAAAACATTTAAACAAAATTAAAAGAACAAAAAACAAAACAAAAAATTAAAAACTATGACTTTTGTTTTTATCCACCTTCTCCCTTATGATCCCCCTTCCCGTGACCCCACTCACACTCCTCTCACCGGTCCCCTCTTTTTTCAGGCAAACAAAATTTGGCCAAATTTATTCCGTATCTCTCTTACCTCTAAAAACTTCTAATTACTGTAGCCAACCACTGGAGAATAATATACGCATTGGATTCACAACAATTGGTCAAGCATATTTAGTGCCTAGTGTTATATATATAGTTGGATTCTATTAAGGAGATCTTGAAGGAGATTACTCTTTAACAACGTCTATCTTTAAGAAATAAATTTTTGGGATTTCTGTTTGCAGCGTCTCTGATAGCATTTTTTCAATTCTTATGCCTTGCTACTTGAAGTAAATTGCTCATGAACTGAGTAATTTTGAAAGTAATTATGTGGGTGGTTCCAATGAATTGATTGTATTCTAGCAAATTAAAGTGATGGATATGAGTTTTCTAAACTGGTTCAATGAAATTTGCAAAACATAAGCTTAACATTTTCAGATTAGTGAGTTTTGCATTGCAGGGAATGATTCTACTGATATCTGTGCAAACGGGGAAAGGAAAAAAAGAGAAGAGAGTGGATAAAAGGCAGGGGAGGGAGGGTCCGTCTACTAAGGGAAAAGGAAAAAATCGAAACCAAAAAATGAAAATTTCACGGCTGGTGGGGTGGCGGAGATGGAGGTGTTGGGGTGGTGTTGATGGAGTCAAAAAGTTGAGAAATAATTGAAGAAGAGAAAATATGAAAAGGTAAAGAAAAAGGAAAAAATTCGAAAAACAAGTAAATGAAAAGAAAAAGAAATAGGAAAATACATTAAATTAAAGAAGTCTTGCAAAAATAAAATGTTGCCCTTATTTTTTTATATCTCACTCTCTTAAAGAGAGTAGTATTCACTCTCTGTGCCACATAAGCAACCAAGGTCCTAATAATATCGGTGTAAAGTAGTTCAGGGGTGTACTAGGACCCCCGCATACTTAAAGTGTCAAGTTGGAAAAAAAGTTATAGTTTAAGGGGGACTTTAGCCATTTTGCCTTTTTAAAACTTTGACTAGTTCGATTCTTTATGAAACTGATTTATAAGAAAATTGTGGATTTTTTTAAACACAAGGATTATTAAAATTTTGATAACATGCTAAATTTTGGTAGTGACTTGTGATGTCCCGCCACATCATGAGCCAAATAATGCAACGGAAGCTTCTAGAGAGGCCAAGAGTGGTCTAGAGTGTGGAAGACTCTAGAACCTTGAATGCCCTTGACTTAGGGCTTCATTGAAATGTGTAGAAGTATCTAAATCATGGGAGAACATTGGTTGGAGTTGGAAGGAATCAACAACTTATGGAACACTCTAGAAGAGCCAAGAAAGAGCATACCAACTTCCACCTAATTAATGTAGTCTAGAACTTTCCGTAGAGTAGTATAAATAGGAGTAGGCATTTCATTTGTACTTGTCCAACATCCAAGTCTTCTAAATAATGTCCAGCATTGTAACCTAGTATCTAACCAAGTTCCTTAGCTTTCCTTTCTTTGTACAAAATATTTGATCTTAATACAAGTCTTTTTGCCATCAACTTGTCCCTTAACCGTGTGCAAGCACTTGGCTACTTTGCTTGCTTGAATTAGAAATCATCCAACGAGCTTAGCTTGACACTTTAGGTGTCCTATAGAGGTTTAAAGGCTGAACTTGGGCGTTGCTTTTGGGTAGCAATTGTCGAAGTACCGACACGCCGTCTAGAGTGAGTCTAGGGTCGTGACAACGTGGTATCAGAGCAGGTCAACACCGAGAGTGTTTTACGTAGTTCCTTTGGAGAGAAATTATGTCAAGTGATAAGGAAACTAAAATTTCCTTGGAGGAAGTTGCTCTTGGTCGAGATACTGCTACGGGGATGAAAATAAGGAAGCGAGGGTCGAGCAAAGCACGGGATACGCAAGCGGAGGTTACAGTCGATGCAAAAGTAAATGTGGTTGATGATGAGGGGGGTAATGGTTCATCCTTGGAGAACGTTGGCGGTCGGATAGAGCTTTTGGAAGCTAGTCTTGGCACCTTGAACCGACGTGTGGAGGCCATGGAATCCAACCTCACTATATTGGAGAATCAAGTCGTTTGGGAGATGGAGGAACTTAAACGGACCATGATGGAGGTATTCAAAGAGGAGGAGTATCGCAAAGGGAGAGTCCGCGAGTTGGAAGATATGCTTGGGGTTACCATTGGTGACCTACATGGGCAAACGGAGGCCTTGCGAAAAAGCTTGGAGGGGACCATGGTCGGGACTACCAGGGGCGTGGTACTTGCACCAGGGGCTAAGGTGAAGGTCCCTAAGCCAAAGGAGTATGGTGGTGTACGGGATGCACGCGAGGTGGACGACTTTCTTTGGAGGATGGACAAGTACTTTGAGGTAGTCAAAGAGGACGACGAAGTTGCCAAGGTACGCAACGCCTCAATGTACTTGACTGAGGTTGCCGCGCTGTGGTGGCGTCGGAAATGTGCCGACATGGAGAAGGGGCTATGCAAGATTGAGACGCGGAAGCAGTTCAAGAAGGAGTTGAAGAAGCCGTTCTACCCGATGAATGTGGTCTACGAGGCTAGGCGGAGGCTAAGGGTGCTCTGATAGACGACCACGATTCAGGAGTACGTGCGTGAGTTCACCACCTTAATGCTGCAAATCCTGACATTGTCCGAGGAAGATTCCCTCTTCTACTTCATGGATGGGTTGCAAAATTGGGCAAAACAGGAGTTAAGAAGACATCACGTAGCCAATGTGGACGAGGCCATAGCGGTAGCTGAGTCACTCATTGACTTGAAGATGGAGCCTATCAAGTCCAAAGTGGGCAACGCCGAGAAGGGCGGGGGAGATCATGACAAGGACGAAGAGAAAGGCATAGCCGAGGCACATAAGGGAAATGGCAAGGAGACAGGGGTCTAAGGGCAACGGCAAGGGGCTGAACAATGGTGGCGAGTATGTGCCCAAGGGAGGGTGCTACTTTCGTAAGGGGCCACATCGGGCGAAGGAATGCCCAGAGTTAGGAAAGCTTGCAGCAATGGTTGGAAACTTTGCTCAAGCACACGAGGATGACACAGAAGAGAACGCCTGCATCGGGGGGATGCGGTTGGAATCTAAGCTGGGAGTAGAGGATACTAAGGCCTATCTTGGTGCCATGCATAGGGATCATGGTGGCAGCAAGAAAAGTTGCACAAATATAGTTGAAGAGGATGACAAGTTGCAAAGTGGTGGCACGCTATCAGACTTAGACAATGCACCAAGCAAGGGGGCCAAGCTTGCTAGCAAGGCTGGGACCACGGAGGGCAGCCAAGTAGGAAGTGGAAGTATGGACCCGGTGCTTGAGAAGCTACTAGACTTGGTTGAGTCATGGGGAGATTCAGGCCAAGAACAAGGGGAGGTATTCGATAGGCGGATAATCGAGGCCATAATTGCGAGTCGTCTAAAGTACAAACGGGGCAAAAAGAAAGGTGACTAGTATCTTGTGACGTGGGTAGGCGAACCACTCCATAGGGCATCATGGCTAACAGACAAAGATCTTTTGCAGCGCCAAGACGAGGTTCGCGTATATGTGTCGATGCTTTGTGCCGAGGGCGGCACAAAATCAGGTGGGGGAGAGTGTGATGTCCTGCCACATCATGAGCCAAATAATGCAACGGAAGCTTTGAGAGAGGCCAAGAGTGGTCTACAGTGTGGAAGAATCTAGAACCTTGAAGGCCCTTGACTTAGGGCTTCATTGAAATGTGTAGAAGTATCTAAATCATGGGAGAACATTGGTTGGAGTTGGAAGGAATTAACAACTTATGGAACACTCTAGAAGAGCCAAGAAAGAGCATACCAACTTCCACCTAATTAATGTAGTCTAGAACCTTCCCTAGAGTAGTATAAATAGGAGTAGGTATTTCATTTGTACTTGTCCAACATCCAAGTCTTCTAAATAGTGTCTAGCATTGTAACCTAGCATCCAACCAAGTTCCTTAGCTTTCCTTTCTTTGTACAAAATATTTGATCTTAATACAAGTCTTTTTGCCATCAACTTGTGCCTTAACCGTGCGCAAGCACTTGGCTACTTTGCTTGCTTGACTTAGAAATCATCCAACGAGCTTAGCTTGACACTTTAGGTGTCCTATGGAGGTTCAAAGGCTGAACTTGGGCTTTGCTTTTGGGTAGCAATTGTCGAAGTGCCGACACTCCGCCTAGAGTGAGTCTAGGGTCGTGACAGACTTCTATTAAAACTTTTTACATGTTTGTTTCACATAATATGTGATATCATATTAGTTACTTCCTCTGTTTCAGTTTATGTAAAGAAATAGTCCATTTAAAAAAGAATGATCTCTTTCTAAATTTCTGAAACAAATTAACTCTAAATTTACCATTGTACTCTTAATAGAATGATTTCTAGCCACACAAATACCAATGACTTCTTTTACACTAAAAGTTTCAAAAGTATTCCCTTCTTTTAATGGCATAAGGCGTGCATTACACTATTTTTTAGTGCGTGAGAAACAACTTTTTCTCTTTTTTTTCCTCCTATTATTTCGCACACCATGTCCAGGTCATCACTTTCCTCTCTATCTCCCTCCACCAGTCCGCCACCATCTACCTTACACCACCGCAAGGACCGCTTGCAACTAAATCCTGATCAGATTTGATTTTAGTAAGAAACTGCACAAAGATGGAAATCTTCCATGGTCAATACTCCCGCAGGGTACTGATTGAAAAGAGTACTCATATGTATTTAGTCATCTCGTGCCCTCTGTGTTAACCCAACTCCAGTTCTTATACTTCTCCCAACAACCTCCATGTCATCTACGGAGTGGATGCCGGAGGCAATGATGCAGATGAAAAGTGAGGTGAAGCCGAACGCTAAGCGGCATCATACGACATTCACTGGCATAACCTCTTTTAAAAGCGTATATTATCTAAATTAAATGGACTGAACTCTTAGCGGCGTGAACCAGGGCAGATTCTTCCATCGAGACTTTGCCATAAGACACTGAGGAGGAAACAGAGCCTTCATTTGATTTTTTTTTCTTCTTTTTTACAAAAGTTTCTTTTTAGTTTGTTTAAATTAAATCCACGTGTCCCCGTCTTATTCCTCACTCTTGTGTTTGGATTAAAAGCATCTCTGGTGTTTGGCTGCCTATTAATTTTATGTCTAAATGACAAATTTGAGATGTAGTTGGAGTGTTCAAACGTAACGGGCTTGAGATGAAGTGTCTAACGGAAAAGTGTGAACACCATTAAGGGTTGTCGGTGCGTTCTGCCTTTGTTTATCTATAAATTATCTTATTAAGTGTAAAATAACAAGTTTAAAGTTAAATAATTATCAAATTTAGAGTTGTGGTGTTCGTTCTGGATTGGACTAGTAAGTAAAATTGTGTCATTATGAATGTACTTGGTAAAATTCATGCTGGCCACGTTAGCCACATGGTTGGCTATTTGGCAACAAATAGGGAATAAATTCAAAGTGATGTGAAAAAAGATTGAGACTACAATCGAGGATGAAAGGATTATATACAAGTCAAATTAGAGTTGTACCGATGACACACACCTCACTGTGCTCGAGCCAGGCTTGACAATATGATATATGCCCGACAACAACTCTATTATTAGCAAACAGAGTTGATATAATTTTTTCATAAAATATTCGTATCCAGAGACATCCTCCCCAATACTTGCAAAATTGAGCAGTATTACTTATGCCTACATAAAAAAGAGATGTCATTCTTATACGCAATACTACATGACCTTGTTCTGTTGAAACCAAAGTTACTCAATCAGAACTCAAAGGAAATTTGTGCCTAATTGCCAACACACCAAGGCCTAAGAATGCCTGAGAAATAAAAATGCATGAAATAGGATTTATTAAATATAAAAGCTAGAAGGCTGCATTATAGAAAAATTACACAAACCAACCATTCACTAAGGAAAAATTTGAAAAAAGATAGCAAAAAATCCTTAAAGCAATCAAATTCAGATCTTGAAAATATAAAGGTCAAGAGGTCGAGGGGCAGGAAGCAAGATCTGCAGCAGGATCATTCTTTTCAGCTCCAGCTGCTTCCCATAACTCTTAAGAGAAGTTTGCATCTTCCCCGGAGGAATTAGAATTTTCCTCGTAATATAACCTCTCAAGATATTTCCAATTACGAGCAGCTGACTTCTCCACCTCCCTAATTAAAACGTCAAGCGTTGAGCGGCTGACTTTAATTTCCTTCAAAACATTAACTCGTGACTCCACCAATCACCAAATTACCTGTGATGTTGATGATGCGGGGAAAATTGAGCCAAGGCGCCAACCATCAAAAGCCTAACTTGAAGGACAAGGAGGATGAGAGATCAAGAGCTTCAAGAAGGAAGATGATGCAATCCAAGTTGCCTCAAGATCATTTGCTCGGAGTCAATCTAAAGAGATCCAAAATGCTCACCCACGCTTGGTTTGGAAAAGCTTTAAAGATGGAGGCTTCGGGGGACTTGAAAAGCTTTCACTTGAGCGCTTGGAACACCACAGAGACAGACGGACTGCCCACACTAGGCGGACCGCCTATACAATGTTGCACTCTCTGGATATCCTTTGAGGCGGACCGTCTCTGCAGAAGGGTAGACCGCCCACTCTCTGCATCCCTAGTTCGGGCGGACCGCCTACTATTCTAGGCGGGGTGCCTACTCCTGTATTCTCAAGATGGGATTTCAATTAGTTTTTGTGTGTATTTTCTACATTACCCCTATGTGGCCTTTAGTGTTTTATCCCCTCTTGAGGGCCTTTTAGACATTTCATTTATAAGTATGGTAAACCTATAAATACCACACTTAGTCATTTCATTTCATTTCATTGCCTAGTTTTGAAGTTAGAATTTTGACATTGAAGAATAGAACATAGAAGTGGCTTGGCCTCTCGTGTTTGAAGCTTGAAGCTTCGTTTATCTCTTGACTTGGAATCATGTGGATTTCATCCTAGTATGAAATCCTTGTAAGGTTCGAGTTTCACTTCTCCCTTTGAATAATCGATTCATGATTTGAGTTCTTTTTATCCATTCTTTCTTCTATTTCTGTTCTTCCCCGTCCCTTATTTTCTTGTTAGCGTGTTTACATGCTTCTGCGTCCATTTTATTTTCTTCTGCTAATTTACCTCGTATCAGTTTGGTATCAGAGCACAGCTAGATTTTGTTCTTACAAACCCTCGATCGTGCCATTTTATCTTTGTGTTTGTTGTTATTGTGTTATTGTTGTTCTTGGAAAGAAAAGAAAACAATTAAAAACTAAAAAAAAAATTATTGGAACTTATTGGATTCGATTCCCCAAGTTTTAAAACTTATTGGGGGTTGTTCTATATCGTTTACCTATTCTTTTGGTTTCATAAAATCGAAATTTGGTGTTGTGATTCAAAAGTTGGAAAATCAAACCCCCCCCCATTTTTGAAAACCTTAAAATTTTGCTTCAATACTTGAATCGAAGCTTGTTCTTGATTGTTTGGGGTTGAAAATCATTGGGGATTGCTTAAAATAGTTGAATACACCTTTGGGTACCTTTGGATTTGAGAAACGAGTTGAAATCATTGGAAAATTTGGGTGCAAATCGACCCGAAACGCGTTCTTGAAAAGCTGCAGATTCAGGTCCGGGCGGACCGCCTAGACACAGGGGTGGACCGCCTCAAAATGTTGCAGCTCTTAGTACTTTGGGCCAGGTGAACCGCCCAGCCATAGGGGCGGACCGCCTCCCCCTGTTTGGGGCTTCGGGTAGTTCGTTTCATAGGATTTCGTTTGTTTTTTGCCTCCGGGCTTCTTGGTTAGTATTTCTTGGGTAATTATCCTACTCAAACGACACTAACTCTTGAGCATGTTAGGACATTTGTGCGTAGGGGAGATTAGAATTCAAAGAAGAGTCGTAGAACTATCTTTGGCCTCAAGTGCGCACTGAACATAGCCGTCCGTCCATAAAGTCACATTAACTCCATTCCGAACCAATACTTGGACATATTAGTTGTGATCACCGTGGTTTCTAAGAGATTAAGGCCTTTCCCTTGAGTGTTCATATATTGAGTGATACACGCGAGGGAGTGAATTTGTGAGTTTCTTTCTCTTATTGTTGCAACTATGTCGGATGATGATTGTCGAGGTTATGGTTCATGTGGGGATGATGCGAGTTGCTATGATGATGGTGGAGACTATGGTTCCTATGTTGATGATGATGGGTATTACTATGATGACTCGGGAAACCATGGCTCCTATGGTGATGAAGCGGTTCACTATGATGATCAAGAGTATAATGAAGACTATGAAGTTCATGAAGATGAATGTGTGGATCCTTACGCTTCTAGTCAAGAATACGAAGATGGTGACGCTTCAAGGTACAATGTTTCTACTTACTCTTCCTGTGATGAATACGAAAATATTTATAGTGACATAGAGAGAATTGATGATGAAGTTGATTATATGAATTATTCATGTGTATCTTCTCTTGGTGTTTCTAATGGTGAACAAGGGAGTAGTAGAGGTCCTTCCATTAGTGTGGGAGGAGGTGGTGGATGTTCCATGGGAAAGAGGAAGCTTGCATCTTCTAGTTGTGCTAAGCGGCCAGTGCTTCTAAATCCTATGTGAAGGGTGGTATGAGAGAGGGTGTTACTTTTGCTACAAAGGGGTTATATTGTTCCATCAATGCCGTGAGGGGCTTGGATAGTTGTAGTAGGAGTAGTACTATTGGCTATGGAACCAAGACGAGAGGATCTTACGGGTTCCATGGCAAGGTTCCTTCCTCGACTATCAACATCACTTCTAATGTTGGAAGAGTGACGGGAAGTGGATGTTACCCTAGCAATGTTGCTAGGATAGGAGGGATAAGGGAGACCCAAGTTGTTGGTGTTGACACTCGTGGGCATTCAAGTTCTCTCTTGGATGCATCTCTACGAAACTTGGGTAGACGTAGGTTCGTTGTTGAGGTGAATGGTTATGGAGGAAACTTGCTCAAAACTGAAGAGACCGATGCCAATTGTATTAGCACCTCTTTGGTTGATAGGCTAAAGATACTATGCCGTGAGCTAGAGCATCCTTATGAGTATTGTTGACACCCAGTTTTGTCCCTCATTTTTCTATAATCCGCCATAACTTAACTTAAGGGTGCAATTTGACTGTTTGTGCATAATTTGCATTAAAAGTCACGCATTTACGTGTGTTATCCTCTACTTATATATTACATGCTTAAATGTGGCTATATTACGTAATTACGTAATTTTGCATCATTTAGGCTATTTTTCAAAATGAGATTGTTTGTGTAATTTTAGTGCATTTATAGTATTTAATAAATAATTGTAGTTTTAATAAATATTTGTGGCTATTTATATTTAATTAGTTTAATTTGTATTCCAATTTCCTTTTATGTGTGCATTTTACTATTTGTTCATTTTATACAATATATATACATATATTTATATTTTTATTAGCACTTTTAAGTAAAATATTAGCCGTAATCAATCCATTTCTATTCCTTGATTTGTCATATTTATTTGAATTTGAATTCTTTTGAATTGAAATATATGCAAATCCCCCTTCTAAAAAATTTCTTTTAAAATTCCTTTTGAACCTAGAGAAGTGTTCGTCTAGATTTGCTCATCCTGTACCATACATTTTTCCTTCCACATATTTCTTATACAAAATATATCATTCACTTTATTTCAATTCTTTCAAATTTCATTTGCACCTAGACTAAATGTCTAACAAAATACATATTTTGGATATTCTGACTAAACTACTCCTTCCATTTTATTTGATTTATCATTTGCCATCTTCTTTTGAATTTAAATTAATTTGAATTCAAATCCTTCCAAATCTTTCATAAATCCCACAATATTTTCAATGTTTTGCCCCTCACCTTTCTGAACCTAGACAAGCGAAAGTCCAAATACATTTTTGTTAAATCTATCCTTATCTCATACTATGTCTCATCTCTCCAATCTTCTCTTCTATCCCTAAATTACTCCATCATATCCCCAACATCACTCCAATTCCTCTAATTACTCTCTTACTTCCCCATTTTTGGAAAAGAATTCAAAAATTAAGAATCTTCTCCAATATTTCCTCAATCCCCTCAATCTCTCTCCCAAATCCTCAATCCCCTCACTATCCCCTTAATCTCTCCATAATCACCTCCCGAAATCTCCTTCGAATTTTGACAAAGGCCCAATGTTTTCTTTTGATGCTAGATACATAGTCCTCAAATCATTCCATATCTTCCCTCAAATCTCTCTCCCCCAATCTCTCTCCCCAAAATCACTCAAAATCAAACATCCCCACAACAAATGCAATCAATATATTTCTACAATTCTTAGTACCCTATTCCTCTACTATAAATTCAACTCAATTCTCACCATGGAAGACACACAATTTCTCTCTGCTTCTCCCTTATCAAGACACCTCTATATCCCTTCTCTATACAATATTTTGTATAATTTAAATTTGTTCGAAGACAACTCTGCAAATTCCAAAAATTATAGTAACATCAAACCGGACGTTGGTAAGTGAGAAAGTATTATTGCTTTTCTTTGAATCTTGAAAGGCATGTTTTTCATCTAGTCTTGAATTATGACTCAATTTTATTGTAGTATTTTTAATTTTATTTGACATTCGGCCTAATATTTGAATATTCCTTGAATACATAATTTGTTCCTTTATTTGATCACAACTAGAATACTTAATTAATCCTTTTGTGATATGAAATTTTTATATATAGATAACGAAATGAGAATTCATTTTAAAGTAATTCTTCGCAGTAGTTAAGTAGATATCTTTTCATTCTTTAGGGATGTCGTGGGGTCTTTAAAACTAAAAGTTATTATTTTTTTTTTATTTTGTGACTAGCCCATTATTTTAATTTGGAGGCTTATTATTTTTAAATCTTTGAAATTATTTTACTTGATATAATTTGCTTTTTATTTGCAAAGCGTGAGCGTATTTTTACTTGACGCCTACTTCGAGTCTAGATTGGGGCATTAAATCAAATGTAGGAGTCTAGTTATTTTTATTTTTAAATTAGTTGTCCTAATGGCCTCCGGGAATTTAAGTTGGGACGTTAGTAAAACTTTTAGGACGTTTAAAATATTAGGAATTCACTTTAGCTAAATACTTAAAGAGGGTATGGGGGTTAAGGGTAAATTAAGCCCCTCAGATATGATGAAAATTATCCAAGCAATATACGATAGTAGATTCTGAAACTATCTCCTCCGATAAAAGCTGGGTTCTGATCCGAATAGGATAATAAAACCTAGGGCTATTCTTCAAATAGGTTAATTAGCTATTTTAGTCTAATTTTGCAATTCATTATTATATTTACAATACTATTACTATATAAACTTATTCTTGCAAAATTATTTAAACTGCCTGTTGCCTATTTTACCTCATATAGCTTACCTTTCAATTTTATTTCAAAATTGTCCCTATTTTACTCAATTCTACTTATTGGCATATTATCATCCTTTTTAGGTTTTATTTAACCTTTATCTTGTTAGCTTAATTACATGCTTAAACCTAATATAGAAATCGGCCGGGAACCACACGTAGTGGAACTGAGGAGGTGCCTAACCCCTTCCTTCTAGGTTATTTCGAACACTTACCCGAATCTCTGATATATAGACCAACCCGGAGTTATTTCTTTAAATTGAATTAGAAATTCTTTTAGGTGACCTAATACACCTAGGAAATTTATTAGCTGGCGACTCCAAAACTCTAACTCCAAATGAGTTACCCCAAGTCAGAAACCACTTTAAGTGGGGTACGGCAAGTATGATGGAGTGTGGGTTTCCAAGGAAGCTCGAGTACTCATATCTCATAGGAATTACAAAGGTTATGTGTGGTGTGATGTGTATGCCATGCGACATGTTGATGTGTGGTTAGGTGACCCATGGTTGGAATACAAGAGGTTGCAATATACTGCTATGAAGGATGCGTATCTTGTGGGCATAGGTCAAAGGATTTATGACTTTGTACCTTATCGGGCAAGAGGCCAATTTCCTATTAGTACACCTTCTTTGGCTATGCAAAGGAGCGAGGAGCGAAAACTTCATTCCATGGGTGAAAACGAGCAATCAAGGAGTCCTACAAACACAAGAAATGGTGGGACTAGTACAAGAAAAGAGTTGACAACTGTCAATAAGGTGAACCCAAAACCACAAGATTCAAAATCAAGTGGTTCACCAACAAAGAAGAAGGGGCATTAAGTGATGATTCCCAAAGTCCTAGATTCCGGGTTGATGTAAAGAGTCCACCTACTCCGGCTATGGACATTCTCGAGCCTCATCCTAACTCGCCCGAATATGAGAGACAAAAGATTAAGAGGAGTAAGGGAGTGACCGGTAACAACTCTCGAGTGGAAAAAGGAGAGATTGTGTTGAGTGATGTGAGTGAGTTGTTACAACCCGAATCTACACCCGACCTTGAAGAAAAAATAAGGGAAAAAAGAGAGGGAAAAAGAATCATTGAGAGTGAGGGCACCCCCTATTCTACCTTAACCCTTTATCTTTTTCTTCTACTTGTTTGAATTATTGTGTGGGAATTCTTAGAGGCAAACTGATAGAGCCTCAATCATGTTCTGAAGTGGAAAAACAAGGTGAAGAAGATTCCAAATGTGAGCTACAAGGTGGAGAAACTAGCCATGATACTTCAAATGCATTGAGTGAGCAAGATGGCAACTCAACTGTAATTGTTAGTTCTTCTTTCTTAAGCATGATACTTCCTTGTAGTATGATGGTGCTTGCGAAAACTCTATGCTAGTTAATGATTTGTATGATTACAATGTGTTTACAACTAGTGTAGTATCGAATGGTCAACTTGTGTGTGAATGTGAACCACTAGTTGAGAGGGTTGAAAAGCTACATCATGATGTGAGCTCGTTTTTATAGAACCTATCTTTAGTGAAAATATTTTGGCTGACCTTATTTGTGAACCTTGTTATGACACCCCACCCATATTTGATAAAGGAGAAGATGAGTTGAATGAATGCCTTATTCTTCCCTTTGATTGCTTACTTGATAGTGGTGGTCTCTTGTGTCGTAGTGAGGATGGTTGTGACCTTTAGGAGTCTCTAGTGTATGAGATGGATCGAATTGTGTTCGATGACTCCTTAAGTGTAGATATTATCTCTAGTTTTAGAACCTCAACTTTGTTGAGTAGTGATCTTGAGAAGTGTGCCTATACTAATCCTTTTTTTAGGGCACCTTCAATAGAAGTGGTGAGTTGTATCAAGCTAGAGTAGAGTGTGAGTTTGAACCTCCTTGGTTTGGAAAGTTAGACTCTATAGACAATCCATTGTTTGACACTCCAAGTGGGATGAGAGACCTTGGTCTTGATTGGGATGGTCCATCTTCTAGTAGTCCTAATCTTGATTGTGTGGGCTATAATGATGAAGAAGCTATTATGAGGACCTTCCTTGGGACTCTATCTAGTGAGGCAGATTGTCTTGGAGGTGAATGTATAGGTGAGGAGGTACCTCTTGGTGTGTGTGAGTGTCACGACCCAATTTTCGAGGCCGTGATGGCACCTAAGTGTTACATCCTTAGGCGAACCACGAATAATTAAACTGACTCATAATGATAATTTAGATAGAAATATTTCAATAAAATGTAGGTGTAGACATCCACCCGAAATACAGTGTCAATAGAGCATCTATGAATTCTGACATCCGCTATACATATATATATATATATAATACAAGATGTAGGAAGCGTCTAAACACTAAGGTGGATCAGACGGTATGCCACCGCGAACCATGCGGTTGGCTCACCTCAAGCAAAAATAGTCACAGCCTCGAACGGATCAGCTAAGTCCAGCTGTCTGGCTAGTGGAAGGATCTGCACATTTAAACAGTAAGTTATGAGCCAAAGCCCAGTAAGATCATCGACAGGCCCGCTAAATTACCCTTTCAGGACAAGTCTTTGATAATGCATAAGCAGATAACGGAAGTACAATCCACACCTTTACAGTAACCCATAAACATTACATACGATAATATAATTATACAACAACACAAGCAATAATACGCGAATACATAACATGGTCAATAATATAAAGATACATAATATAGGCAGCATATACAATATTATATTGATACTATGGCATAAGCAATAATATAATTAACACACAGCATGGCGATGATATATCTCGCATACCACATACCTAGCACATAGCATAAGCACACACCCTGTGCGGCTTTGTTTATAGGTCATAACGCACCACAGGCCTCTGTCCCTATAAACAACTTTACTTATAGGTCATAACGCACCACAAGCCTTTGTCCGTATAAGTCTCCACATCTAGGTCATAGCGCACCACCGGCCTCTGTCCCTAGATGGAATTTCGCTTCTAGGTCATAACGCACCACCAGCCTCTGTCCCTAGAGCATATCAATAATACACCGGCACACAACATCGACTATACACAAGTCACGTTTGTGCTTTCTCCTTTTTGTATAAATATAACGAGTAGTACATAATACTATCTACTAGACAATGCTAGTCAATTAAGTACTCGACATCTTACTTAGCAAGATCAAATCTTATCCGCAAGCAAAATAGAGGTCAAGTCTCACTTACTTCAAAATCGGCTCAAGTGGCTAAGGAACGACCTCCTTTCCCAAACGATTTGCCTCCGTAAGACTCCTCTCTGAGCCAAAGAAATAGTGTCGCACTTGTAAGCATGTAAGGAAAGGATTCTAAGCCCTTACGCAATTTAAGAGGCAATTTACCAAAATACCCCCGGGTCGGACGTACCGAAAAACCCGTAAAATTTATGTTTCCGGACTCCCCATACTCCCATGAGTCCAAAAGTACCATTATTGTACATACCCGAGTCCAACTCGGTCATTTTTCCCATTTCACAAATCTAGGGTTCAAACCCTCTTTCCAAGGATTGTCACTTTGATCCTCGGATTAAAGCGTTAAAAATGGGTAAGAATAGTTACCTTGTGTTTAGGAATGATTTTGGTACTTCAAATTCCCCTTGGAATCACCTTTTGAAGCTCAAAACATGAAAATAAAAATGAATGCCCGCCCTAGTATATATAGCAGCCCGCAGCTTTAACGAGTTGTACCACATGCTGTCCAAATTGTACCTCACTGGATAGCTTTCAGTAACATATCCATAACTTTTCATAGAAATGTCCAAATGATACAAGGTTAGTGGAATTAGAACCAAAACTCAAAGAGCTACAACTTTCATGTTTTGACCTTTTTCCATTTCCTTATGGATTGATCTGAAAAATCGATGTCTTTCCGGCTGAACAGTAAAAAAACAGAATTCAGCAGCTTTTTTGGCTTTGCACCAGGTCAGCCACGGTTTTTGGGTCCAAACGGAACCCTACGAAGCACGGAATGACCCCAAATTTTGTACACAAGTCATACAAGACTTGTGTGACATGCTCGTCAAGACGAAACTCAATTCGGATCTCTAGAACTCAAAAAGTGGGTCCCATGGGAAAGGGTCAAATTTCGACTTTCGCCAAAATAGCGAATTTTAATCAAACGACCCCGGAATCCAAATTCGAAAGTTGCTACAAGTCACAAATGACGATACGAACCTAACGGAACCCTTAGATCTCTCATCGGAGTTCATTTACTCAAATCGAGCTCGAAAATCTTTTTTAACCTTTTTAAACTTCCGCAACGGAGACTTTATCAAAAGTCCTATCAAACGAGGTCCGTTTTCACTTCTGAAGGTTGCTACAGGTCATAAATTACCATACGAACCTAACGCAACTTTCAGATTTCACGTCAGAGCTCATTTGCTCAAATCGAGCTCCGAAACCTCTTTTAGCCTTAACGAATATCCGAAACGGATGTCTTTCTCCGATACCTATCTAACAAAGTTCGTTTTAGCTAAAAATTTTAAGGCATGTCATAATGGACCTTACGGAGCTTTTGGGATTGTCGACAGGTAAATCAAGGTCTCGATTCCCGAAACGACTATTTGAGGTCGTTACAATCTCCCCCACTTAGACTCTCGTTCGTCCTCGGACGAGCCCGAGTCTAAGGTAAGATTCACATTTTCACGAAAATAATTACATGGATTTCGAGGACTCTCGCTACTACCCGAAATCATAAACAACAACATAACTTTCAGGCTTTAGAGATTGAAATCATACCTGAATTATCGAAAAGGCGAGGATACTTCTCCCCCATGTCGGACTCGAGTTCCCAAGGGCCTCTTCGCTAGGACGATTCTTTCATAGCACTTTAACCAACGGGATCTCTTTCGACCTTAGCTTACGGATCTCTCTAGCCGCAATAGCAATCGGCTCCTGCAAATAAGCCAAGTCCTCGTCGATCTCGACAGAAGCCATATCAATCACATGGGATGGATCATGAACATACTTTCGGAGCATAGATACGTGGAATACCGGATGAACTGACAGAGATGGAGGCAAAGCAAGCCTATATGCAACAGCGCCAATGCGCTCCAAGACCTCAAAAGGACCAATGAACCTCGGACTAAGCTTGCCCTTTTTCCCGAATCTCATAACACCCTTCATCGGCGATACTTTAAAAAACACCCGGTCACCTACCATAAACACCAAATCTCTCCTCCTCCGATCCGCATAAGATATCTGTCGACTCTGAGCTGTGCGGAGCCAATCCTGAATGATTCGGACCTTATCTAAGGTCTGCTGAACTAGATCCGGACCCAACACCTTCACCTCTCCAGGTTCAAACCAACCAACTGGAGAACGACATCGGCGGCCATATAATGCCTCAAACGGAGCCATCTGGATAGAAGACCGATAACTGTTGTTATAGGAAAATTCCGCCAAAGGCAAATAACTGTCCCAATGGCCTCCAAAGTCAATAGCAGAAGCCCTCAGCATATCCTCAAGAATCTGGATGGTCCTCTCGGACTGACCATCAGTCTGAGGATGAAATGCGATGCTAAGATCCACTCGGGTACCCAGCTCCTTCTGAAATGATCTCCAGAACTGAGCTGTGAACTGAGTACCGCGATCTGATATAATAGAGACTGGAGCACCATGCAATCTCACAATCAGCTCGATAAAGATACGAGCTAAGCGCTCCGATGAATAAGTAGTCCTCACGGGGATGAAATGAGCTGACTTGGTGAGACAATCCACCACTACCCATACTGAATCATGCTTGCCCAAGGTCAAAGGCAATCCAACCACAAAGTCCATAGTAATATGCTCCCATTTCCATTCCGGAATCGCCATGGACTGAGTCACCCCGGCTGGTCTTCTATGCTCATACATTACGTGCTGACAATTTAAGCACCGAGACACATAATCAACAACATCTCTCTTCATTCCCTTCCACCAATATAAGTCCCGAAGATCTTGATGCATCTTCGTAATACCAGGATGAATAGAATACCGAGAACTGTGTGCCTCTGCCAATATCAGCTGCCTCAACTCCCCAACATTCGAAAAACACAACCGACTGTTGAGCCGCAGTACACCATCATCTCCGATCATAAATGAGGTCACTCCCCTACTTAAAACTCTATCTCGAATATCACGCAAATATGAATCATCAAATTTCTTTTCCTTGATCTGGGAAGCTAGGGATGACTGAGTCCCTATATAAGCAAAAACTCGGTCTGGCACAGAATCATCAAATCGCACTCCACTAATGGACAAGGCCTGCAACTCTCGAGCTAGTGGTCTCATATCAACATCAAGATAGGCAAGGCTACCCATAGACTTCTTGCTGAGAGCATCAGCCACAACATTAGCTTTCCCGGGATGATACCGAATAGCGATGTCATAATCCTTAAGCAACTCCAACCATCGGTGCTGTCTCCCGTTCAAGTCCTTCTGGGTGAACAGATACTAGAGACTCTTATGATCAGTGAAAATCTCACAAGGCTCACTATATAAATAATGCCTCCACAACTTCAATGGAAATACCACCGCCAATAACTCTAGATCGTGGACAGGGTAGTTCTTCTCATGCACTTTAAGTTGTCTCGAGGCATAAGCTATCACCTTGCCATTTTGCATCAAAACACCACCTAAGCCAATACCAGAAGCATCACAATAGACTGTGAATCCCCCGGATCCACTAGGCAAGGCCAATACAGGTGCTGTAGTCAAGACAGTCTTGAGCCTCTGAAAGCTAGACTCACAAGCAGCAGACCATAGAAAAGGAACATTCTTCTGCGTTAATTTAGTCAGTGGTGCTGATATGGAAGAAAATCCCTCCACGAATCGCCGATAATAACCTGCCAAGCCTAAGAAACTTCGAATCTCTGTAGGAGAAGTAGGCCTATGCCAATTCTGAATGGCCTTCACTTTCTTGGGATCAACACTAATACCGTCCTTGGTCACTTTGATCCTCGGATTAAAGCGTTAAAAATGGGTAAGAATAGTTACCTTGTGTTTAGGAATGATTTTGGTACTTCAAATTCCCCTTGGAATCACTTTTAGAAGCTCAAAACATGAAAATAAAAATGAATGCCCGCCCTAGTATATATAGCAGCCCGCAGCTTTAAAGAGTTGTACCACATGCTGTCCAAATTGTACTTCACTAGATAGCTTTCAGTAAAGTACCCATAACTTTTCATAAAAATGTCCAAATGATACGAGGTTGGTCGCATTAGAACCACAACTAAAAGAACTACAACTTTCATGTTTCGACCTTTTCCCAGTTCCTTATGGATTGATCTGAAAAATCGATGTCTTTCCGGCTGAACAGTAAAAAAACAGAATTCAGCAGCTTTTTTGGCTTTGCACCAGGTCAGCCACGGTTTTTGGGTCCAAACGGGACCCTACGAAGTACGGAATGACCCCAAATTTTGTACACAAGTCATACAAGACTTGTGTGACATGCTCGTCAAGATAAAACTCAATTTGGATCTCTAGAACTCAAAAAGTGGGTCCCATGGGAAAGGGTCAAATTTTGACTTTCGCCAAAATAGCGAATTTTAATCAAACGACCCCAGAATCCAAATTTGAAAGTTGCTACAAGTCAAAAATGACGATAAAAACCTAACGGAACCCTCAGATCTTTCATCGGCGTTCGTTTACTCAAATCGAGCTCGAAAACCTCTTTTAACCTTTTTAAACTTCCCTCAACGGAGACTTTATCAAAAGTCCTATCAAACGAGGTCCGTTTTCACTTCTGAAGGTTGCTACAGGTCATAAATTACCATACGAACCTAACGCAACTTTCAGATTTCATGTCAGAGCTCATTTGCTCAAATCGAGCTCCGAAACCTCTTTTAGCCTTAATGAATATCCGAAACGGAAGTCTTTCTCTGATACCTATCTAACAAAGTTCGTTTTAGCTAACAATTTTCAGGCATGTCATAATGGACCTTACGGAGCTTTTGGGATTGTCGACATGCAAATTGAGGTCCCGATTCCCGAAACGACTATTTGAGGTCGTTACAGTAAGAGTGCTTCTAAGAAGGGGAGTGAAGTATTTGATGTTAGTTTTCGCTTGAACTATTTTGCTTACTCCATTCCATATTTTGATCACACCTTGAGTGTTGAGCATGCCAAAGCCAATGTGCCTCATTGTGATGATATTGTATTGAAGGCTTGGTGTGTTGGTCTTAAGCTTAGGGGTCAAAGGGAGTTTGATTGCTATATCTTGCGTGTTCCATGTCCTATTGATCTCTTTGCTTGTTCTTGTATTGAGTGCACTTTCGTTTTGAGTCAAGTACTTGTTGTTTTCTTTGGAGACATGAGCTTTTTTATTAGTATTGATGCTTGGCTCTATCATAAGAGTGTGTTTTCCATACTATTTTCACTAACCTACTCTTGTAGTAGGAAGTTTGGATTGTGTTTGTCTTTACTTGTAGGTTTTGATGGTTTGATTTCGAGGATGAAATCCTTTCAAGAAAGGGAGGATAATGCGGGGCAAATTGAGCCAAGGCGCCAACCATCAAAAGCCGAACTTGAAGGACAAGGGGGATGCGAGATCAAGAGCTTCAAGAAGGAAGATGATGCAATCCAAGTTGTCTCAAGATCATTTGCTCGGAGTCAATCTAAAGAGATCCAAAATTCTCACCCACGCTTGGTTTGGAAGAGCTTTGAAGATGGAGGCTTCCGGGAAGACTTGAAGAGCTTTCACTTGAGCTCTTGGAACACCACAGAGACAGGCAGACCGCCCACACTATTAGGCGGACTGCCTACACAATGTTGCACTCTCTGGATATCCTTTGAGGCAGACCGCCCACTTTCTGCATCCCTAGTTCAGGCGGACCGCCTACTATTCTAGGCGGGGAGCCTACTCCTGTATTGTCAAGACGGGATTTCTATTAGTTTTTGTGTGTATTTCCTATATTACCCCTATGTGGCCTTTAGTGTTTTATCCCCTCTTGAGGGCCTTTTAGATATTTCATTTAGAAGTGTAGTAAATCTATAAATACCACACCTACTCATTTCATTTCATTACCTAGTTTTGAAGTTAGAATTTTGACATTGAAGAATAGAACGTAGAAGTGGCTTGGCCTCTCATGTTTGAAGCTTGAAGCTTCGTTTATCTCTTGACTTGGAATCATGTGGATTTCATCCGAGTATGAAATCCTTGTAAGGTTCGAGTTTTACTTCTCCCTTTTGATAACCAATTCATGATTTGAGTTCGTTTTATCCATTCATTCTTCTATTTCTGTTCTTCCCCGTCCCTTATTTTCTTGTAATCGTGTTTACTTGCTTCCGCGTCCATTTTATTTGCTTCCGCTAGTTTACCCCGTATCAGTTGAGCTGTAACTTCTTATGTTTTAGCTTCCTCATAAGCTTGGCTCTCTCCAACTCCATGTTGGATGCCTTGCTTCTGGAGACCCCTAGAGTTGCCTCAAGCCCTTTCACTTTCAGGTATAAAGCTTCTTGACAGATAAGAGCCTGACTAAGCTTATCTATCAGCTGGAATGCCAAACTCTTGCTATAAATTAAGATAGCTTTGAGCTTCCTTCTTTCCTCTATAACCTCCGAGTGCTGAATAGCGAAGGAAACATTTCGATCAGTTAATTGCTTCTGCAGCTTCTCTAGCAGCAGTGACATCTTTGCACTTCTTTATCTCATCCACAATAGCCTTAACATCGTCATAATTGGCCGACAAGGTGTCATATGCCTCTTGTGCCAAGTCCCTCTCGGTCCTAAATCTCTTAACATCCTCTACGGACGTTTAAACCCATTCCTGGAGAGTGGTAAATGCCACGTACTGATGAAAGAATGATGAAATATTTTTTCAAAACCACTGAAGAAAACACGAGCATAAGAAAGCGAGAGATTAAGAGGAAACATACCTGGAAAAATTGAGTTATAATGTCAGATATGTCCGACGTACTCTGGCTTGGCAAGAATAGTGTCACGAAGATGGCATGTTGCTACCCCCAGAACGCTCAAAAGATTGACGTCTCTCTGAATAATGAATGACGCAGAACGATCTGGATATGTGACCGAGGACTTAGAGGTTTCATGAGGATTGGACTTGCAAGTAGGAAGCATTGCAGGTCCACCCACAAATGCAGGAGGCAAATTAGATGAAGCTTCCACTCGGGCCCGAACATCTTTTTCATCGTCAACATTCACCACTTGTGGGGCCACAACAGGCATAGTAACCTCAGTACCCATTCATTAAGAATGGGTCGTGAGCCACCAGTATTTTCCCCAAATAACCACCATCATTTTCACCTTTCTCGACTTCTACTGCTAGCCCCTAAATGTTTTCTGAGAAATGGAAGAACCTACAGAAGCAAACCAAATGCCTCAATTTTCCTTTTTCTCTTAGCAACTGCTTTTTAGATTCTTTCTCAGTTTCGCCAAGGTGAATGAGGGCCCCTGAATTTTCTAATTTTTGAATAAGCCTATACCAAAAGAGAGATAAAGAAGAAACAATATCAACAGAAGACCCAAAGGACTCATGAGAAGATGACAAAGAGGTCGTATCATGGTTCCAGCGTTTCTACCCTATGACTTCCAAATGATACCTTCATTTCAATCTGGAAGTTGAAGTAATTTCCAAAATCTTCGCAGACCATTGTTTGATGTCGGGCACCTCGTTCACTAGTATTGGGTTAGTTGTAGTACAAAATGAAAAAATCAAAAAGGGACACGTGGTAAATAAAAAGTTGAAGGAATGGGAGATTTACGTCCCATAGATCTAGTTGATCGAGAACACATATACATCAGAATGAACTATTTGAACAATGGGCATGCAAATGAACCGCCCATACCAACCCTGGTCATTATTATCATGGTTGCAAGAAATATGGGCCTTTTTCCATGGACAGTCATCCAGACCATTCTACCACGAAATTGTTTTGAGAAAACTAAATAAAGCAGGTGGTTAATTGTGAAGGGGACTCCAACCTTGTTAGAAAGGAACCTTAATCTAGCCACGAGTCTCCAAACATAGGGTCCCACCTTACCAATGCAAAGTCAGTACTTCCTAAAATTCCATTCAATCATTTTATCCGTCGGAAGTCTGAACTCAAAATTAAAAAGGATAGGTACACACAAACCTTACCGGGATAGAGAAATATGATAAGATCGGTATTGACGGTACATAAATAACCACTTCAGATCCCCACCCGTAATCTTCCTTGACCTTTCGCATGTCAGTCAACTAAGATCACAGATACAATCATACACACATAATCATTTTCACCCCCGACATCAAGCCCTGGAGGATTTTGAGCAAGTCACTCTTTGTGAAGAGATAACTTTGAAGGAACGTATGCTTGTGCACGTATCAAAAAATCGTTAGAAGATGGAAATTGATCGGAACCACTTGTTGAAATGACTCTATGGGATGAGGAGGTGGAGAGGCACTAACTACAACCTTACCTTTCCTTCTCAACATTGCCTCTATCGCTTCACTAATCTCCTCCTTCGGCGAGATGACAACAACGACCACTTCTAGTCTGACAACGGTTTCTGAATCAGCGGTAGAAGTAACCTGTTGAGATTATGAAGATGATGAAGCCATAACGAAGAATCAATAACTTGAGAGAAGAACTCGAGGAGGAAAACGAATATGAATTGATGGAGAAACAAAAAAGCTATTTAAGCTTTCATCCAAATGCTTTTCATAAAGCAAAAGAACGGAAAGAAGAGGAGACAATTGAGTGTACTTTTAAAGAAACAAGAAACCATTATCTTGGTAATCCGAAACGATATCATCACCAACTGAGGTCGAGCACATATTACTGATGGGAAGTTGAAGTGAAAGCCGCCGTTTTGAATTCATGGATGTAGGCTAGCCACATCCTTTTCCTTTCCAAAAGACTTCCAACTCCCAATCCTAATAGCTTTATGTACGACAAGTTGGGGGGGACTACTTTTATTAGATAAAATCCGAACCAACCACTTTAGCCACGTGGCTGACCATATGACAACAAATGGAGACTAATGTCAAAGTGATGTGGCAAAATATTTAGACTATAAGAAATTATTATAAAAAAATCAAACAAGAGTTGTACCGGGTGACACACACCTTAATAACATTGGCCATAAGATCTCAGAACCTTTTACGGAGTCTACCATCAGACACATATTTTAGCTAACATTGGGATCACTGTTCGAATACTTTAACGGATACCTAGGCTAGTATGTCTGTATGAGAAATATTCGACAATCATACACAGTCACCAACGTCCATGTTCCACAAAGGGACAAAAATTTATCCACGTAAAGGTACGTGTTCAAAAATGTATAGAAAACCTTTAAGGGTCGTTTGGTACAAGGATAAGTTATAACGGGATTAGTTATACAAGGATAAGTTAATGCCGGAATAAGTTAATACCGGGATAAGTTAATACTATGTGGTCTTGGTATTGATTTATCCATCAAATTTTGCATAAGTTTATACTGGGATTAGATAATACTTATTTGAATTTGCAAACCATTTATCATCCAACTTTTTATACCAGGATTAATTAATCCTATGCCACATACCAAATGACCTTTTAGGGTTAGAATGTACTATAAATACATCTTATTCATCATTTGTAAACATCACATTATTACTTACGTGAAACGACAACTTTGTATAAAGATTAATGAAACATCAAGTTCTCTTTTGTCTTCTTGCATCTTCAGTCAATAAGATTATTCTTATTCTTTATTGTGCTTACTTGTAATTATAAATCTTATTTGATTAAGCTCATGACATTAGTCTAAGCTCACAATTTTTAAATTTAATCTGGATCTAAGTCGAAAGATATTCATATGTCTTGATGTTACACATTGCTTATATATAGCCAAGTAGATAGAAATTTAATATATATACCCAAGTAAATTCGATTTTAGCACATACAATAGAGGGAGTATGGACCTTCATACTTTAAATTCTATCATATAATACTGACATAATATTCTATAACAACTATCCACTGTTAACGACTCTATTGCCATCCTTTTAATCGTCGATTACCACCAGGGAATATGTAAGGTAAACACAATATATTCACTCTCCCCTCTTCTCTTTTTTCTTGTTTATTCTTCCCCTGCCCCTTTCCCTCTTTTTGCCACATCTTCATCGCCGGTCATCGAAGCACCATTGTCGCCGGCGCTGAGCAGTTTCTGTTGAAAACACGTAACACCCCACCACAGTCTACCGACCCCGCTACAAACCTCTGATATTGACTACCTTGGAAATCTAATGACTGGTCGCCTTCCGTCAAGGCAGCCCTGGTACAATTCCTCCACCCATTACTTCTTAATTTTAGTTTTTTATTTGATTCCATTCCTAGTTTGTTACAGTATAGTTTAAGTTTGGCTTTATCCCTTTCTTTGTAATTTTCACTTTGTGCTGTTTCTTTTTCCTTGTGCTGTTGACTTTTCCACCATTTTTGCATTTTTGTATTTTTTTCATTAGTTTCTTTTTGGGTTAACTTTATATCATCCCCACTGTATATTGTGTGATTTGTTATAGCGTAGTGGCTCTGGTGAATGATGTTAGTTTAAGGTCGTGTCCTTGGTTGGGGTCGGGGGCGAGGCCCAGGGGTGTCAAAGGAGTCTCTAAGGTTAGAATTTGGTCATGGAACATAGGTTCTCTGGCGGGGAAATCCATAGAGTTAGTGAGATTCTCAAGAAGAGGGGGATAAATATAGCCCGTTTCCAAGAGACCAAGTGGGTGGGAACTAAGGTTCGGGATGTAGATGTGATGCAGCCCAAAATGGCCTAAACGACAACCATCAAAAGCCAAGCTCGAGAGCACAACGGATACGAGTCAAGGCCTCCGGAAACAACTTGAAGATCATGCATTGGAGCGCCAACGGATGGAGGAAACAGGGCAGGAAACTGGGCACAACAAAACAGGGCAGCACACTGGGAGCTTACTGCCTGACGGAGGATGTTTGTTCTTCGCGATCGCGACACACTCTGCGCGATCGCGATGAAGCTTCCCTTGTTCTGCGCGAACGCTCCATGCTTAGCGCGATGCCGATGCCGAAGAAGCCAGTGACCTGCGCGATCGCGAGCTTCCTCACACGATCGCGATGGTGTAGAAGATGGTCTGCGCGATCGCGAGCCTTCCTGGTGCGATCGCGATGTGGAGAACCTGAACAGCGAACCAGAATCAGCTTCAGGGTCATTTTTGTCCAAAACTCAATGTAAATGTATATATAGCATATTAGCTCTTCATTTTCAGGGTTTTAGTTTTTAGCTTGAATTGAATAGAGAGAAGAGAGAATTAGAGAAGAGGTCGAGCCCTTCTAGTCCGAAGCCCGAGGCTTCATGTATCTCGTTAACTTGGAACCTATGGCGATCGACACCTAGTTGAGTCCATTGTAAGGTTCGAGTTTCACTTTCTCCTTTTGGATTATTAATTCATGTCTTGAATTCATTAATCCGTTCTTTCTTCTCGTTTCTTGACTCCCCAATCCTTGTTTCCCCGATATCATTGATATCACTTATCTTGTTGTTTATCGCTTCCGCATAGTTTATATCGTTGTTTAGCTTCCGCGTATTTTGCCCCTCATCAGTTGGTATCAGAGCAAGGCTCGGGTTATGTTCTTACAAACCCCCGTTCCTTGTTCAACGTGTTAGTATCGTTAGTGTGTTGTCGTTTGTTGTTGAAATTTGAAGAAAACAAAAAAATAGAAAAACTTGAAAACTTGAACAAAATTTGGTCGAGCGGGTTGGAAACAAGTCCCCGAGTGTTTAAAAGTAGTGGGGATTGTTCCTCGTTGTATTCCCGTCGTTTTGATACCTATATCCCGTGTTTTGGTGTTGCGATTCAAAAGCTCGAAAATCAAACCCAAAAGTTGAAAATTTCTTGAAAACGCTTCAAACTTGAATCGAAGCTTTGTTAGGGGTTTAAACCTATTTGGATTTGGTTGTTATAGTTGAAAACACCATTGGGTATCGTTGGGACTGAGTAAAAGTCGAGTCGGGGTTGTTTTGGGTGCCAAAAACTGAAGTTGCAGTCGGGGTTCTGGTTCTGCACTGCAGACCTGCGCGATCGCGCAACATCGCACGCAATCGCGCTGAGTAAAATCTTTGCCTTCGCGATCGCGACTCCTTGCACGCGATAGCGAAGAACAGTTTTCCCAGAAAATTCCAGTTTTGGACAGAATGTTCGCAACGACTTCTAAACAGTTTCCAAACATCTAAACTCCAATTGGACCATTAAATATGATGAGTTTGTAGATCACAAACAAATTTTCATACGATTCCACATCCGTTTGGTCCCAATTCGAGTCGAATCTTTTGTGTTCTGTTTTCTACCATACCTCTTGGTTAGTGTTTTGAAGGTAATTGGCCTACTTGAAGGACACTAATCCTTTAGCGTATAGGGTATTCGTGCGTAGAGGAGATTAGAAATTCAAAGAAGAGTCGTAGAACTCCTTTTGGCCTCAAGTGCGCACTTTAAATAGCCGTCCGTACATCGAGTCTCATTAATTCCACTCTGAACTTTAACTTGGACATGCTAGTTGTGATTACCTTGGTTCCCAAGTTGATAAGGCCTCGCTCTTGAGTGTACCAATATTGAGTGATACACGTGAGGGAGTGACTTTCGGGAGGTTTTGTTCTTTGGTGATTGCAACAATGTCGGACAATGATGATGGAGTAGATTATGACTCATGTGGCGATGATGCGAGTTGCTATGGCTCGTATGGTGATGATGGAGACTATGGTTCCTATGAGGGTGATGATGGCCACTACTATGATGATGGAAACCATGGCTCCTATGTTGATGAAGTGGCTCACTATGATGAACGTGAGATTGAAGAAGACTATGAGGCTTGTGATGAAGAATGTGTTGATGCCTATGCTTCTAGTCAAGAAATCGTAGATGGTGACGCTTCAAGGTATGATGATCCTACTTACTCTTCTTGTGATGAATTTGAACATGATGATAGTGACATAGAGAGAATGGATGGTGAGGTTGATTATACGAATTGTGCATATGCATCTTCTCTTGGTGTCGCTAGTGGAGTACAAGGGAGTAGTAGAAGTCCTTCCATTAGTATGGGAGGAGGTGGTGGTTGTTCCATGGGAAATGGGAGATTTGCATCTTCTACTTCCCATGTGAAAGGTGGAATGAGAAGTGTTGCTCTTACCGTTACGGGGGTACATTGCTCTAGTAGTGGTGGTAGGAGTGGTGCTACGGGGCTATGGAACCAAGGCGAGAGGCAATTATGGGTTCCGTAGTGGTGGTCCTTCCTCGACTTCCAACAACACTTCTAGTGTTGGAAGAGTGACGGGAAGTGGAGGTTATTCTAGTGGTGTTGCCACTAGTGGAGGGATAAGGAGAACCCAACTTGGGAGTGATGGTTTTCTTGGACTTGATCCTATACAAGATATGTGTGAGTGTAGGTTCATTTTTGAGGTGAATAGTAGATGAGGATGCTTGCTCAAGGTTAGTGAAGCCTATGCTAATTTTGTTAATGTCTCTTGGGTTAATAGGCTAAAGATACCATGCTACAAATTGAAATATCCTTATGAGTATCAAGGTGTTTGGATTACTAGTGAAGCTCGGGTACTCATATCTCAAGGGAGTTACAAGGAATATATTTGGTGTGATGTGTGTCCCATGGAGCATTATGGTGTTTGGCTAGGACAACCGTGGTTGCAAGGTAAGAGGGTGCGGTATGATATCGTGAAGGATGTGTACAAAGTGAGCACGGGGCAAAGAACTTATGACATTGAACCTTGCCGGGCAAAGTTTAAGTTCTATCCTAGCACATTCTCTAGGCCTATGCAAAGGGGAAAGGAGCAAGAACCTCATTCCATGATTGAAAGGGTGCAAACAAGATGTCCTACAAACACAAGCAATGGTGGGACTAGTGCTACAAAGGAGTTGACAAATGTCAACAAGGTGAGCCCAAAGCCACTTCCAAAGCCGCGTGGTTCACCAACAAAGAAGAAGGAGATGTCAAGTGATGAGTCTCCAAGTCCTAGATTCCGGGTTGATGTAAAAGGTCCACCTACTCCGGCTATGGGCATTCTCGGGCCTCGTCCCAATTCGCCCGAATTTGAGAGACAAAAGATAGAGAGGAGTAAGGGAGTGACCGGTGACATTCCTCGAGTGGACAAAGGAGAGGATGTGTTGAGTGAAGTGAGCGGGATGTCACCACCCGAATCTACACCTAGCCTTGAAAGAAAAATGAGGGAAAAGAAAGAGGGAAAAAAGAGTGAGGACACCCCTTATTCTAACCTTAACCCTTTTGCTTTTTCTTCTACTTGTTTGAGTACTTGTGTAGGTATTCTTGGAGGCAAACCGATGGAGCCTCAACCGTGTTCCAAGATGGAAAGACAAGGTGAAGGAGAAGCCAAATGTGAGCTACGAGGTGAAGGAACTACCCATGATGCTTCAAGTATATTGAGTGAGCCCGAGTGCGACTCAAAGGTATGTGATAGTTCTTCTTCCCTTAAGCATGAAACTTCCTTGTCTTGTGATCTTGTTTGTAACAACTCTATGCTAGTTGATGATTTGCATGAGTATAATGTGTTTGCAACTAGTGTAGAGCCTTTGGGTCAACTTGTGTGTGAAATTGAACCACTAGCTGAGAGGGTTGAAAAGCCACATCATGATGTGAGCTCGGTTTTCATTGAACCTCTCTTTAGTGAAAATGTTGAAGTTGACCTTGTATGTGAACCTTGTTATGACACCCCACCTATATTTGATAAAGGAGAAGATGAATTGCATGATAATCTTATTCTTCCCTTTGATTGCTTAATTGATAGTGGTGGTCTCTTGTGTCGTAGTGAGGGTGGATTTGACCTTGAGGAGTCTCTTGAGTGTGAGATGGATCGATTTATTTTCGATGACTCCTTGAGTGAAAGTGAAGGACCTAGTCTTGATTCTATGCTTCTATGTAACCATGAATTTGAGGTGCATGCCTTTACATTTCTATTGTTTGAAGGCAATCTCATTTGTGGTGGTGAATTGTATCGGACTAGGGTCGGTAGTAGAGTCGAACCTCCATGGTTTGTCAAGTTAGGCTCTATGGATGATCCAACGTATGGGACTCCAAGTGAGGAGAGTGGTCTTGGTATTGGTCGTGATGACCTACCTTCTAGTAGTCCTAGCCTTCGTTGTGTGGACTATAATGATGAAGGACCTATTTTAGAGACCTTCCTTTGGAGCTTGTCCAATAAGGAGGATTATCTTGGGGATGATTTGGGAGGTGAGGAGGTACCTCTCGGTGTGTGTAAGAACGCTCTTAAGAAGGGGAGTGGAGTAGTCGATGTTAGTTGTGAGTTGAACTACTTTACTTACTCCATCCCATATGTTGAGCATACCTTGAGTGTTGGACATGCCGAAGCCAATGTGTCGCATTGTGATAAAATTGATTTGAAGGCTTGGTGTGTTGATGGTAAGCTTAGGGGTCATAGGACATTTGATTGCTACATGTTGCATGACTTTGATCTCTTTGCTGGTTTTGAGAATGAGTGCTTGTTCTTGTCGAGCCAAGACTTTGTTGTCTCTTTTGGGGACATAAGCTTTTTCATAGGAATTGATGCTTGGCTCTATCACAAGAGTGTGTTTTCCACACCACTTGCACTTATTCTTGCTAAGCTAACCTACTTGCGAAGTAGGAAATTTTGGTTGTGCTTTGTTTTGATTGTAGGTTTTGATGGTTCGATTTCGAGGACGAAATCCTTTCAAGAAGGGGAGGATGATGCAGCCCAAAATGGCCTAAACGACAACCATCAAAAGCCAAGCTCGAGAGCACAACGGATACGAGTCAAGGCCTCCGGAAACAACTTGAAGATCATGCATTCGAGCGCCAACGGATGGAGGAAACAGGGCAGGAAACTGGGCACAACAAAACAGGGCAGCACACTGGGAGCTTACTGCCTGACGGAGGATGTTTGTTCTTCGCGATCGCGACACACTCTGCGCGATCGCGATGAAGCTTCCCTTGTTCTGCGCGAACGCTCCATGCTTAGCGCGATGCCGATGCCGAAGAAGCCAGTGACCTGCGCGATCGTGAGCTTCCTCACGCGATCGCGATGGTGTAGAAGATGGTCTGCGCGATCGCGAGCCTTCCTGGCGCGATCGCGATGTGGAGAACCTAAACAGCGAACCAGAATCAGCTTCAGGGTCATTTTTGTCCAAAACTCAATGTAAATGTATATATAGCATATTAGCTCTTCATTTTCAGGGTTTTAGTTTTTAGCTTGAATTGAATAGAGAGAAGAGAGAATTAGAGAAGAGGCCGAGCCCTTCTAGTCCGAAGCCCGAGGCTTCATGTATCTCGTTAACTTGGAACCTATGGCGATCGACACCTAGTTGAGTCCATTGTAAGGTTCGAGTTTCACTTTCTCCTTTTGGATTATTAATTCATGTCTTGAATTCATTAATCCGTTCTTTCTTCTCGTTTCTTGACTCCCCAATCCTTGTTTCCCCGATATCATTGATATCACTTATCTTGTTGTTTATCGCTTCCGCATAGTTTATATCGTTGTTTAGCTTCCGCGTATTTTGCCCCTCATCAAGATGGGTACAAGTTGTGGTACTCAGGAGTTTTGAGGAGTTGAAATGGTGTTGGCATTTTAGCTGATTCAGATCTCCACAATCACGTGGTAGAAGTCATGAGGGTGAATAAAAGGATGATGTGCATTAAACTGGTTATTGGGGGCTTTCTTACAACATCATCAGCGTGTATGCACCTCAAGCAGGCCTGGATGAGGAGTTCAAAAAGCTTTTGGGAGGATTTGGATGAGGTATTTCGAGGTATCCCCACACTGAAAAGCTTTCCATAAGAGGAGATTTCAATGGCCATATTGGGTAGTCATAGGGAGGTTACGATAATGTTCATGGCGGATATGGTATTGGGGATACAATTGATGGAAGAGTCTACCTATGGGATTATGCAAAAAAAAATTGAGCTGGTGATAGCAAGTTCGTGTTTCCAAAAGAAGGAGGAGCATTTGGCCACCTTCCGTAGTGCTGTGGCAAAGACCCAAATTGACTTCCTACTTTTGAAGAGGAACGATAAGGGATTGTATTCGGACAGTAAGGTTATGATGTGGGGAATATTGAGCCAAAGCGCCAACCATCAAGAGCCAAGCTCGAGAGCACAAATAATACGAGTCAAGGGCTCTGGAAGCGACTTGAAGATCATGCATTGGAGCACAATGGAAGGAGGACTACTTAGGCTACAAGGAGGAGCGTCCGAGGCACAAATAGTAGGATTTTTAAGAAGCTACAGGAAGAGGCGGAGCGCCCTTTTTGGAGGCCGGACCGCCTGACTTTTATCACCCTCTCTGGAGTTGCAAAGGGGCGGACCGCCTCTGTATTTGGGTAGACCGCCTACTCCCAGCAGGTAGGGCGCCTGCTTCTCTACACTGTGTCCAGGCGGGGCGCCTATTTTTGCTAGGCAGGGCGCCTGTTTCCGGGTGAATTGAAGACTTGTTTTGGTTGTGTAATTCCTAATTTAGCCCTAAGTGATTCTATTGTATTAACTATACTTAGGGGCTTTTAGTCATTTCCCAAAATATGTAAGGGAGAACTATATAAGCTCCCCTTAGCCATTTCATTTGATAACCTAATTTGAAGTTAGAATTGAGAAGAAGAACATAAAGAGGCTTGACCTTCTTGTTTGGAGCTTGAAGCTCATGTATCCTCTTAAGACCTGGGAACCCGTGGATTTCATCCTAGTATGAATCCAAGATTTGGATCAAGTTTCTCTTCTCCCATTGAATTCAATCCACGTATGTGAGTTGATTTTTGTATTTCTTCTTATTTCTTGCCTTCCCAATCTTTATTTCTTGTTATCTCGTTTATTACTTCTGTTTGTATCGTGTATTTGCTTCCGCTAATTTTACCCCATATCAGATTGGTATCAGAGCAAGGCTCGGGATTTTTTCTTACAAGCCCTCGTTCTTGGTTCATCGTGTTAGTATCTTGTTCTTGTTTGTTATTGTTCTTGGTAAAAGAAGAAAAACAAAAAATTAAAAAACTAGAAAACTCAAAGAAAAAAATTCATAGATCGGGTTCGAATTGATTCCCGGAGTGTTTAAAAGTATTGGGAATTTTTATATATTGTATTCGCGTTGTTTTGGTATACTCATATCATAATTTGGTGTAACGAACCAAAATTCCAAAAATCAAAATTCCAAAGTTCGAAAAATTCTTGAAAATGCTTCAAACTTGAATCGAAGCTTGTTGTTGTTATTTTTGGGGTTGAAAAGCATTGGGGATTGGTTAGAGTAGTTGAATACACCATTGGATATTACTGGATTTGCGTAACGGGTTGAAATTGTTGGAAAATTTGAGTGCAAAACGGACCAAAATGCGTTTTTGCAAAGCTGTAGTTCCAGGTCTAGGCGGACCGCCTAGACTTAGGGGCGGACCGCCTCAGCAACTATTCAGTCTCTGGACTTTGGTCCAGGTGGACCGCCTTACCTTTTGGGCGGACTGCCTAACCCTGTTCCGATGTCGGGGTAGTTCTTTTGCCTAGTTTTTCGTTGTTCCTAGCCTCCGGGCTTCTTGGTTAGTGTTTCTTGGGTAATTGGCCTACTCGAAAGACACTAACTCTGGAGCGTATTAGGACACTCGTGCGTAGAGGAGATTAGAATTCAAAGAAGAGTCGTAGAACTTTCTTTGGCCTCAAGTGCGCACTTTAAATTGTCGTCCGTCCATAGAGTCCCATTAACTCCACTCCAAACCAATACTTGGACATATTAGTTGTTGATCTTCACCGTGGTTCCTAAGAGATTGAGGCATCTACCTTGAGTGTTCATATATTGAGTGAACTTGTGAGGTCCTTTGCTCTTTGTTGATTACAACTATGTCCGCGGATGAAGAATGTGGGGGTTATGACTCGTATGAAGATGGCGGAGACTATGGTTCCTATGATGATGATGATGGGTATTACTATGAAGATTCAGGAAACTATGGCTCCTACGGTGATGAAGCGGTTCACTATGATGATCATGAGGTTGATGAAGACTATGAAGCTGATGAAGACTATGAAGCTGATGAAGACTATGAAGCTTATGAAGACGAATGTGTTGATCCTTATGCTTCTAGTCAAGAATATGAAGTTGGTGACGCTTCAAGGTACAATGTTCCTACTTACTTTTCTTGTGATGAATTTGAAAATGTTGATAGTGACATAGAGAGAATTGATGATGAGGTTGATTATAGAAATGTTTCATTTGCATCTTCTCTTGATGTTTCTACAAATGTACAAGAGGGTAATAGAGGTCCTTCAATTAGTGGAGGAGGTGGTGGTGGTTGTTCCATGGGAAAGAGGAAGCTTTCATCTTCTTGTTGTGCTAAGCGATCTTATGCTTCTAATTCCCATGTGAAGGGTGGTTTGAGAGATGGTGCTGCTCTTGCTACAAGGGGCTTGTATTATTCTATCAATTCCGTGAGGGGCTTGGATAGTTGTGGTAGGAGTAGTGCTATTGCCAACAGAACCAACGCGAGAGGTTCTTATGGGTTGCATGGCAAGGTTCCTTCCTTGACTTTCAACAACACTTCTAATATTGGAAGAGTGATGGGAAGTGGATGTTACCCTAGCAATGTTGCTAGGAGAGGAGGGATAAGGGAGACCCAAGTTGTTGGTGTTGATACTCGTGGGCATTCAAGTTCTCTCTTGGATGCATCTCTACGAAACTTGGGTAGACGTAGGTTCGTTGTTGAGGTGAATGGTTATGGAGGAAACTTGCTCAAAATTGAAGAGACCGATGCCAATTGTATTAGCACCTCTTTGGTTGATAGGCTAAGGATACCATGCCGTGAGCTAGAGAATCCTTATGAGTATGATGGAGTGTGGGTTTCCAAGTAAGCTCGAGTACTCATATCTCATAGGAATTACAAAGGTTATGTGTGGTGTGTATCCCATGCGACATGTTGATCCGTGGTTAGGTGAGCCGTGGTTGGAAGACAAGAGGTTCCAATATAGTACTATGAAAGGATGCGTATCTTGTGGGACTAGGTCAAAGGGTTTATGACTTTGTACCTTATCGGACAAGAGGCTAATTGCCTACTAGTACACCTTCTTTGTCTATGTAAAGGAGTGAGGAGCGAGAACTTCATTCCAAGGTTGAAATGGTGCAATCAAGGAGTCCTACAATCACAAGAAATGGTAGGACTAGTAAAAGTTAAGGGTTGATAAGTTTCAACATGTGAACCCAAAACCACAACTTTCAAAGCCAAGTGGTTCACCAACAAAGAAGAAGGAGACAACGAGTGATGAGTCTCCATGTCCTAGATTCCGGGTTGATGTAAAGAGTCCACCTACTCCGGCTATGGGCATTCTCGGGCCTCATCCTAACTCGCCCAAATATGAGAGACAAAAGATAGAGAGGTGTAAGAGAGCGACCGGTGACAACTCTCGAGAGGAAAAAGGAGAGGTTGTATTGAGTGACGTGAGTGAGTTGTTGCTACCTGAATGTACACCCTACCTTGAAGAAAAAATGAGGGAAAAGAGAAAGGGAAAAAGAATCATTGAGAGTGAGGGCACCCCTTATTCTAACCTTAACTCTTTATCTTTTTCTTCTACTTGTTTGAATTCTTGTGTTTGATTTCTTGGAGGCAAATCGATGGAGCCTCAATCATGTTCCGAAGTGGAAAGACAAGGTGAAGATGATTCCAAATGTGAGCTACAAGGTGGAGAAGCTAGCCATGATATTTCAAATGCATTGAGTGAGCAAGATGGCAACTCAAGTGTAAGTGTTAGTTCTTCTTTCCTTAAGCATGATAGTTCCTTGTCTTATGATAGTGCTTGTGAAAACTCTATACTAGTTGATGATTTGTTTGATTACAATATGTTTGCAACTAGTGTAGAGTCGAATAGTCAAATTGTGTGTGAATATGAACCACTAGTTGAGAGGGTTGAAAAGCCACATCATGATGTGAGCTCGGTTTTCATTGAACCTTCCTTTAGTAAAAATATTGTGGTTGACCTTGTTTGTTGACCTTGTTTGTGAACCTTGATATGACACCCCACCCATATTTGATAGAGAAGAAGATGAGTGTAATGAATATCCTCTTCTTTCCTTTGATTGCTTACTTGATGGTGGTAGTCTTATGTGTGGTAGTGATGGGGTTGTGACCTTGAGGAGTCTCTAGTATTTGAGATAGATTGAATTGTGTTCGGTGACTTCTCAAGTGTGGATGTTGTGTTTAGTTTGGATACTTCACCTTTGTTTACTATTGAACTTGAGAAGTGGTCCTATAATCCTTTGTATGAGGGCAACTTCAATGGAAATGGTGATTTGTATCAAACTAGAGTAGAGTATGAGTTTGAACCTTCGTGGATTAGAGAGCTTAGCTCTATTGACAATCCATTGTTTGAAACTCTAAGTGAGATGAGAGACCTTGGTCTTGATTCTGATGGTCCATATTCTAGTAGTCCTAATCTTGATTGTGTGGGCTATAATGATGAAAAAGCTATTATGGGGACCTCCCTTGGGAGTTTATATAGTGAGGAGGATTTTTGTGGGGCACAATGTGGAGGTGAGGAGGTACCTCTTGGTGTGTGTAAGAGTGCTTCCAAGAAGGGGAGTGGAGTAATTGATGCTAGTTGTAGGCTGAACTATTTTGCTTACTCCATCCCATATGTTGATCACACCTTGAGTGTTGAGCATGCCAAAGCCACTATGTCACCTTGTGATAAAAATGCATTGAAGGCTTGCTATGTTGGTCATGAGCTTAGGGGTCGTAGGGAATTAGATTGCTACATCTTGCATGTCCCATGTCCTATTGATCTCTGTGCTTGTTTTTGTGTTGGGTGCACTTCATTTGTGGGTCAAGCACTTGTTATTTCCTTAGGAGACTTGAGCTTTTTTATTGTTATTGATGCTTTGCTCTATCATAAGAGTGTGTTTTCCACACTTTTGGCACCAACCTACTCTTGTAGTGGGAAGCTTTGTTTGTGCTTGTTTTGAATGTAGGCTTTGATGGTTTGATTTCGAGGACGAAATCTTCTAAAAAAGGGGAGGATGATGCGGGAAAAATTAAGCCAAGGGGCCAACCATCAAGAGCCAAGCTCGAGAGCACAAAGAATACAAGTCAAGGGCTCCGGAAGTGACTTGAAGATCATGCATTGAAGCGCCATGGAAAGAGGACCACTTAGGCTATAAGGAGGAGTGTCCAAGGCACAATTTGAGGCGTTTCAAGAAGCTACAGGAAGAGGTGGAGCGCCTCTTTTGGAGGGTGGACCACCTGACTTTTATCATCCTCTCTGGAGTTGCAAAGGGGCGGATCGTCTCTGTATTTGGGCGAACCGCCTACTCCCAGCAGGTGGAGCGCCTGCTTCTCTACGATGTGTCCAGGCGGGGCGCCTGTTTCTGGGTGAATTCAAGACTTATTTTTGTTGTGTAATTCCTAATTTAGCCCTAAGTGATTCTATTGTATTAACTATACTTAAGGGCTTTTAGTCATTTCCCAAATATGCAAGGGAGCACTATATAAGCTCCCCTTAGCCATTTCATTTGATAGCCTAGTTTGAAGATAGAATTGAGAAGAAGAACATAGAGAGGCTTGGCCTTCTTGTTTGGAGCTTGGAGCTTGAAGCTCATGTATCCCCTTAAGACTTGGGAACCCGTGGATTTCATCCTTGTATGAATCCGAGATTTGGTTCAAGTTTCTCTTCTCCCATTGAATTCAATCCACGTATGTGAGTTGATTCGTTTCTTTCTTCTTATTTCTTGCCTTCCAAATCTTTATTTCTTGTTATCTCGTTTATTGCTTCCGCTTGTATCGTGTATTTGCTTCCGCTAATTTTACCCCGTATCAGGTTATCCTAAGGGAGAATTTAACAACTCACCATACGCTCTTAGTTATGGACGTGGTGATCCAAGGGATGATGGAAAATAGAGCTCTAAATGTGCGTCCTAGAATTAAGTGGGGTGCATTGACCAATGAAAAAAAACAGGAGATGGAGCAGAAACTAGTGACTATGGGGGCTTGGGAGAGTAGGGGGATGCGACCAATATGTGGCCGAGGACGGCAGAGTGTATTAGGGGAGATGCCAGGGAGGTGCTAGGGGTTTCAAGGGGTCACCCTGACCCCAGTAGACACAAAGAGGACTGGTAGTTGAATGAAGAGGTCCAAGGGAAGGTGAAGGCCAAGAAGGTGGCTTACACGAAGCTTGTGGAGAGAGAAAATGAGGAAGATAAGAGGACAAATTGGGAAAGGTATAAGGCTGCGAAGAAATAAGCGAAGTTAGCGGTCACAGATACTAAAACGGCTGCCTTTGAATACATGCATAAGGAAAAAACGGCTAAAGGTGGGGAAGAAGAAGCTGTATAGACTCGCCAAGGCAAAGGAGAGGCGATCCCCCGACCTAGATCAAGTGAAATGCATTAAAGACGAGAATGGCTCGGTATTAGTGAAACACAACCACATTAGGCAGAGATGGCAAACATACTTCCATAAACTCCTAAATGAAGAGAGGAGCAGGAATGCTGTGCTGGGTCATTTAAACCACTGTGAGAGTCGTCGAGATTTTGCATATTGCAGGTGTATAGAGCTTGAGGAGGTCAAGAAGGCAATTCACACGATGACAGGGGGTAGAGCAACAGGGCCTGACGAGATCCCAGTGGATTTTGAAAGAACTCAAAAAAGAACATGCATGGAATGGTTGATTGGATTGTTTAATGTTATCCTGATGACAGAAAAAATTCCTTAAGAATAAATGTGGAGTACCCTGATACCGTTGTACAAGAACACAGGTGACATCCAAAATTGAAACAACTATAAGGGTATCAAAATTTTAAGCCACAATATGAAAATCTGGGAGAGGGTGGTAGAGAAGAGAATGAAGAGAAATGTAACTATTTCTGAAAATCAATTCGGATTCATGCCTGGGAGGTCGACTACGGAAGGTATCCATCTTCTGAAGAGGTTGGTGCAGCAGTACATGGACAAGAAGAGGGACTTACACATGGTGTTCATTGACCTAGAAAAGGCTTACGACAAAGTCCTAACAGAGGTTCTGTAGAGATGCTTGGAGTCTAAAAGTGTAGATATAGCTTACATCAGAGTGATTAAGGATATGTACGATTGATCCAAGACCCGAGTGAGAACAGTTAGAGGAGACTCAGATCACTTCCCAGTCGAGGTGGGGGTGCATAAAGAGTCAGCGCTAGCCTGTTTTTATTTGCTCTGGTGATGGATGAATTGACTCAGAGTATCCAAGGTGAGGTATCGTTGTGTATGTTATTTGCGGATGACATAGTCTTGGCCGACGAGACACGCAGTAGAGCCAATGGGAAGCTGGGGATTTGGAGGCAGACACTAAAGTCTAAAGATTTCAAGTTGAGTTGGACGAAGACAGAGTATATGGAGTGCAAGTTTAGTGATGCTCCGTACGAGTCTGATGTGGATGTAATGTTTGATACGCAAGTTATCCCCAAGAAAAGAAGCTTCAAGTATCTTGGGTCAATACTCAAAGAGAATGGGGAGATTGACGTGGACGTCACCCATAGTATAGGAGCGTGATGGATGAAATAGAGGTTAGCTTCTGGAGTTTTACGCGATAAGATAGTGCCACCTAAACTTAAGGGTAAGTTTTATAGAGTGGTAGTTATGCCAACTATGCTATATGGAGCAGAGTGTTGGCCAAGAGCACACACATTAAGAAGGTGAATATAGCAGATATGAGAATGCTTAGATGGATGTGTATGCATTCTACGATGGATAAACTTAGGAATGAGGTCATACGTGATAAAGTGGGTGTGGCCTCAGTACATTGGTAGACAAGATGCGAGAAGCGAGGTTGAGATGGTTCGGGCATGTGAAGAGGAGGAGCACAGATGCTCCGATGAGGAGGTCTGAGAGGTTGTCGGTCCTGGGTCTATGAAGTGGTAGAGGCAGACCGAAGAAAAATTGGGCCGAGGTGATTATACAGGATATGACCCATCTACAGATCACCGAGGACATTACTCTAGATAGGAAAATGTGGAGGTCGAGGAAACATGTTGAAGGTTAGGTTGTAGCCGATCGATTTTTGTCATATTAGTAGTAGTATTATTCGTGTAAATGTGATTCTTGTCTTATTTCCATGTCTTTTTTGTAATGTATATTTTTTTATTAATTTTTTTTTTGTTTGGGATCATTTAGTTTTAATTATTATCTCTACTTTGCTTTAATCTTGCTTCTACCAAACATGTTTTCCTAAAATTCTTGTCTTTAGCTAAGGGTCTATCGAAAACAATCTCTCAAACTTGGTGGGGGTAAGGTCTACGTACATCTCACCCTTCCCATACCCCATTTGTGAAATAGTACTGAGTATATTGTTGTTGTTGTTGTACAATGAAGGAAGTATAATTTAACTGCATTACTAGCTAATGTTTATTATAAAAGCTTATTATCGTTTTTCATATTATGTTTGCATCTTTGTATGCTCGAAGTGTGTTTGGTAATGAAGGAAAACATGTTTCAAAAAATATTATTTTAATTTTTTCATATTTGATTGATTTAAAATCTGGAAAATTCTTTTCATTACTACTCATTTTTCATAACTTTGCTAAAAAGACATCCCTAGTAAGAGTAGAAAAAAAAAGTTTCAAATGGTATAATTCACACACATCTGTCTTATCCCTACACCAACCACCACCCCACTCTCCACCCCTTACCCCACCCCTCCACATACCCTTCCACCCACCCTCTCACCCCAACCCCCACCCTTGGCCTACCTTTACTCCACCCCACCGCTACCCCCACCTCTTACCAAAGGCGACTTATGTGGTCTTCTTGGGTGCACCGGCACCCGACAACGCTAGTAAACTTTTAGGTATATAGGTATAAGTACCTCAAAATCAAATATATATTACCTGTCATCCTGAGTAGTTAGCATATTTATGTTAAATTTAGTGGTATTCCCGTCGTGTTCAAATCCTGGGTCCGACACTGCCCCTACATCTCATCCCACTTCTTCTTAGATGGTTATAATTTTTCGTCACTATTTAGCAACCAAGTACAAAAAAATAAATATAAAAAATTATCTTTTTAAGAAAACCATTTTTCATAAAGAACATGTTCCTTCATACGGAAAACACCCATAATTTGATCTACTTTTACAAGCTATCTCCTTTTATCCAGTTGTCAACCTATATTTAGAAGTGGTGGGCACAAACCGAACTAAATTGTAAAAATCGACTAATTCATAACTTTTCAAAATTTGGTTTTTGATTTTTCGATTTTTGGTTTGATTTTGATTTTATATTTTTGAATTTCCGATTTTACGGTTCGGTTTTTAGTTTGGCTAAAAATAATTTTGTTTAGAAAATTAAAAGATGGGGATATTGCTAACCTACTACACTCATGTAGTAAGTTAGCAAAACCTTTTTATATATATATATATTTCTTTATTTCCAACTTATATATCCATGCCTAATATGTCTTCTTTATCATTAAACTTTGAAATTAAAACCCATAACATCATATCTACTAAGAAGTAAGCTCATACCTCAAACTCCACTTCTATGTTTATACAAGTTACGTACAAAACTAAGTGAGAAATTAATTGTAAATATTTTTACTCTTAAATAATATTCCTATGTTCTCACCAACTAAGTTGAATGATTTTGCCAAATTAGTTTATACGTAGAAACTAAACTACCGAATCGAATTAAACCAAACTAAACCAAACTGAATTCTTAAAAACTGAACAAAGCCAAATTAATTTTGGTTTGATTTTCGTTCCTAATATTACCAAATTGAAAATAAAAAAATCAAACTGAAATTGTTGAAACCGATCTGAACCGACCGAAAGTCCACCCCTAATAATTTTTGGGAAACACTTTTTGGGTGAAGTTTGATATGAAAATGAAAAAGTGTTTGGATATACTTTTTGGGAAAAAGTGTTCATACTCTTATGAAAATGAAATTTGATGGGTAAATGTTAGTTTTTGGCTCAAAAACAGCTCAAGGCCACTTTTTGAGTTTTTTGGACAAGTTTTGCTCAAAAAGCATAAACAAATACTTTTTGGCCCAAAACTTTCAAAAAATCCCTTTAAAAACTATGTCCAAACGGTAGCTAATAGTTTCCATTGGAAAATCATGTAAATACAAAAATCACCTCAACTCATTCTTCCGTTGTTTCCTTTGCGTCACAGGTGTCGAAATGTTGCTAGCTTGACCTTTCGTTTTGATGTTGGTTTAGGTTTGAAATTTTGTTTTCCCAGGAAGTTCTTTATGGAGAATTTGAAAACTGTCTGTCTAAGTTAATTCTTTTAGAAAGTAGTTTAAGTTATCTGTGTCGTATTTATTTATTTATTTTGGATATAGCCGTACGTGAAATTATCATTAACCAATAAAAAAAATATTACACAAAGGGCACTTTAGATCCTGGTTGGCTACACCATGGATAAAAAGCCTCCGACGAACAAAAATAATCTAATTACATTATATTCATTGTATTACAATCCTTTCATTAATTCTCTCTGTATTTGTGTAATTACAAAACTGTTACTTACATATAATGCTTAATACACTTTCCAATTTCTAGCTCTTCACGTATAATAAACTATTGCACTTCAAATTGCAGGCCGTATCATTTCTGTCATGAACCTCTTCCAATGCTTCTTTTTGATCTGAGAGTCCTGCATCCTTGCTGCTGGAATTGATTCCCTATCCATTGATTTACGACGGTGGATTTGGATTGAATTTTGTGTTTAGTTAATGCAGCTGAAAGATATTTGAAGAAGTTATAATTAAAAATTTTCAAAACCACCAAAAGGACCTTGTACGAGAAATATCGTAATTAATCTGTCTAGACATCGAGACATAGATCAAGATTGTAATAATTTGGACAAAAAAATTGAAGAACTTTTGTCTATACATAAACCGGACAATGTTTCCTCAAGATTGTCTATTAACGTTCGACTCTCAATAAATAGGACAAATGATGTTTAAAACTTTTTCATCACCATCATTCTTCTTCTTTTCAAAAGATCTTTTCATTCACCACATACTTTTCGCTTTAATTTGTTTTCACATTGCATGACTGAAATTTTCCAACAACATTAATATCTTCAATTAATGCCTTGATAAAGGTGGACCCACTAAACAAACTGTACTTTAGGCTTAGCAAGTAGTTCGACGTATTCCATGAACCTCACTATTTTTTGGCTTAATTTGGTTTTGAGTTATACTTCCCCGTCTCAAAATATTTGTCATTCTTACTAAAAATGATCGTCTCAAAATAATTGTCTAGTTAGGAGTTCAAGGTAAAATTTTTCATATTTTTTTCCATTTTACTCTTAGTGATTATTGTTCTTGAAAATACAAGTAGAGATAATATTTATTGAAGAGAGAATAATAAAGTGGGTAAAATAGTCAATAATCCTTCTCATTAATGATTTCTTAAAGGACATGCAAAAGTGAAGAGCACAAATAATTTGAAACGGACGGATTACTTTCCTATCACCTGCAAACTAGGATCACCTTTTTTGGGGGGTTTTCTCGATGTTTTTTGTGAAAGCTCCGTTTACTGCAGTAGAATATATATTAAAAGTGCACTCAATCTCACAATACAGTAGATTTTCTTGGAGCTGAAAACAAAACAAAGAAAAGAAAGATAGATTCTGTCATTTTACTATTGTTTGGTTAAAGAATCCTTGCAAGGCCAACTCTCCTGCAACTTGAAAGATTCTTTACTACGGCAAGTCCAATCTTTCCTCCACTTTATTTTATATGATGGACGAGTCCGGGACAACGGAAGAAATCAATCAAAAATGATGCTTCAAAGGCTTAAGGATCGTGCAAAATGTGATTACGTTAGTGTTTAGCAATTGTTTATTTTGAATTATATATAATTAGAAACGCCTTGAATTCCGATGGACATATTTCGAGGGCCAGCCGTCGGTAAACTTTTACCGAAGGATTCCCCTCGGTAAATTTAAAGAAAAAAAAAATGAATAGTTTATTTGTGGCTACAGAGGGATAGCCTCGGTGAATTTAAGGAAAAAAGAAAATTAGAACATTGATTGTTAAAAATGAATTCTTGAAATATTAAAGTTGATTGAATAGTATTACTGAAAGATATATGGAGGAAGTGCTTGAAAGAAACATGCCGAAACCATTTAGAGAGGGTACAACTTCATAAAATTGCGAATTTTAAATAGATATAGTTAATTAAGATCTATGTTTGGTAGGGTATAGCATGATTTGGTCCATGTACGGGGTCAAATGGATTTCTATCGGAAAAGTACCATTATATCCGAGTGAAACACAATTATATAACGAGTATGTAGCAACAAACGGGCCATCCGAAGAATAAAGGATTTGTGCAATTTTTTAAAATCGAACTTGTGTGTAATTAGCAGTCGAGTTTCAGTTAAAAGCTTTAAGAAACGTACCAACGCGAGGCTAAGAGCCTGTTTGACCAAGCTTTTGAGAAGTTAAAAATATATATTTTTCATTAAAAATACCTTTTAAAAATTAAGGGCGTTCGGTCAAGCTTTTGTGTGAGCAAAATTATGTTACTTATGAATACTGGAGTAAAATATCAGCTGGTCTGGATCAGGTGTTGTATTGGGTGAAAAGTCACTGAGGCCTCGAGAAAGGCCCCGACACCTAGCACGAAGACCACTCCACGAGGTAAGCTCACGAGGGGAGGTTTTGCGATTTTTTGCCTCCAGAAATGAGGAGAAATGAGTTCGAAGCACCGAGCTCGGAGAAAACCTCGTAACCTCGAGAGGATGCCACACCTCGGAAGACGAAGGCCAATCTTTGTAACTGTCGACCGTTATTCTAGCATTTAAGAGGATATATCGTGAGTCAACCACAATCAAGCACGGAGTAATGGCCATAAAGGCACAATTATGATATTTACAACGTCATTCTTTCTCTTGATTATAAATAGAATTCGTTTGTAAACAACAGGACATGATCAACACAATATTCAACTCTATTTTTTATTTGTTGTCTAGTTTGTCATTCACTTATTTCTTGCCTCGTTACTTTTTCAAGCCTTTCATTCAGTTCGAATTCAACTTTAGCTCAAACATCACTTTGATAAAAGCAAATTACTAGTTAAACCTAATACAAATTCGATTTGTTGCCCTATCCTGATTTAGGCCAACACAAATTGGCGCCGTCTGTGGGGATCTGGTAATAACGTTTGTTCCGAAGTCGAAGCTTTTCCAGATTTACATAAGATGTCGATAGCCTCGACATGTCGAAAATCCGCAAACGTCATAACGGGCGGTGTAGAAATAAACGGAATCAATCATTCCTCGGTGAGGAAGCTTGCGAAACTCTCAACCAACATGGAGAAAAGAGAAGACCTTGGATTCACGAAATAGAGGTTGTGCCATCAACCTTTCATCAAGTCATTAAGTTTCCCACCCTATGGGGAATTCGTGCAATTCGAAGTGACCAGTCAATGGCTCGAAAGTGCTATGCAGTCGCTGCGCAAAATGGGAACGTCTCGACCGAGCGCTCCAGGTCGCGACCACGCGACCCAGAGTCCCATAAAGGGGAGAGCTCACCCCAAAGAGCAATTCCCCTAAAGTGGGAAGAGAGAATTCCAACTTTCATCCAAGAACCTCGAAAGCAAAAGCGGAGGATTCAACGGTGGAAGAGCTGGAATCCCATGCATTATCAGAAGAGTTCCCAGAAAGAAAAATATTCGTGGGCTCGGAGCTGGACGCCGAGTCCAAGAAAGCTCTCATCAAATTATTAAAAGTCAACGACGATTGCTTTGCATGGTCCCACGCAGACATGGTAGGGATCGATCCCGAGATCATGACGCACAAGCTGAACGTAGATCCCAACCATCGCCCGGTGAAACAGAAGAAAAGGTCACACGCTGGAGAAAAGAAGAAGGCGATCCAAGACGAGACCAAGAGGTTACTTGACAACGGGTTCATAAGAGAAGTCACGTATCCAGATTAGCTTGCTAATGTGGTGGTGGTACCCAAGAAAAATGGCAAGTAGAGAATGTGTGTTGATTAAACCGACCTAAATAAAGCTTGCCCTAAAGATTCCTCCTTTACCCCAAATAGACAGGTTGATAGACTCCACGGCTGGACATAAACTCTTAACCTTTTTGGATGCTTATTCAGGGTACAATCAGATCCTTATGGACCCAAGAGATGAAGAATAAACTTCTTTCATAACAGATGAAAGAAGTTATTGCTACAAAATGATGCCATTTGGCCTCAAAAACGCCGGAGCAACCTACTAGAGATTGGTGTGTCAGATGTTCAAAGATTACATTGGCAAAACGATGGAAGCCTATATCGATGACATGTTGGTAAGATCTTCTCGGCTGGAAGATCATTTGAAACAGCTGAAGCTCAACCCTGAGAAGTGCGCTTTTGGGGTTAGCTCGGTCAAATTCCTAGTATTCATTGTCTCGGAGAGAGGCATCGAAGCAAATTCCGACAAAATCAAAGCTATACAGGAAATCCCCGAAGAATTATCGAGTCCGAAGGAAGTACAACGCTTAACTGGCCGATTAGCCGCTTAAGCCGATTTATGTCGAGGTCATCAGAGCGGTGCCATAAGTTCTTTTCTATTCTGAAGAAGAATACTTCCTTCGAATGGACGGCCAAGTGCAAGGAGGCCTTGAAAGAGCTAAGACATTATTTAGCCAACGCTCCGTTGCTGGCCAAATCGAAAGATGGCGAGACCCTGTTGGTCTACCTAGCTGTCTCCGAGGTATCAGTAAGTGCTGTTCTGGTTCGAGAAGAAGAAGGGAAGCAGCAGCCAATATACTATGTCAGCAAAGCCCTCCTCGATACTGAAACAAGGTACCCATATTTAGAAAAATTAGCACTTGCTTAGTCATTGCCGCTAGGAAATTGCGCCCCTACTTCCAATGCCATCCGATAGCCGTAGTGACAACTTTCCCCCTGAGAAGTATATTACAAAAGCTAGAGCTGTCGGGGAGATCGTCTTGGTGGGCAGTCGAGCTGAGTGAGTATGACATCGTATATCAACCCCACATAGCCATCAAATCTCAAGTGTTGGCTGATTTCTCAGCCGATTTCAGTGTTAAACTTCTTCCCGAGGCGGAAAAAGAGAGTTTAATTTGAAAAGGTCCTACCCCCTTGAATATGGAAGCTTTACATAGATGGAGCAGCTAACTCTAATGGTTCGGGGCTCGGAATAGTGCTGGAGGCCCCCACTTGGGAGAAGTTAAGGCATTCAGTGAAATCTGAGAAGCTGACCAACAATGAAACCGAATACGAAACCGCCATAGCAGGATTAAAGTTGGCCAAAGGGATGGGAGTTGAAAATGTAGAATTAAGGTGCGACTCACAAATAGTTGTGAATCAAGTTCTTGGTTGATATACGGCTCGAGAGCCCATAATGAAGCAACTCGTGGCAAGAGTGCAGCAAGCGCCCGAGGCCTTTCAAGAATTGAAAGTCATACAAGTACCCCGAGAGGAGAACGCCGAGGCTGATACTCTAGCCCATCTGACCTCGATAGTAGCAACAGACGACTCGGGGACTGATTCCACAGTTAGGATTCTCACGTCGGCCATAGCAAAGATGAAGCTAGAAGTGAATATGGCGAATCGATATTGGGACTGGCGAACAAAATTCATCTCTTATCTAGAGTCGGGGGCTCTACCGCCAGATAAAAAAAAGCGGTAAAATTCAGAAAGCAAGCTGTCCCATGGACAGCTATACAAAAAACTTTATTGCGGCTTGATGGCCAAATGTTTAGGCATCGGAGAATATGAATACGTGATGAGAGAAGTGCACGAAGGAACATGTGGCAACCACTCCGGAGCCAAGGCCCTCGTCAGCAAATTGCTCCGAGTCAGTTATTATTGGCCCGAGATGAGCGAGCATGCCAGAGTGTTCGTTAGGAAGTGTGACAAATGTCAAAGGCATGCTCCTATGATTCACCAACAAGCTGAGCCCTTGCACTCGGTGGTCTCACCGTAGCCCTTCATGAAGTGGGGAATGGATATCGTAGGACCTTTCCCCAAAGCGAAAGGCAGTGTCAAATACATACTCTTGCTCACTGATTATTTTTCCAAATAGATCGAGGCAGGAGCCTTTGCCAGGGTAAGAGAGAAAGAAGTTATCGATTTCATATGGAAGAACATCATATGCCGATTTGGAGTCCCAAAGGAAATTACTTGTGACAACGGTACAAAATTTGTTGGTCGTGAGGTCACGGCTTTTTTCAAAAAATGGGGGATCAAAAGGTGTAACCTCGACACCCTACCATCCAATCGCCAATAGACAGGCTGAATCATCAAACAGGATAATTGTTGACAACCTTAAAAAGAGGATGAACATAGCCAAGGGTTCATGGCCTGATGAGTTACCAGAAGTACTGTGGGTAATGAGGACAACAGAGAAGAACATCACTGGTGAAACAGCATTTTCTCTCGTCTACGGGGTCGATTCATTTATTCCTGTCAAGGTGGGGGAACTAAGTCTCCGCTATGCACATTCCTCCGAGGAGTCAAATCGAAAAACGGTGAGGATAGAGTTGGATCTGCTTGAGGATCGAAGAGAGATGGTGGTGGTGCGATTGACAGCACAAAAATAATGAATCGAGGCCTACTTAAACAAAAAATCCAAGCTACGAGAGTTTAAAGTCGGCAATTATGACTTAAGAGCCTCAAATCAAACAACCAGGGAGAAAAACGCAGGGAAATTGGCTGCCTATTGGGAAGGCCCCTACCGGGTGAAAACGATTGTAGGGAAATTATCCTATCAGCTAGCAGATCTTAAAGGGAGGCAAGAGCCTTTGAATTGGAACATATCCAATTTAAAAAAATATTACTTCTAATAACACGAAGTGTGCTACCGAGGTGAACAGTGCTCGAGTCTTCATCCTTCACCCTCGAACACTTGGATGGGGGAGGGGGTGACAAGGGAGCGAGACCGCTCTGTGATCAACTCACCAAGCTCGGAGCTCAAGTATTCTTCGAAAAAATAGCCCCGACTCGGGGACTCGGACTTGAAGTTTGAAATCTTCGCCCAAAGCGGTTTCTTTATAAAACAAAATATGCCTAAGTACGACTAGGCCATGTGTAAATTGATTTGCCTAAGTACGACTAGGCCTTGTGTAAATTGATTCAATTTTTAGCAATGGAATAAGAATCGACTTATCTCTTAAACATTCAGCCTCGGCTCGAGGGCGAGACGTCGCCCTAAGCTAGCTCTCTAACACATTGAAAGTCTTGCAAGCAAACAAAAAAAATAGTGGATACTCAAACATTCATGTATTCACAAGGCTCGAAGGCCAAAATAATTACAGAAAAGTAGCCCGAAAGCACAAAAACAAAAACTAACGAGCATTTACTTATGTTCACTATCACTACCCGAAGCCTCTCCTTAAGACGAGCTGTCACTGCTCGAAAGGAGTCGGTCTAAAAACCCCCGAGCTATAGCAACGTCAACCTTAGCTTTGGAAATCGCATCATCCAAGCTAATTCCCTTTTTACACTGTTCAAGGGTCCTCAACTTGGTCTGAATGATCGCCCAATTTCTATCAACCTTTACTCGGGTAGCCCTCAAATCCAACTTAGCTTAGAACTTGGATTTAAGCGCAGAGAAAGAAGCTGATTTCTTAGCCCGAAGGATCTTCACCTCGGCTTCGAGAGCCTTATTCTTAGCTTCAACCTCGGCCACTTTTGAGGTAAGTAGTGAAGCCTTCTCTTCAAACTGCTCGGTCAGACCCCTAAGCGCTGCATCAGCTGTGTCGGCTTGCTTTCGAAGATCGGCTTGATGACTCTCCTCTTGGGACCTCATCTCTGCTGAGAGATTGGTAATTTCACCACGGGCCTTGGAAAGATCAGCACCAAGTTGCTCGACTTCTCTTTGAGATCGATCCAAGTTGACCTCCGAGCTGGAGAGTTGCTTTTCAAGCTCAGCAACGCGAGATTCGAGCACGTTCCTCCGATGATCCCACTCATCCCCGACCCGACGAAGATGTGCTGCTCTCTGAGCCTCGACTTCAGCTGCCTTCATGACATAAATGTAGCCCTACAATCAAGGGGAAGAGGGTCAAAGACCTGAAAAACACTGAAAGTAAAAACGAGCGAAATAAAACCTCACATGGATTGCGTGCTGAGCCGAGTAAGCCATCAAATCATCTGAAAGGATGTTCTTCAGGCGATCGTTCTCTAAAGGCCCAAGTAGCCCTTTGCAGCTGATGGCGACCCCCATGCTGTCATCCAATAGACAAGCATCTATTAGAACTGGGATGCGTCTAATCCCTTGGGAGAGGGTCGCCTTAGTCCGATGCGGGACAACACTCTCCTGTCTCGCAGGCGATGTAGCCTCGACAGGTTTGTTGACCCCCTCGGTGGATTTCACCTTGCTGGACTCCAAGCCCTCGCGAACCCTATCAATTACTTGGCTCGGCTCCTTCACAACCGCTCCCTTGACTACACTTCAAACCAAAACATCATCTGGTTCGCCAACCGATCTTCGCCTGGGGACCGTAGTTGATTCAACCCGAGGGACTTTAGCCTTAGCTGGCCTCTTAGACGTATCTCTTTTTCTCTTTGAACCTGAAATGAAGAAAATGCATCACTCAAAGGGGAAAATAAAGAGAAAAGTAAATAAAATTGAAAGGAGTATAAGAGTCTCAACAGACTCCTCGATGAGATGCAAACTAGCATCAGTATCTGTGACATCGACGACTTCAGCTCGTCGTCCCGACCTCTTCTTCTTTTTTGCCTTCTTTTTCTTATCTTCTTCTTTCTCCGCCTCGGTAGACAAGATGTTTAAATCTAAAATAGGAGGGGGAAAAAGTAGAAGTTAGAAAAGACGCATCAAAAAAATGAAGCAATCAAATTGGAAATATACTAACCCAGACGTTTGCCAGACCACCCATTCTCTGCACGAGCGACCAAAACCATCCAATCCCTATCTAACCTCCCCTCGGCGTTGATGATGGCTTGCACTCAAGCCTCCAAATCCTGGGGAGGATTAATTGGAGGTCTCCTTGCTGAAAAAAATGACAAAAGGTCAGACTCTACCACACTCATAAAATCCAGGAATAGAAAATAAAAATGAGAGAAAAGGCTTACGAGTCCTATTCCACGCCTCGAGAAAACCGGGCTTGGCTGAAAGAGAAGAGGTGGGAAGGAGGACAAACCAATCACACCAACTTCGATCCTCGGTGTCGTCACTCTTAGTAATGAGGGAAAATTGGCCCCACTTGTTCAACAGCACAACCCCATCCTTGTGCAGAGAAGGAGAAAATAAAGAGATTAAATCGTCGTACCTAAATGTGACCCCAGCTTTGCGACTAATGTAGTCGAGGCACTGAATGACCCTCCAAAAGCCAGGGCCAAGTTGAGCCAAGAAAACGTTGTGCGTCCAGCAAAAGGTGTATGCTATGGGATGAAGAGGGAGAGAGAAACCTATCAAAAAGGGGTGAGTATAAACAAAGGACTGCCCCGGAACACCCTCACACGTACGCTATTTGGGGGTAGGAATCAAGATTGGGACCTCGGGGTTCCAATTACACTGCTCTCGGATAGATCTATATGTTCCTCCGAGGCAAGGCTCGGGGAAAGTTGAACGGGGAGGTTCCTTTTCCTCCTAATATCCGAGGCCGTTTGCCCCCTCATTTTAAAATCTTTACTTGAGTTAAATCGTCTTGGGATGACCCACTGAGGTTCAAGTTCCCCCTGGTAAACCTGTTTTTTCTTTCTCTTCGGGGGAGAGATCTCAACTACCTCGTCATCACCAATGGCCCCTTCAGCTGCCACCTCATCATCTCCGATGGATGTTTCCTGGCTGGCTACGCTATCTTCCGAATAAGAGGATGTTGCATAAGGGGGAGAGTCTAACAAATCCTCAGTCGAAGCGTCAATGACATTTTCATAATAGGATAGAGAAGACATTGTAAAATTTTGAAAATTTGAAAGAAAGGAAGAGATATGAAAGGCTCCAAAATGGAAATTATGAAATGATGAAGATAACAACGAAAATGGCCAATTTATAGCAAAATACAAGTGGATCAAAATGCAATGATGACGGTTACATGAGGAAGATCGAACGAAAAGACATAGCCGTTCAAAACCGAGACGTGTGCAAGGGATGAGACGTTGAAACGACGCCCGTCTTTTCAAAACTCCTGGCCAAAAATGCGCCATGTCACTCTCCCGCCTAAATTCACTTTCACCTCTCGAAAATTTTCGGTAATTATCTGAGGAGTGGGGGGGGGGGGGACTATCTGTATTGGGTAAAAAGTCACCGAGGCCTCGAGAAAGGGCCCGATACCTAGCATGAAGACCACTCCACGAGGTAAGCTCACGAGGGGAGGTTTTGCGATTCTTTGCCTCCAGAAACAAGGAGAAATGAGTTCGAAGCACCGAGCTCGGAGAAAACCTCGTAACCTCGAGAGGACGCCACACCTCGGAAGACGAAGGCCAATCTTTGTAACCGTCGATCATTATTCTAGCATTTAAGAGGATAGATCGTGAGTCAACCACAATCAAGCATGGAGTAATGGCCATAAAGGCACAATTATGATATTCACAACGTCATTCTTTCTCCTGATTATAAATAGGATTCGTTTGTAAACAATAGGACATGATCAATACAATATTCAACTCTATTTTTTATTTGTTGTCTCGTTTGTCATTCACTTATTTCTTGCCTCGTTACTTTTTCAAGCCTTTCATTCAGTTTGAATTCAACTTTAGCTCGAACATTACTTTGATACAAGCAAATTACCAGTTAAACCCAATACAAATTCGATTTGTTGCCCTATCCTGATTTAGGCCAACACAGGTGTGCCCAACAAGACAACAGGCACTAAGAGTATAAGCCTGCTCCTTCAGCCATGGCCGTTCAGCGGGCACATGCGTAGAGCCGACGGGCATACCTCCATTGTTTAGCCACCTTAGGCTTAATCAGACTCCTAGTCTGGGTTTACTTTGGGCAACCGACTCTTGTAATGGGCCGATGACCATTAGCATGCACATTAAACCATAATTAGAATTGGGGTAAACCCAAGCCAATATATACCTCCTTCTCCCATTGCAAATGACACGTTGAGATTCAACTAGAATCCTTCTTCTTATTCAAGGAATACAAACTCCTCTTTATTCGCATTCTTCTACATTCTATTATTGCATGTAATCTATTTATAGATTTAATCGTTTTACTTATCAGGCAAGTTTTAGGCATAAACAATTTTTGATGAAGAAATAAGTACTTTAAGCAGTGCTTCTGGCCAAACTGTTTGATCAGTGAAAATTTAAAATCAATGTTGGTGGAGTTGAAAAAGTTTTGTGAAGAAAACAAAGTATATTTGTTCATTTGACATTTGATCCATTTAATTGTTGGAATATATTCATATTAATGTTAATAGGGTGTCTTTAAAATTTAGGATGATTTGGAGTTGATTTGAAAATATTATATAATCATTTTTCTTCCACTTTCACAATTAACTGTTATTTCAGAAAAAAAACACTGTTTTGGATCCGAAATTTGATCATTATGAGCTTGTTTTGCTCGAAATTTTACCCCTTATTATGGACTTGAGTTGTTTTATCCATGAGTAAGTTATATGTAGTGCCAATTTTTGAATTTATCGGTGAACTAAGAATCAACGTTGAGGTTAGGAAGCTGCCACAGCAACAAAATGTTAGGGAAGAAGAAGGTGTATATTCTATCCAACTTATTACAAAGTAGATGAATTTCAATGGATTTTGAATTAGAGGCTGATTCTCGATGAGCATGTATAAAGGTGGTTATTTATCCAATAGCATAACATGCCAATCCTGCTGCCAGGGGCGAGCTAAATCATATTCAACCTGAAGGATTTTCAAGGCATCTTTTTTAAGTTCCATTACATATTATTATTTCCTTCTTTGGTGTTTTTTTTTTTCCTCTAAAAACGGGTTATTACTTTAATGATCATGCATTAGGTAGCTGTCAGATCTGCTTGATTAAAAGTCTCCTGGTTGATTATTTTATTCATAGAGCAGGAGGACCACATATGTTTAGTTTCCTTTGCTTCAGATTATAAGTTATTGAATTGCGATCTATCTGGCGAACTATTAATTAATGTGTTTATCAAAGCTTGTCCCACATCTACTGCAAGTTGCTAAGAAAGTCATTTTTCAGTCATTTTCCAAATTGTACAATTTGGAGCAAAGTCCTTCGAAGTATATATTTGATGCAGCTTATACAACAAAATTGTCTTTGGTCAAGTTTTCAGAAGCGAAAAGCAGCTTATTCTCTTTTTTTGTAAAAAAAGATATCTGAGGTATATGGTTAAAATTCAGGAGTGTTTTTGAGTAGTCGGAGAAGCAGTATTTTTACGGTTGCGGCGAACTACGTGAATTTCTTTAGCGCCCGCTTTTTTTGAGTGAGTAGTGTAGAGCTACATTGGTCCAAGGGTGCTGATTAAATTTCTTTTTTAAGAAATTACATTATGCGGAAATTTATTTGATGTATTTATACATATTGATTGTTGAATCTCATTAATGCAATAGAATTAAAATTATAGTGCAGTGGAAATGAGGTTCAATAGAGAAAAGTAATGCGCTCGCCTCTGAGCTGTAAAAGTTTAAGCATTTCGAGTCCACTTATCTCCGCCCCTCAGTGGAAGAGAAACAAATATGAGGCATCTGTGAACATGCTTTTGTATCGGAAAACGCAAGCACATATATACTAGTGTTAGAAGCTTCACATTCTTCTTAATTTGTATATGTATAATTTTAGTCAACTTCAGCTTATTATAATTCACAGATCGTGTAGGTGATGGATTAGTAGCAGCTAGTGCATATGCTTATTCTCTATGAGACTATTACGTGCCCTTTCATAGTGCTTTGCCAGTTTTCTATTATATTTTTTATTTTTGGTTCCCTTCTTTTTTGAGCTTTATACATTATTTTTGTTGTACTTTATGCACCCAAGATACAGGCCGCGTCAATCACATAACTTCACCTTTTTTTTCCCATCTCTGAGTTGATTGGTTTATACATTTTCATTTTATGCATCGGTTAAGAAAAATAAAGGTGGGGTGTGATCGAGGTGTCTCCACTTTTGAGCGACACCAACATCTAAGCGTTATATCACTGAAAGATAAGCGTCTGAGAGATTATTGTCAGAACGAAAGAGGCCAGAACATTACTCCCTCCGTCCCAATTTATGTGGCATTATTTGACCGAGTACGGAGTTTAAGAAAATAGAGGTCGATCTTGTTAAGTATCAATTTTAATTTAAGTAATAAAAAAGTTGTTGGTAGGTTTAAAAGTATATAGGACCCAACAAGGGTAAAATAGAGATGATGCATTAAATAGTTGTCAAATAAGGAAAGATGCCACTTATTTTGGGACAAACAAAAGAGGAAATGCTGCCACATAAATTGGGACGGAGGGAGTAACATTTTAGTGCTCGCTTAAATATTGCAACTTGTGGTGTTCTTTCAATATTATTCTACTAAGCATGTTGTAAACCTTAATGGTCAAACTAATAAATTTGCTGACTAAGTACTCCATCCATTCCACTTTGTTTGTCCGTCGTAGTTTCCTTATTAGTACGTCCCAAAAAGATTGTCATATTTCTAAATTTGAAAAACAATTTAATTTCAATCTTCTCATTTTGCTCATTTACAACTATACAAATGTCTATACCTTATTTTGGACTACAAGTTTCGAAAGTCTTCTTTCCTTTATTAAATTTTGTGCCAAATAAAACTATGACAAATAAATTGTGATGGAGAGAGTATCTTTTACCAAACTATTGAATAATAGTTTTGAAAATATAAAGAAGTAAAGATCCGCGTCTTCATTTTTAAATGCCTGTCAATTTTACTGTTATCCATTATTGAAGTACGAGTTTTGAAGATTGAAAAAGAAAGAACCTGACTAAGGATCAGTTTCAAGTAAGAAGGCACAACAATACGAAAAGATGTTGAGTCACATCCTAGTCCTATTCGAAAACAGAGAGGAACACATAAAGGAACAAACTGTCAATCCTAAGTCAGTTAGGATTAGCAAACGCATGGTCTAAATTGTAATTCTATTTGGCTAAGGACTAGCATCTTGAAAAAAAGGGCAACCACCACAAACAAATAAGGAAAAAATAGTTAAGTTTCAAAAAGGAAAAAATTTAATAAGGGAGCTTTTTCCTACCCAATTTTGGAAAGGTTTCCACGTTAGAGTCTTCTTATACTTTAAACTCTATAAACACTTGATTGGTAGCTGCTGAACAATTCATTCACTAGGAACGTGCAAAATAAAGGCAAGTTAAAGTGTTGAGCAATCGTGAGTGAACAAGCCATAGCTGCATTTGAAGAACAAGCGTAAAAGAAGTTCTTTGTTAGGTTCCTTCATTGTGCTAGTTTTCTAGTCATAGATATTAAGTTGTAATCAATATCTGCTTATTCTAGAAGCATTGTAGTAGGTATTCAGTTGGAGTTCTTGTAAGCTAGAGATTAGCTTTGAGGAATGATGTGCTAGAGTTTAGTTCCTTGGTTATTGATTGTAACCTAAAACTTGCTCGTTTTTTATTAGTGAAAATTATTTTAAATTCCAGAGCTTGGATCGTAGTTTTTTTTTCCATTAAGCAATGAGTTTTTCACGTAAAAATATTTAAGCAAGTTTATGTTTTGTAGAGTTTCTTTCATACATGAACTGAGTTGAACCTCATCGCGAACCTGATTCTTTGTGAGAAGTTTAACTTAAGAGCAAGTTTCTTAGGAAGGGAAAAATTGGACAAGACACTATTCACCCGCCTCTAGTATCTAGTTAATGTGCTCCAAGTGCAATAACTGGTATTAGAGCAGGTTCTTTCACATAAAGATTAACATCTTAAGGGGGATTTGAATCATGAGTGCACCACCAGTTGTAACCAAAGAAGAATCTATTGTTAGGCCTCCTCAGTTTAATAGCCTATGGATGGTGGAAGTGAAGAATGGAGGACTTCCTTCAGGCAGAACACTATCAGCTATGGAAAATCACATCTGAAGGACTTACGATTCCCATCTAGGAGAAGGAGTTGCTCAAGAGATTTTTCTTAAGGATGAATCTGCCTACACAGAGGCTGACTTTCATATGCTTGAGAAGAATGCCAAAGCCAAGATAATCATCATATATGGACTTAGGTTCTGATGAGTACAATCAAGTTTCATCATATAGTAGTGCTAAGGAAATATGGGACGCACTACAAATAGCCCATGAAGGAAATAACCAGGTCAAGAAATTAAGAATTAAGCTATTAAAGAGAAAGTTTGAGTTGTTCTGAATGGGTTAGACTGAATTAATCCAGGACATGATGACTAGGTTCACAACTATCACCAATGAGATGAAATCATTGGAAAAAACTTTCACTAACGAGTACTTGGTTACCAAGATTCTTGATTCATGGGAATCAAGAGTTATTATAGTAATAGAAGCCAAGGAACTAGATAAGATATAATTAAAATGAGCTTGTCGGTAGCTTGAAGAATCATGAGCTTATGAAGAAGTCACGAATTAAGGAGGAACCTAAGAAGGAAAAGAACCTAGTTGTTTCAAGTTACTGCTTCTAAATTTAACCTAGAAACTTTGGAGGATCTGAGTCTGCGATGAATGAGCAAGAATTGGCGTTACTGGGAAAATTTAGAAGAGCATTGAACCTGTCAACTAGAAAGGGCTCTAATAAAGTTGCATGAGAAACACCTGGTAAAACGAACATAGTTAACAATCCAAATTACTTAGGTTGTTTCAAGTGCAATAAGATGGATCATGTTATAAAGGACTGTCCATAATGGAAAATGGAGTGGAGAAAGAACAAAGCTGCAAAAGATAAGGAACCCAAGAAGACTCGACGTCCAGCAAACTTCAAAGCTCAAAGAAAGAAGGAAAAATAGGAATTCTATGCCACCTGGGGAGAATCTGCAGAAGACACTGATTCTGATGGAGAAGTTTAAGAGGACTCTCCACTTGCCCTAATGGCCTTACCATATGGAGACAAGGTAAGATTTATTAAAGAACCTCATATATGCAAAGGAAGCTACTATTATCGATGGAAGGAACAAATTAAGGTGTTTCTCCAGGCTAATGACTACACCTTATAGATGGCCACCAAGTATAGACCTTATACACCTTTTAAACCGTTGGACCTTACACACCCTTCAAAACTAGTTCCAATGCGATTCGAGTTCCAAAAAGGGGTTGATGAACTAGATTCTAATGATTTGACATGGCTCTTAGCAAATACGACGGCAACAACTTTACTTAAATCGGGAGTGGATGCTAAAGTTCAAAGTCAAGTAGCAAAGTGCATGACTGCAAAGGAACTTGGGATCGCATGAAAGAACTTTACAAGGACCATCCACAGAAAAATCAAGAAATTGAAATCGATGATGTTCGTCCTAACAAGAAACTTTGAGCTGATGAGTTAGCGCTAATGGCACTTGGAGAAGAGGAACGAGACAATGACCAAGCTGAGGTAAGTCTTACTGATCTAAAAATGTTTTTTCACACATATTCTCATATGAAACTTTCTCTTCTCATATTTACTTTAATCGAAGGCATGTAAGTTTAAGGGCTGAGAATGACCAACTTCTTTCAGTTGTTTATGAGCTAAAAATTAACTGTAGAACTCTTGAAGAAACCTAAACTAAGCTTGAAGAATATCTAGCATCTTGTTAGGCATAGGTTCATCAAGAAGGAACAAAAATCTTAGCTCTCTAACTTGAAAATCTGAAGTTAAAGGAAGCAAGTGGTAAGAATGTAGTTAGTGAAGTTCAAATGAATATTGAAGTTGAGCTTAAGAAGAAAAATGAGGTTCTTTACCAAGAAACTGAGAAGAATCGAGTACTTCAAGAAAAGTTTGAAAAATCTAACTATGAACTTACCAGACTCACTAATTGGAATAGGTACTCTGAAGCCACGAGTTGGGTAATTGATAATCAGAACAAAGGTAAAAAAGGTCTAGGCTAAGAAACCACTACCTGTATGGAATTCTAAAAGTAAATATGTAGGACTTCCTGAAAATATGCTTTGTATATTCTATGGAAAAACTGGACGTTATAAAGAAACTTGCATGGTTGTTAAAAAGGTAGTAGTGAAGAATAAAATATCTATTTTACCTGGTTGGGCTAGAAGAGATTTGATTCATCCATTCTATCATAAGAAGGGGCACAAGCTTTTCTGGGTTTCTAAAACTATCTCCTGATTTGTTTTTGCAGGTTGGAGTGGGAGTGAAAAACCAAAGTTTGATTCTTGATAGTGGTTATCAAGGCACATAACAGGAGATAGAAAAAACTTTCTCTCACTCGCTGCATTTCAAGAGGGTAGTGTGGCTGTTGGAGGAGGTAAAAATGGTGAAATAGTTGAAATTGGAAAAGTTGGGAGATCCCTCAATCATGCTATTGATAATGTGTAATGTGTGGATGGGTTGAGGCACAATCTGCTGAGTATCTCTTAGCTTTGTGATAGAGGAAATCAAGTGAATTTCACCTATGTTTGCTGCATTGTAAGAACTTGTAGATTGATGAAGTTGTAACGGAAGGGAAGAGAGTGAACAATGTATACAAGGCTTCATTAGGTTCTCTTCCTGAGAACAATTTGACTTGTTATAATGTACTGGAGAGTGGCACACTACTATGGAACAAGAGGTTAGGTCATGCTTGTTAACTCAATTGAACAAGTTAGTGTCTAGCGAAATTGTTCGTCGGATGCCAAAGACCAGGCTCAAAGACATTAAGATTTGTGATGCATGTGTAAGGGGGAAATATATGATATATTCATTCAAGTCAATGAAGGTGGTAAGTACTTCAAACCACTAGAGTTGATTCACATGGACTTGTATGGTCTTATAAGGGTTAGGAGCAAAGGAGGAAAGAGGTTCGTGTTGGTTATTGTTGATGCTTACTCGAGATACACTTGGACTATGTTTCTCTAATCCAAAGATGAGGCCTTTGAGAATTTTAAAGATTGGGCAGAAGTGGTACAAAAGAAACTTGTGTTACAACTAGTGAGTATTAGGTTTGACCACGGCATAGAGTTTGAGAATGCAAACTTCACCGAGTTTGCAATGAACATGGTGTGGATCATAATTTCTCTACCCCTAAAACTAGGGGTGGACGCTCTAAATTTCGGTTCATATTCGATTTTTTAAAATTCAGTTTTTTAATATCGGTACTTAAATGTTGATATCAAATACCAAACCAAAATTTATTCTGTTCGGTTCGATTAGTTCGTTACAATTTTGATTTTATAATTCAGTTTTTATTTCAATTTTATGTCATTCAATTAATTTCATTTCAACGGAAACTATATCATTTTTACAAAACCAAATTTTTTAAAGAGCATAATTTTATAGAAGCAGCCGACAATAGCAGAATTTTTAATACAATAATATTTCAGGAATAGCCGCAACAACAATTCAACAACTTAAGAACTGCAGCAACAGGAGGTCAAGAATTGCAGTGCAGCAGGAGCTCAAGAACAATGCAGCAGCTGCTCAAGATAAACGTAGCAGGTAGCAACTCATCAACAACGATGCAACTTCTCAATACAACATGCCTAAAACTTAAGCATGTACACCTAGTTGTCTAACAACATTCAATAGTTCATAAATACTAAACAATAAATATCCATCACACAACCAAAACACAAAGTTTAGTCACCAACCAAAACACAATGTTTAGTCACCAACTAAATCACATAAAAATATAATAAGTCTAACGTACATCACCAAATCAAAATAATACTACTTGGAAGTTGTAAGTTACAACAAATTGACTTTAAGGTTGAAAGTCTATTTTCAACTTTTCTTGTTGTTGATACTTGATATTGAAGACATCTCTTACGATGTTGAATAAAACCTTGTGCGCCCAAATATTTTTGATGACATTGAAAGACCCTACCACATTGCTTGCACTTTGATAATCACACTTCTTCACTATCTTCAATCTTGTCAAAATGTTCCCAAATAAATGAGTGAACTTTTGGAACACGAGGCATGGTTAAACTTGAACTTAATTAACTAAAAAATTAAACCATAGTTAAAATATTATCTGTCACGACCCTAATATATACTAATAAAAATAAAATAAAAGGTTGTGACTTAGGTGTTTAAAGGTACCCGAATATTTAAGAGATTTTTCGGAGTCGCCACTTGACATAGTTCAAAGGTGTGCCAAGTCACCAAAGAGGTACCTTGGAACACCTATGACTCGTTTAGTGGTCTGCGTCAGAGTTCCGGGTAAGGATCTCGGTTGACTCTCGGGAAGGTGTTAGGCACCCTCGAGTCCTGTGTCGAGCACAGTTGCTTTCATTGACGCATTTCGACTCTTTAAAAATTGTTTGTTGTTTATTTTTGCCTTCTTTTGTTTCGCTTTGTCTGTTTGAACAAAAATTGTATCAAGTAACCCACATGGTATACTTTGGAACAAATAGACTTTTTAAATTTAGTTTTATTGCCTAATAAGCAGATCACCAATCATACTTATAATTTTGCCTAATCGAATTTGGAACCATATTTTATCACACGATTTATCATTGACTTCTCTTAATTTAATTTCCTTACAATTGACTGATCTCAATTTTATTTTCTTTTGCCTAATAAGTAGATCACAAATCATACTTTTTTTTTTTGCCTAATCGTATATCAACTCTCGCTTCAATTAATTTGCCTAATCGTCCTCGCACATTGTTATTGCGCTTTGTTAGCAAGTTCTATGATTTTATTATTATAGTGTCGCTACTTTAATTAACACAAATATCATTTCATCCACAGTTCTGTTTCACTAAAGAATGAACTAAATAGCCGACAATCTATCAAAGTTTTATTGAATGGCATAATCCTAATAAAGTACATGTGGCCTTAATTTAAAAGTCACCTTTGAAACTGGCCTATTTTGCTTATTGTATCTCATGGCCTAGTTTCCTTTTTTTAAAAAAGAAAAAGGTGTATATTTTTTAGACATAGGCCTAATTTCCTTACTGAGTTTAAGATCACGTTGTGGATTAATCATTCTTTTGGAATTAATTGCATTCAAAGCCTGTTTTGTATTCTCACATCATTTATACCCAGATCTAGTCAGAATTCTAAAAAAAATAAATTACAGATATAACTTTTCCTTCCAAAATGAGCTTACGAGTCGCATACTCTTTATATCATTATTTTACTACTAATCTTCCCACAATAGAAGATTCAAGAACAAATTTGTTTAAATGCAGCAGCTAGTTTTCAATAATACAAAGCAGAATTTTAACATTTGAAAACATGCTATTCATACCCAAAATAAAGTGTACAGAAGTTAACTTTGTGTTTACCTACTATGATTTTTTTCAAGTTAAAGGAAATAACAACAGACCAAGGAGAGAGCCCGGAAGAACACCGAGGAACCAGCAACTATGAGTGATCTTCCAAGCTTCATCAACAATAACCAACAAACAACAGCTAAAGCCCTCTTTTGAACTCTACTTTAGCCCTTAAATTTGAAGATTAAAACCCCAAAAGACTCATTCTTTTACATTCAGACTCCCTCTCCTCTCACTAGTTTTTTTTTCTCAGATCTGGAACCTCTTTAGTTGAGGTATTTTCAGATGTTCTTTTTCTATTTTTCAGATCTGGAATTTTTTTTTTTGTTTTTTAGGTGGTTGAGAAGAGTAAATGTAGTGCATTCAATGTGTATCCCCCTTAAATGAGAGAGTTAATACTCTCTTTTATAGCATAGAAGAGAGCAAGCCTGTTGGATACAGCTAAGGGGGGTCGAAAGCCCCAAATTTCTCTCCCTTTTTTTCAAAATTCAGACAAGCATGCTCAGCCGTTAATGCCCATATTTGGAGTGTTGCTCAAATAGGAAATATGGCAGGGAGGGGGCTGCCATGCCAATTTCCTTTTTACCATTTTAGCTCTCTTTGATATCTCCTCATTAATGAGGGAGATATTCCTTGGAATTCAAACTTGGACTCAAAATTTTAATAACTCACCCCCTATTTCAGATTTTTACTTAGAGGGATCCTAGACTTAAATTTCAATCCCTCAAACTCTCTTAAATTGACTATGAACTAAAGAAAGAACTAAACTATCACAACTAGACTTGAAGTTAGACACATCCTGAAAAAAGAAAAAAAAATACCAAACTTTGTAACCTTCCATTTGTAAACTACAGTAAAAATTGGCAAGAGCATACCAACCTCTAATTTAGACAAAAATTCAATCAGCAAGCAAATTGAACTATAATTCCAATGTAACTAACTGAAACAAAAAGGAAAGACTCTCATGCTTAGCAAACTGAGACATGGATCACACCGTTACAATGGTTTACCATACCAAAACTAGACGTCAAATTAGTCATGGTTCCATTAAACTTCCAAGTGTTAAACATGATATTCAGTTATTCAAGACTAAGTCATACATCAACTTATTCAATCATGAGCTGATACTAAGCGACATGAAGTAAGCACACACTATATTGATACTAAAACCTGATTTTCAATGTTTCAATCAACATCCTAACAGTACTAATCTTATTACCCACATTGATCTAAACTAAACAAAGCGAAAGACAGAAACAGTACTCACGATTCTCGTTTATACCATTGAAACCAAAGCGACATCATCAAACTCGCTTCGCCGAATTATCATCACGCAGCCTCGCCTCTGCCTAGCATTGTACAGCCATCACAGAGTTGTTGTAGTGCCACTACGGAATCAACATCACAGCATCCAAAATCAACATCGAACAACAGACCTCCCTCACTGTCCCTAAATCAAAAACAGAGCACAAACAGCCCCCTCACATATCCAACAACATCATCGTAACAAACCCTAATCAGCCACCGCTGCTATTGTAACTAATCAGAACAGCCCCTATCCGTTCCCATCACAGCCTCCATCCATTCTCATCACAGCTCAGCCATAACAGAAATAGAACAAAAAAAATGAGAAGAAGAAAGAGGAAAAAAATGAGAAACAGAAACGGGTGAAACTGGACGGGGAAAAAGGGACGGGTTTTGGGAGATGGGATACGGGGGTGCGAGAGGAGTAAAGAGAAGAGGAGGAAACAACAAAAAAAACTTACCGGAAAAGAAACTCACGTCGCCGGAGTCGAGTTTGAACGAAACTTTGAATCCCGATCTACGCCAAACGGCTTAGATTTTGAAGAAAATAAGCTGAGAAATGGAATGGGGGGGGGGGGGTGAAAAGGAGTAGAGTGATATAGTTTTCTAAATTTTCCGGCCACCGGAGGTGGTGGCCGGCGGCGGAGGAGCGGTGGAAGGTGATTTCCGGCATAGAGGGGAAAATTCGCCATGGCTCCGCCAGCTCCATTGAGCTAAAGGGTGTGGGGAGAAAAATGAGCTTTTTGGGAATATATATGTGAAGAATGGGCCGGGTTAAAGTGCTGGGTTGGGCGCTTAGAGTGGGCTACTATTTGTTTTTACAAATGACCAGTTAAAAGGCACTACATACTAGGGCTGTTCATTTTTCGGTTTAAACCGATAAACCGAACCGATAAAAAGTTAATGGTTTATAAATATTTGGTTATCGGGTTATCGGTTATTTAACGGTTTGCAAATTTTTTTTATTGGGTTATCAGTTCGGTTTTCGGTTTTGTACATTTTCTTATTGGTTAAACCGATAACCCAATAAGGTTTTCAAATTTACTATGTTGCGCTTATGTGCATAAAAGTAGTATACTTAATTACTATTAGTTGGAACTTGGAAACCTCAAACCCTAGTCTTCTTTTACTTATGTAGCTTTCAAGTCGCCCCATCCATTTCAACCACTGATTTACTATTTCACTCCTTGCCTCCTCCATTAGTTTATAGAATAATGAAATATATTTGAATCTGTTGTTGGTTGCTTTTTTGAATATGGCGAATACTATAAGAGGCATTTGAATTCGTTGTGAAAATAAAGCCGATTTTGTATTGAATGCAATCGTTAAGACGTTTTTTTAACACTTGTTAGGCCTAAGTTTCTTAATGGTTAAACCGAAAATCGAACCGATAAGAACCTAAAATCGATAACCCAAAAACCGATAACCGATAGCTTATTGGTTCGGTTATTGGTTTAGCACTTTTAAAAACCGAAAACCGATAAGGTGCAAAACCGAACTGAACCGACCGATAAACACCCCTACTACATACTAAATTAATCAACATAAAAACCACATAATCTACACTAGCATTACAATTAAACATAGAATTGCAATTACGCACGTAATAATAACTTTTTTTAATATTTTCTTCCACGATTACTGACAAATTTAGTTAAAACAAAAGACTAAAAAAAATTTAAGAAAAATTCGACCAACATCCTAAGAATCTAACACGGCTATTTTGAGCGATTTTATCTGTATTCGTGCCAAAATTAGGTGATTACAGCTGCCCCTCTTTGTTCGGGAACACGAAGAGTTTTCGGACAAAGAAGTAATCGACAACTAATTTTGGTTTTTCGGTTCTAGCCGAGAGCATGCTTTTCAAAATGGTGACCGTACCTTGGATTTCGGTTCTAACCGAGAACCAGGTTACCTACGTATCCTTGGACTAAGGAATCAGGTCAGTGTAGTTCCTTACGTGCGGTAGCTGGGGCTACCGCACACAGACAGACACTAGACTCTCCTAGACTAATACTAAGCACTCTCTAGACATACACAGACTAACTCTATACACTTGCAAAACTAACTAGGACTGACTCGACGCTTCTAGACTCACCCGGACTGACACAAGACACTATGGACATACTAGAGCTGTTGCTGCTGATCACTTGTTGCTGGTTGCTGGCTGGTGACCATTGCTTTACAAAGAAAAACTGAAAATGCAACATTGGAATGTAAAATTACAATTCCTAGAGTAAGTCTCCATGCTTCCCGTGGTGAGCCTCTTGGTTCTTGCTCTCCTCATTTCTGTTGGAAATAAAACCACCACTTTTGGTTCAAGTGGGTCTTGCTCTTGAGGGAAAGTAAACCACCAATCATGATTCAGGTGGGTGTTCCTCATTTCACTTAAATGGATTCCCTCGTTCTTCAGGTGGGCGCCTTGACTTGAAAGTTGTATTCCCTCGTTCTTCAGGTGGGTGCCTCGAATTCTTAAGACTACTCCCTCATTCTCCAGGTGGGTGCCTTGACTTCTTTAAATTACTCCCTCATTCTCCAGGTGGGTGCCTCGACTTCTTAAATAAACTGCTCCCTCATTCTTCAGGTGGGTGCCTCGACTTCTTTACAACTACTCCCTCATTCTCCAGGTGGGTGTCTCGACTTCTTAAATAAACTGATCCCTCATTCTTCAGGTGGGTGCCTCGACATCTTATATAAACTACTCCCTCATTCTTCAGATGGGTGCCTCGACTTCTTTACAACTACTCCCTCATTCTTCAGGTGGGTGCCTCGACTTCTTTACAACTACTCGCTCATTCTCCAGGTGGGTGCCTCGACTTCTTAAATAAACTGCTCCCTCATTCTTCAGGCGGGTGCCTCGACTTCTTAATACTACTCCCTTATTAATGCTGCTTCTGACTTGAAAACTGACATTGTCACTCTTGAAATTGGTGCTCAGGCGAGATTTGATGATCTTGAAATATGCCTATCGTTTGATGATCTCTTTCATGGTGCAAATTCTTAACGCGTCAATTTTGCAATCGAGAGTTGATTTGGCTTCCATTAACCAGGGGGTCCTGACCATGCTCTGATTCAACTGCAAAACAGGTAAACAATTTTTTGCAAAACTTTCTTTTGCTCGTTTTGATGTTATTTTGATTGAAAAGAAAAAAATGGAAAAGATTCCGGACAAAAGGACTCCGAACGAAATGATGTCCCTTTGGAGATGTAAAAGAAACTTATCTGGAGGTGGAAGCGATGACCTTAATAAACATGGCATGATTCTGGTCCTCAAACCCTGATCATTCACAATAGTTCTTTCTCGGTCATGACTACTTCCCAAACCCATCTTGATGACATTTATGAAGACCCTCATTCAGTTAGTAGCGCCCCTTTCGGGGTTTTCACCAACTAACCGATCTCTTTGTTCTTTTATCTCACTGTTTGTCATGCGGCGCCTTTTCAGGTTTTCACCGGCAAGACTTCATTTTCTTTTCTTCTTTTTTTTTTCCTTTTTTTTTTCTTTTTGCTGATGATAATGTCTTGGGCGCTTTGAGCCTCTTCCTGATTTCGAGACTGAAATGCCAAACGTCTCGTGAGCATGTGAAAAGATGGTATGAATAATAGAAGTTTGTTTTTATTTTATTGACGAAATAAAATAAAAACAAACTTCTGCTCTAGTTTAGCAGAAACTGCGGATTTGGATTTTCTTTGAATTTGGCCTTAAACTTGGAGGCAAATTTTGCGTCGATATGAGATAGGGAAAAATGGAACTTTCCCCTATTTTGACCGCACCAGAATGGTTGTCTACGTATCCTTTTGAGAGGAATCAGGTCAGACGTAGCTCTGGCAACTTAATGCCAAAATTTGTTGTTTTGAACCTTTCTTTCATTCATTTCATTTCATCATAATTACAGGATTCCCAATAAGGGTTCACAAAGGCGATACAAAGCCAAAGGCTAACAAAAGGGATACATTATCTGGGTAATGGAAACAAAGGCTTCCGTTATCCCAATCCAAGAACATCAAATGTAGTACCTCTTCACTGCATCAACATTAACAATCATTTCAGCCATCGTGCCTTCGATGTCTGTCAAGAATAGAGCACCGTTGGGCAACACCTTCTTCACCACATACGGTCCTTGCCAATTTGGAGCAAACTTGCCCTTTGCTTCTTCCTGATGTGGAAAGATGCGCTTCAAGACTAACTGACCTTCACTGAACTTGCGTTGGCGCACTTTCTTATTGTATGCTTTGGCCATTCTCTTCTGATATAGTTGACCATAACATACTGCATTTAGCCTTTTCTCGTCGATCAAAGCCAATTGTTCCAAGCGGGATTTGACCCATTCAGTGTCCTCGATCTCAGCTTCAACAATGATTCTCAAGGATGGTATTTCAACTTCTACCGGAATGACCGCTTCAGTCCCATACACCAGTTCATATGGAGTCGTGCCTATTGAGGTGCGCACCGTTGTGCGATAACCCAGAAGGGCGAATGGTAACTTCTCATGCCAATCTCGAGATCCTTCCACCATTTTTCGAAGGATCTTCTTGATGTTTTTGTTTGCAGCTTCGACCGCGCCATTTGCTTTTGGCCGGTATGGTGTGGAATTTCTATGCACAATTTTGAACCTTTCACATACCTCTCCCATCAAATGACTGTTCAGATTAGCCCCATTGTCAGTGATGATGGTATTGGGGATACCGAATCGGCAAATGATGTTCGAATGAACAAAGTCGACCACAGCTTTCTTGGTTACCGACATGAATGTCGCTGCTTCCACCTACTTAGTAAAATAGTCAATGGCGACCAAAATGAATCTATGCCCATTCGATGCCTTTGGTTCTATCGGGCCAACGACATCCATTCCCCATGCTGCGAAAGGCCAAGGAGCGGACATTGTGTGGAGCTCTAAGGGAGGTGAATGTATCAGATCGCCGTGCACTTGACATTTGTGGCATTTTCACACAAACCCTATGCAATATCGCTCCATGGTGAGCCAGAAATAACCTGCTCTTAAGATCTTCTTGGCTAGCACATATCCATTCATGTGTGGCCCACAAATTCCTGAATGTACCTCGTTAAGAATTCTCGAGGCTTCTTGTGCGTCCACACATCTCAATAGTCCCAGATCTGGGGTTCTCTTGTACAGTACCCCTCCGCTCAGAAAGAAACCATTTGCAAGACGACGGAGGGTTCTTTTCTGATTGCTCTCTGCCAGCACTGGATACTCTCCATTCTTGATGTAGTTTTTGATGTCCAGGTACCATGGCTCGCCATCAAGTTCTTCTTCAACCATGTTGCAATAAGCATGTTGGTCCCGAACTTGAATCTCGAGAGGATTAATGTGAGTTTGGTCAGGATGACTAAGCATGGATGCTAATATAGCCAAAGCATCAGCCAACTCATTGTGCATTCTTGGGATGTGCCTAAATTCAATCGTGTCAAATTTTTGGCAAAGATCTTCCAAATACTGCTTATACATGATGAGTTTCACATCTCGAGTTTCCCATTCACCCTTGATTTGGTGTACTAGTAGGTCAGAATCTCCAAGCACTAGTAGTTCTTTGATGTCCATGTCTATCGCCATGCGTAGACCCATGATGCAAGCTTCATATTCTGCCGTGTTATTGGTACACCAGAAACAAAGTTGCGCAGCCGCCGGATAATAATGACCCATCGGGGATATGAGAACAGCCCCATACCATCGCCTTTGGAGTTAGAAGCCCCATCAAAATAAAGCTTCCAATAATGATCATCGTCAGAAGGAAACTCCTCAATTGTGTCTTCCTCTTCATCAGGAAAGTATGTCTTGAGAGGTTCATACTCATCATCCACTGGATTTTCGGCCAAATGATCGGCCAAAGCCTGGGCTTTCATCGCAGTTCTGGTGACATAAACTATGTCGAACTCTGTGAGTAACATTTGCCACTTGGCAAGCCTTCCTGTTGGCATAGGCTTCTGAAAAATGTACTTTAGCAGATCCATCCGGGATATGAGGTAAGTAGTGTATGACATCAAATAATGCCTCAGCTTCTGTGCTACCCATGTGAGGGCACAAAACGTTCTTTCCAGCAAAGTGTACTTGACGTCGTAATCCGTGAACTTCTTGCTCATGTAGTAAATCACCAGTTCTTTCTTGCCTGTGGCATCATGTTGCCCCAGTACGCAACCAAATTAATTGTCCATCACTGACAGATTGAGGAACAAAGGTCGTCCCGGCTCCGGCGGGACCAACACTGGTGGAATTGACAAGTATTGCTTGATTTGGTCAAAGGCTGCTTGACATTCCTCAGTCCACTTAACTGCAGCATCTTTCTTTAGCAGCTTGAAGATTGGCTCACACGTGGTGGTGAGTTGAGCGATGAACCTACTGATGTAGTTCAATCTTCCAAGGAAACTCATAACTTCTTTCTTGTTCTTTGGCGGAGGCAACTCTTGTATAGCCTTGATCTTTGAAGGATCCAATTCAATGCCTCGCCTGCTGACAATGAAACCCAACAACTTTCCAGCTGGAACACCGAACGCACATTTGGCCGGGTTCAACTTCAAATTGTACCTTCTAAGTCTTTCAAAGAATTTCCTGAGGTCCTTAACATGATCCTCTACCGTTCTTGATTTGATTATCACGTCATCCACATACACCTCAATTTCTTTGTGTATCATATCATGGAAGACGGTTGTCATGGCTCTCATGTACGTTGCCCCAGCATTCTTCAAGCCGAACGGCATGACCCTGTAACAAAAGGTTCCCCAGGGCGTGGTGAATGCTGTCTTTTCTGCGTCAACTTCATCCATCAAGATCTGGTGATATCCAGCATAGCAATCCACAAAAGATTGGATCTCGTGTTTAGCACAATTGTCTATGAGAATGTGAATATTAGGCAAAGGAAAATTATCCTTGGGACTGGCCTTGTTCAAATCTCGATAGTCAACACAAATTCTTGTCTTCCCATCATTCTTCGGCACCGGCACAACATTGGCCAACCAGGTGGAATACTGAAGAGATTGTATCACCTTCGCAGATAGCTGCTTCATGATTTCTTCATGGATTTTCTTACTCATTTCTGTCTTGAATTTCCTCCGAAGCTGCTTGACCGGTGGGAAACCAGGATTAATTGGTAACTTGTGAACCACCAACTCTGTGCTCAAACCGGGCATGTCATCATATGACCAAGCAAACACGTCTCTATAGTCGAGCAAGACTTGGACTATGTCATTTTTCACTTTCGGTACAACGTGCATGCTTATCTTGGTTTCCCTAACATCGTCGGGGGCTCCCAAATTTATATTTTCTGTGTCATCTAGATTGGGCTTAGGCTTGTTCTCAAACTATTCTAATTCCCCGTTTATTTCACTCTCGGCTCCCTCCTCATCATATTCTTTCTCAAACATTTCTTCGGTATCAGTCCCTTCCATGTCATCTACCTCCTCAACTGTTACTTCATGATCATTCCACCCACCAACATGTACTTCCTCAACTTTTGGTTGATTCATTGAGACCAAGTTAAACTGTGTGTTTAGATCAGTGCGTGATTTCAGTATGCATGTCATGTTATTAAGGCCATCAGAAACATAGCTACAGAAAGAAATAAGGAACAAAAATCAGGAAAGTAAAGAGATAGAATAAGGAGACAAGAACATGTCTTGCTTTTCATTGAATTTGAAAGATAAAAGGGTTTGACATCATAACGAGCAAAATAAATATACTTGGATTACAACCCTTAGAATAACCAAGTATACAGAAAGGATAACAAAAACTTGCTACCAATAGCCCCTCCTAGTGGGGAGAGGCATGGATTCCCAGTTGTTCAGCTTCACATCAGGGCCAATGTCCTGGATTTCTGCATTGCTACATCCTTCACCGGTTTGCACCATGTTGATGCCAAAGACATGCCTCAGATCGGCCAAGAGCTTCTTCTGTTCTTCAGTCTCCTCAGCATTTTTGGAAATAGACTTGCCCCCGTTGGACCTCGTGAAAGACTGAGCGAGGCAAGGGACAGGCTTCTCAAGGGACCATTCTTGTTTCTTCATCTTCCTAGCTCTTGCTCTGTCTGCAGCTGTGGGCTTGTATCCCAGACCCCAGGTACCTCGAATGCCAAGTGGACTAATTGGATGCGACATTCCTTGGAGCGATGCCCCGAGACCTTTCCCTTGTTGAAAACCGTGCTTCAACATTTCTGTAGCCATCATGACTGTCGCTTCTGACAATCTTGCTTGGGGCAAAGGCTTGCCTTCAGGAAACTCTTCCACATTGATTGCTTCAAAGGCTTGGTACATCAGAGTTGGGCTATCATTGGTGACCTCGATAACTGGAATGGACGGGTCCTTATAGATTGACAAATCTCCCTCTCCGTGTACCATGATCACCTCACGGTTCCACTCAAACTTCACAGTCTGGTGCAAAGTTGACGGTACTGCGCCCGCCATATGAATCCAGGGCCTTCCCAACAATAGATTGTAAGACGAATCCATGTCGAGGACTTGGAAACCAATATCAAAGTCCACAGGCCCAATTGTCAGTGTTAGCTCGATCCCACCAATTGACTGTCTTTTTTCTCCATCAAAAGCACGGATACTCATAGTGTTGGTTTGAATTCTGTCGACGTTGATTTTCAATCTTTTCAAGGTAGACAATGGACAGATGTTCAGACCAGACCAACCGTCAACCAGCACTCTTGTGACGTAAGAATTGTCACACTTGACAGTCAGATGCAATGCTTTGTTGTGACCAGTGCCTTCCATTGGTAGTTCCTCGTCAGTGAAAGTGATCCTGTTTACCTCAAAGATACGACTTGTGACTTCTTCGAGGTTGCTAACGGTCATCTTTTCAGAGACATGAGCCTCATTCAGGATTTTCAACAAAGCACGTCGGTGTGTCTCGGAATGCATCAACAAGGATAACAAAGAAATTTGAGCATGGGTCTTCCTCAGCTGCTCCACAATGGAGTAATCTTGAACTTTCATCTTCTTCAGAAATTCCTCCGCCTCTTTTTCAGTGACAGGTTCTTTGATGGGGCCTTGATTTTCTCTGGCCTGTTTTGCTTTTCTTAACTCTTCTGGGGTAAAGCAACGCCCAGAACGAGTTAGACCGCCCACTTGTGTTGTTTCTGCTACAACCTCTTTTCCCTTGTATGTTACCAATGCCTTGTCATAATTCCATGGGACAGCATTAGTATTTTTCATGTGAATCTGAGGTGAGCTCTTTATGACAACGGGCTCACACAGCTTGTTCTGATCATCTTTACTGGGTGCCCTTCTGATAACCAACTTTGGTTTGGCCACACAACTTGCTTCCCCTTCATTTTTGCTGGTCCTTTGGATCACCAACTTTGGCTTTTCATTTACCTCCTCCTTTCTCTCAACGGTTCCTTTCAATGTCAACACTGGCTTGTTTGGCTGGATAGGATGCCCCACTTTCCCCGGTACAACCGAAAGAATTGGTTGCATCCTTTCCACTCCAATTGTTATAGCATCGACTGACACTATTGGCCTTGCAGATTCATCTTCAAATCCCCCTTCACATATACCCACCATGTGTACATCGTGGACTGGTAAAGGATTGTGATTAATGTTCGGCGTTTCTGCATCTTCGATCACTATTTGGTTATTGTCAATCAGAACTTGCACTGCCCTCTTGAGATAATAGCAATCTTCTGTATCATGCCCTGGTGCACCCGAATGATATTCACAGTGCCGAGAATGGTCCACCTTCCCTATTAGATGCATGTTTCCTTGAATTGGCTTTATCATGTCCAAGGCTCGCAATTTCTCGAATATGCTGGTGTAAGATTCCCCAATTGGTGTGAATTCTCTCTTTTTCTCTTCTCGAGCCTTCTTAAATTCAGCTCTTGGACGGAAGCCTGCTGGACCTCTTGGTCGGTAGGTAGGGTTCGGCGGAGCCTGATAATGGTTAGGTGGAGCTTGGTGAATGTGAACCTGATAATGGTTAGGTGGAGCTTGGTGAATGTGATATGCAGGCTGTGGGGCCGGCGCACTCCATTGTGGATAGGATGTTGGAGCATACGGTTGTGCAGCATGTACAGAGTATTGTGGTGGCGGTATGGAGTATTGAGCATTTTGTGGTGGGTAGTATTGTTGTGGTGGGAGTGTTTGGGGAGCTTGATATGAATTAGGTTGACTGTATCGCTTCTCGTTCCACCTTCGCGGACCCGACCCTACCATGGCCACATCTTCTTTTTTCTTCTTAGCAAACCCTGCTGCCCCCGTTTGCACAGCCTGTGTAGTCGCTTTCAGTGTGGCCTGGCTCACAATCTTACCAGCTTTGACTCCTCTCTAAATCATTTCTCCCATCTTGACGACTTCACTAAACGGTTTCCCAAAGGCGGCGATCAATGCACCATAGAACGCCTCATCTTGCGCCTCAATGAACAAACGGACCATGTCGTCGTCCCGTATTGTGGGGCTCACTCGAGCGGCCTGCTCGCGCCATCTAAGGGCGTACTCCCTAAAGCTTTCACTTAGCTTCTTTTTTATCGCATCCAAAGAGGATCGATCCGGCAAAACCTCAATGTGGTACTTGTACTGGTCGTAGAATGCATGTGCCATGTTATCAAATGCCAACCACTTAGTTACATCCTGCCTCATGAACCATTCGGCAGCTGCACCCCCCAAGCTTTCGGAAAAGTAGGCTATCAATAACTTGTCTTTCTTGACCCCTCTCATTTTGTTGCAGTAGGTCTTCATATAAACTCTTGGATCTCCTTGCCCGGTGTATAGATGGAACTTTGACACTATGAACCCTTCTGGCAATTGCAATTCGGGGTAGGGGCAAAGATCCTTGAAAGAAATGTTGGTATGATCTCCATAGCACTGAATGATCCTTACTGCTTGTTCGAGGCCCTTCACCTTTCTCAGAACCTCGCTCTCATCAAGCTTTCCTGATCGATCAACCTCAACTTGAGACTCGCGATGGAACCCCTGATCATATGAGTCACTGTGTCGGAAATTGGGTTCATGGTGCTGATCATAATGATGATCCCCAGCCTGGAGATGCGGTTCGCTGTTGGACCTGGCCATAGCAGGCCTAGCTGGGCCCTGAAAAGTTGGAACCTGTGGGACAGGTGGACCATACTGTCCCTGTGGTGGGGGTGGACCATACTGCCCCTGTGGTGGATGTTGTCCATACTGCCCTTGAGGTGGAGGTGGTGGGGGCGGCGCATGAGGGTGCACTTCAGCTTCTTTTGTTGGACCATGGCTTGTTCCAAAACCAGGGGGATAGGTCGGATGCTCGACCGCCGTAAATGTGTCTGGTGCTCGCTGGCTAGCTGTTGGCAAGAGCCCATCTAGGAGGTTTGGCATGGGAGGAGGTGCCCGTCCCGTGGTTATCGCATGATGCATGTCTACCAGGAATTGCTTCAGAGTCAGGGCCTCTTCTGTCGTCCTATCATTTTCTTCGGAACCGGCATCAGATTTGTCTCCCTCAGTGGCCATGTTACCAAGTGGAATTTCAAAGCCCTTTGATTTAGTTGTGCGAGAATGGGGTTATGGTAGAGTGCTGCACCAAATCACTGGTAATCTATACTTGTCTGCAAACAAAACAAGTTAGGCAACACAATATTTATAAGCCAGGCGTGCCTACAAGCCTAAGGTCGTCATGCGTCATCCCGAAACGGTTTAGATTAGATTTCCAAGTGTATTGTTTGAGTTTTATTTTCTTTTCTTTTCTCTTCTTTTTTTTTTCAAAGAGAGGCGAGGGGGTGAAATAACTTGACACAAATAAGCAAAAGATTTTCATTACTAAAGATAGTACATGATATACAGTGCTCTAAGGCACAACTTTAGAAACGTACAAATGACTGAAAAATGGAAATAAATTACCACTACTAAGTTCAAAAGCAACATAAAATACAATATGCCGAGATGCTAAATGAGTGACAAGACAAAACAATAAGCGGCATCATCTCGGACTGATGTATCTGCTAAAGCGACCCTAGCTCAGCGTCAGCTGGCTCCTCTATGTCAGACTCAGGTGGCTCTTCGGGATCTTCTTCTGCTGGTGACAAAGGCTGGAAAAATTGCCATTCTCAAGACGTGAAAAATTGACTCAAAATATTGTCGCTAAAACTAAACAGACGCTTAGACTTTCCACAAAATTGGGCATATCACGGTTGTCACAATGGGACTTAGTGATTTCCAAAAATTTACTACTATAACGGCGTGAATTTTAAACCAAAAGAATCCTTTGGCCAACCAGGGCACCTGGACACTTAAAATATTTCGCCATTATAACGGTATCAAGACTAACTCCAGAAAATTTGACAACTTTGGTATGAAAATATTTTTCTCTTTTTTTTTTTTTTGGAAAAAATTTCGCCATCATGACGACGTAAACACTGAATCAAAAATTTTTTCCGACATAAAAACTTTGCAAAAATTTCTGTTTCGACAGCATGACCCAAAATATGAAATGTATTAAAACAAGACATCTACAAACTGAAATTCACCCTACTTCCTTTCTTTCCTTCATTTTTCTTTTATTTTCTCTTTTTTTTTTCTTTTTTTTTTTCATTTCTTTTGAAATCTGCCCTTCCCCAATTCGGTCAGCATGACGACCATTCCTTCTAAATGCAACACAGAAAATGCTTCGGACGTATCTTGACGCTAATATATACTAATAAAAATAAAATAAAAGGTTGTGACTTAGGTGTTTAAAGGTACCCGAATATTTAAGAGATTTTTCGGAGTCGCCACTTGACATAGTTCAAAGGTGTGCCAAGTCACCAAAGAGGTACCTTGGAACACCTATGACTCGTTTAGTGGTCTGCATCAGAGTTCCGGGTAAGAATCTCGGTTGACTCTCGGGAAGGTGTTAGGCACCCTCGAGTCCTGTGTCGAGCACAGTTGCTTTCATTGTCGCATTTCGACTCTTTAAAAATTATTTGTTGTTTATTTTTGCCTTCTTTTGTTTCGCTTTGACTGTTTGAACAAAAATTGTATCAAGTAACCCACAGGGTATACTTTGGAACAAATAGACTTTTTAAATTTAGTTTTATTGCCTAATAAGCAGATCACAAATCATACTTATAATTTTGCCTAATCGAATTTGGAACCATATTTTATCACACGATTTATCATTGACTTCTCTTAATTTAATTTCCTTACGATTGACTGATCTCAATTTTATTTTCTTTTTCCTAATAAGTAGATCACAAATCATACTTTTTTTTTTTTTTGCCTAATCGTATATCAACTCTCACTTCAATTAATTTTCCTAATCGTCCTCGCACATTGTTATTGCGCTTTGTTAGGAAGTTCTATGATTTTATTATTATAGTGTCGCTACTTTAATTAACACAAATATCATTTCATCCACAGTTCTGTTTCACTAAAGAATAAACTAAATAGCCGACAATCTATCAAAGTTTTATTGAATGGCATAATCTTAATAAAGTACATGTGGCCTTAATTTAAAAGTCACCTTTGAAACTGGCCTATTTTGCTTATTGTATGTCATGGCCTAGTTTTCTTTTTTTTTTTTAAAAAAGAAAAAAGTGTATATTTTTTAGACATAGGCCTAATTTCCTTACTGAGTTTAAGATCACGTTGTGGATTAATCATTCTTTTGGAATTAATTGCATTCAAAGCCTGTTTTGTTTTATCACATCATTTATACCCAGATCTAATCAGAATTCTAAAAAAATAAATTACCGATATAACCGTTCCTTCCAAAATGAGCTTACGAGTCGCATACTCTTTATATCATTTTTTTACTACTAATCTTCCCACAATAGAAGATTCAAGAACAAATTTGTTTAAATGCAGCAGCTAGTTTTCAATGATACAAAGCAGAATTTTAACATTAAAAAACATGCTATTCATACCCAAAATAAAGTGTACAAAAGTTAACTTTGTGTTTACCTACTATGATTTTCTTCAAGCTAAAGGAAATAACAACAGACCAAGGAGAGAGCCCGGAACAACACCGAGGAACCAGCAACTATGAGTGATCTTCCAAGCTTCATCAACAATAACCAACAAACAGCAGCTAAAGCCCTCTTTTGAACTCTACTTTCGCCCTTAAATTTGAAGATTAAAACCCCAAAAGACTCATTCTTTTACATTCAGACTCCCTCTCCTCTCACTAGTTTTTTTTCTCAGATCTGGAACCTTTTTAGTTGAGGTATTTTCAGATGTTCTTTTTCTATTTTTCAGATCTGGAATTTTTTTTTTTGTTTTTTTAGGTGGTTGAGAAGAGTAAATGTATGCATTCAATGTGTATCCCCCTTAAATGAGAGAGTTAATACTCTCTTTTATAGGAGAGAAGAGAGCAAGCCTGTTGGATACAGCTAAGGGGGTCCAAAGCCCCAAATTTCTCTCCCTTTTTTTCAAAATTCAGACAAGCATGCTCAACCATTAATGCCCATATTTGGAGTGTTGCTCAAATAGGAAATATGGCAGGGAGGGGGCTGCCATGCCAATTTCCTTTTTACCATTTTAGCTCTCTTTGATATCTCCTCATTAATGAGGGAGATATTCCTTGGAATTCAAACTTGGACTCCAAATTTTAATAACTCACCCCATATTTCAGATTTTTACTTAGAGGGATCCTAGACTTAAATTTCAATCCCTCAAACTCTCTTAAATTGACTATGAACTAAAGAAAGAACTAAACTATCACAACTAGACTTGAAGTTAGACACATCCTGAAAAAAGCAAAAAAAAAAAAAAAAAAAAAAAATACCAAACTTTGTAACCTTCCATTTGTCAACTACAGTAAAAATTGGCAAGAGCATACCAACCTCTAATTTAGAAAAATAATTCAATCAGCAAGCAAATTGAACTATAATTCCAATGTAACTAACTGAAACAAAAAGGAAAGACTCTCATGCTTAGCAAACTGAGACATGGATCACACCATTACAATGGTTTATCATACCAAAACTAGACGTCAAATTAGTCATGGTTCCATTAAACTTCCAAGTGTTAAACATGATATTCAGTTATTCAAGACTAAGTCATACATCAGCTTATTCAATCATGAGCTGATACTAAGCGACATGAAGTAAGCACACACTATATTGATACTAAAACCTGATTTTCAATGTTTCAATCAACATCCTAACAGTACTAATCTTATTACCCACATTGATCTAAACTAAACAAAGCGAAAGACAGAAACAGTACTCACGATTCTCGTTTATACCATTGAAACCAAAGCGACATCATCAAACTCGCTTCGCCGAATCATCATCACGTAGCCTCGCCTCTGCCTAGCATTGTACAGCCACCACAGCGTTGTTGTAGCGCCACTACGGAGTCAACATCACAGCATCCAAAATCAACATCGAACAACAGACCTCCCTCACTGTCCCTAAATAAAAAACAGAGCACAAACAGCCCCCTCACATCTCCAACAGCATCATCGTAACAAACCCTATATCACCGCTGCTATTGTAACTAATCAGAACAGCCCCTATCCATTCCCATCACAGCCTCCATCCATTCTCATCACATCTCAGCCATAACAGAAATAGAACAAAAAAAATGAGAAGAAGAAAGAGGAAAAAAATGAGAAACAGAAACGGGTGAAACTGGACGAGGAAAAGGGGACGGGTTTTGGGAGATGGGATACGGGGGTGCGAGAGGAGTAAAGAGAAGAGGAGGAAACAACAAAAAAAACTTACCGGAAAAGAAACTCACGTCGCCGGAGTCGAGTTTGATCGAAACTTTGAATCCCGATCTACGCCAAACGGCTTAGATTTTGAAGAAACTAAGCGGAGAAATGGAATGGGGGGGTGAAAAGGAGTAGAGTGATATAATTTTCTAAATTTTCCGGCCACCGGAGGTGGTGGCCGGTGGCGGAGGAGCGGTGGAAGGTGATTTCCGGCATAGAGGGGAAAATTCGCCATGGCTCCGCCAGCTCCATTGAGCTAAAGGGTGTGGGGAGAAAAATGAGCTTTTTGGGAATATATATGTGAAGAATGGGCCGGGTTAAAGTGCTGGGTTGGGCTCTTAGAGTGGGCTACTATTTGTTTTTACAAATGACCAGTTAAAAGGCACTACATACTAAATTAATCAACATAAAAACCACATAATCTACACTAGCATTACAATTAAACATAGAATTGCAATTACGCACGTAATAATAACTTTTTTTAATATTTTCTTCCACGATTACTGACAAATTTAGTTAAAACAAAAGACTAAAAAAAATTTAAGAAAAATTCGACCAACATCCTAAGAATCTAACACGGCTATTTTGAGCGATTTTATCTGTATTCGTGCCAAAATTAGGTGATTACATTATCAACAGATTCCAACACATCGGAATTTCTCAACACATCGTGAGCCAACTCTGAATGAATAGGAAATCTAGGAGCATTAATTTTACACCAATCTAAATATCAAAATTCTTATAAACAGGTTCTTGGTCTTCATTAAGGTATTTCTCAAGCTTTGATTTAGACACCCACACTTCCACTATCTTCTGTTTGTCTCTTCACATGAAGCTTATTTCTCACATTTCCAACACCCTCACTAGATATATCAAGTGATGTCTCACTAGATGAAGAAGATGGAGATTGTGGAATTATAGTTCATGTCAAATATTTTGATATATAATATCAAAACAAGGAAGTCGAATAAGTCTTAAATGCAACTCTTATTTTCATTGTAACTTTCATGTCATACATCTCATCAAGTTCGAAGTTCATATACACAAACTTGTTACAGGGATCTTATGAAGGAAGTAAAAATTATTTTGTTCATTAATAGAGGATCACCCTAGTATTTATCAAACTCTTTTTCCATTCCCTTTGCCATTTCAGCCAAGTGAGGGTCCACGTGTACCATACTCTCTTTCAAATGAACTGCTAGCTCATGATTTCCTCAAATGAACATTAGAAATGACATAGCGTGTACCTGAAACCTTCAATGTGAGCTCATAAAATCTTACAAGAAACTTTACCGTGTTTTTCACACTCAACTAATCAAATTTTTTGGCACCTACAAGACTTCCATCTTCACAAATATAAGTAGTAAGGTAAGTAAATAATCTCGTATCTTCTTCCTGAAACCTGTCAAAAGTCAACTCATAATATTGTGCTACTTCCAACATCAAGTAGAAATTCTACCTAGTAGGAACATCTAAGACCAATGCTTTTCTATACTCAATATTTTTCTTTTCTACACATTCATAAAATTTCCTAATCCTAGCAGGAGACTGTCTGATGTCCTTAACCATTATCCTTACATATTCGATAGAAGGATCAATATCTCTTAAATCGTCTTGCACAACAAGGTTAAGTATGTCAGCCATACATCTAACATGAAGATGTTGACGATCTATGATATTAGTTCCCCAATCACTTAACTGTTTAGACACTTTTCTAACGATGACATTATAGGAAGAAGCATTATCAGCTGTTTAAGTGAACACTTTAGTCATACACCAATCCATCAAACAATTATTAATAGCACCAGTCATATCCTCATCCTTATGACTAGAGATTAGGCAAAAGTCTAGCATTCTTTTTATGCAAAACCCAATCTCTATCAATAAAGTGAGCAGTCAAACACATATAATAATGTGTTGCACATAAGTCTAGTATTAGTAGTAAGACATACCTTCGGTTGTACGTCTCTAAAATACTTCTTTAGACTTTGCCTCTCTTGACCATAAAGTGTATAACAATCCCTAGTCAAGGTCGTTCCTATGTTAGGTGGATATGGTGGGCACCTATTCAAATATTGTTTCAACCTTGTTGTTCCATTCGTAGTTGAAGCACCTAAAGATTTCTTACAATATTTAAACCTTGGTTTATCAACACCAATGTCCATAAATTAATCAAAATGAGGTCAAACCACGGATCTAGGTGCCATGGCTTTTCTTTTTTATTTAGTACCTTGAGTATCAATTGTGTTGGTATCTTCATTAATAGGTAAACTTTCATTTGAATCAGTCCCTCTTACCCTACGTTCATTCGCCATGTAGGAAAAATTAATAAAGAAATACAAACATATATATAGAAAGGTTACTTCTTTCTTTTCATCATAGGAACAAAGATAGAAACAACAAGGAAAAGCAACAGCTTTCATTAATGCTACAATTTATCTTGTTGTTTAAATTTTCATCAATTTATTTTTCTTTTTAAATTGTTATGAATGGAGAAATGGATGAATTCAATTATTTCAAGCTTTCATTACTTCTTGCTTTTGGATGCACAATGACAAATCAAAGTCAGACCAATTACTGGTTTTTCAGCATGGTGACAAGAAAATATTCAACCAGATTTATTTTGTTTGACTGCACTAAAAAATTTTGTTTGAGCTATTTTGCAAAATGAATCTGCTTTCCCCACTCCTACCTTATTTTCAATCAATATCCAAAGATCAAGATTCAATGATTTTTTTTACTTAATTTATTTTGCTTAAATTTGGAGATACCTTAAGCAGAGATGATTACAATTATGTATTGTATATTAATGTAACGAAGGCCGAATATTTTACAAGTTCACCAATTACCATATTTTAGTCCAAGTCAACTATCTGGAGAAAATATCTATATAGTGTACATAAATGTATATAGAAAATAGTAGCAGGTTTATATCTAATTTGGAAGGAGACAACAAACACAAGAATAGACTAGCTTAAGAAATCCCTTTCCCCCTTAAAGGAATTATTGATCTTAACAAGGATTTATCCAGAACTGTCAAACCAATTCAGGCAGCCTCAATAGCACGAGATTTAAACTATTATTAGTTAAGTGCAATTACCATTTTAAAAAAGCACCAGTCTAATGGAAATAGAGATATGTGTCAGACTAAACATACTTAAATGTAATCACACTCTCTGATTTGGATTTTGAGGTAACAAAAAGTCAATAGTCTCGCTTGAATTGAAACTAACAACATACAAAATCAGTTTTCTTGAACTTAAACTAAGAAGTTTCTCTATTTTGGCTTTTTAGGCAACATAAAAATTAATTAAAAATAATAAAATTGAAGATGATCTGAAGACTTGTAGCATAATATGTAGAGAGTTGTGAATATGATGTTAGAAAAATCTTATCTGAGATGACGACGGGAGAGAACCAGCGATGAAGCTCGAACCAGCGGGCAGCGACATCAGGCGTGCGCGTTGAACCATCAGCTTTTGTGAGTTGTTTTTTCTAAGAAAACCCTAGGAAGAAGGAGGAGTTGATAGACTGATAGTTAGATTAGATAAGATTAGGGTTGGGCCATTGGGTGTTTGAGAATTGTGCCGGCTACGACTAAATTGTTGGGACTTAGAATTATAGATTTTATACTATGTATACCAAAATATCTTGGAAATTTGGTACATCGAGATTCAACACCCCAAAACAAAAAATCAAACTGAAATTTCGAAAAACCAAAATTTTACACCGAACAATGTTCGAAATTACCGAAATAAAAAAATAGAATTAATTTGGTTAAGTTTGGTTTTTTTTTTATTTTTGAATTTTATGCCCACCCTTACCTAGAACTCCACAGCAAAATGGAGTTGTTGAAAGAAACAATAGGTCCTTAGAAGATATGGCTAGGACAATTTTGTTGTCACTTAGTTTAGCAAAGAGTTTTTGGGCTGAAGTAGTGAACACTGCATGCTACTTGTTAAATCAATGTTCCATTCATCCATTTTGGATAAAACTCCCTATGAGTTGTTCAGAGGTAGAAAACCAAATATGACACATCTTAAGACTTTTGGGTGCAAGTGTTTCATGCATAACAATGGGAAAGAAGCCTTTGGCAAGTTTGATGCACATAGTGACGAGAGAATCTTATTGGGATATTCTTCACAGAGTAAAGCTTATAAAGTGTAACAAGAGAACCATGACTATAGAAATAAGTGTGTATGTAGTGTTTGATGAATCAGATGTTGTAGCTGACAAGAGAGAAAATGATGATCAGGGGATTGGACTTGCAAGAGAAGAACCTGCTGAAGATTCTGAGAACCAGCTTGAACAAGAAAGAGATCAAACCGAAGAAATAAGTCAAATTCAGAGGGAACAAGGAGGCAATCAAATAGGGGGAACAACAGATCAAGAAGACGAGAATTCGAAAGAATCTAGTCCCTCTCAAGGTCCCTCAGGATGAACTTCTTAGCAGTTTCAGCCTAAACCTTTGATGCAATCCAAATTGGGCTTAGGTCCCAACCATCAAGAGCCGGGCTAGGAGGATGCGAGGATGCGAGGATGCAAGGGCAAGAGCTTTGGAGATGATTTGAAGATCATACATTTGAGCTTGATTGAAGGGAGGAATCCTACGCATCAGGGTCAGGCCGAGCGCCTAGAAGCCAGGCCGAGAGCCCAGCTTCAAAGGCAACCAGGCGGAGCGCCCAAGCCAAGAGCAACCAGCTGGAGCGCCCAAGCCTGATGGCTTTCTTGATCAGAACGACATCCAGGCGGAGCGTCCAATATCCAGGCGGAGCGCCCACTACGCTGAAGTCTTCTATATTTTGTGTGAACTTTCTATTTTTCCCCTAACTGTTGTATATTGTTTTAACTTAGTTTGAGGGCACTTTAGATATTTCACATTAGTCTTAGAAAGTTCTATAAATAGAACCCTTAGCCATTCATTTGTATGTAGCAAACCTTGAATATTAGAATGATGAATCATTTGAGTGAATCTCAATGAAGAACCCGTGAGAGGGCATGATTTCACTTGGCCGAATCCAAGTTGAACATCGAACCTCTTTGATCATTCTATTCGCAAGAGCCGGGTGCCTCTTGAGGGTAGTTGCATAGTATAGGTGATTCTTGACATTCACCCGGGGTGTATCGAGGCAAGTTCCTCGGTGCTACTTAGGTAATCGTTTCAAGCTTCGTCGTGCTTTTTATTTCGATATCTTGTTAGATATCGCTCTATCTTGTTTTAGCTTCCACATTTCGTATAATTTTTAGCTTCCGCGTAATTTGCATTGCATCAACCTTAGAAGCATCAAAGTCTGCAACCACTAGAGAACCTCATCTCTAACTTACACTCTAGAATTTTTACAATAGGATTTTTGTATAAACTCAAAAGGGTCTCCTCCCTCTGTTGAAGACACCTCTAGGGCTCACTCTTTTTTCTTTCTTCAAGAAAGATATTTTGATCAATGAAGCACTGATAAGTGCATCTGCTTCAAGAATTTTTGCTATCAAGGGATGGACGTCTAATGCAGGGGCAACTACAGAAAAAGGTTTGATAGTCTTCTGGGAATTAATGTATTGCGAAGCCATTATCTTAGAAGAAAACTTTTTTAAAAAAATTAATAACTATAAATATAAAAACAGAAGATGACTAGTGAGAATTTTGTAGCAGTCGAGGAAGAAGAAAGGAGTGTTGTAAAGAGTAAGAAGAAAGCAGTTATGATGGCCTAGGAAAACGTTTTGTGCTTACAAACGTTTCGTATTTAGCTATGTAGGACAATTTGGACTGAATGGATGAGGGACTCTTCCAATTCACAACGAACGGCGGCGGAAGTCACGTTAGCTTTACCACCTAAAGAAATATTTCCACTATCCAAGCAGTTGCCGTGATCCAGCTGAAAAGTGCGGGAACTATCTGTATTGGACAAAATCACAAGTCACTTCATAGTACGCCACGTTGCACACGGATCCGATAACTTTTGACAACATGAGTACCAAAGACGCAAAATCACTAACGACAAGGCAGATTTCGGAGACAACATTTCCCACCAAGAGTATAATCATTGTCGGATCATCCCCACAACAATTGCCTTTCTGGATACAAAGTGTAAACCTGGCAATATACACATTAATTAATGGAGGAGGAATATTAAGAGTTGACCATTGTCAATATTTAGTCATATGATCATGGCTTCGACTGCTACCCTTGACAGGTGTAATGGAAAATCCCCAATAAACATGTGTTATTAAATCTAATAATCACGATATAACCCATTTCCCTTCATATGTACGCCATCTGAGAACAATCTAACATACTTGAATTACATAAATCAATAACAATCTCTCTTCGTTCCTCTTAATTTTAACATTTGTCTATGATTGTTTCATAAGTCCTTTTGTCAGAAACTTCGGCTCCCGAGCACGCAGATAATTAAGCAGTTTCATTCGTTTAACTTTTTTTACTTTGTCGTTTATTTTATTATTATCTTGATACAATTATATTACTTGTGGCTTTAAAATACAAATTCAATAGCTTTATCTATTAAGTCAATTTTTATGTTAAACACTGAGTTTATCTGATAGACTCTCCTGGCTTGGACTAAATTGATTAAACAAATAGGCTCAAGGGATGAAGAAGTGTATTAGATCTCTTAGATAGTGAGTAATAACATACCAAAAAAAAAAAAGCAACCATGGGGTGCGGTGCGTCTTTGCTACGACTGCTTACCATGCCTGGATAGAAAGGAAAAACAGAAGATTCCAACTAAAAAGAAGACGAAGTCCTGATAGAGTACGAGATATTGCACTACAGCTGCATAAACATTGTACTTGGGGGAAAATGTTAGACATGCTCAATAGCTATCCTTTGTTAGTGAGTTTAGTTATAGTCCAGGTAGTCATGCCAGAGTTGCATATATGTTAATTTTGTTGATCTCAGCTCTAGAATCCAATGAGCGAGTGGTGTAATATTGGTTAAATAAAAAAATTTCAGTTAATAAAAAAAGGTATAATAGAGAAAACAAGGCCTATTTCAGAAATAATGACCTTTGAGTTTGGAGGGGAGCCCTACAAATTATGTTTTTATTAAGTGCAAACGTATATGATGAATGAGAAGTTGCCGATAGCTTATCAATTTTATAATCCATAAAAGAGAACCACAATATATAAGTTGAACAATTTGTTATCAAGAAAAGATTCCAACGCTACTTGAGCATATGCTGCTGAAGCAGATTCGTGAAGACAGCTCATGGTGAAAGTACCATTACTAACAACTATATTCTCTTTATTTATTTTTTATTTTTTAAATTAAGGACGCAAACTGAAATTAGACGGCTCTTGATCTTCGTTCATTTCCTTAAATTGTCTCTATACTTGTTAAATCAAGTGGGCAACGTACGTCACACATGTGAGTTCACATGTTCTCAAAGTAATTATACTAGTAGTGATTTTTATACCCTAAAACCGTAGAGGGGATCTGGATAGAACGCCACAGTCCCTTTGTCTGCTCAAGCACAGCAATGGTAGAACGGATTCCAGTATTTTCTTCCAAATTAGTCGAGCTACAGAAACGACGTAGGGACAGTTCTAAGAATCAAACAAAAACGCCATTATATTGGACTTATGTATTATGAAGACATAAATAGGAGTACCAATATACTAAAGAAGAATGTAGCAAGAAGCGTATGTAATGCTCGGCTGTCCCTATCATCCATGTTATTCGGCTTTGCAGTCAAAAATATACTCCGCTATTTCACTTTGATTGATATTATTATATCTTTATTAGTTAGTTTAGAAAAAATGATATCTTTTTAAATTTAAAATAATTTAACTTTAAAATTTTTAAAATAATTTAACTTCAAAATTTTTAGTTTATTTTTAATGAGATGATTTATAGCAAAATCAATGCTTATAAATTATTTAGTGCACAAAATTTAAATATTTTTATTTCTTTGTTAAAGTTTGTGCCAAGTAAAACTATAGCAAGTAAAATGAACCCAATGGGTATAATATAGCTGCACATGAAAGGTAAGGAGTACTTCTTAACTTGTGTACTGCCGGCTAATCATGTGGTTATGATTATTGTAATTAACTTAATTTGATGATGGCGTGTGAACTGTCATTATGTGTGTGTGTCCAAGAAAATGCCGTACGTTTCACATTCACATGTGAGAGATAAGCAGGCCAAAATTTCAGAGAGTATGGGATAGGCCAACGTATACTGGCATGCAGGGCAAAGTGCCTATGATGTGTACTACCATTGTCGATTACTTTGGACTTACATTTACTATGATCTGGAACAAGAGCAAGCACATTGAGATGCGCACCAGCTTATCTACTGTTTTCTTTCTATGTATAGTACTCCCACCATTTCCATTCATAGGCCAACGTATACTGGCATGCAGGGCAAAGTGCCTATGATGCGTACTACCATTGTCGATTACTTTGGACTTACATTTACTATGATCTGGAACAAGATCAAGCACATTGAGATGCGCACCAGCTTATCTACTGTTTTCTTTCTATGTATAGTACTCCCACCTACGGATGTACAAACCAAACCAGCAAATCGAACCAAACCGACAAACCGAACCGAACCGAGAAAAAAAACCGACTATGGGTTGGTTTGACTTGGTTTGGTGTTGGCGAAAAAAAAAAACCGACATATTAGGTTTGGTTTGGTGTTACCCATAAAAAAACGGAACCGAGACCAAACCGAACCGACATTACATATATGTTACTTTTAAATTTTTATATGTATAAAATTCATTCATTGAAAAGTATTGTCTAAATATCTTAGTAGTTTTTCTTAGTAATGTACTTATGTTATAAACTTATGATTTACAACACATATCTACAGGTAGGGGTGAACATAGGTCGGGTTGGTCCGGTTTTTTAATTTATCAAACCAAACCAATTATGTCGGGTTTTTAAATCAATAAACCAAATCAAACCAAATAAAGTCGGTTTTTCTATCTCGGTTTTTCTCGGTTTTTTTCGGTTTTTTCGGGTTATACGGTTCTTTCGGTTTTTTATTGGTAAGCAACAATTTCATGGTGCTTTTTCAAGCAAAGAATACAATAAAAAAAATTAGTTGTAAAAAATATTAACATAACAAAAATTAAGATAGTATATGTGACATATTCTAATTGTACAAATAGATTTTATTAAACATAAACTATCTAAATAATAATATATATTGATTATACTATAGGTATACAATATATAATTATACTCGGTGTCCTTTATGGTATTTGAAATATTTTTTTAGGATGACTTGTGGATTGTTGACTAGGATATCTATTTTTAGCGAGATAGTAGAAGATGATTTTAAAAGATAGGGATATCTAATACACATTGATTTAGGAGATTATTCGAGATTATGAAAGTAGTATTTTTAAAAATAAACTACAGAAATATAGTATTAAATTCTCAAAAATTGTATTACTGAGAATATTTTAAAGTGTTGGGTACATAATAAATAGAACTACTTTGGAGATGGTGTTTTATGTTAATTTCACTATTTTTTATATATAAAAAAATTTAAAATAATATATATGTAATGTCGGTTTTGTTTGGTGTCGGTTCGGGTTTTTCTTTGTTAACATCAAACCAAACCTAATATGTCGGTTTTTTTTCTTCCAACACCAAACCAAATCAAACCAAACCACTAGTCGGGTTTTTTATCGGTTTGGTTTGGTTTATCGGTTTGGTGCGGGTCGCCGGTTTGGTTTGTACACCCCTATCTACAGGAACTAATTTTAATAAGAATGAGTGATAGGCTTATGACCCATAAAGAAAAGCCCTCCAGAAAATAATACGAGAAACCAAATTAAGTGCAAAAATAAAAAACCTAATTAGTAAAAATAATTTTCTAAGAACAAAAGAATTTGGCGCTCAAACATTTGAGGTGCTATTATTATTTTTTTAACCGATAAATATTTTTTCCTTTTGTTATACATGTGCATCTGGATGGCCTATATTGTACGTCTCTAAATCTATATTTGGAACGTCTGATTAAGAGTGTCATTTCTTGTAGGACTCTACAGTTACCTATTAAAGAAAACGGAAAAAGTCTTGAACTCTATGTATCCAACGTAATTTTAATATGAACTAACTTGGTTTAGCTCGTCTTCTTTTGTACAATTGGATACGAGCTTTTTACCTATACTTTTAAAGGAGAGAAAGCACCACATATTTGTTGTTAACAAATAAAAACCGAATAAACCGAATAACTCGAATAACCCGAATAAAACCGACATTAGAAAACCCGACTTTGGTTGGTTTGGTTTGGTTTGGTTAAAGATTTAAAAAACCGAAATTATTGGTTCGGTTTGGTAAATGAAAAAACCGAACCAACCCGACTTATGTTCACCCCTACTCCCACCATTTCCATTCATATGAATCTTGTGGTCTAAAGTAAGTCATTAATTGTTTCCAAATATAAAAATAAATCACTATTTTTGGAATAGACTAAAAAAAAAATAGATTCACATAAATTGAAACGGAGAAAGTAATACTCCATAAAACAAATTAAAGTTCCCAAAGAGTATGGGATATATATCCAACAACAACTACACCTTCAATGCTAAATAAGTTAGGGTCGATTATATGAATTATTATTGGTAATTTTTCTTCAATTTAGCTCAATTCATGGTATCATGCAATTAGTATATACAAATCTTTTTCTTCTATTGTGCCATATCTTTAAGTAAGTTTGCATTGATTCCAAGTAAGTATAGGTCATTCGAGACCTTCACTAGCATAGTTTTATATCTACAGACTGGTGCTTCTGCAGGTCGACGCAGGACATAACCAAATCCTTACAAATAATATTTATCCTCAATGCCTGCTATTTATACCTTATATCAAATATGATCATTCCGAATGCTATCTAATCTTGAGTGATGGCAGATCCATCTTATCAGCTGCATTTTTACGATACTCGTCTTGTGGATATGTTGGATCTTGGTGGCCCAACATTCACTATCATATAACAATCCCAGTCGTATAATTTTTCTATAATACATTTCACTTTGATAGACATCTTTCTAGAATATTGTACCACGGTAGCTCTTCTCCATTTCAACTATCTGATTTTAATTCAATGATTAGCATCATAATATTCAAGGCATCATTTTAATGTTATATTGCTTACCTACATTTTTTCCTTCGACTTCATTTTGTTTGTACATTGTAATTTTGTTGGATGATGATGAGTTTTGAAGATTGACAAATAAAGGCCTAGTCAAAGACCCGAATCCTACGGGAAGGAACTTCTGATCGAAAAGATGGCTAATTGCTAATCCATGCAGGACTAGGAGAGATTGAGCGCATGCAAGTTAATTGTCCTAGTCAGCTAAAGAGTTTGTGACTTGGCCGCCTCTAAGGAGTAAAAACGAGAAGTGGTGTTATACAAGGAATGAGATTATAAAAGATTCTCTTTCCATATTTCAGAAGATTCCTAGTGAAAGACTGCTAGGGTTTCCAACACCCTATATAAAGTTTATTGAGGCGAGCCTAACCATATTCATTCATTCACTACGAGAGTTCAGAGCAATTAAAAAGGCAATCCTGTTGATCGTGTGTGAGGGGACGAACCAAACTACTATCGAAGAACTCTGTGCTGAATCAATTGTTTTGAAGGTTCTTAGATTGCGTAGAGTTGTATTGAGTGAAAATTATAACCTACTTGCGTAGTTGAGTTGTATTGAGTGAAAATTGTAACCTACTTGCGTATTCATAGAAGCTTTGTAGTAGGTGAATCTGTGAAGAAGAATTTGTAAAAGTTAGAGTGTAGCTTTGAGAGTTGTAGGGTCTAGAGGTTAGCCGCTTGGTTATTAGTGTGTAACCTACACTACAAGAAAGAGCTATTTTGTGGAGGTTTATTTTACAATTTGTGGCAGTTTTTGACCCCCACAAAACGAATTGTGGCGGATCCGAAAACCGTCACAGTTATGTATGCCAAGAGCATTATTGCGGCGGTTTTGAGAAACCTCCACGACGACCGCCACAAAATGAATATTTGTTTTGTGGATATTTCTAGAGATAATTAGTGGCAATTTATGTCTCCCTCAATATGATATCGACACTCCAATCAATTAATTTGTGGGGCTTTGTAATTGTCACAATATGATCCAAAAAGTTTTAAACAATAAATTGCGGCAGTGTAAAACCGCTACAATATGAGCTTAATGTCTAAATCAAATTAATTTGTTGGGTTTTTTAATCGCCACAATATAATCTCATTATTTTGTACATTTAATTTGTGGGTTTAATTGCCGTCACAAATTGATTATTAAAATGTGTTTTCTTCTCATTGAGAATGTCTATTGCATAATTAAATAGATCAAGCTTGTATCAATAGGCATAAATAATACTACGTAACATACTTAAATTTCATTAAAAGTATCTAAATAACATAGTCACATATTCAAATACTACCTACCAAACTAAAGTAATATAAACTAACTGCTAAACCTTACTTCTTTAAATCCATAAAAGCAATAGTGGTTCCAAAATAGATAAATAAAATTCTAAGTATTTGCTTGGTGATCGTCGTTATTGTCGTCTGATGATCTTCTTACATCCATTGGTTTAGTAGGTTTACTCTCTTTATGATCACTAGCCTGAAACAATAAAATAAATATGTGTGAGAAATTTATGAATTAACAACTAACTACTTAGATCTCAATATGCAATACACTCATTATTAAACAATAAAAAAATATTCAAAATGGTATAAGTAGTTAAAAGAGGCCCAGACATTTCTTGGCTCATTCCTATCCATTAGAAAGTAAATGTGTAACATTAAAAAAATTCAGAAAACCAATTTGCTAATCCCTTTAAAAAGAAATGGTTGCTAGCTTTTCATGGAAGAGCCTCAGTTCTTTCAGTTCCCCATTTTTATATTTGCTTATAATATCAAAGCACGTAAGTGGGCATAAAATTATCCACGATTGTGGTTTAAGAGCTAGGAAATTCAAGACAACTATTTAAAGTAACTACGTACCAACATCGTGAGAGAAAATGGAAATCGAGATGAAGCAGTGGTTCTAGTATTCTAATAGATAAAATGTCTACACAAATATTGACGGACACACCTCTTCAATTACTGGTACCATGAAATATGTCTCGCTAAGGGCTGTCTAACTCTAAGTATAATTTTGAGCATCTACCAGTATAAGGACACTTGAGAGATTCATTTTTTGCTTCTTAATAAGGGTTTGGCTCTCTGTGGTACCTACATATAACACACACATGTACACAGAGAAGAAAAGAGCGTCTATTGACTAGTTGTACACTTCATTTGCATAGGTTATCCTAGGTCAAGCATGGTCCATTTGGTTGGGTAATGAAGAGTCTGAAGTTGAATTTCCTAACAAGTTAATCAAAGGGAGTGGTTTAGGTATGTCACAGATGAGTTTAGATCTAAAAGAAAACTCTAGCAAGATGAAATTTGAGTGTACTACTTGCAATAAGAGTATCCATTCTTATCAAGCACTGGGTGGTCACAGGGCAAGTCGCAAATATAGTAAAGGCGAAAAGAGCAGCATTGACATTGAGCACTTACAAAATCAAGATACTGGTCACATGAAAAACTGCAGCAATGAGAGTTCAATTAATTAATTAGGTGAAAATAATATTGAAACAAATTCTGGATCTAAGAATAGAGAAGATGACTGGTCACTTGTTGGAATAGGCGAAAAACCACTTATTAACTGATATAACCAGTGGGAGATGCTATAGAAACCATATCTACTATGTAAAGGACAATATTTAAAATGGAAACAAAGCCAAGTTTTAAGAAAACAATACAATTAATGATATAGAACAAGATGGGGCATCAAACTTTTCAATAATTTTACAAACCAGAAATTCTAAGAACTACTTAATTATATAATACTATTACCTTTTGATAAAGCACCAAATGAAATAAGTTTCTATTCAGACATGTATGCATTTGCTACTAAGTTAGTCACGACATTTGTCTCATATTATATACTCATCACCATGGCCAAACAATTGTGCAAGCTCTTGCTCTTGGTATGACTCATTCTCATATACTTCATCTTCCACTGCTTCTTCTCCTATTTTATACAAATTTTTTGGTGTTGGATTTATCTGATTAAGAGTCTACCCATAAAGGGGTGCTCTTAAAGTCTATCCAGGTAAAAAAGGATAAGTTACCTAGTAGAGTCCTATAAGAGGACAACTACTGTATATGCTGTTATATATGCAATAAAACACTCAGATAAACAGTACGTACTTTTTCCTACTCTTCTCTATACCAAATTTTGAGTGTTTAGACTGTGGAAAAAGGTTTTGCTCCGTCAAGAACGTGACAACCATTGATGGCTAGTAATTCCAGTCTTGTTCAGGATCCTACCGGTTCCGATTATAAGGAGAACAAGTAAGCTATCAGATTTATACTTCACTTAATCTATTTAGTATAAATTTTTTGTATATGCATGAATCCTTCACTTGGCTTTACATACACATCAATACTCCACCCTTCATTGACCACATCATCCACATAGTACACTTTTTGTGCTTGAGATGCTTTGATGTAAGGCTCATGTTCTTCACGTTCACTAGTATGAGTCAATCTATAAAAATTAACACAACTAAAATTTCAACTGTCCTTCTTATACCCTCTATCTCGAGTAGTGTCAACCCATTTACATTTGAAAAGAACAACCTTGAACCGACCATGATAATTAATCTCAATTATATTCTCTAACTTCCCGTAATATGGTAAGTCTGGTGCCTTAAATTCCCATCAACACTACTTGCAACGCATGATGTGGTAGAGGTTAAAAAAAACTCAACTATTCTGTGTTCTCAGACCTTCTTCTCGAGCCAAGGTTCAAAATTTGAACCCATTGATGTTATATGCAGGAAATTTTCTTGCATTACTGGTGGACCTCATCTAGAAACTTTAGATTAGTAGACATTGTGTCTATTATGTCTGGATTCATAATCTGAATTAAAATAAACTCATGTTAGTCAAGTTTCCTGATTCAAAAGGAAATATAAACTATGTATTGCTTACTAACCCGTTTATAGAACCGATCAACAAATTTCTTGTTAACTCTCCACTTTATTTCTGTAGTTGAAGGTCTCCTTCCTCTTGAACTTCTCTTTATGTGTTGTCTAAATTCACTATACGAAATAATTACATTAATGGTAAAAAGACATGACTGCCATGATGCATGTCTGGTAGAAAAATACTACATGAATTTCAAGTTTCATACATTACAATGAAAAAAATATAAAGTTCGTAAGAGTTACTCACTCCACAAATGGTGTGACTATTTCAAATTTTATGAGCTTGTAGTTTCTGCATAGGAGATAAAGGGAGATTTTCAGGAGCTCCTACTTATTTACCCAATTGAGGAAGGATAGAAAACGTTTCAGAAGGTTCAACATCATTTGGGTCATCACAAACGCGCCTAGGTCTATTGAACCTTGTTTCAATATCCTTCATATACCAAGAACAAAAGGTAAGAGACTCTTCAGCTAAGTAACCCTCTGTTATAGAAGCCTCTGCTCGTTCCTTATTTCGTACGAACGACTTAAAATTGCCTAATTCCCTACAAAAATAATAGGCAATAAGTTACAAGATATAATAATGGCGGAATACATACACAGCCCCTTAAAGTTGTCATGATTTTCCTCATGGCCACCTATACTGACCCTATTTCCTTTTGAACACCTAAAGTTAATAGAATATGTTTCATTTAAACACAAGTAGCTGACATCACTACACGCGTGTTAAACACCTCTAAGGAAAGTATGAAATACTTACATTATCCTGCTATATGGTCCCTCACTACAAGAAAAAAAGGAAAAATTAAAAATTATAATCCATTTGTCTTATTCCTATTTTTGTTGAAAAGAAGAAATCCCAATTTTTCCTTTAGTTCTCTTTGCTGCCACAGCCCTGCCATGTCCACATCTCTACCACTGGAGCACTCCTCCCTCACCTTGCACCGCCTTATTTCTATTCTCCTTTTCATTACTTTTCCCCCACCACCTTCTCTTTCGTATTCAATTTAATTTACTGATTTTCCACCACAACTCAAAGCTTAATACATCGGTAAACTCATAAAAAAAATGCAAACTCTGCTTCTACGGACGGATTAGGATCCTGAAACTTTGAAATTCTATTAGTTGGTGTATTCTTCTTATTTTTATCAGATGTTGTTGTAAGGTTTTGGGTTTGTAAATGGAGAAGTTTGTATTATCTTTGCTCGGAAAGGGGTTGTCTTTAATTTCTTGAAAAAGAATGCCTTTTGAAGGTTGTATTGTGTGAGTGGATTACTTTTATGGTAGAGTAATTTTATGTGGTTTTAGTTGAGAAATGGTGATCATTTTCTATTGTTGTATGACATCGATGTATGGTGTTTGATTTGAATGGTGATCTTTTTTCTTTTGTTGGAGGTGATATAAATAAGTTCAATTCCTAAACCTTGTTACTCAAAACCGTTAGTAGGAAAAATCCATTGAAGTAAAAACATACATCCGGCGATGGCTGACCTTTTGAACAATAGCAGGGGAGGCGGAGGAGCAAATTTCTTACTTTTTTCAATTATTTTCTCTATTATTTAATTCTTTTAGGCCATATGTCTTTTTCTAATTGGCTTTGGTGCCATGTCACCGCGTGTTAACCACACGCATTTTAGTCTGTTGATTGTTTAAGGGGAAGGTGTTTAAATGAAATAATTTGTGCAATGTTCAAGCGTTCAAAAGCAAATGGGGTTAGTGTAGGTGGTCAGGAGAAAAATCATGACAACTTCAAGGGGCTGTGTATGTATTCCGCCTATAATAATTTAACAGAATGCATATGACTTTTCATTTAAAATGCTAATGATTTACGTCTCTACAGGATACATATGTCGATATTTCACTGGACCTTTGAGTTTTGCTTCCTGTATTAGATGAACAGTACGATGAACCATGACGGTAAAGAATGATGGAGGAAATAACATCTTTAGGTGGAAAAGTGTCATTTAAATGCGCTCTTGGAGCTTATCAAGATCTTAAAGATTCAAGCATTTGCTATAGAGGGCTCTGAAAAATGAGCATAATTTTACCAAAACTGCAGTTACATGGTCTGGCCACACATCATGAATAGCCAATGGTAGCAATTGCTCAATAATAATATGATAATCATGACTTTTTAACCGAAAAATCTTTCTTTGGTCAAAATCAACACATTTAGAAATGTTACTTGAGTAGCCATCTGGTACTACAACATTCATCAAAGTTGTAAGAAACAACTTTTTTGTATCAGGTGTACTAACAGTACACGGTGTAAGGGAAAAACCAACAAGGTGATATGTATCATTATCATCTGGCCAAAGATCACACCTTATGCCCATTTCTTTTAAATCCTTTCGAGCATTAATATTATCTTTTGATTTTGATTTGTCATAGAGCAACGTATATAAAATATTGTCATATACGTTTTTTTCAATATGCATAGGATTAAGATTATGATGCAACAAGTTAGACTCTCAATATGGAAGTTCAAAGAATATAATTCTCTTATTCCATTGCTTAGTTGGTCATCTTGATCTTTTCCATCTGCCATTCAGCTCTGCTCCTTTCCCTTCTTCTTTACCTCAAAATATCAGTTTCTGATAATTTTAATGGTGATTTCTGTTCCTCTGTGCTCCCATCAAAGCAAAATCGATTCATTTTAAATCTATGATTTCTTTTCAGAAAGTGTCGTGTTGACACTCAATTTTGTCCCTCCTATTTTCAAAGTCAACCATTCTTGAATTCTACACACGATCGCGTATCCATTCCTACCTTGTCTATTCTTTTCAAATTACCCTCTCATAATATCCTGACCATTGAGGCCGTTTTCAAAGCATCGTCCCAAACCATAGCTGGTTTTACAACTCTTGCAATTATTTCTATTTTTTAACAAAATTATCCAAAATTGTTTTAAGCCTCAAAATTGTAATTTTTAAGCATTTTAGCCTTTCTAATATTTTAAAATTAATTTCTTCATTTTTCTCATAATTTTTATACCATTTTAAATCCATTCTATACCACTTTATACCTTTTTATACCTATTTTATACCTATTTACATAATATTTATACATATATACACATATATACAGACAAGGCACACACATCAGCTGTTATTTTACACGTCACGCCTACATAGATTGATCCTGATCGTCCACGTAGGTGATCCAACGGCCCAAATTTAGTTTCCTTGTTTTTACCCCCCAAAACCCTTTCCCCCTTTGTCATTTCCCCCCACGTCCCTTAGCCCGACTCTTTCTCTCTTGGTGATTTCAATCGCCATCACTGTCGATCAACTTTTCGGCCATCGTGACCGGAGAAAATTGGGGAAAATGACACCACTGTGTTCCCCTCGAGTCCCGCTACAAAACCCATACAGTTTTGACGATGTTTGGGTAGGGGCGAGATGTGAATCTTGACAACTATGACGCCACCGCCGAAAAATGCCTCCGGCGGGGTTTAGACCATTGATTCAAAGGTATTATCACCTAAGCAGGGTAATATACCCCCATACGAAGTTAAATTGGTAACGGGTCACGATTGACCCGATTCTAATAAGTAAGGTAATCCTTTTTCTTTGATTCTGTGAAACCTATGCATAGTATCCTCTGTGTTTTCTATGAATTAATAGGATTATCATTTTTTGTCAATTAATCGATTTGCATGACTCATAACCCCTTCTTTGAACTGTTGATTTGTTTGTGAACTTGTTTACGCTTTAACTTTGCCATGGTTAAGGGATTAATCATATGATTGAATTTGAAATTCAGAAATTGCTATAGTTTGCTTAAACCGTGTACTGCATATTATTTGTATAAGTTCATGACTGGTTTTCTTAGCATTTGAGTTGGTGAATTTAACTTATACGATTTCAAAGGATTTTGATTGATTCTAATTTGAATTTGTCAGTAGAATAAAGGAGGAAATTGGCACGATCATTGGCATTCTTATTTTGGAGTCTGATGAGATTCAAACCTGTTTGTGGGGGGGGAGGGGGATTCTCAATCAACTCGGGATTGATTAGCCTTAGATTTTGGGATTGACTACACTATTTTTGGAAGATTGACCCAGTTTGTCCCCTGTTTATTCTCGAAAAGCTGTATTTCTTACCTTAGTGATTTTCTACCCGTTGCTTTTCAATTTCCTACTTCTCACCTATATAAACAACTCTCTTTCGACTTAAAAGAACAAGTTTCTGAGCACTAAAAAACTCAGAGACAAACACTGGCATACTTAGTAAATTCTGCATTGCTCTTCACCTTCAATTCTTCTGGATTCACTTGTTTTCCTGAGGGAGTCATCATTGTTATTGGAAGTGCTGGTCCTGCTTTGCTTTTTGCTGTCTGTACTCACCTTAGTTTCACAAGTATTCAAAAGGTAATCCCTCACTCACTACTATCTGTTTGCATCTATGTATGTCTGCATATGCTTATCTTATTCCTGTTTCTTTTAGACTGCTTGCCTGTTTGGTTTTGCTTTGGGTTCTGGGTGTACTGTAAGTCTTAGAGAAATCTATGCCTTCTTGAAACCTTGTCTATGTCTGCTAAAGGGGTGAAACCCCAAACAGTGAGGCTGTTGCTCAAATTCTGACTAACTATGACATCTGTGTGTGTGTATGTTCTCTTAACATGATCTTGCCCCATTCCTTATTCCTTTAGATCACTAGTAATACCTGCCTATATTCTGCACTTCTGTGAAACACAGCAAAAGGTGCACTTGCCTGCACCTACTTCTGGCAGACCCCTCTTTTGCCCAGGTCTTTCCCCTTCCCCTGGTTAATTTTTTGTTTGCAGGTTACTTAGAATGCCTTAACTGGCCAGACTATGACCTGTCACTCTTTGAGGCTTGATAGAGTCAGGATCTGGACTCTTTTAAGTTGGTTCCAGGACTATGGTGATTAGACTTTTAGCCTATGACTGCTTACTGAGTTTAACTTGGAACTCTGGGGGAACTAGATAATTTGGAACTTATAACTTTGTGTCCCTTCCCTTAGAAACTGTCCCCAAAACTTGTATATTTACTAGGTACCCTGCCTGTATCTTCTTAAAACAGGGGTACAACAATGAGGTTGTGCCAAATTGGCTACCTAGGGGCCATTTTCTTTCTCTTTTCCTCCCTGTGTGCATTGCATCATGTTTAAGCATAGACTAAAAATGGTTCCTGAGTTATTTCTTTTGTGAAAACTAATAGTATGATTAAATTTCCACTTTTCTTGAAGATCTATATATTTTAGAAGCCCAGAAGCATGATTATTTAACGTTATTATCTAAATTTTCGATAAACAGGAGCTGTATGTGGCTATATGAGATTGTCTCTGAAAATTAAAATTTGCCCCCCCTTTTTTTGCTCAAACAGTCCAAGCCCAATAGCGTTTTCAAAACAGGCCTTTTTATATGTTTAAACTGTTTCAGTTTTGCGCAAATAGTCCAGGCCCAGTAAACTTTTCAAAAATGGCCTGTATACGTATATAAAATGTTTTGAAGTCCTCTAACAGTCTTATACATTAATCTAGTGTATAAGGGCATATAAAGCTTAGGGGTCGTTTATACACTTTAAAACTATATTTTTTCAAAGTATCATTATCTAGATCAAGTATTTGCATGTATACATAGGTATTATTACGTGCAACAGCCCATTATTTGCATTTATGTGTTCTTGTGATTCCGTTTTCAAAAATAGCCCCTCTTCCTATATGTATATTTCCAGAAATCGGACCCCCACACCAAAAGGCCATTAAGGTTAGGGCTCGACAATTACTGACGAGCCACGCCGACCCTAAACGAGCCGACATTTTGTTTTAAAACAAACTCCCTTTTGTTTTACCAAAATCTGAACTCTATTTGCAAAATAGACTCTTTATGCGAACCTTTCCAAGTATGTAAGTTGGTATTAAACCCCATTTATATGTTAACATCCATTTGTATAATAGTACTTGATTACGATTAGGCTTATGACATTAGAGACCGTGGACACGACTAGGCTCAAAACCTAAGCCGAATGCGAAAGTTATTTGTGCGTGTGTGTGTAAGCATGATATACCTTTCATTAAAACCCCCAAGTTATATGTACGATAATATGCGTTGTTTATCCCAAAACTTAGACTCGGACGGTAACCATATTTAGTGGGACTCGGAGAAGTGCCTAACACCTTCTTCCCCGAGTCATTTGGACTTCTTACCCACATAGAATCTCTGGAATGGACTAGTAGGCTTATTTAGTTTGACTTAGACACTAGGTGACTTAATACGCCTTAGAATTATATTAGGTGGCGACTCCAAAACCTTAACTCAAACGAGTTCACCAAGTCAAATCCGAAACTCGACTCGCCTCGAGTTGAGTCCAAAATCGGGTATGACAGAATGGCGACTCCGCTGGGGATACTCAAAGTCCTAACCACAACGAGTCTTTACTTTTTGGATTTATTTAATTATTATCTTGTTATTCATTATTATTATTGTTGTACTAACTTGGTTTCCTTTTTTTGTTTTTTCTTTCTTTTACTTTATTTATTTATTGTATTATTTATGTGACATCTTGCATACTCCACTCATACTCCCCCACTCCTGAGAAATGATACTTCACACACACACGGCGATTACGTGGATCCCACGGTCGCTTCACCACCAAAACACCTTTTAAGAGGGACATGTTGGAATATAGTTGGTCCGTGGTACAACCAACAATTTCAAATGATCCTACTCCTTGGCCATCCGTCTTGGGGAACCGTGTCTAGAATTACACCACTCTTATATTGTAATGAGCAAGCATCATGCCGTAAGAGGGGCTCCCCGTGAGCCGGCTAGTTTTCAACTTGTCCAAACTACCTAAATGGGTTTTACACCCCTAAAGGGACGTTTGGACATGATTATGTGCATTTGAGAGAAAAGAAAAGAAAAAAAAGTGAGACAAGAATGAAAACGCATTTTGATTTGTTCAATTATTCTCAAAGGGGACGGGACTTTTAAATTTTATTTCTTCTTTATTTTTAGGTCACAATGAGTTAAAAGTTTCATCGTTTTGGAATGCCTATGGACGCATCTCCTTTGTTAACTAGTTTGTGGAGCAACTTGTCACTAGAAGAGCAAACCGAAGTACGTCAACACATGGGCCATTTGGTTTCACTGTTAGAAATGGAACCATGTAGGAGATGATCGAAGCAGCAGTGTCGTTTTGGGATGAAAGATTGAACGTATTTAGGTTTGGGGATATTGAATTAACACATTTGCTGGAAGAAATAGGGGGTTTTGTGTCACACTCGGGGTTAGACAAACATTTTTGGCAAGGGGGTCGCATACTAGCACCTAGCGTCCCCACAGCTGACGAGTTTCGTAAGAAGTTAGGGATGGTAGCAAGTGTGGACGTGGGATTTTTACAACAAAAGAAGATCCCGTTTTCCTGTTTTTACACTTGGTTTGGACATTTGAGGGCGTATGATAGTCATAAGAAGGAGTTTGAGTCCTATGGTGATTGGAGGAGGGCTAGACCACTTGCATTTGCTATTGGTTTCCTGGGAGTGATGGTTTTTCCCGAGAGTTCAAGTCACGACATATGTTCAAGACTTGTCATTGTTGCCGATGCAGTGTTCAACAGAATTGATGGTTATCATTATACCATAGTTCCTATGACAGTAGCAGACATTTATCGAGCTCTGGGGTGTTGCAAGAGAGGAGCGAGATACTTCCAAGGGTGTAATCTTTTACTACAAGCATGGTTCAAGGAACATTTAGGGAAAGCAAGAGGCGCACAAGCATTGTCCAAACCAACTGGTTGCAACTACTTGGTTGGGGAGCGGTATGGGGTCCCCAAGCTCAAACAAACAAGCAACACAGAGAAGTGGGTAAAATTGTTCGAAGAGATAACTGAGGACTCAATCCAGTGGTTGTTCACTTTGTTTCCTTCATCGGATTTCATCATTAGCTCCGAGAAGGCATCCTTTGTGATACTTATGGGGTTAAGAGCCGTCCAGCCCTATCAACCACTAAGAGTAATGAGGCAAGCAGGAAGGAAGAAAATTGTACCACTGATACCGAACACAAAAGATTATCAGTTTGACTACACTGAAGATGTTGTTCAAAGGGTCAAGAGCATTAGGAAGTCATGGAAAGGAAGGCAAGTCATGGAAGAAGCGTCGCTAGCGCCTGATAGATACAACGCTGGATGCGAACCAAACTACAAAAGCTGGTTGCGCTCTAGTATAAAGGGAAATGAGGTAGTGGGGCGAAGTCGAGAAAATAACATAAGAGATCGTGAGGTAGAGGCTCAAATTCGGTACCGAGAGTTCATGTTGAAAGCAGTCGAGATGGATAAGGAAAACAAAGAAGAGATCGAAGTGTGGAAGAAGCGTACATTAGAACTAGAGGAAAAGATAGAGGCATTGGTAACAAAACTTGAGCAATGGAATTCAAAGTGTGCAAAGGTAGACATCTTACACTTGGTAGCAGCCAAAGGATACCTAACAAAAGTTATGGAAGAAGTCAAGGAGATTACACGAGAAGCAAAGAGGTCCAAGATGGAAAAGGAGTGTGTTGCCTAGTCAAAGTGTCATTTTCACTCTTTCTTGTATTTTACTTTTTCGAAAAGTTATCGTGTACTGATTTTCAAAAGTTAGGGAATTCATGAGAATAAGTGGCTACAAAATACGTATTCATTTTCTTTGCATAATGACAAACCTAGGAAGGCTATATATCCTTGGCACGTAATAGTCCATTAGTAAACCTACGCCAAATGTCAAAAGGGTTTTTAACCCGAAAAATGACAAATTGCATCTCTGCATTGATTCGAAGAAACGTTTGCACAAAACATTGATTGTATTTTTAAACATGATCAAAACTATAAGGATGGTTTGGTCTTTACCTTTCTTGTTTTTGTTTTCAGACTATGGCTGCAAAGGGTACTCTCCAATTTGAGATCGTTTCCCGACCTCCTCACCTGATCAGACTTTGGTGGGAAGATTTGGCCATTGTCAGCAAAGCTCATGTTCAAAAGATGTTGGGAGAGTTGGTAGCTCTCAAGAACTACACTGCCATGACTGGTTTGGTTGAAGCTGCGACGCATTTCTGGGACTACAAAAGGGCTGTGTTTCATTTCAATGGTTTAGAGCTGGTAATGTTAGAAGAATTTGGAGGGCTAGCAGGGGTAGAGACTGGACCCAAGACTATGATTTATCCCGAGACATGGAGCCAAAGGAGTTCATTGATTTGTTAAGAGCCCCTTATGATCCATATGTCGATGAAGTGCATGATGGGAAAGTCACGTTGGAATACTTGCATTCTAGGTTTGGAGATCCAACACTTAGACATGAAAGGACTGGGGCGTGGGAAGTTGAAGACTGGGAGTGGACCGAATCCAAGGCTTTCATCATTGCTTTTCTAGGAAGCATGGTTTTCCCCGAGAAAGGATGCAAGATCGACATAAGGCTGGGAAGAGTGGTAGAGGGGTTGCGTAGAGGTGCTTTCAAACATCTAGTAAGCTTGGTTCCGATGATTTTGGGAGAAGTTTATAGAGCCTTAACCAAAAGTAGGAGGGGAGGAGACTTTTTCGCGGGTTGCAACCTGCTGCTGCAAATATGGTTGATAGAACACTTGCATAGCGTCCATGTCAGTCCGGTGGCACCAAAACCATCTTGGCAAGGAGGAATCCACTAGCATAGCACCCGTATGGCTGAAACAGTGGTATGGGAATACCCCGCAAACATGGAAGGTTGGTACACCAAGCTCGAGGAACTACAAGTGGTGCAATGGGTGATTGAAAATTGCGCTGGTTTCGTTGTCTCCATACAAGGTCAAGACATCACTTTCTTGACATTGATTGGATTCCGAGCAACCCATCACTATGTTCCTCTAAGGATCCTTCGACAAGTAGGAATGACACAGCAAACCCCGCAGTTGACCGAGGGAAGAAGCTTCAATGTTGACATAAAGGACATCGAGCATCCGATGGTTCTCACCATATTGACAATGTGGGAGAAAAGGCTTACTATGCAGTTTTGCCGTGGTCGTGACAGTAGGGTGAACCCCACAGCTACCCTGACTTACCCTCAATGGCTCAGCGAAGATAAGGCAAAGTATCGGTCTAAGACTACACTGAAAAGGAAAGCCAAAGCTCCAAATGCTGCTGAAAAATACAAGAAGCTGAAACACGAGTTTGACCAAAGGAAGAAGGAGTTAAGGGTGACATAAGAGAGGGAGATGAGGAGACAATACAAAGATAAGATCAAAGGAGACAAACTCAAGTATTGGACCGGAAAGATCATGACTGCAAGGCAAGCTGCTGGGAATTTGCAAGATTTGCTCAAAGAATGGGGAGAATATTTTAAGTCGGTACCACTGGAAGAGAAGGAAGCAAGAGGATTAGAAATTTGCAAGTTCCTAGTAAAGGCTCTGGGTGACTTGGAGGCTGGAAAAGACCTGCTGGAAACATTTGCTGATCGTCTGCTCATTAGTCTGGCTCACAAACCCAAGGAGGAAGCCAAAGAGGAGAAGGAAAAGGAAGACGCTGGAGCCGATGTTTGAACCTGAAGTCTCTTTGCTTGGCACTTAGTCTAGTCGTATCGAGTCAAGTCGTCTTGTCCTTTCTTTATTGTCGTTTTCATCTTAATCGAGTCATTAGTGGTTGTAATAAAGCCAAGCAAAATAACTAAAATTTCGTTATTTTTGTGTTTTAGACTGGTGATGATCATGTTTATTCAAATGAAATGATGTGTTTGGTGCAAACGTTACTTCGAATCCGCGATAGGCCCACCTCTGGCACAAAAGAGGTCCCATGCATAATAGGACGCGATTTTATTCAAACTAACGTTGCTCACATTTTCTCTTCTTGTTTTTGATGTGTCAGTTCCCAAAACCTAGATAGTTTGGTCTGTGAATTCTAATCGCGCCGTAATACCAGTTGAGGCCCAAAGGATCGATCCCAACACCTCCCCCGTTACTTACAAGGACAAGGACGAGACGAAATATCATGGCTGAGTTTGACAAGGTTGGAAGTGGAACTCCTGAGAAGCAAGGCATGATCGCCTATGAAAGTTACGCTAAGTTGGAGCAGAGGTTGCTTGAATTGGAAAGTAGGATCCCTCTAGCCCACACTAATGAGATCATTGAACCAAACCAAATTGCTCGCCCTCACGGCAAAGATCCACTTTACCCCGAAAGAGACCTTCCTTACCCTACCCACACTGCACCACCAAAAGCACCACAAAACAACTTACCCTCCTTCACCGTTGAAACCAAAACCATCGCATCACCGACCAAAGATCATGAGATGTACGCATGGACTATGGAAGATCCAGACAGGACCAAAGAGAAAGTCCAATGGTTGGTTGAGAAGTTCAAACAACTCCAAGATACTAAGGGAGCTCGAGGGTTAGCTTATGCGGACCTCTGTTTGTATCCTGACCTGAAGCTGCCCGAAGGTTACAAGACACCCAAGTTCAACATGTTCGATGGCAGTGGAGACCCAATGGCTCACTTAAGATCTTACTGTGACAAGCTGGTTGGGGTTGGACATGATGAGAAGATCCGCATGTAGCTGTTTAACCAAAGTCTAACTGGAGATGCACTAGTATGGTACTCTAAGCAACAAACAAAGAAGTGGACGAGCTGGGAATCAATGGCTGGGGACTTCGTCGACAGTTTTGGACACAACACTGATGCTATGCCTGACCGGTTCTATCTAGAGAAGTTGAAGAAGAAGCCCACTGAGACTTTTAGAGAGTTTGCAACTAGATGGAGGGCTGAAGTCGCCAAAGTCCAACCTCCCATGGAAGACGCCGAGATAGTGGCGACTTTCATCCGTATACAAGAAGATGTCTATTTCGACAAGATGCTGAATCTGCAAGACAAGAAGTTTGGATAATTGATCAAGATTGGTGATATGGTCGAAGATGGACTGAAGACTGGAAGGATTGTTAGCATGGCCGCATTACAAGCCGCTAACAAAGCACTACAAGCTGGCAGCGCTACTACCTCAAGAAAGAAGAATGACGATATCTCCTTTGTGGCCACGTCACTTGACCACTCCCCTACTCACAACCATTACTATCAAACACCTCCTCCCTCCTACCCATATATACCACCCATACACCTACCCAGTCTATAACACCCAACCCATGTACCAAAACCCACCACCACAAAGACCAACCTACCCACAAAGTCCCAACTACCAAAATACCAACACCTATTCACCAAGGCCTCATGCCAATAACAACCCAAGACCCAAAAGAAACTACACCCTGTTGGCTGAATCTTGCACTCAGTTGTTCGAGAGACTCAAGGCAGCCGATCACATACAACCCGTGCCATTCAAAATGCCAGATAGAATGACACCCTATTTTGATCAAACCAAAACCTGTGCCTATCACTCTGGGGGACCTTGTCATGATATTGAAAAGTGCTACGCCTTGAGGGACAAAATACAAGATTCGATCGACCAAAAGGTGATACACTTGAAGACTCCAAACATGCACAACAACCCCCTGCCTAATCATGGAGATAATAGGGTGAACCTGATCGAGTTGGACGAGGAATGCAACCTGGAAGAGACTATTGTTAAAGGCAAAAGAAAAAGTACCAGCAACCGCTTCAGTTGCTCAAGCCGCTACAGCACTAGAGCCCATTGAGGTAGAAGTGGCTCCTAAATTCTATGTCGATATAGTTCCACCATACAACGACAAGGTGGTACCTTGGGACTATGAAAGGGAGAAGAAGAACAGTCTGTAGTTGAGACTATGGCCGCACAAGGGATGACTAGGAGTGGAAGGATTTACACTCCTGAGCATCTTGTCCAAGATAGACGAGGCATTAGCGAGGAAGAGTCCGAGGGACTGTGGAAGAAAGTACAAGCAAAGGAGTACTCCGTGGTTGAGCACTTGGGCAAAACTCCAGCACAAATCTCTGTTTTGGCCCTGCTACTCAAATCGGAGAGTCACCGAAGTGCTTTGATGAAGGTGTTGGACGAAGCACATGTTCGGTAGACACTTCAGTTGAGAACCTGGCTAGCATGGTTGGAAAAATCATGGAGGCCAACTGAATCGCCTTTCACGGGGATGAGCTACCACCTGAAGGGTTGAATCACAACAAAGCTTTGCATATCACTGTCAAATGCAAAGACTTTCGTAGGGAGAGTTCTGATCGATGGAGGTTCTGGTCTATATATATGCCCGTTCATCACTTTGAAAAGAATGAGGATTGACTAAAGCAAGATAAGAGAGAGCGACATGAAGGTGAAGGCGTTCGACGGGTCACAAAGAAGCACCATTAGGGGGATTGACCTAACTATCATGGTTGGTCCCGTTGAATTCATTACTGAGTTCCATGTCATGGACATCTCTGCTTCCTACAATCTGCTACTAGGGAGGCCCTGGATCCATATGGTTGGTGCAGTACCTTCTACATTGCACCAAACTGTGAAGTTCGAATGGGATCACAAAGAGGTAGTAGTATTCGGTGAGGGGAACAATTCTATCTACAATGAGCAAACCATAACATCAATTGAAGGAAATACTCCTGATGGGCAGATATTCTATACTGTAGAACTTGTAGGAGCACTACAAGGCACTCGAAGAGGACGTCGCAAGAATTACAATTCGAGTTGGAATCCCACAAGCACGGCCCAAGGAGGTTACACTGCACACTTTGCTCCCAAGTTGGTCAACACACCGCCTGGAGTTGAAGAAAGAAAGAGGAACTTTTATAGCGCTTATTAGGATAGCCGAGGTAAAGGATACGAAGGAAGGAACTTTGTTTGCCTTCTTGGCAACTTCTTGGTTTTTCTTCTCAAGTTGTTTCCTTACTTGCTCATGAAGTTGCTTCATCTCTTGAGCTCTCACCTTGGCATCTAAGCTTAAGACAACATCACTAGACAAAGGCGTAAGATCCAAGTGGGGTAAGGGGATTAAAGCCATACACAGCTTCAAAAGGTGTCATGCAAGTAGATGTGTGCATGGTCCTATTATAAGCAAATTCAATCAAAGGTAGATGTTCTTCCCAAGAAGCTAGTTTCCCCTTAACCATAGCTCTAAGCATTGCACCCAAGGTTCTATTAACAACCTCGGTTTGGCCATCGGTTTGGGGGTGGCAAGAAGTGGAGAACAACAACTTAGTGCCAAGCCTCCCCCAAAGCTCTTTCCAAAAATGACTAAGGAACTTGGGATCCCTATCACTAACAATAGTTTTTGGGACCCCATGCAATTTAAGCACATTGTCAACAAACAATTAGCTATGTGAGATGCATCATCAACCTTATGGCATGGAATAAAATGACCCATTTTAGATTCTATCAACAACCACAAAAATGTTATCTTTCCCCTTTTGGTCCTAGTCAATCCAAGGACAAAATCCATAGAAATGTCAAGTCAAGGACCTAAGGGAATGGGAAGGGGTGAGTACAAACCATGTGGAAGTAGCTTTGAGTTGGCTTGCCTACACCCCAAGCATTGGCCACACACCCTCACAACATCCGCTCTCATTTTGGGCCAATAGAATTGCTCCTTAAGAATCTCCATTGTCTTGCCCACACCAAAATGCCCCATTAGTCCTCCACTATGGGCCTCTCACACGAGCAATTCCCTCCAAGATGAACTAGGCACACATAACTTCCCATTCCTAAACAAGAAGCCATCAAACTTGTGAAACCTCGTTTTTTCCACATCACCACTAAGTTCCTCCTCACCACACAATCGATTGATTCTTCTACCCCTTTCCTCCACCTCACAATTAGCATAAAATTCTCCAAACTCCGGATCATTAACATACATCTCCTTCATACACTCAAAGCCCATGAGTTTGGACCCCAAAGTATTCAACAACAAGTGCCTTCTCCCATTCAATTTCTCTTGGGATTTGAGGTGCTTTAAGGATTGGTGGTCGGTTCTAATAACAAATTCTTTTGACCAAAGGTAATGTTGCCAATGAGCCAATGCCCTTACCCATGCATATAACTTCTTGTCATAAGTGGAATATTTAGTGGTTGCTCCCTTGAGTTTCTCACTAAAATATGTAATAGGCTTTTGTTCTTGCATCAACACGGCCCCAATGCCTACCCCACCAGCATCACATTCAATCTCAAAGGTCTTATCAAAGTTTGAAAATTGAAGAAGAGGTGTGGAACTACGGACTTCCTTCAATTTTGCAAAAGCCTCTTCTTGCTCTTTCCCCCACGCAAACGCCTTATCCTTCCTTATTATTTTGGTCAATGGTGCAGCTATAGTGCTAAATTCCCTCACAAACCTCCTATAAAAGCTAGCCAACCCATGGAAACTTCTCACATCACCAATGCTTTTAGGAGTGGGCCAATCTCTAATGGCCTCCACCTTAGCCTCATCTACTTCCACACCATTTGCACTTACCACAAAACCAAGGAAAACAACTTTTTCAACATAAAAAGAACACTTTTTCAAATTAGCAAATAGTTGTTCCTTTCTCAAGACATCAAACACTTGTTTCAAATGATTAGCATGCTCATCGATGGATTTGCTATAGATAAGGATGTCATCAAAGTAAACTACAACAAACTTTCCAATGAAGGATTTGAGCACATGATTCATCAACCTTATAAAGGTTGAAGGAGCATTGGACAAGCCAAAAGGCATGACAAGCCACTCATAAAGACCAAAGTTGGTCTTAAAGGCCGTCTTCCACTCACCACCCGGTTTCATCCGGATTTGGTGGTATCCACTCCTCAAATCAATTTTAGAGAACACACAAGATCTACATAACTCATCAAGTATATCATCTAACCTAGGAATAGGATGACGATACTTTACCATGATCTTGTTGATGGCTCTACAATCCACACACATGCGCCAAGTCCCATATTTCTTTGGCACTAGGATGATCAGTACCGCACATGGGCTCAAGCTTTCTTACACAAGTCCTCTCCCAAACAACTCCTCCACTTGCTTTTGGAGTTCTTTGGTAGCTTCCGGGTTGCTTCTATAAGCGGCCTTGTTGGGCAATTGGAAACCCGGAACAAGGTCAATTTGATGCTCAATGCCTCTTAGTGGTGGCAATCCACTAGGCAACTCCTCGGGGAAGATGTCTTCATAACCTTGCAAAAGATAAGAAATAGAACTAAGCAAAGAAAGGGTTAGTTCATTAGTAAGCAAAACATGTTCCTTGTGTAGGAGGAGAATCGTGGGTTCTCCTTCCTCCACATCTTTCAAATATTCCTTCCTAGACAAGAACAAGTTCACCCCCTCTTTTGGTTCCTCACTCTTTTGAGTAATAACTCCCATTCTCCCTTCCTCCACAACTCCCTCTTTTTTTTCTGTCTCTCTTTTCAACTTTAACTCCCTCATCTTCCTATAACCCTCACTCACTTGTGCCGGGGTCAATGGGTTTAGAACAAACTTCCGACCTCCCACTTCCAAGGCATACCTATTAGTCTTGCCATCATGCCTTGCCAAGCGGTCATATTGCCAAGGCCTACCAAGCAAGATATGGCAAGCTTGCATAGGGACCACATCAAACAAAAGCTCATCATGGTAGTCCCCAATCTTGAATTTAATCAAGACTTGCTTGGTCACCTTTAGTTTACCGCACTCATTCAACCATTGGAGTTTGTAAGATTGTGGGTGCTTCCTAGTGGGTAGTTTGAGTTTCTCAATCAAGGTGGTGCTCATCACATTGACGCAACTACCACTATCAAATAATCAAAGAACAAGTAGCCCCTTGAACCTTACAATAGGCATGGAATAAACTCTCCCTTTGATTCGACTCCAACTCCTTCTTCACTTGTGCACCCATTATTCTTCTTACCACAAGAGTAAGATAGTTTTCCTCTAGTTGCCCATCTCCCATCGGCTCCTCATCAAAATCATCGTCACATGGCATACCTCTATCTATCTCATCATCATCACTACCACCCGTTTCATAGCCCCCATCACCCATGTGGCCACGACCATTACACTTGTAGCATTGAATGTTAGATAAGTTTTCAAGTTTAGCTTTATTACCTCCCACCTTGGGCTCCTCCTTGGGCTTGGTTCTTTCAAAGTTGCCTTTGAAGTCACGCTTGGGTTCCTTAGCTTTATCCCATGGGGTATAAGCCTTCACATTATCCTTTCCTTTGTTCCAAGTGGAAGGGATGTTTTTGGCTTTGTAAGACTTGTCTAACTTGATCCCGTTCTCCACCTTTTGAGCCGCTTGGAATGCATCATTCAAGCTTTCAAACCGGTGCAATTCCATTGGGGAAGAGATCTCTCTATTCAAACCTTCAAGAAACTTTGGTATGAGTGACCGGTCACTATCTAACACGTTAGCCCTTGTCCTAGTCCTCTCAAATTCATCAAAATACTCCACCACGCTCTTGGTTCCTTGCCTCAAATTGTAGAATCTTTTGAACAGTTTATCCTCATAGTTTGGAGGTAGAAAACGATCCTCCATCATGGCTTTCAAAGCCGCCCAACCCCCATTGGCAATGAGAACTTGTGTTTCCCTTTGTCTTCTCTTGGACTCCCACCAAGTAGAAGCATAGCTTTCAAATTGAGAGATAGTATACTTCACGCTTGTAGCATCTTGGACGTTGTTGATTTGAAAGATTCTCTCCATCATGACCACCCACTCCATATATTTATCCGGATCACTCTCACCTAGGAAGGTAGGTAGGTTGACCTTGATAGTGTTCAACCCCCTATCTTCATCATGACACCTCCGTTGCCCACCATAACCCCCGTGATCATAGTAGTCTCCATCACGATCCACTCTCCCTTGGTAACCTCCCCCAAATCGACCACCTCGACCCCTAGCTCCCCCTCGTTGGGCTTCACCCGGATAACAAAATGGTTCATTATCATAGTTCTCGTCCTCATGAAGACCCTCAACATCAAGTGGCCTTGGAGTGTCATTCCTTGGTTGTTCATCCCTTTGGAGATCATAAGTGGGATCCCTTGCTTGTGGAGTGACATTCGGTGAATAGGTATCTTGGACTACCATTTGAGAGTAGCGGTCACTGGCCCGAGAGATTTGGCTTGGTCCATCACCCCGCACCCCCACGGTTGGAGGTGTACCAACCACTTGTTTACCCATTTCCCGAAGCTTTTCCTTTTTTGTTAGCTCATCCACCGTCTCATTCAACCCATCAGTCTTATCTTGCATAAAGCTCATATTAGTCATCATGGCTTGTATCATGGTTTTAAGTTCCATATCCGCCTCGACTCCCTTTTGAGTCATTGTACCTACAAACAAGTAAACAAAACAGGTTAGTAGAAAAAGTCCTCACCGAGTCGCTCCCTAAGCTTTTACACTCAAATTGATGTCACTCAACTCACTCGTGTTTGCACTCAACGTTCGGCTTTTACTCACTCTAATGCTCTCACCTCACTTTCCTTTTTCAACTCTTTGGCTATTGCAAGTTTGTTTTTCGCACACTAAATCCAACTTGACAATCAAACTCAACTAATTCGGGATCAGAAGGAATTGTTGTGACAAGACACGGACAATTGAAACTGACGAAAGCACTTTAGGAAAGTTTAAAGAAAGGGAAGAAAGAAAGACATGAATCGAAATGGCACGAATCAGATTCGGAATTGGATGAAATTTGGTTTGTGATCTAGAAACTCACTGTTCTTGATGCTAAAATTGAGTTCCGGTTGATTGGAAACTGTTACGGGGCTGTTGCGAACAATCTGTCTAAGAATCTATTTTTCTGGAAAATTGTTGTTCAGCGCGATCGCGTGAGTTCGTCGCGTTCGCGGAGGCTTGCTGATGGTAATGGTGCGATCGCGTGAGACGGTCGCGATCGCGTAGGCCTTTTAATTAGTGGCCTGCGCGATAGCGCTGGATGTGGCGCGATCGCGTATGCTTCTAGGTTTGAAGCAAAACCCGATTTTGAAGCTCACTTTGCAACTTGAATCTTCACAAACCACCGTATTTTTGCTCAAAATTTGAGATGTATACTCCTTGTTGGACCACGAACAAACCCCAGTAATTGATTCTTCGATTTCAACAACAAAATCCAAAAGCCCCAATTTCTTGATGAAGAACTCTAATTTTTGATTCCTTCAATTCAGCACCAATTTGTTGTTGTTTGACCAATTCCTTTTGGGAATAGTTTCTAGGCAGCAATATCTTCAAATGGTACTAAAAATTTCACCCAATAGAAACCTAATCCTAAGACTCATATTTTTGGATTTTTGACTCTTTTTTTTTTACTTGATGAACAAGAATTGGTTTAGTGATTGTTAGAACAAACACTAATCCAGCTCTGATACCAAATGATATGAAAATTAAAGACACGAAATGAAAAGACAAGAAATAAAGTAAGACCCAATTGATTTAGAGAAGAATTAAGGAAATGGATTAGGGAAGATTATCCTAATCACCCCCTTAATCACCTAAACAAAAGAACCACTACTATTTGATCCTCAATTAGTGTAAGTTAATTGCAAATCAAGGAAAGTTTAATGTGCTAAAGCAAAAAATCTTAGCCAAATCCTTACAATCAATAATCATCCAAAACCTAGGTATGCTAATGACTTTAGGAGTATTTATACTATGGAACAAATGCCTTAATTAACCCTTAACAATGGGCCTTCAAGTCATTAGCTACTTTTGGGCCTTCTGATCCTCGTCTCAGCGCGATCGCGCTGAGCATTAATTCATAGCCACGCGATCGCGGCTATGGTCTCGCGATCGCGCAGGAAAAGGCTTCAACCAGCCTCTTGCGCGATCGCGTCTGTGGACACGTGATGTTTGGCATTTTATGCCAATAATTCCTTGATATTTCCTCACGCTTGAGTATTTTATTCGCACGTTTTCTAGTTGATGAATGTGATTTTGCACTGATTTTATGTCGTATGATTGTAGATTGTTATGAGGTGCAATTGGAGCTCTGAAGAGCATAATCGAGCAAGAAAAGATTGAACTTGGATTGAGGATTGGATCGAGCATGCGAAGGCACGGAACGAAGCAAGCTGCGAACGACGAAAGCAGGAAAATGGCCTGGCGCTATGGGTGGCGCGGCGCGCCAGGGAAAGCACTCAAAGTCCTGCGCATTTTTGGGCGCGGGGTGGGGCCATTGCGTGCGAGATTCGACGGACTCTGCTTGGTTGCGCGCGTTTTGAGGTGCGGGGCGCCAGCTATAGCACCCCTGGAGCGTTTTTGGAAGTCCTATTTCGTCTAGGCTTAGGCGTAACTAATTGCTAGGCTTTCGTAAACCTTATAAATACTCTTTTACTTAGTTTTTGAGAGAAGTGGAGACTTTGGAGCAAGTTTTGGAGGAGAGGGGAGGAGCCCTAGATGTCTTCTAAACAAGTTCTTTCTCTCTTTCTCTTATTCTTCTCTTTAATTCTATAGTTTGTTCGTTCTAAGGTTAGAGCAAATACATGAAGGTTGATGTTTGAAAGTTGAATTCTTCCTATTGATTTATCATTACAGATTGTTTATTCTTTCTTCAGCCTAATTGTTTGGTTATTGAGGCCTGATAATTGAACACTATCTATGGTTTACAAGTTGAACTTGACAGAGGGAACTTGTGAACGCAAATAAGAAAGAATAGGGCTTGATTGTGAACCTGGACATCGGAGAATCAATTTGTGGGTAGGATAGACATATACCTATTCACCTTTCTTAGCTAAATACAGAGTTCGTTAATGCGTGCATGTGATTTAACTCCATAGACATATAGGCGTTATAGTAGCTTGCATAGACCGTGAAGAATCGACAGGTTTTTACGGGTACAATTAACCTGTTAGTTAGCAATCTAGGAAATCAAGAAGTAGAATTAACAGGAAAACTCAACTGGATTAGTCGTAGCTCTGACCCTGGACTGTATCGTTAATATTGTCTACAACCAAAGTTTGCTCCATTGTTGACTGAATTTCCACCAGTTAAATTATTGCTCTGTAGTTAATAAAACCCCCACTATTGGAAAAAGATCCCTGAATAGTAGTTAGAAATTGTTTGTTAAGCGTCAGTCTGAATAGTCCTCGTGGGAACGATACTCTACTTATCATTTTATTACTTATCGACCACGTATACTTGTGTGTGCGTTTGGGAGCAACAAGTTTTTGGCGCCGTTGCCGGGGACTAAATAATTGACTTTTTTTATTTGAACGATTACTTATTCTCTATTCAGGTTTATTTTTTTGTTTAGTTTAGTATTGTGTTACTTGTCTTATCATGGCATCTTTTAATAAAAATGGGTCGAATGATGGTTGCTCAAATTTTGATGATCTCTGTCTACTTTGCAGAGGAACCCACTTGTGGGAAAATTGTACAACTCTTTCAACCCTACGAGACTGGTTATGGGAATTTTCCACCACCTTTGATTGGAATTTATGCAAATTATGTGGTGGTCGGTGGAATGATTGTCCTAAGTGTCATGCTCCTTCCCCCAATAATTTTTGTGATGATTCTAATGATATTTGTGAGTTTGACAGGAGCGATAAAGTGCTGGTTGTTAGCGAAACTTGGCTAATGGAGCAAGCCAAACTCTTAGAAGCTTATGGGGATTTCAGAAGTGAACTAACAAATATGACGAGGCAATTTATGGAAGAAAGAGTGGAGCTCGGACAAGAGATCGACCAATTTGGCTTGACTATTCACGACTTGGAGGCGAATTTGAGTGATATGGTTGAGGTGTCTAATGCCCAATTATCAGTTGTCGTGCATAGTAGATTTGAGATAGAAGAGCTTAGAAGCCAATTTGAGGAGCAAAAAGTGGAATTCCTACCATTCGACCTAATATTAGTTGATGATGCCAAGGTTGAAAAAATTACTGAGGAAATAGAAAACATCATAATTGAGGACTCTAGTGTTTGTGCAAGTGAGGGTGTCAAAAGTAATGAAATTTTAGAATTGAAGCGCATTGGACCTCACTCCAATCATTTTTCAACATTGTGTTTGGATGGTGACATGAAAATTGAGCCACCCGAGCCTATGAAGAAACCAAAGGAGGAGGAACAAGGTGCCTATATTTTAAAGTTTGTGATGTCGAGGAGACAAAACGACATCCCTCATTTAAAGGCCAAGAAGTGTAAAATGCGATATTGGTTACTTGGTCCTTTTGTATTTTTGCCACCACCTCAATACCATAGTCATAAGTTTGAGGCAAAGTTGGAGATTCAATTCATAAGTTCAAGGTGGAGGAAAAAGTGATGAAGTTGTCTTCGACGTGCCGCGACGTTAAATCAAGCGCTTCATGGGAGGCAACCCAATTTGCTTGCTTTAATTTTATTTATTTTTATTATTACTCTTATGGTTGTAAATTACTTTGGATGATTCTTTGGATTGCAGGTTCATGTAATGTCTAGTTTAAGTGTGGGGTGTCCTCACCCTTGCCTAATATTGATGACCTGTTGAGGGAAGTCTGAGTACCTCATACTATACGGAAGCTTGGAGGATGCTAGCACCAAGGACTAGAGCCTTCAGGGAAGTTCTTTTACCTCTTGTACTTTTTTTTTGTCGCACTGAGGACATTGCTTAGTTTTAAGTGTGGGGTGGAGGACTTCCCAAGTTTTGAGGTTATGGATGATTGTACCCTTAGAAATTTAATTTTAGCAATTTTTATTTTTGTCACTTGACTTTATTTTTATTTGTTTCTTGCTTTAATATACCAAAAATGAAAAAAATTAGAAAACCAATGAAAAATTCCAAAAATATTTTCTTTTTAGTTTTAGTAGTGGTACAGTCATCCACCCCGTGGTTTTTCTTATGGCCTCGGTTCTTTTCCACGGGGAGGCCTTTGAACCGGGTAGTTTTTTATTTTCTTTCTTTATAGGATTAGAGTAGTTAGTTGTAGGTGGCCCTAGACGAAAGGAATAGGTAGAATGCTAGGTGCCTTTGATTTGTTTGATACCGATGTACTTGGACTTGAGCATGTGCTATTTGTGGTGTCTTTTGGTTTTAAATTGTGATGCATGCCTAGAAAAAAGTGGAATGACCCCCTTGAGACGCTTGAGTCCACTCACTTGACTGTTTTGTGAACTATTGTGCATTAGTGCTTAAATTTCACAAATTGCACCTTATTTGTTTGATTGAGAGTTGTGATGGAATCATCATGTGTGGACTGTGTGCAATGTGTGATGTGAGGCATATTCTATTGTGTTCCATGTTTGCATACTGGTGTCTAGAACTTGCCCTGTGTGTGTGCAAAGCGAAATCCTAGGTTTGATCTAGTCGGAAGATGATACAGGCCTTCTTTGATTTGCCTTCTAGCCATTAATTGCCTACCCTTTTATATGCACCTTGGACTTTCTTTGTGACCATATTGACCTTTTTGTTGGCAGCCACACCGCGAGCCTACCCACTTGTTCTAAATTTCTTTCTTTTGACCCTTTACTCATTAAGCACTTTAATTGATAATTTTATATTATTATGGAGTTTGTGGTTGAAGTATTGGGAGGTTTTTGAGTGGAACCAATGAGGGGAATACTTGATAAAATTGTGAATTAGTTAAAGGAGCATTGGCAAGGTTTGGAAAGAAGTGAATAGAAAAAAAAAACAAATGAAAAGAAAACAAAAAGCTGAAAAAAATTAGAAAAAAGAAATAAAGAGAAAAGAAATGGATATCCATCCTTGCTAGTGTTGTGCTTAAATAAAAAAATTGCTACTTGTTGAAAAAGGTGTGTGTGAAATTTGTTGATTGGGAGAAATAGGTGACTTTGACGAGATATGTGCTTAAATTAATTGTGATGTATTAAAATGCTTAGGGAGGTAGTCACTATTATCCATATGTATCCTACCAGCCCCTTAGCCTACATTACAACCCTTTAAAGTCCTAGTTAATCCCGATTGGAGTAAGCTTACATTAGTGAAGTCCTACACTACGGGCAAGCCTATGGTACATCGTGTGTGACATGGGAGCTTTTCATGAGAGTGAGTGAATTCTTTCTATGCTATTGTCCCCGTTCTATTCTGGATATTCATTGTTGTGTGTGATATTTGGGGGACACTCTCTTGCTTCATTATTGGTGAGGGCACATGGTTTGCATGAGATAGAAGAAGTCGTGGCTTCTTGGTTGAGTAGATAAGTGCGACTTTGTGGGAGCATGGTTGCAATGAGTCGAGTTTGTGCATTTGAGTTGTCTTGGGGTGGTTGTTCACATGTTTTGATGTTTGATATATTATTGGCATGTTTGTTGGACCCATAGTACTCATGTATGCATTTGTTCAATGGTCGGTATCAACCATAGTCATAGGCAGACCTGTTCTACCTAGGTTGGGAAGTTATTTGTAATTGCTCGAGGGCGAGCAAAGGTTCAAGTGTGGGGTGGTGATGTTTGGCATTTTATGCCTATAATTCCTTAATATTTCCTCACGTTTGAGTACTTTATTCGCGCGTTTTCTAGTTGATGAATGTGATTTTGCACTGATTTTATGTCGTATGATTGTAGATTATTATGAGGTGCAATTGGAGCTTTGAAGAGCATAATCGAGCAAGAAAAGATTGAATTTGGATTGAGGATTGGATCGAGCATGCGAAGGCACGGAACAAAGCAAGCTGCGAACGACGAAAGCAGGATAATGGCCTGGCGCCATGGGTGGCGCGGCGCGCCAGGGAATGTGCCCAAAGTCCTGTGCATTTTGGAGCACGGGGCGGGGTCATTGCATGCGAGATTTGACGGACTATGCTTGGTTGCGCGCGTTTTGAGGCGCGGGGCGCCAGCTATAGCGCACCTGGAGCATTTTTGGAAGTCCTATTTCCTCTAGGCTTAGACGTAACTAATTGCTAGGCTTTTGTAAACCTTATAAATACTCTTTTACTTAGTTTTTGAGAGAAGTGGAGACTTTGGAGCAAGTTTTGGAGGAGAGGGGAGGAGCCCTAGATGTTTTCTAAACAAGTTTTTTCTCTCTTTCTCTTATTCTTCTCTTTAATTCTATGGTTTGTTCGTTCTAGGGTTAGAGCAAATACATGAAGGTTGATGTTTGAAAGTTGAATTCTTCCTATTGATTTACCATTACAGATTGTTTATTCTTTCTTGAGCCTAATTGTTTGGTTATTGAGGCCTGATAATTGAATACTATCTACGGTTTACAAGTTGAACTCGACAGAGGGAACTTGTGAACGCAAATAAGAAAGAATAGGGCTTGATTGTGAACCTGGACATCGGGGAATCAATTTGTGGGTAGGATAGATATATACCTATTCATCTTGCTTAGCTAAATACAGAGTTCGTTAATGCTTGCATGTGATTTAACTCCATAGATATATAGGCATTAGAGCAGCTTGCATAGAAGAATCGACAGGTTTTTACGGGTACAATTAACCTGTTAGTTAACAATCTAGGAAATCAAGAAGTAGAATCAACTGGAAAACTCAACTGGATTGGTCGTAGCTCTGACCCTGGACCGTATCGTTAATATTGTCTACAACCAAAGTTTGCTCCATTGTTGACTGAATTTCCACCAGTTAAATTATTGCTCTGTAGTTAATAAAACCCTTACTATTGGAAAAAGATCCCTGAATAGTAGTTAGAATTTGTTTGTTAAGCGTCAGTCAGAATAGTCCTCGTGGGAACGATACTCTACTTATCATTTTATTACTTGTCGACCACGTATACTTGCGTGTGCGTTTGGGAGCAACAAGTTCTTGACGATTGCGCAGCTCTGCATTTTCATTCTCCGCGATCGCAACTGACTGCTCGCGATCTCGTAGGTCTTCTTTCTGGCTCTTCGCGATCGCGTCTTTGCACTCGCGATCGCGATGAGTATTTTCAATTCTAGAGGCAGTAAGCATGCAAAACTGCCCTGGAACCTCCAATACTTGCCCAATCAGTTCCAGTTGTGTGAACATTGCCTGTAGCTGTTGCAACTCCTGAGCTTGGCTCCTTGTGAAAGGTTTGGATGAGCGTCGGGTTGCATCACTATCACTTTTCTTATCATCATCTCTCACTTTACTCTCTCTTCCTCCTCTAGCTGTCCATTCCACACGGACGCACCATCGTATACCATCACTTGACCAGCAAGTATGACATTCGGCTCCATGTAAGCATGCACGACTTTCGGGGCCTACTGAACTAGTGGAATCAGTTTCCTCTGTCCTCTGTAGTCCCACTTCACTTGATCAAGCGATTCCTTTATCTCTGCCGCAGCTTCCGTCGTGAGCGACCGGCTGAGGAGATTGTGGTGGCGGAGGTGACCGGAGTTTGTTTAGAGGCTTTGAGGAAAATTTGAGAAATACAAATTGGAGTTCGGGAATAAGGAGTAATTACATTTTGGTTCTGATAAGTTTTTGATAGTTGTATGAGCGCCTTTCATAGTTACAGTATGTGTGCCTTGATTTTCTTTTTTTATTCAAATTTAATATGCTCTCTATTTTTACATTGTTATTAGCGGAACTAAACGTGAAATGAATGACGTGTATGTATCAAAATTGATCGAGAAAAAATTGTCTAGTTTTACCGTTCAACTTTTAGCTATTATTTAAAATACTCGTAGGTTAGTATTTTATTGGGGCCAAGGAAGAAAAAGACATTTTTCTAATGAAATAATGCTGAAACGGACAAGAAACAACTAGATACGAAGCAGAAACAATCTAGAAACAATTAGATACAATGTAGAAACAGTGAAAAATACCAGAAGCAGTTAGAAACGGTGCTGAAACAGTTTGAAACAGCACAAATACAGCGGGATACATTTAAATATGAAGCAAAAATAGTGTAAATACAGCGAGATACAACGCTGAAACAGTCTAAAACAGCTAGTGAAAAAGTCTTAAACAAAATGTAACAAATAATGTGAAACAACGCAAAAAAGGTGAAATAGTTTAGAAACAGTGAGAAACAACACACAAATAGGATGAAACAATGCTTAAACAGTCTAGAAACAACTAGATATAGTCTAGAAATACTTTGATATGGTGCAAAACAATGTAGATACAACGTGATACGACAAGATACAACGAGATACGAGGTGGTTGGTAGTTGAGATACAACGTGGTAGTTGAGATACAGCGAGATACGAGGTGGTTGGTAGTTGAGAAACATCGAGATACAACGAGATACGAGGTGGTTGAGGATGGGAGGAGGAAAAGTGAAATTGGAGAAAATGTGAGGAGGAAAAGTGAAATTGTAGGAAATAGGAGGAAGAATGTAAGGTTTTGCTATGTTATGCTATGTATTTGCTATGTTTTGTAATTAACTTTTCCTTTCCTCTATATTGGGTAATTGTGCTAAAATATTGCTATGTTTAGTAAATAACTTCTAAAAATTGTACTTTTATGTAATAATTCCTTGAAATAATCACTTGGTCCAATAGTCTATTTCTCTAATAATTTTTCATCTCACAAATTTATATTTCTACCCTTGATAACTTGCTAGATAACTAAACCATAAGTATAAATTATCAGGTTGTTACAAAAGATAGGAACTAGGCCATATTTTATTTCATAGTCTTCCAAATGTTGCTTGATCCACAATAGTTGAGAGCAACAGGAGGCAGTTGCAACATACTCAGCCTCAACTGCGGATAAAGGTACCGAGTTCTCCTTCTACGTAGCCTAAGATACCAAGCAAGGGCCAAAAAAGTGGATGAAAATGAGGTAAAAGGACCTCCTAAGTTTCCAAATAAGAAAAGGGGACATTGACCAAGTCAATATTTAATTAGTTTAAGTAAGGGCCGAAATTTAATATTTAAATCTTGTGGGTATGAGAAAAACTTTCAAAATTTATAAAAACACCCCACAATTAAAAAAAAAAGTCAAATATTTCATTTCCCACCTTCACACCTACTTTTACTCTTTCACTTATTCAAATCATTTTAAACTTGTATTTCTCTCTCTTCTTTTCTTTCTCCCTCTTTTTTCTTCTTCTTTTTCTCCTTCTTTCTTCTAGATTTTCTTTCAGATTTCATTTCATCACCATCCATGTTATTTTTCTTTCTTCTTCTTCGTCTCCATTTTCTTTTTCTTCTTCGTATTCATTTTGAATTTTTTCTTCGTTCTCCTCCTTTTACTTCTTCTTCGTCTCCATTTTCAAGAAGGTGGGGGCTTTGTACAAATAAAAAAACTTGGAGGCTTTTAAAATTTTAGTCATTAGTACTAATCTTAAAAGTCTCCCCATCGCCCATTTCTTAAAGACTTTGTCCCCTTTTCTTATTTAAGGGACTTAAAAGCCCCTCTCACCCAAAAAATCTAAAAAAGTGCGCCATTCCAGAGGTGTTTTTCCTACCAACCAAGTTTCTAGCATAATCTGCACCATCAAATCCAATAAGATTAAAGTTTCCACCTCTGGGGTACCACAAACTTAGAACTTATGTTCCTTTTAGATATCTTAAAATCCTTTTCACAGCAGTCAGAAGTGACTCCTTGGGTTTCTATTGAAATCTAGCACAAAGACCCGCACTGAACACGATGTCTAGATGACTAGCAGTAAGATATAAAAGAGAACCAATACTTCTTTTCTTCTATAGGTGCACCAGTTTCATCCATATCCAGCCTTGTTCCTGGTGCTATGGGAGTATCCATTGTCTTGGCGTTGTCTATGTCGAACTTCCTCATTAGTTCCGTGATATATTTCTGTTGATGGTTCATTGTACCACTTGAGCTTTGCTTGATTTATCGTCCGAGAAAGAAATTGAGTTCTCCCATCATGCTCATTTCAAACTCACTGCTCATTAGCTTGGAGAACTCATTGCATAAGTGATCACGGGCTGACCAAAAATAATATCATCAACATACACCTGGATAATTAAAATGTCATTTCCTTTCTTTTTTTAGAAACAGTGTGTTGTCAATTTTTCCTCTGGTGAACCCGTTCCATAAAAGGAATTTTGAAAATCTCTCATACCAAGCTCTAGTAGCTTGTTTCAACTCATACAGAGCCTTGTCCAATTTATAAACATGATCAGGATCTTCAGGATCTTCAGGATCTTCAATCCCATGAGGCTGAATAACATATACTTCCTCATTTAGAAACTCATTCAAGAAGACACTTTTGACATCCATCTGATAGAGAGTGAACTCCATAGGTTGCAAATACAATCAACATTATGATAGCTTCCATTTTTGCAACTGGTGCAAATGTCTCCTCATAATCAATTCCTTCTTTTTTACTGCAACCTTATACCACCAGTCTTGCCTTGTTCCGAGTCACTATGCCATGTTAATCCAACTTGTTCCTAAATACCCATTTTTTTCTAATTATGCTTCTTTTCTTCGTCCTAGGAACTAGGTGCCACACTCTACTTCTTTCAAACTGGTTCAACTCTTTTTGCATAGCAGTCACCCAATCTACATCTTCTAGTGCTTAATGCACATTCTTTGGCTCAACAGTTGACAGGAAGGCAAAGAATGCACATAAGTTCTTCATAGCACTTCTTGTCACAATTCCTGAATTCAGATCCTGAAACCAAATTCTCCAAAGGATGTGAGCTTTGATTTTTCCAGGATTTTGGATGTATCCTTTGTGAGATTCCTTCACTGTTTTGTATTGAGGAACCAACTTCATTTTAATTTCCTCCATGAAAAAATTGTTCCCCCTATCTGTGTGCCATCAGGTTCACCTTCTTCATCTACAGGTTCATTCACTGTGTCGTTCTCTTAAATTGGGTGTTCTCTTGATAGCCCAATTTTCTGATCACTATCATGCAAACCTTTCTTAGCCAAGTTGTCAGATTCATCAAATACAACAAAAACACTTTCTTCTACACACATAGATCTTTTATTATAAACTTTGTAAGTTTTAATTTGAGAAGAGTAACCTAAGAAAATTCCCTCACCATTGCAAGGATCAAACTTGCCCAGAGCCTCCTTTCTATTAATGTGCACGAAGCATTCGAAACCGAAGGCTCTTAGGTGTTCTATGTTTGGCTTCCTGCCTTTCAGTAACTCATAGGGGGTTTTCTCAAGAATGGGTCTGATTGAACATCTATTTAACAAATAGCAAGCAGTGTCCAGAGCTTCAGCCCAGAAGCTCTTAGGTAGACCACTAGAGATTAGCATGGTTCTAGCCATTCCCTCCAAGGACATGTTTTTCCTTTCCACTACACCATTTTACTGTGGAGATCTAGTTGCTGAGAAATTATAGTCAACACCATGTTTTCTACAGTATTCAGCAAATTTCGCATTCTCAAATTCAGTTATATGATCAGACTTTATAGAAGCAAGATGGACACCTAGTTTTCTTTGGATCATCTTAATATGAGCATGGAAATGATCATAGGCTTCATCCTTAGATGATAAGAATAGGTTCCAGGTAAACCTAGAAAAATCATCTATCATAACTAATACAAACCTCTTCCCACCTCTAGTTCTGACCCTCATTGGTCAATATAGATCTATCTGGACCAGTTCTAGAGGTCTCGAGGTACTGACAACTTTGTTTGACTTAAAGGAAGATCTGACATGCTTCCCCCTTACACATGCATCGCACACCTTGCTATTCCCAAGTTAGGTCTTAGGTAAACCTGGCACCCATTCCTTAGCCTTCAGCTTGTTCAACTGAGACAAACTGGCATGACCCAACCTTTTGTGTCACAAGAGTGGATCATTTTCAAGAACATTTAGGCAGGTCAGTTTTTTTTTAGGTAGAGAGACCAGAGTAGCCTTATAGACATTGTTGGCTCTCTTTCCTTGCATAACTATCTCACCTGATTGCATGTTTTTTTACAACACATCTAGCAGAGGTAAATGTTACCTCATTCCCTCTATCACACAACTGAGACACACTAAGCAAATTGTGTCTCAGACCATCTATACAATGCATAAGAGACTTACCTATTTTTCCAATACCGACTATCTCACCTTTCTTTCCACCACCGAAGGCTACACTGCCTCCTTAAAATGCTGTGAGTGAGAGAAAGTTTCCTCTGTCACCAGTCATGTGTCTGGATTAACCACTATCAAGTATTCAGCTTTGGCTGTTCCCCTTTACTCCAGCCTGCAAAACAACTCAGAGATTAGATTAGGAACCTAGAATAGCTTGGGTTCCTTTCTATTATAAAAAGGATAAATTAAATCTCGCTTAATTAGCATTTTGGCGAGCAGCGCATACCATAAAACTTCCAGCTTTTTGATCGCAGGCATTTTGGCAGGCGACGCCTTTCATACAGCATTCAGCTTTTTGTATGCTGGTGTTATTGAAGGCGACGCCTTTCACACAGCCTGGGCAAAATAGTGGATACAACTTTTGTGCAGGCTTTTCTCAGGCGGCGCATGGAGTACAACTTTCACAAGTTGGGGGCGATCTTGGGGGTGATGCCCGTGCTACAGCTTCCCATTATCTGGTGGTATGCTTCTTTCACATGTTTCAAGGCATCAAAGGTTGATCCATGATCATTAAATAGGACATGTTACAATCCAAAAAAATAAGAAAAGAATGGCAGTTCATGTGATTAATAGGAGTATACTTTATTACTTAGAATTTCCATTATCTTTATTGCTAGCTAGTAGTTTGTTTGTAAAGCTTAGTGTCAAGTTATTATGGTTGCTTTCGTTGGTGGTATTAGTATTTTCATATGCTCATTCCAATGGAGTGACTATAATACCTTGGCATGTAGCTATTAGTATTATAGCTAGCCATTATTTAGTCTTAGCAAGTTCGTATTTTATTCATGATCGTAAAGACAGTAGTTATTGTTTTTTCTTATTTATTATTAATAAAATTAGCCGCTAAGCTACGTGCTTAGTGGTATTTACTTAAAAAAAAAAAAAGCTACCCATTTTTTCTACAATTTGTTTAAGGACTGGACACCCAGACTTGGTGTGTACAGTTTTGCAACAGTGGGCGTTCTCTGGCAATCCCAAATATTTGCTTTTAGGATTCCAAGCAGGTAGGGGTTTCCTGCTTCCCAGAACCTTTTCTGGTTCTATAATGTTGGTTCATCATCCAATTCATAACCTCAGATGAATTGTTCATCTTTTAAATCTTGTTAGCTCAAAATTCAGCTTTTCATTTTTTTCTTGAAGTTCTTTATTTTTCTCTGTAAGATCCAGTAGTTCTACATTAGCTATTCTTATTTCATTTTCAAGTTTTAGCTGAGCTTCACTAATAGGTAGCTTTCATGATGCTTCTTTCATTCAAGAAATTTCATGTTTAAGGGCATCGTTCTGTTTTTCATCTTTCAAAAACTTTTCCTCAAGAACAACTTTTTCCTTTTCAAGAGTTCCTTTGCATTGTTAAAGGTTCTTAAAATTGGACTATAAGTCTGCAACAACTGATAGTAGTTCCAGTTTTTCAGCACTTAAATATTTAAATTCTTTAATTAAAGCAAGCATCAAGATGGCCAATTTCATTTAAGAATATGAGTTGATGTTTTTCTTTATAACAGAAAGACTTACCTCAGAAGAGTCATCATCTTATTCTCCATCACTTATAGCCGTGAGTGCTATTTGATCTTTGTAGAGGACTTTCAGTTGCTCCCATATCTCCTTTACAATGGAACAATTAGCTACTAGAGGATAAAATTCTGATCCCAGGCCGCATGTAACAACCACCTTTGCTTTGGCATTATTCTGCAGCTGTCTGCAATCATTGCCGGTCAGTTCCTCACTAGATTTTAATGTCTTGTTCCCCTTTTCATCAATCTTGTAAGGAACAAAAGGTCTGTTCTTAATCACCAACCATAAAGCATAGTCTTGTGCTTAAATGAACCGCTTCATCTGTTTCTTCAACCATTTGAAGTGATCTCTTACAAACAAAGGAAGAATGTCTATGCGTCTTCCTCCTTGAAACCTGTCTATTGTTTCAAATAGAGCTAAAGGTGTTTTTTCCTCAACATTTTCATCCTCTTCGTCTTCATTACTAGTATCTCTCCACGATGCATATAAAGCTTGTTTCTGTTTTCTTTGGTGAGCACGAAAGTTAGCAAGACGACGATTCTTCTTTTGTCCTTCAGCCTTTTCAGTCCTACTCTTTTTTCCACTCTATTTCCCATTGTGGACAATCCTTGACAGCATGATCCATCTTGTTACATTTGAAGCAACAACTGCACTTTTGGTTTTCAATGATATATTTCTTCCCAGAAGTGTCACCTTTGGGTTTAGGATTTGAGATATTCAACTTCTTCTTAACCTTTCCAAACAGGGCCAGCTCTTCTTCATTCATATCATCAGACTCCTGTGTAGCTTTTAATGCAAGACCTTTCTCCTTAGTTGTTTTAGTTTTTAGATGGGATAGCTTCCCGAGTTCCCAAGTTTTCAGACTTCCCAACAGTTTATCAAAGGAAAGCTTGTTCAGTTCCTTTGACTCCATAATGGCAGTCATTTTGGAGTCCTATGAGTCTGGTAGAATTCGAAGAACCTTGGTCACCATATCTTCTTCAGAAAACTTCTTTCCCAACGACTTCAATTCATTTGTTATAATTGGAAGTCTAGTCAACATATCCTGAACGCGTTCCTTTTCTCCCATAGAGAATAATTCAAACTTCTTCATTAACAAGTCAATTCTAGACTTTTCACTTGGTTGGTTCTTCCATGAGCAACCAAAAGAGCATCCCAAATTTCCTTAGCTTCAGAGCATGCAGAGATTCTGTTGTATTCATCTAGTCCAAGTCCACAACATAGAATTCTCTTGGCTTTTGCATTCTTTTTAATCATACGAAAGTCAGCCTCTCCATATGTTCTAGGGTCTTTTGGAATAGTTACACGTGCAGCTCCTTCAGCAATAGTGTTAGTGGGCACTAGAGGTCCATGTGTAGTAATTTGCTACAACTGATAGTCTTCAGCCAATAGGAAGTTCTCCATCCTTGACTTCCACCATCCATAATACTGAATTGAGGATGTCTAGTTATGTATTGTCCCTCAGAAATTCCTGGGGGTGCACTCATAATTCAGATTCTCCAAAGATATTAATCTTTATAATTGAAGACCTGCTCTGATACTACTTGTTAGATTTGATGCACCCTAATGTGACCCTGGGGGGTGAATGGTGACACTGACTAATTTTTGATTCAACATAAATGAGAACCAGGTTCAACAAAATAGGAACAACAAAACCAAAGACGCAAGATTTTTACATGGAAAAATCTCCTTTGCTCAAGGGAGCAAAAAATCACGACCCATATTAGGGATTTTAAAACTTCACTAACAAAAGAGAAAATTCAAGTTACAACCAATAACCTAGGACTAAACTCTAGCCCTGAGTTCACTCAAACTAAACTCTAGTCAAAATGAACACACACTTTAATGTTTCACAAAAGTTCCTAACACAATACGTCAATAAGCAGAATTAGGTTTACAATTCAATTACTAAAACACAACAACTAATTTGAGCAACTAGCTATAGTGTCTTCACTCTTAGTAAACTAGTGCAATGCCAAAGATGAGATCTGCAGAATATGCATTGCCTCTTTTTCAGTTGAGTGACTGATCGACTTGGACTCTTCTCTTTTCTTTTTATACCTTTTCTTATAGGGTTTCAGTTTTCCACCTCTATCGTGTGAATAGAAGAATCCTTTTCTGATCCAGCTTTGTTTATTTATTCCAATCATTGAGTAATTGGACTCGTTTCGTAAATATAACTCTGATCCGCTGTAGCAACCTACACGTGCACTAGGTGCATATTGTTTCTCCTGAGCATCTTACTTGTTGCACTTTATCAGATTTGGTTTGTCAATCATCAAAATGAAGAGTCAACATAAGGTTTCGAACCTTGTTGCTAGTTTAGCGGAAGCTGGGAAATCCCACAATGGTAGGTAATGATTTTTTTACTCCCTTGAGCAAGGACTTATCCACGTAAAATATTGTGTTCTTTTTTATTCCGCACTTTACTTTCAGTATTTTTAGTTGGACCAACTCGAGAATATGGTTTTTTGTGTTGGTAAAAGTGTTAAAGTTCCTTTAATAAGGCTTATTATTTAAAAATTTGGGCGTAGACACTATTCATCCCCCTAGTGTCTTTTAGTTGTGTTATAAGTATAACATCAATGACTTAGAAAGAAATAATCTCTAGGTTATTATCTTTTCATTACTAATCTCCATATAATCATTTCGTACATTTCTAATCCATACATAATTAATTACTACATTTTTAATACCCATATAACTTGTCTTCGAACCAAACTAACTATAGTGAATTCATATTTTACACATGTTCTAGAAGTTGCTATAAGACAAATGTGTTTGTCCTTAGGTGATTATCAAGGAAGCTGCAAGTTTTATAAAAATATTCCTTTGTAAGGTAAGTAATGCAGACCATATATATTAATTCTCTCATTGCTTAAGAATAATTGCTATCTCCTAATATAGTTTTGGTATTCTAACTTTTTAAACTGACTTTTGGCATGAATTAAATGTACTATATATTTTCTTTACATGGTATCCTAATTTAGTGCCATGTTCATCGCAATTCTTAGTTTATCCAATATTATATGCACGCAATATCATTAATTTGTGCACCAAAGGTACTGAGTATACGAGAGATACATCAGATGTCATACATTCGTTAAAGGGATTTGAACAGTGTCTTATTATACGATCATAGGTAATAACTTTTTTTTTTTTGAATAAGACTGTACAATCCATAATTAAATTGGTAGAATACACCGTCTAGGGTAGAAACTAAATATAAATTCATACATTCAAACTAGTAAAGACGTTAAAGGGATAATATTCTCAACAAAACTGCTAACATTAGTATCCCTAATAGAAGGAGTCTCCATGTTGCTGTAGTGCTCAAGAAAACTGCTACCAAATCGTAAGAAATGAGGCATTTGGGCGGATGAATGCAGAGAAGCAGGGACACTAATTACACTTGTTGTTGCCAAAATATATGCTACTTCCGTCGTCTTGTAATTAATTCTTTCTAACCCAAGCAACATGTTACACACGTTGCACCTAAAGTGACACTAAAGGGGGGTAAATAGTGACGCTGTTCGATTTTTAATTTCAAGTGTGAACCTGGTTCAAACACAAAAATACGTCAAACAACACAACCAGTTTTACGTGAAAAAATCTCCTTGCTCAAGGGAGCAAAAACCATGACCCAAGATTGGGATTTAAAACTTCACTAACACACGAGCAAATTCAGGTTATACCTTATAACCTATGACAACTCTAGTTCTAAGTTCACACAAACTACACACTAGTTTATAAGAACACACTCTAAAGTCTCACAAAAAAGAACCTAAAACAAATGCTTCACAAAGCTGAATAAGGTTACAGATTAAAACAAACTTGCACAATAACTAATTAAAGCCACTAGCTAATGTGCCTTCACTCTATTTACTTAAAGCTTGTTCCCAGATCTGGAAGATGCTTTGTCCTTTTCTTGTTGAGTGAATAGTTCTGACCAGGACTCCTTCGCTTGCTTTTATACCTTGGCTTGCTAGGGCTTCTCGTACTTACTGACGTACGTAAAAAGAATCCCTGTATGATTCACTTCCTTATTTGTTTCAGTCACTGAGTATAGACAACTCCTCCCTAAGTTAGAACTCTGCTTTGCTGCAACATCTCTAAGTGTACCAACTGCCTGTTGTTCCACTTGAGCAATACTGCGTGTGTCACTTTTCAGTGCTGACTTGTCAATCATCAAAACCATACAACAATTTCCTCCTTTTTTATGATGACAAACTTCAAGACTGCTGGTAGTAAACTGGTCTCCTCATGCACAACTCTTCACCATATGTTCTGAAAACCAGTGACAAAACAGAAGAAACATCAAACACAAACAAACAAGCAAAAATAAACAAATACAAAAGGAAAAAGTGATAAAAGACTGAAGCAGGGTCACAAGAAGCAATACACTAATAAGCTTAGTACACCAGCAATATATATTCTCCCTTTTGGCATCATTGAAAAAGTGACACACCTGCACATGAGATAGTAACAATCTAGTCTAGAGCATATAGCCAAAGTGTAACAATCACAGAATCTTTGAAAATCCAAGGATCCAGCAATAAAACAAACATGGCAAAACAAGCAAAGTCATACAATTTAAACAGATAGTTAGCATTCACACCCAGGTGAACCAATTAGTTACAAAATCAAATTGTCTTAAAATGTATCACCTACAACCACAGAATAAACCACAGAATAAAGGAAACATGGTATGAAGATGGGACAGGCTTTCAAGGGTTGAGGTTGAAGTGTTTCACAAAAGCTGTGATATTTTTGGAATTTGTTCTCCTTTCCATTACAAGAACAGCCTCTATTTTGTCATGCTGAATAATGAGCCTGTCCACTTCCTGATCCTTGAGCTCCAGCTGCATCTTCAGCTTGACAACTTCAGCCTCTAGCTCTCCAACCCTAGCAGTAAGAATCTCCACCTGATCATCTTTTTCATTCTCTTCACCACTACTGGAGTCTTCCACCTCTACTGCTTTTTTCCCTTTTCTGCCACCCTTAGAAGCTTCTTCCTTGTAGTAGTCACAGGAGGTCAAAAAGTTCTTCTCAAAAAGATCTTTGGGCTTAGGAATGTAGCATTCATGTCCCTCAAGAGGAACTTCAATGTGCCTGAACACTGAGGTCAGAAGAAACCCATAGGCCAGGTTGTGTCTCCCCCTCTTTGGATCAGCTATTCTCTCAATATTCTTAATCATCAGCTCATGGTAGCTAATGATGGATTCTCTCAAGATAAAGTCTATGTAAGTTTGATCCAAAATGGTTGCCTGATTTCTTCTTTCCTTCCTGGGTACCACATTCCTAATTACAAACTCAAACGCCAACTGGTGGATGGTTCCATCTTCTTTTTCAACACTTTACTGGCTTTCTTCAGCTTGTGAATTCCTGTAAATCTCTTGGTAACAGTCAAAGGCTTTACACCATCAGGCCTAGGTGACCAGTTGTATTTGTCATATCCAGCATAACCATCAGACTGCACTCCCAGAATTTCATCTAAGAGATCCTTGTCATATTCCAGCTCCACACCATTCACTAAAGAAGTAATCACTCCTTTGACCACTTTGCAGTTTACATGAAATTCCCTTACCATTTCATAATAAGACCACCTCTCACTTTCCTCAACCATCTGAGAACACCCCTGTACCTCCAGTTTTTTAACCAGGCTATCAATAGCTGGTTCAGTCATATCAACCAAGATTTTACCCCTGACAATCTTTCTTAGGGCAAACCAGCTCACTCTGTCTGTCACACTCTCTTTCTTTGGAACAGGGTCATCTTCTGGTATATCCTCACTCTCAGAGGACTCTTCCTTTGCCTCATACTCCTTCACAAAGTCTTTTCTTGTCATTTTCTTTGTTCTCTTCATTGCTTCACTTAACTTGGCCTCTTCTTGCTTAGTTTAAAACAAACTTGCACAATAACTAATTAAAGCCACTAGCTAATGTGCCTTCACTCTCTTGACTTAAAGCTTGTTCCCAGATCTGGAAGATGCTTTGTGCCTTTTTTCGTTGAGTGAATAATTCTGACCAGGACTCCTTCGCTTGCTTTTATACCTTGGCTTGCTAGGGTTTCTCTTACTTACCGACGTGCGTAAAAAGAATCCATCTATGATTCACTTTCTTATTTATATCAATCACTGAGTATAGACAACTCCTCCCTTAATTAGAACTCTGCTTCGCTGCAACATCTCTAAGTGTACCAACTACCTGTTATTCCACTTGAGCAATACTTTTGTCACTTTTCAGTGCTGACTTGTCAATCATCAAAACCATGCAACACAACACAACTGGAACTGTAATTGGAGCCCTCCACTTAACAGCAATAAAATCCTTGTTAGCCTCATCATATACCATAAAAACTGGACCGTTACCGATATCGTTCACAAATATGCAATTCATGACCAATTTTCCCCACAATACACATTGTTTTGTACTAGCGTAAGAGAAATAACTTTGTGGTAGGGGTGGAATATACCCAAACTTCTCCTCGCTAAAGTTGAAGTATACCACAACACGGGCATCACTAGTCCAATAAAGAGCCCCATTAAGGTAAATATGGTTCGAATAATAAAAGAGTTTATAATCTAACAAACTGATTTCTCTCCAGGAGGAGTTTGTTACCCATAGAAACAAACTAGGATGCGATAGGTAGCCATATTGCTTAGTTTTTAATGTCGAGAGTGCCAAAGCTTGTCTCCCTTGTGGTGACATTGTAAAAATAAACTTGATGATTTGTATAATTGTACAAACAAACAAGGCCATTGCATTGATTTGAGCAAATACTCATTTCCCAATCGTAGCAAAAATCATCATGCTGTAAATAAAATTCTTTCGACTCACTTTTTTCCCAGTCCCGCTCGTAAAGATCATACATTAAGTTGAAACAAAAGTTTATTGGCTGGGGGCAGTCTTGGGAACGAGCATAGTGCAACCGGACAAAGTTGGGGTGTCCTATTAGAGTATTCCAAGTTTGAGAAAGACACTTGAATCGCATGAGAGACCTGGCAGGCGTGAATGTTAAAATCTCCATGATTATGTCATCAGCATACGTCTCCATAACGTCTGCGCAAAGGTAATAACTTTTTAGGATTGAGTTAGGCCCAAAATTCTTTTCTTTACCATATCGGCATGCATGTGGAAAATCTCTCTATGTTAAATTGAAAAACTGCATTAAGCAGCCCTGCACATGCTTTTTTTAAACGTCTTTCTATGATTGAAAAACTGCATGAAGCATTCCTGCGCGTACTTCTCTCTTTTTTTTTCTCTTTTTTTTTTTTTTGTATGTGCACTTCTTTTTTTTTTTTTTTTTTGTACGTGCATGGATGAAAGGTGAAAGGTCCATCACAACCTAATATTCAATTTATGAAAAAAAAATTGGGGCATCTTGAACATGAATTTGCCTCAGAAGACGTAAGCATATGCGTTTTTTATAATTCTGGGAGTAGGTGATAAGTTTGTAACAACTGGTGCATATGCTTATGCTAAATCTATGAACATACGGCCTTCCATAGCGCTTTCCCTTATCTCTACTTTTAAAATTTTGCTTCCTTTCTTTTTTTTAGCTTTACATTCTACTATACTTTTGCTGTACTCTATGCATCCAAGATATAGGCCACGTCAGTCACATGATATCGCCTGTCTTCTTTCATCTCTTGTTTGTTTTTTTATATTTTCTTTTCATATTTTTGGTGATGGCGCGGCGTGCTTCCACTTTTGAGTGACTACAAGATCTAAGCATAATATCAACAGACTGGTGTACTGGAAAGGAGAGGCCAAGAACGTAGTAGCATTTTAATACTCTTGAATATTTCAACTTGTGTAATTTTCAATGTTATATACAATACAATTAAGTAACTTGCGAACATTATTTGGCCAACTTAATTTGCTAACTATAATTAACAAGGGAAACGGACCCTGAACTATCTGAATAAAAAAATTTGCCAACGGTTTCATTTTTTGTACAAAAAATACCCTTGCATTAGAAGTAGTTCAAAAATACACTAGCCACTAGCAAAGTAGCTCAAAATTACCCTCTATTAAGAGCCCCTTCAGATTGTACTTTGTCAAGTGAAAAGTAGGTGATGAATGAGAAATTGGCGATAGCATATCAATTTTATACTCCATAAAAGGTTCACATGATATATGATTTTGTACAGATTTCAGCGCTAGTTAAGCATATGCCGCTGAAGCAGATTCATGATGACAGCTCATGGTGAAGGCACCATTCTTAACAACTATGACCATGATATATTACTTTAAGGACGATGTAAACTGAAATTAGACGGCTCTTCATCGAAGTCATTCATTTCCTTAATTTTGTCTTCATACTGAATTATTTTGTTTTGGAATAAAGCAATGGTATTGAAAGGTTTCCAAGATTATATTTTTTTAATTAGTCGAACTAAAAAAGGGGTAATATGTACAGTTCAAGGAATCAAACAAAATCTATTTAGCTTCAATATATATAATGCAGACATATGATACAGAAGAAGAGTGGCAAGAAGCATATAATGTGACACTCGGTTCTCCATATTATCCATGTTATTCGGCGTTGCAGACAAGAATTTATACTCCCTAAAATGGCGTAGTTGAGGTTTCAAGAGACAAGAATATATACTCCCTAAAATGGTGTAGTTGAGGTTCCGAGACGCAAATTTCTTAAATTTGATCATGAGTTCAGAAAGCTTATAAATTTTTTGAAATAAAGTCACATATTTGAAACTATTGAAAAAAGGATTTTTTACATAAAAGTACAAGTTTTAGAGCTTAATTACCAAACATAGCAACATTTTTGTAAAATTACCCTATATAGAGGAAAACACAAGATAATTACAAACATAGCAAAAACATAGCAATATTTTCCCATAATATACCAAACCCTTACATTTTTTTTCTATTTCCCCCACTATCACTTTTGCTCCTCCCATTTCCTCCTATTTCACTTTTCCTCCCACCATTTCTCCCAATTTCACTTTTACTCCTCTTATTTTCTCCAATTTCACTTTTCCTCATCCATCCTCAATGTATCTCGTTGAATCTCACTATTTCTGCACCGTATCAACTATTTCAGCACTGTATCTAACTATTTCTGCACCGTATCAAACTGTTTCTGCACCGTATCAAACTGTTTCTGTACCGTTTCGGTTCATTTCAGCATTGTATCTAAATATTTTAAATTGTATCAACCCCCGTTTCGGATTGTATCAGCCTATTTTAAACTGTATCAACTCCCGTTTCAGACCGTATCAGACTGTTTCAGACCGTATCATAGTGTTCCAATGTTGTTTCATACTGTATCAGACTATTTTAATCTGTATCAAGTCTCGTTTCAGACTGTATCAACTTCGTTTTAGACTATTTTAAACTGTATCAAGTCCCGTTTCAGACTGTATCATATTGTTTTACACTGTATCAACTCCCGTTTTAGATTTCAACAGTTATTTCAGATTGTTTCAATGTCGTTTCAGATTTATCATACTGTTTCAACATCGTTTCAGATGTATCAAACTGTTGCAACAATTGTTTCCATGTTTCAACGATATTTCAAACTGTATCATATTGTTTCAGAAATCTGTACAAACAGAAACAGAAACGAAACAGAAACAGAAACAGAAACGAAATATGAACAAACAGAAACAGAAACAGAAACGAAATATGAACAATTCTGAAGAAACAGAAATGGAACAAAAACGAAACAATTCCAAAGAAACGGAAACAGTTTCAGACTGTATCATGTTGTCACTATACAAATGAAACCAGCAAAGATGCCTTGTGCTCCCAATACAAATATCAGCATTGCATTCATCCCAATCCATTCCAAAAATAAGAATCCTTGAAGCATCACTGTCACTATTGAAGCTACACCGCTGTTTAGCCGGAGGTTCTATCGTTACCCATCTCATTCCTTCATTCCATCGCAGATCGGGAATAACTATAGCCACCAGAAGTAACAGAAACGCCGGTGACTCCATGCTCACACGACGAGAAAGAAACAGAAAATAAGGAGAAAAGAAGGGGGAAAACCAGATCTATGCCATTTCACTAAGATCCGACGGGGAAGGCCCATACCAGCGTCTGTACGAAGAGAAGATCCGCGGAGCGTGCCCTTGGTTAGATTTTCCGGCGAACTGATCGGAGATGGGTTAAGAGGATTGAAGAAGATGGATATTCTGTTTGTTGTAAGAGAGGGAGAAAAGGTTGAATGGAAGATCGGGGATGATGGCGCTGGAGATGGTAGGGGGTGGGGGTGGTGGCTGTTTGTTTGGGGAGTAAGTGGGAGAAAGTGTTTTAGGGTTTTTTGGAGAGTGGGTTGTAAGTGTAGTTATCAAAAATGAGATGTGATGATTAGTGAAGAAATGTGATAAAAAAATATTGTTATGTTTGGTAATTTTAAAAATATTGCTATTTTTGTGTAATTAGGGATGTATTTTTGTATATATGTGTAAAAATCCCTTGATAAAAATATCTCAAATCACAATAATTAATAATTCAGAATATTTAAAATTTATATTATAAATTACGATTGAAAATAAACTTATTTAACTCACGAAATATGAATTTGATCACATAAATTGAAACAAAGGTAACAAGGTAATTGCACATGCAAAATGTTTACCTCTTTACTCGCCAATTTAGAGAAGAGTCTTACATCTTTACGTTTGTTACATGCATTTGGTGAACAACTTTTTTTAGGGAAAATGAAAGGATGAGAGAAGGGTTCAACTTTTATGGTAGTACAAACCAAGTCATGGTAAAACGAAAAAACGTATGTTAAGTAATACTACTAATTTAAGAGCCGGTTAGCCAAACTGTCAAAATCAGCTTATTTTAAGAAGTGTTTTTTATCAAAAGTGTTTTTTAAATAAGTGTTTTGTGGGTAATTTTGATCAGTAGCCATTTTTGGACGCGCTCATTGGGGACTATCCACCGTTTCGAAATTCGCTGAAGAATAGCCAAAAATTCGCGCGCACACTTAAGCTCTATTAGCGTTGGAAAAACACTCAGGCTAGTCCCATAACAAAATACTGGGGCTTTGAACAAAACTTGTTCAAAGCCCAAGTATTTTAAATAATGGGACCTTGAACTACCATGTTCAAAGGTCCCATTATTTTGTTATGGGACTTTATCCCATAACAAAATAATGGGATTTATTCTCATAAAAAAAGTCTCATCAAAGGGATAAATCCCATTATTTTGTTATGGGACTGAAGCTTTATACAAAGTCCCATAACAAAATACTGGGGCCTTGAACAAAACTTGTTCAAAGCCCCAGTATTTTATACTGGGGTTAGTTTATTGAAGCTTCCCAGTATTTATACTAGGATTTGTCCGGAGGTGGCTATTTCTCAGCGAATTTATTTTTGACGGCTACAAATCAATTAGCGCGCGCCAAACAGGCCCCTACACTAAATTTTTACGTGTTTTGTGAGATAAGCAGTTTGTGTTTGGCCAAATTTTAGAGAAGTGCTTTTATTATTAATTTGTGTTTGACCAATATTTAAAAAAAATGATCAAATTACGAAAATGAATATATAATAATATTAATTTGATTAAATATGGAAGTTTGAAATGGGTATTCTTGTCCCAAATAATCAAAAGCACTTATTTTTTCAAGAAGCTACTTTTTTCAGTTTTTTTCTTCACAGCAGAAAAACAGCTTCTGCTGCCACTCAAAAGCACTTATTTTTCCTTAGAAGCTTGCCAAACACCCCAAAATTTTAAAATAAGCAGTTTTTAAGAAAAATAAGTACTTTTGACTCTCTAGAAGCTTGCCCAAACAGGCTCTAAATAAAGTTTATTTGTTTCGGTCGAATGAGTGTAACATCGTGCGAGTTTTTATAGTTGGAAAAAGGTACGTACATCGACCAAATTATGCATACTCACACAAAGCCTGTACTCTCTCCATTTCAATTTGCATATGATAATTTAACTTGGCACAAAGTTTAAAATAAAATAAATATTTTTTAAATTTATAGTCTAAAATGAGTCATAAAAATTTGTGTGGTAATTATAAAAATTATAATTGTGTCACTCCTTTTAGAACGTACTAATAAAGAAATTGTGTAATTTTTTTATAACAACCAGAATAATATGGATTACTGAAACTCTTAACCATTAAAGTTGTTGGTCAAGCAAATTATACCTAAAAATGTAGGAAATACTTCCTCTATTTTATTTAGTAGGGCAACGTTTCATTTTTAGTCTGTTAAAAAAGAATACCAACTTTCAAAAACATAAATAATCTAACTTATTTTACCATAAAAAGATGCTTTTTTATAGCTACACAAACATGATAGAATACTTTATAACCATGGCTTTAAAAAAAGTCTTTCACTTTTTCTTAAACTCCATGCCTTTTAAAGATTACCTCATAAATTGTACTCCCATCGATCCATATTGAATGTCATGATTTGATTTAGATTGTAGTTTAATTAAGAATGAAATGAAGATTTTTGAATCTTTTGGTCTAAAGTAAAACATAGATATTTGTATGGGTAAATTACGGAACATGATACCATATGCAATGGTTTGCCTAATTGATCCTACTAAGAGTGGTTTAGCAAGAATGACCTTCTCTAACTTAAATGAATCTTTTTTGAAAAAATACCCAGAGATAAAATATAAAAAGAAGCGTGTTTTTCCTTTGCTCTGTTTATCCCTTCCCTAACTGATTTCACCAAATTCAAACCCTAAACAACTCAAAATTTTCAGCACAAAGAACATTCAAAAGTAAGTATTTTCAATATCATATTGATTAAACGTAATTTAGGAATTAAATTCTGTATAATTATATTTAAATTCGTATAATTTTTAAATTTTGTATAATTATAAATTAGGTAAACCGAGTTGTGAATTTTACTGATACCAATCGAATACTACTATCGGATATCCAACAATAAATGTGGTATTGATTATCAATTACTGAAAAAAAGTTTATAGTTTCAATCTGTATTTGGTGTAAAATTTACTGATAGAATTGCAATTATTCTTATTTAGTTGCAACAACATTGCTTTGGCCTAAATTAACTTGCAATAACTTGTAGATAATCTTTGTAAATTATCACTAACAGGCAATACTTTTAAGCTCTGATCCATGTAGTGGTGCCTTGTAAGTGTTGCCTTGTGGGCAGCACTTGAAGCTGTGGTACAACAATTACTTGTAGAGAAACTCTACATTAGGCAGCACTTTTGATCGCATGAAGTGGTCCTTTGTAAGTGCTGCCTTATTGGCAGCACTTGGAGGTCTGGTGCAAAATAACATATAGAGAAACTCTACATGTGTTGCCTATTAGGCAACACTTTTGGTCGCTTGAAGTGCTTCCTTGTAAGTGTTGCCTTGTGGGCATCACTTAGTGGTCTGGTGTAAAACAACATATAGAGAAATCACTATATGTGATGCCTAATAGAAAGCACTTTAGTTATGGTGATAACTTGTAGGGAAATCATGAATGCCAACACTTTAATCAATGGTGTAGAAATTCTCTACAAATTGTTGTCACTCAACCTCCACCGCCTATGCGCAACACTCAGCAAAGCAATATTGATGTTTGCTTCGATCTTATTAATCTATTCAATAAATTATAAACTCGTGTTTCCATTTCATTGTGTGCAAAATTTAGGTGGCAACAAATTACATCTATATTGCTTACAATGGAATATTGAGTGTTATTTTGAAGAGCGACGTAGCAAGTCTAAATGAAAAATCAGAGAGATGGTTCTTACAAGACGTATAAAAGACGATAACGGACCAAATATCATCGACGAATCTACTCCAACGGCTTCACCAAATTAGCGTTATTTTGTCATATCATTATATTTTTTAATATAGTATTTTTTTTATATTTTGAAGCACACTTTTAAAGAAAAATTTGTTTACTTTTGTCTTATTGTATTTTCATTCAATATGTCTTTACTTCATTTCTCCCTTAACCCCTCTATCATTGTGTTTGTCTGCGAGTGTTGGCTAATAGACAACAGTTGCCCGCTAACCCTTACGAAATTCTCACATGCAATTGCCTTGAGTTACTGCCCAGGCATCACTTGGCCTCCCCTCCCTTTGCCCTCGCCAAATTCCACTAACCGATTCTATTACTCCACCTCCCCCCCTCCACCAATACCCTTGAAATGCTTCCTAGGCATCACTTTTTTCATCACACGTCCTAATTTCTACCGCATAATAGCAGTAAAGTCTCGACTCCAAACCAGCACTTCCAACCCCTTTCAACATGCTCAATCCTAGACCCAATAATCATAAAGTGTTGCCTAGGCAGCACATTACCTACCCCATGTCACAAAATTTTCAATGCAATAGCCTAAAAATGTTGCCCTGTAGACAGCACTTCCTAGCTCTCACCATATTACCAAACCCCTTACACAAATAGCTTTAAAAATGCGGCCTCTCAGGCAGCATGTTGCCTTCACCACTCCCCAAACTATCTCACACAAAAAACTTGAAATGTTCCCTCCCAGGCAGCACATAAAGATGAACAACTAACAAAATTCTCAAACACAAACATTCTTGAGTTATAGTCTGGGTAATACTTCACCTACACCCCTTCACAAATAACAAGTCCTCTATCCTCACCAAGATTAAAGTCTAGCTAAAATCAAAAATATTCAACACATAATAACGCTTAATAATATAATTACTAACATTAATATAGTATAACAAAACACAAATTCAAATGTAAAATGAAAGAACAAAGTCAAAAAATCTGTTGTAGTATTACAAAACTACATAGAATCTAAACAGTAGCTTTTTCCAAATCTTCTGCCGTACAAAATGTTTCACTCTCCACATTAGTAGATAGTGTATCCAGCAAATCATCTTGTGACTCGCAAAACAAATGGAACGATGGCATATCAAAATCATCATCCAATCTACATTTTCCCTTTTTCCTAGCAACGATGTCCTCATAAACAACTGGTTGGTTTATAAAGTCTTCCACGTCGTCTATAGATTGCAATTCATAAGGTTCAATACCCGTAACCTGAAAATATAAACCACAACATTGAAAACCACATGAAAATAATAATAACAATAAAGTTATGTGAAATCATCATGCAATGCACAAGATTCCAAAAAACATTCACATCATCCAACTCCATAAATTTTTCAAAAACACCACTTTTCCACTTCATCATCTGATGATCGGACAAAAAGGTACTAACCAAACAAGTATACTTTATATAACACCCAAACAACCCTTGACATCAAATCAATGCTCAAACTTAAACAATTGATCTCCTTCCTATGGCACAAAAGATAAAAAAATATACTTAATCGACATGCAAAGAATATGAAAACTAAAAATAAAGGAAAGATGACATACATTACGACACACCATAATGAACTCAAACTAACAATTTTCATGTAGTAAAAAATGCAATATCAACATCGTAAAAAGAAAGAAAATAAAAAAGACAATACCTATTACTAAACAGTAAGCAAAGCACGGCTGATAGGAAGCAGTTTCCCTACAACAGAACTTATGCCTTAATGTTATGTCAATTGTTGCCCCGTGGGCAACACTTGCTACAGCAAAAGGAAAACAATATGCAATAGCCAACATAACTTATGATTGGATGTTATGTCAACTGTTGCCCAGTGGCCAACCGTTTCTACAACCAAAACAAATAAAGTGCAACACCAACACTTTGCTGAAATTACACCATATACGTAATTAATATAATTCATATAAGATATTAAACAATACTCAATATTAAACAAATACTACTGATTAACAATAAAATTTAACGATTAACGGAAGCAAAAATTGGATTATTAATAAAAATCAACAAAGGAAAAAACTAAAACTTAAAAAGAAGAAGAAAGAAGCTAACCCAGATAAAGAACCCTAACAGGAAGCCCTAATTCGCAACGGAAAGGAAGAAAAGAGAGAGAGAAGAGAAGGGGGCTGCGCAAACTACTTTCAATCTGCCTAAGATTGCTCCTCTTGTTGTCAGAGGCAAAAGAGGCTTTTCATATATTTAACTTAAGTAGGAGGCCATTTTGCTAAAACATTTCTAAGTGGGGACAAAAAAATATAATAAGTCATAAGGGGGTAGGCGTACTGAAATTTTTTGTACTTGTATGACTATAAATCGTCTCATAAAAAGTAAACTGAGAGATATAAAATTAAATTATATTCAAATTTAAAAATATACAATTTTTTTAAACTGACTAATAAAATAATTACAATATTTTTTTAAAATGAATTAATAAAGAAATTATGATATCTTTTTTAGGACGGACGTAGACTAGAAAAGTGAACGAAAAAGAGTAAAGTGATGCAATCAAAACTAGGCTTAGATCCCAACCATCAAGAGCCAAGCTTGAAGGGCACAAAAGAGTGCAAAAGAAAGAGTCTTGAAGATGAAGGCCTCAGAGATGATTTGAAGACCATACACTTGAGCTCCTTGGATGACATAGCTTTGGGCGGACCGCCCACTACACTAGGCGGACCGCCTCCTTTATGTCCAACTCTCAGGACTTTAGATTGGGCGGACCGCCCATTAACAGTGGCGGACTGCCTCTTTTTGAGGGTGCTCAGAAGACTCAGCAGGTGGAGTGCCTAGTTTGGACCCCTACTTTTCCTTGTGGAGGGCCTACTTCATGACGAGATTTTACTAGTTTTAAAGTGTATTTCCTATTCTAGCCCTATGTGGCCTTTTATGTATGAACCCAAGTGGAGGGCTTTTTAGATATTTCATTTAGGAGTGTGGAACATCTATAAATACCACACTTAGTCATTTCATTCATTAGCTAATATTGAACACTGAGAATAGAAGATTGAAAGAGAGGCATTGCCTTCTTTGAAGAAGCTTGAAGCTTCATGTATCCCCTTAAACTTGGAATCCAAGGGAATCATCCTAGTATGATTCCTTGAATTGGTTCGAGTCTCTCTTTCTCCCTTGGAATCAATCTACATTGGTGAGTTTGATTCCTTCTTTTCTTTTTATTTCTTGCCTCCCCAATCCCTATTTTTTGTTATCCTGTGATTACTTGCTTCCGCGTCCATTTTATTTGCTTCTGCTAGTTTACCATGCATCAGTTTGGTATCAGAGCGTGGCTAGGTTTTGCTTCTACAAACCCTCGATCTTGCCATTTTATCCTTGTTCTTGTTTTTTTAGTGTTCTTGTTGTTCTTGTTAAAGAAAAAGAAACAAAAGGTGAAAAATTGAAAATTATAAAAAAAAAATGCATAGAACTTGTCGGATTTGATTCCCCGTTCTTTGAAAATTATTGGGGATTGTTCTTTATCGTATTCTCATTCTTTTGGTACCACAAAATCGTGATTTGGTATTGTGAATCAAAATTTGAAGATTCAAAAATTCCAATTTCTTGAAACTCTAGAAAATTTTTGTCAAAATCAAAAATCCAACTTGTTGTTGCTTGTTTGGGTGTAAAAACTATTGGAGATTATTTAGATTCATTGAAAACAGCTTTGGGTACCTTTGGATTGGAAAAACAAGTTGAAAACCTTGGAATTTGGGTGCAAAACGGACCAAAAACACGTTTTGCAAAGCTGTAGGAAGTTGCGATAGGCGGACCGCCCACTGTACTAGGCGGACCGCCTACTCTGGTGCACATCCTCAGGATCTTGACTAGGTGGACCGCCCCTTTTTCCAGGCGGGGTGCCCACTCCTGAAGGTTGTCCGGAGTAGTTTGTTTCGTAGGTTTCACTTGTTCTTTGCCTCCGGGCTTCTTGGTTAGTGTTTCTTGGATAGTTTTCCTACTCCATTGACACTAACTCTTGAACGTATTAGGCTAACTCATGCGAATTGGAAACTTGATTCCAAGAAGAGTCGTAGAACTTTCTTTGATCTCAAGTGCGCACTTTAAATAGCAATCCGTACATCGAGTCCAATTAATTCCATTCCAAACCAATACTTGGACATACTAGTTGTGATCACTGTGGTTTCTAAGAGATTAAGGCCTTGCCCTTGAGTGTTCATATATAGAGTGATACACGTGAGGGAGTGAATTTATGAGGTTCTTTTCTCTTATTGTTTGCAACTATATCGGATGATGATTGTGGAGGTTATGACTCATGTGGGGATGATGCGAATTGCTATGATGATGGTGGAAACTATGGTTCCTATGTTGATGATGAAGGGTATTGCTATGATGACTCGGGAACCTATGGCTCCTATGGCAATGAAGCGGGTTATCATGATGATCATGAGACTCAAGAAGACTATGAAGCTTGTGAAGATGAATATGAAGACTCTTATGCTTCTAGTCAAGAAGTTGAAAATAGTGACGCTTCAAGGTACGATGTTCCTATTTACTCTTCTTGTGATGAATTTGAAACTGTTGAAAGTGACATAGAGAGAATAGATGATGAGGTTGATTATATAAATATATCGTTCGCATCTTCTCTTGGTGTTTCTACAAATACACAAGAGAGTAGTAGAGGTCCTTCCATTAGTTTGGGAGGAGGTGGTGGTTTTTCCATGGGAAAGGGGAAGCTTGAATTTTCTAGTTATGCTAAACAGCTTAATGCTTCTAATTCCTATGTGAAGGGTGACTTGAGAAGTGGTGTTGCTCTTGCTACAAAAGGCTTGTATTGTTCTAACAATGCCGTGAGAGGTATGGGTAGTAGTAGTAGGAGTGGTGCTATTGGCTATGGAACCAAGGCTAGGGGAGAGCGTTACTACCACACTCTTACCCCTAGGAGAAATTCTTATGGGTTCCATGGTGAGACTCCTTCCTCGACTTTCAACAACATTTCAAATGTTGGAAGAGTGACGGGAAGTGGAAGTTATACTAGTGGTGTTTCCACTAGAGGAGGGATAAAGAAGACCCAAGTTGATAGTGATGCTACTATTGAGCATTCAAGTTCTTACTTGGAAGCATGTCTACAAAACTTGGGTAGGAGAAGGTTCGTTATTGAGGTAAATGGTTTGATGGGAAACTTGCTCAAAATTGGTGACACCGATGCTAATTGCATTAGCACCTCTTTGGTTGATAAGCTAAGGATACCATGTCATACTCTAGAGAATCCTTATGAGTATAATGGAGTGCGGGTTTCCAAGGAAGCTCGGGTGCTCATATCTCATAGGAGTTATAAGGGTTATGTTTGGTGTGATGTGTATCCCATGCAACATTTTGATGTTTGATAAGGTGAACCGTGGTTGCACAACAAACGTGAATACCTCCTGAAGCCACGGGTAGAACACCTGGTAAAGAGACCCAATCTTTAGTGAAATAAATACCGCGACTTCTATCTTGTTCAACAAAATCATCACGCAGTAAATCAACAAAGCCCAAAGTGATGTCTCTTTCACCTTCAAGTTTACCTACTACGGTACCAGAGTGAATATGATCTCCACCAGACATACGTAATGCTTTTGCTAATACGCGGAAGTGGATACCATGATTCTTCTGTCTATCAATAACCGCATGCATTGCACGGTGGATGTGAAGAAGTAGACCATTATCTCGGCAATAATGAGCCAAGCTAGTATTTGCGGTAAATCCCCCGGTTAAGTAGTCATGCATTACGATCGGAACGCCCAATTCTCTAGCAAATATAGCTCTTTTCATCATTTCTTCGCATGTACCTGCAGTAGCATTCAAGTAATGCCCTTTGATTTCACCTGTTTCAGCCTGTGATTTATAAATTGCTTCGGCACAAAACAAGAAACGGTCTCTCCAACGCATAAATGGTTGTGAGTTCACGTTCTCATCATCTTTGGTAAAATCAAGTCCACCGCGAAGACATTCATAAACAGCTCTACCGTAGTTTTTAGCAGATAACCCCAATTTAGGTTTAATAGTACATCCCAGTAGGGGACGACCATACTTGTTCAATTTATCTCTTTCAACTTGGATACCATGAGGCGGCCCTTGAAAGTTTTAACATAAGCAGGAGGGATTCGCAGATCTTCCAGACGTAGAGCGCGAAGGGCTTTGAACCCAAACACGTTACCTACAATGGAAGTAAACATGTTGGTAACAGAACCTTCTTCAAAAAGGTCTAAAGGGTAAGCTACATAAGCAATAAATTGATCTTTTTCTCCAATAACACGCTCGATGCGGTAGCATCGCCCTTTGTAACGATCAAGGCTGGTAAGTCCATCGGTCCATACAGTTGTCCATGTACCAGTAGAAGATTCGGCAGCTACCGCGGCCCCTGCTTCTTCAGGTGGAACTCCAGGTTGAGGAGTTACTCGGAATGCTGCCAATATATCAGTATCCTTGGTTTGGTACTCAGGAGTATAATAAGTCAATTTGTACTCTTTAACACCAGCTTTGAATCCAACACTTGCTTTAGTCTCTGTTTGTGGTGACATAAATCCCTCCCTACAACTCATGAATTAAGAATTCTCACAACAACAAGGTCTACTCGACACGAATTCCGCGTTAATGAAACTTTTCACAGGAATCTTTCACAAAATTTCTAACAAATACTAATATTATCAACTAATCAGAATGTTTGATTATTAGACCATGGTATTTGATTTGCCAAATACATCATTATTGTATACTCTTTCATATATATAGCGCAACCCAATTTTTATTTTTTACCCTTTTTTTTTGAAATGGAAATACCTAACTGACACGACCCGGAATTCGGTTAGGCCGTGCGGGCACTCGACATCCTCCCCTAGACCCGTCGGGCGAACCCTTACCAATTAAATCAGGAAAATAAATATAACAATTCACAAATAAGGACAAGACTTAAAAAAAACACAGACATACGGATACCTCTAAGCTGTACAAAAAAATTACAGCCGACTACCCAACATACTAGGTTTAGGGCTATCCAGACTAGACATCTAAGAGTACAAAAGAAGACATATACCTCCTGAAGAGAACAAAATGCAGCTGAAATAATTAATAATAAACTGGTGGCCATCCGGAATAAAAGCTGGCTCACCCTGACAGCTGAAGTCGTCTTCGCTCCTTCACAACGTGGCGAACTCAATCCTGGAGCGAACCTGCCGAAACGAAATAGATAGACAAGAAACAAACAACAAACAAGGGTGAGTCAAAAGGACTCAATAAGTGGGGCAGACTAGCCACCTCAAAGAATAGGATGGCTAGCCAGGGAGAAAAGAAACAGATAAACAAAATTCCTCTTATTTAAATTATGAAAAGGCAGAGCCAGATAATAACTAGAAACACGTATAGGATGACAAACTCATCAACAACCAGGAACGTAAGATAACCAAAACATATAGGTATCCTGAACACATCAACAATCAGAAACACATCCTGTTGCGGCGTGCAACCCGATCCACATATTCATCCTGTTGCGGCGTGCAACCCGATCCATATATTCATCCTGTTGCGGCGTGCAACCCGATCCATATATTCATACCGTCGCGGCGTGCAATCCAATCCATATATTTATACTGTTGCGGCGTGCAACCCGATCCATATATTCATCCTGTTGCGGCGTGCAACCCGATCCCCACAACCCAGAATACGAGCCAGAAATATATAGGTAAACTGAGATATGTCCACGACATAGTGTACAAACCGCATACATAAAACACAACACAATAGTCACACAATAGTCAGCACGTGGTGCAATGAAATGGGATGAATGCAGTATGATGCAATGGTGTCACATGTGCCAAATAGATGGAGCGGAATCCTCCTGCTCCGGGGGCGGAATCCTCCTACCCTCAATATGATGCAATGGAGCGGAATCCTCCTGCTCCGAGGGCGGAATCCTCCTACCCTCAATATGATGCAATGGAGCGGAATCCTCCTGCTCCGAGGGCGGAATCCTCCTACCCTCAATATGATGCAATGGAGCGGAATCCTCCTGCTCCGAGGGCGGAATCCTCCTACCCTCAATATGATGCAATGTGCATACGAATGCAACATGATGCAATAATAACCCATCACCAGCGCGGGACTCTCATCGACAACTGGAAAGTATATACCAACTCACAACCCAAGTACAATACTCAGATTCTCAATGCAATACAAATAACAGGACATAATATATAATATAGAATATAAATCCAAAGCTAAGGCGTAATGAGTACGCCTATCGGCAGCTACACACGTAAGGAACACGTGGTAGAAAATCCACGAGGCCAGGTGCCTCCAAAGAAATGGATATAAACACTTACCTTGTTACAAAGTTAGTACATCCACTCAATAACCGCTTGTCCTTTGGTTTCATTGCCAAACGATCCCACTCTATTCAATAAGCAGAAAAATATATCAAATTAGGCTAAAGGCTTCATTCCTCACATCTTAGGGCAATCCGGTTAAGAACCTGATACCCTATTCCCATACGCAATACGCAGGCCAGGCCTATGTACAGGGTTTAAGGCCACATAACCAAACCCCAAATAAATTACATTTATAAGTTGCCCATAACTCACTGAGTACGAATATATAATCAATTTCGTTATCGGGGTCCATTTGACCCTTTAAACTATTAATTGAACTTGTTAAAACGATGTCTAATATTCCAAGTTTTACCGTTAAAATATATTTAAACACACGTAATAAACTCAAATAATATATTAGGATCATTACCTGAATGTTTCAGGGTGAAAATTCTACTTTTTCCCGGTCCCTTTTCTCATTTTTTGGCATTTTTCCACTGCGTGTTTTTTCCATTTTATGTTTCAGTGTATGTATGTAAGTATGTTTCTGTTTTCGTTTTTCTCTTTTGAATTGAGGACAAGGGATTAAGTTAATCCCTTTGTCCACCGACTCCATTTTTATACTTTTGTCTTTTTCCTCTTTTTTTTTTTTTTCTTTTTCCTTTAAAATTCGCTGCTACGGTAAAAATTAAAACGGTACCCTACGATATTCGAAATAATTCCAACTTTTGCATACCAGATATACAAAATATATGTAACATACTCGCAAAGGTGGATCTCAAATCGGGTTCCCGAAACTCAAGATGCGAATTTAAATGGAAAAGAAGTCAAATTATTTAACTTTCGGCATTTTAGCGGAAACTAGCTGAACAACATCGAAATTCACTTTCGAAAGTTCACAAAAATCACAAATAATCATACGAACCTAACGGCGCTTTCGGATTTCGAATCGGAGCTCATTCGGCAAAAACCGAGCTCGAAAATCTCCTTTTAATATTAATTGCCAATAAAAACTGAACCCTTCTTCCGATGCCTACCAAATGAGGTCTGATTTAGCTCAAATTTTACAGATAACTCTCAATGGACCTTACAAATATTTTAAAATTATCGGCATGCCAATCGGAGTCCTAACTTCCGAAACGACTTACCGAGGTCGTTTCATTCTCCTCCACTTAAACTCTCGTTCGTCCTCGAACGAGCCTAAATCTAAAGCAAGATTTACGCAGGTAACAAGAGAACTTGCACACCCTTCATAAACTACTCCACGGACATTATCTCATAATTACAGAATCAGAGTCATAACACGCACATCAAACTCTTGGATAAAAACATAGCTGGATAATATGATAACATCATAGCCCAACTTATTCGGACTAAGCCGACCCTTTCTCAATCATGAGAAAGGAGTTTTATGTTTTCGAAACAAAGATATACGAAACTTTGAATGGGTTAACATGATTCAGCCGATAATCACCTCTTCGATATATCTTTTGATATAGAACAGGTCGATGGAACTAAAAATTAGCTCACGCTTGATGCAATAGGGGAAGTTTTGGAAGTCCCTTGTTACTACATACTATAGAAGATTTAATGCAAGCTATATTATTTTTACGAATGCACTATACAACATCTCAATTGATTTAGTATTACCATTCAGTATTTGGAGGAAGACTCCTCCACTTAAAGCACAAACTCATGCAGCTATTTGAATAGGAATAACCATCCTCACACAGTCTGCTGGACTAAAGAAGACCTAGCTAAAAGTTGAACATAGGCAGATCTAAACTACCAAACTTCCGTTTCGAGTTGCCAACTAGCTGCAACTCTCGAGTTCACAACTCCATACCTTTGCCGTAACACCATCGCCTGATGGATGGTACTTCTATGTAAAAATTTCGGCAGAGTTTCCCCTGAAACTGGTTGATCCGCAAAAACAGAACCAGCACTATACTATACATGGGAATGGATACCCGGATAAATTGATAACATAAACATGTTAAACGGATAACAAGATGAGACAACTGGACCAAAATAATAATATGCTTCCAAAACACTAATATGCTTACCCGGCCACAATAACACGTACTCTGGCTCGACACAGGGAACGTCACAAGCGGCTACCAATCGCCCAAGCTCACTAATGCCGGACGAAGAAGAAATGGAAATGGATCGAGGATAGAAATAATTAGAGCTTCAGGAAGCTCATCTTCTTATTTACTTGGCTACCAGAGCTAGATTACTTCCGAGTTAGGCTAGCCAAAGAACCGCAATTGAAGAAATAGACATTAAATGAGCTTTATGAAACAAAATCTATGTCAATTTAATCTCCCCATAAGAAGGAAACTCTGACAATTTACCAGAAACCCTTTTATAACCCAGACAAGCTCATAGGATAACATGACTTTATTAGCGTTTTGAACCAAAAGGAGATACGTAGATCGAATATTACTTACTAATCACTTTACACTGGAAGAAACGATAACACTTGCTGATGGTGAAGAATTAGGATCCCATTATCCTACCAACACGAAATTCCGATAAGAGAGGTAAACTGATTTGATATAATAACACAAGGTGGCATAACAGGATGCCAAGCAGGAAATAGCAATACTCACCGTCAAATCTCTTATATTTAGATCAGATAAACTAGTAGGGTCTCATAAATGCCAGGAATAAATTGTATCAGAAACGCACCCTTCTACCGCAACCGGTTCTTAATTACGACAATATCCAAGGAAACCGTCGAAACATGATAAGACACACCATTTCCAGATCGATCGAAAGAATCAAATCTTACTCATATATAAGGGAAGAAGAAACACATGGGTCTACTACATCGGATGCCTCAACATCTTGCCAAGCTGGCAGTTCATAAAACTGCCTCTGCGGCTGAACAAAGCCGCTACACTAATAATTACCTTCTGAAGAACCACTGCCACCACGCTCTCAATCTCTACGGGACGGTGGCATTTCTCTGGATGATTGAGATCTAAATAGAATTCCCTGCGATTGCGCAGATACCTGATGACGAGAGAAAAAAACGACTGCTAACTTGTCGGAGTAAGGGAAAACTCCTCAAAGGATAGCCAGACTCACGACAATGATAACACCTTTTCAACTAAAAATGGAAGCTGGAAAGATTGTTGATAGCTGTAAAGAAAAGACTAAATCTGATCTTGATGGGCTACTGGCACACTCTAAGAATCACGTGACACAAGCTGAGATAACCTGGAAGGTGACCTCCCAAAATAATTAGAACTCTTACCTCCAAATGAGGTACCATGGTTGCCCACCAGGGCCACGGGACCTCTTGCTCTCTCGCTATAACTTATGGTATGCCTAATACCTCTGAGCAATATCAATAACAACATCAAATGAAGTCCCAACCTCGATTTCTCGAGCCATCTGGGATCTCAAGGAAGGAGAAAGATCAGCAATAAATCTTTGAACATTCTCGGAAGGTTCATGGACTCGTTTTAATGCATATTCAGCCATTTTATAGAATTAAATCTCATATTCTAAAACATCAACAGGCTATCCGACAGACTACCCTGTCTAATCCACTCAAACTGCGACACTCTTTATCTCGCTTGCTACCCAAAAGGAACTTTTCCACGAATCTAGAAGAAAAATCGAACCAAGTTAGTTAATAGGAGAGCGGCCCACCAATTCAAGGCTAGACCCCTGAAACTGGAAAACAGAATAATCGACACCATACCACTCGATATAACAAGAGCCCGAAGGATATGCTGACATCATTTTATTTTAAAAATTTACGCAAGGATTATCTGGTGCATGGCTTAAGAATATCGAAAGATTCAATTGGGTAAAATAATGCAGCCTTTTCATATACTCGGACCGAACCATTACTCGGGCTAGCTAACCAGCCAGAATAACTAGAGGCACAACACATGCTGCCTCCGGAACATACTTTACTGCGGCAATATTAAGAACTGGAATATAAGCTCCCTGAGACGAAACATCTGTATCTGTGTCAACCTGATTAGCTACCTAGCGAATAATTGTTTTTGCGGTATCTGCGTCACCAAGATTCTCGTAAAAGCATCGTAGAGAGCCAAGGGAACCACAAGGCCCTGCTCCATTGCCCATCGCGAGCTCGTACGGCTAGGACCTCCATAACTAGATCGTCAGCACGATCAAAACTCTCGGGGCTTCGTCAGTGCTAGCCCCAGGCTAGACTGCTTCGTCTTGAACTCATACCATTTGCTGATTTGTCGCACGGGGGTTCACAATTACCACGAAGGAATTAACGAAAATACTTTTACATCCTTGACCGACGCACGATCAGAAAAGAAGGAAGTGAAACTTCCTAAATGCCATCATAGCCCCTCGTAGATAAGTACGGACGTCTACGTACCCATCAGCGAGACTCTACTAGACACTGTCTTAGTCTGGATAGACTCTAAAACTGGGCTCTGATACCAACTGACACGACCCGGAATTCGGTTAGGCCGTGCGGGCACTCGACATCCTCCCCTAGACCCGTCGGGCGAACCCTTACCAATTAAATCAGGAAAATAAATATAACAATTCACAAATAAGGACAAGACTTAAAAAAAACACAGACATACGGATACCTCTAAGCTGTACAAAAAAATTACAGCCGTCTACCCAACATACTAGGTTTAGGGCTATCCAGACTAGACATCTAAGAGTACAAAAGAAGACATATACCTCCTGAAGAGAACAAAATGCAGCTGAAATAATTAATAATAAACTGGTGGCCATCCGGAATAAAAGCTGGCTCACCCTGACAGCTGAAGTCGTCTTCGCTCCTTCACAACGTGGCGAACTCAATCCTGGAGCGAACCTGCCGAAACGAAATAGATAGACAAGAAACAAACAACAAACAAGGGTGAGTCAAAAGGACTCAATAAGTGGGGCAGACTAGCCACCTCAAAGAATAGGATGGCTAGCCAGGGAGAAAAGAAACAGATAAACAAAATTCCTCTTATTTAAATTATGAAAAGGCAGAGCCAGATAATAACTAGAAACACGTATAGGATGACAAACTCATCAACAACCAGGAACGTAAGATAACCAAAACATATAGGTATCCTGAACACATCAACAATCAGAAACACATCCTGTTGCGGCGTGCAACCCGATCCACATATTCATCCTGTTGCGGCGTGCAACCCGATCCATATATTCATCCTGTTGCGGCGTGCAACCCGATCCATATATTCATACCGTCGCGGCGTGCAATCCAATCCATATATTTATACTGTTGCGGCGTGCAACCCGATCCATATATTCATCCTGTTGCGGCGTGCAACCCGATCCCCGCAACCCAGAATACGAGCCAGAAATACATAGGTAAACTGAGATATGTCCACGACATAGTGTACAAACCGCATACATAAAACACAACACAATAGTCACACAATAGTCAGCACGTGGTGCAATGAAATGGGATGAATGCAGTATGATGCAATGGTGTCACATGTGCCAAATAGATGGAGCGGAATCCTCCTGCTCCGGGGGCGGAATCCTCCTACCCTCAATATGATGCAATGGAGCGGAATCCTCCTGCTCCGAGGGCGGAATCCTCCTACCCTCAATATGATGCAATGGAGCGGAATCCTCCTGCTCCGAGGGCGGAATCCTCCTACCCTCAATATGATGCAATGGAGCGGAATCCTCCTGCTCCGAGGGCGGAATCCTCCTACCCTCAATATGATGCAATGGAGCGGAATCCTCCTGCTCCGAGGGCGGAATCCTCCTACCCTCAGTATGATGCAATGTGCATACGAATGCAACATGATGCAATAATAACCCATCACCAGCGCGGGACTCTCATCGACAACTGGAAAGTATATACCAACTCACAACCCAAGTACAATACTCAGATTCTCAATGCAATACAAATAACAGGACATAATATATAATATAGAATATAAATCCAAAGCTAAGGCGTAATGAGTACGCCTATCGGCAGCTACACACGTAAGGAACACGTGGTAGAAAATCCACGAGGCCAGGTGCCTCCAAAGAAATGGATATAAACACTTACCTTGTTACAAAGTTAGTACATCCACTCAATAACCGCTTGTCCTTTGGTTTCATTGCCAAACGATCCCACTCTATTCAATAAGCAGAAAAATATATCAAATTAGGCTAAAGGCTTCATTCCTCACATCTTAGGGCAATCCGGTTAAGAACCTGATACCCTATTCCCATACGCAATACGCAGGCCAGGCCTATGTACAGGGTTTAAGGCCACATAACCAAACCCCAAATAAATTACATTTATAAGTTGCCCATAACTCACTGAGTACGAATATATAATCAATTTCGTTATCGGGGTCCATTTGACCCTTTAAACTATTAATTGAACTTGTTAAAACGATGTCTAATATTCCAAGTTTTACCGTTAAAATATATTTAAACACACGTAATAAACTCAAATAATATATTAGGATCATTACCTGAATGTTTCAGGGTGAAAATTCTACTTTTTCCCGGTCCCTTTTCTCATTTTTTAGCATTTTTCCACTACGTGTTTTTTCCATTTTATGTTTCAGTGTATGTATGTAAGTATGTTTCTGTTTTCGTTTTTCTCTTTTGAATTGAGGACAAGGGATTAAGTTAATCCCTTTGTCCACCGACTCCATTTTTATACTTTTGTCTTTTTCCTCTTTTTTTTTTTTCTTTTTCCTTTAAAATTCGCTGCTACGGTAAAAATTAAAACGGTACCCTACGATATTCGAAATAATTCCAACTTTTGCATACCAGATATACAAAATATATGTAACATACTCGCAAAGGTGGATCTCAAATCGGGTTCCCGAAACTCAAGATGCGAATTTAAATGGAAAAGAAGTCAAATTATTTAACTTTCGGCATTTTAGCGGAAACTAGCCGAACAACATCGAAATTCACTTTCGAAAGTTCACAAAAATCACAAATAATCATACGAACCTAACGGCGCTTTCGGATTTCGAATCGGAGCTCATTCGGCAAAAACCGAGCTCGAAAATCTCCTTTTAATATTAATTGCCAATAAAAACTGAACCCTTCTTCCGATGCCTACCAAATGAGGTCTGATTTAGCTCAAATTTTACAGATAACTCTCAATGGACCTTACAAATATTTTAAAATTATCGGCATGCCAATCGGAGTCCTAACTTCCGAAACGACTTACCGAGGTCGTTTCACTAACTAACCTAAATAATAAGAACTTCCCCCTTGACAGTGGTATATGTTGTATATGTAAATCCTAGATGTGAAAATATACGGAATTCCTCTATGAATCTATGAAAGGTATAAAAAAGAAAGAAAAACGCAAAGAAAAGAATAGGCTAGGCATAAATCGATATGCTGAAATTGAAATAAAAAAAAATAAGAAGAGCCAATTTAGATACAAATAATGAATCGTAATAGAAATAGAAAATAAAGTTCAGGTTCGAATTCCATAGAATAGATAATATGGATGGGATTGTCTATAATGATACACAAATGAAAGACTTTCTCAAGATTCTGATTCATCCACTTGCTATTTTTAAATTAAAATAGGTTGGGTGAGCTTGCAAATTCACTCAGTCTCATCGAATAAGTAAACAATTGAATTGGTTCAATTGCATGGTGCCTACGAAATCGAGTGCCAATTCCCATTTTATTGAATTAACCGATCGACGTGCTAGCGGACATTTATTTTGAATTCGATAATTTTTGCAAAAACATTTCGACATATTTATTTTATTATTATGAGAATCAATCCTACTACTTCGGGTTCTGGGGTTTCCACGCTTGAAAAAAAAAACCTGGGGCGTGTTGTCCAAATCATCGGTCCGGTACTAGATGTAGCCTTTCCCCCGGGCAAGATGCCGAATATTTATAACGCTCTGGTAGTTCAAGGTCGAGATAGTGTTGGTCAACCAATTAATGTGAGTTGTGAG